>CM022537.1:18883036-20083036 GCA_012273795.1 Dendrolimus punctatus
AATACAATATTACAACCCCTCAAACGATAATCGACTCTAAGCATACTTGTCTTAAGATTGAAATTTTTTATATAAAAGGTTGATGAGTCAATGAAAGCTGCTGAATAAATTCAGGATGTATGATTATTTACTTGGGATATGTACGGCTCTTATTAGAATATATGATGATTTATGAACGCGTGTTGGTTTATATTTGTATGTGTTGGTAGATTTTTATCTGTGCAGGAACGAAGAATGAATACAGTTTCCTGCGGTCGGGCGGCCTGTCGTAAGAGGCGACAAAATAACCCACAGCCAGGTGGTAGGGTATCTGCCCGTCTGCTACAACTCCTGATCTAAAGTATGACTCCATAACAACCTTGAGTTGTGTTCCGGCAATAGTGGCCAGGTTCCAGTCTCCCTTTAGAGCAGCAGCGCTTTTGTAGCTGCTTTGGTATTGCAAATGTCCATAGGTGATGAGAACCGATTTCCATCAAATGGGTCGTCTGCCTGTCTACTGAACTCGTGCAGTAAAAAAATATCTATTATGAGTGAATCAATGAAAACTCTTTATTGTTTACCATAAACCTAAACCTATGCAATTAATATGGGTATATTTGCATTACAACAATGGTTGGCCTTATCACTTATAGCGAGTATGATTAGGTATAAAACATAGTGCGATACTAAAGAGTTGGAAGAAGAGTTTAATAGAAGACACTGACGAGTTTAGTGGTGATTCTAGTGACAAGTCGAGTGGTTAGTTAAGTGAAGGAGGAGTGTTACATAGTTCGAGAGACGAACCGGATGCGAGCTATACGCTGCAATATCGGAGGTGAGCACTGCAGTAGCAGGAGGTGGTCCACGCAATATCGGCGACGGTATTGTGAGCGAGACACCTTGTCGTCGGAACTGTGTATCGTTAGTCGTGCGTATATGGGCAACCCTGCAGAGAGGTATGGCGTGCGGCTGAGTAAGTCAATTGTTGTTGATAAATTAGGCCGCCATGTGGCGGTGTGATGCATGTCTGCGAAGAGCGCCAGCAGAATGTTCATGGCATGCTACACTTAATGACATTGTCCATCGGTCTCTTGTCACCGCCGGGGCACCAGCTGTTCTTGAACCTGAATGGGCTGTGCCGCGACGATACTAAAAGTCCAGGCGAAATGTCGTTTGGTGCCTTAGAAGATGCCACCTAGCATACCAGAGGGCGTCCCATCTTCCAGTCACAGCCGTGACAGCTGGGCTGCTGGCGCACACAAGAGGCCCTGAAAAGTCGAAAATATGTGTCCATTGGTAGTGGGTACGTATTTATGGCTTTCGAAGTCGCGACCCTGGGGTCCGCAGGGGCCTGAAGCTCATTACCTGTATCGAGATCTCTCAACGCGTCTAATTAATGTCTCATTTGAACAAAAGGCTGGTTTGCAATACTATACTATACTAGCTATATTATATAAGCCAAATACTTTATATATAAATATATTGTTACGACTCTGGTCCCGACAAAAACAAATTCGCACCAGCATACCTGTAAAAACACATTTTATTAGCTTTCGGCATTTGGACTTCTTTCGTTTGCTTTGTGTTTAAAATTTCTGATTAGGAAACTGTCTATTGTTGTATTGTAATCTTTTACGGATTATTGTTGTATTTTGATCATTAGCCAGGTCTTTGGATTTAAAGTACAAACTGATTCTAGGAAATTTAGTCCAAGCGGCCGGGCAGAAGTATTGCATCTGTGCAGTATACAGCAATACCCCGATTGAGGGACGCGACCAAGTCGAGATTTGTGTACGTTCGGTAATCTATTTAGTGACGGATTTTGCGCGTGATATTGAATTACGACGTTCTGTATTACGTTTGACTTGTGTGTTGTTGTGTCCGGTTATATTTATACCTGTGCTATACGTGTTTGTATAGTTCTATAAACTCTATAATAATTCCAACGACATTTTAATTCGAGTCCTGCTACTCGTAACAATATACATATTGTATTACTTAAATATACATAATAAACATACATTGTTGTTACATGAAATTCGTTAATAATGTATAGAATGTTTTTAGCCTCTAGAATGTTTTCATTTTGTATATCATAATAAATACATTTTGTATTTGTTTAGCTGAGATAGTTTTGAACGTGTTAGGATTTGCCCGTCTGGATAGCTATCCAGATGTTTTGCATGTTTAGGAACACGATTTAGATTCTAAAATTATGTTGAAAATATTCAAATATATTTTTGGTTGTATTCTGCTGTGGGAAATAAATACCACTTTATATGAACGTATCGTTTTGCGTGTGTTTTCGGCTTGCACATCGCAAGAGAGTAGAAGAAAGAAAAAGAAAGACACTATGTTATTGTATGAAATCACTAACGTAATATCGGTCGTATAGCCGTAGAGGTTATACCTTATACTTTTAATATATGAAGCTGAAGAGTTTCTTTGTTTGAACGCGCTAATCTCAGGAACTACTGGTCTGATTTGAAAAATTCTTTCAGTGTTCGATAGCCCATTTATCGAGGAAGGCTATGGGTAATATATCATTACGGGTAATACCAATAGGAGCGGAGCAAGTGAGACTCTTACAAAATCGTTTTTTTTTAAATATTCCACGCAGACGATGTCGCGGGTAGAAAAGCATACCTATACTATAAAAATACACAATCTTTTATAGTTGAATATCTGTTAAGAATCCCAGCTTAAGAAAACCTCTCAGAAATCACCGAAGCACCGAAGTTTATTTTCAATATTAAAAAAAAAATCTTTTAGTACAATTTTATATTATTAACATTTCGGGTAATTTCACTACAACCACGCGCTATTCTCAAGGTTGTAATTAGCAGAATTAGTTCTAAATTATAATCTTCAAAAAGTTTCCTTATAAACAAGATATTTCAATAAAAGCTCAGAAAAATATGAAAAAATGAATTTTTTAAATATACAAATGTATGTAATATTGGTATATCCTTTGCATCCAGAAAGACCCTCGTAACAATACCGCATGCCTTTGGAAGCTGGTCTTATGAATAACAATATCGTTGCAGCGACGTTGGCCTGTCCTCAGATTACCCCGTCCTTGCATTCAGGGATATCACATTTGACGAACAAACGTCCGTGCATTTTGTTCGTAGGCAATTTAAATCATATTTGAAGCTCTAACCTTGCCATTATATATAGTTCTTTCGTTCTACTCATATATCTAATATATAAAATTCTCGTGTCACAGTTTTCGTTGCCATAGTCCTCCGAACGGCTTGACCGATTCTCATGAAATTTTGTATGCATATCAAGTAGGTCTGGAATCGCCAACATCTACATTTCACCCCCCTAAATGTTAAGGGTAGTCCACCCCTATTTTTTTTTTTACCGAGCAGGACGTCGTCTGGCGGGACAGCTAGTACTTGCTTCTGCTTATTTCGGCGACTTCGCCTGTGTAAAAAAGTAAAAAAAAAACCGTTTTTGAAATATTCTTCATTGGTGCTCCGCTCCTATTGGTCGTAGCGTGGTGATATATAGCCTATAGCCTTCCATGATAAATGGGCTATCTCAAACTGAAATAATTTTGAAATCAGACCTCCAGTTCCTGAGATTAGCGAGTTCAAGTAAACAAACTCTTCACCTTTATGTATTAGTATAAGATTTTGGAAAATCTACCTTATTAATCAGTTCTAAAACTATTAATAGCTTCACACCATCGTAATTATATTCTGCAATCCCGCCCCGTCATTTCCTTGAGTTTCTACGCTCTACTACGCTACTGTTCTCTAGAATGTTTATTCTGCGTACGACAATGATCTGGATGGAACTCTCGCCAAGGTTTTCCCCCTTCGCTATGACATGTGGTCGTTTAAAAAGGGGGATATAACATTCCTTAGAGCAGTGTTCCAAAAAAATTGTATTCAAGGTACATCTAAGAACACGAATTGCAGCATAGACTTATTTTTCCGAGGCACATCAATTGATGACCATGGTACACTAGTATGCCGCGGTACATACTTTGCGGAGCACTGCCTTAGAAACTCCCTTGGTGTTACAAACCTCCATAGGAGATGGCAAGCATTCCATCAAGTGGACCGTCTGCTTGTTTGTCTGCGATGGGCAATAAAGAATTCAATTAAAATATAGTAAACTCTAAAAAATAAATATTTTTTGTATCAACATATTGTGACTCTTTATCGTTTAATCCTCATACTGCTCCATCTGGAATAGGTACAGTTAGTGTTAAGGTGCCCTTCCAACCTCGGCTGCAGGCTGCGGATGCAGGCAGCACATGCGGTGGCTGCACGAAGCCGGCTGTGGCTGCACGACTGGTTTTCTATGTAGTAGTATAGATTTCTGTAAAAAACATTCCGAACGCGGCTGCGGCTGCACGTGCTGCCGAGCCTCGGCTGCAAGTGCTGCTGCGACTTGCAGCCGCAGCCGATCGCAGACCGGTAGTGCTGCGGCTGCAAGCCGATTTGCACGTAGTGACGTCACTCCAACCTTATTAAATCGACAATAATGCCTAAACTGATCGTCATCATACTTCAAGTGTTTTTTAATTAGTATTGAATAACTTCCATCCTCTGATGGACCCTCTAGTCTACATATTATATAAGGACGTGTGGCTACTCTTCTCTGGCTAGTTAACAATGACAACATGTCATCATCATCCTCTTCCTCTTCTAATAAAAGATATTCTCACGACTATTCCTCACGTCCGACATTCTGAAATATTGGAAGTGACTGGTCGCCACCTGCTGCCTGCCCCGGCACGTGCAGCCAGCCTCGGAATCACTCCTGGCTGCGAATGCAGGCAGCGGCTGCGTGTCATGCGTATGCTACCTGCATCCGCAGCCTGCAGATAAGGTTGGAAGGGCACCTTAAGTGATTATATCAGGCATATGTAGCGCGACAGCTTTGATGCGTTATTTGTAATGTGACATTGTTATTGATGTTAATAACGTATACTAGTGTAGCTATTTGTTAACGACGTTATTTTTAACGTTATAAACAAGACGCATTTGACTACAGTCACTAACAATAATATAATCCCAAATGGAGCCAAAGAACCTCTTTGGTGTCACACATTATTCCTTTCCGTTTTCGAAAAAGTTCATCAGAAATCTGATATCTTCACTGTGAATCATCTTTAATTTTGGACTTTCAATGTACTAAAAGTAGATATAAGATTTGTCTCTTTTACTTATGTTATTGAGTTAATAAGACTGACAGATCTCCTAATAAAATAAAGGCAAACAATAAAATCCCAGCACATAAAATTCTATCTCTGTCTATTGCTATGGGAAATATAGCGTAGCCATGATATTTATGTGACTAAGGGTACGCACTGTTCTGTTGGTCAACTGTTGCAAGCCTTCGTAGTCCCCTCGGTCCCATGGTCCCACTATCGCTAAATGCAGCTCCATGCATTATGCACGCGTCATCTGCTGGGTGCTTCGGGCGTGTTAGCAGTGTATGGTGCCCATTACAGCGAGAAACGTTTCGTCTTAAAATGTTTATTGTGGTATTTTCTCTTCGCGACTATTACACATAATTAAAACTACTTTATAACGGTTTTAAGCTTGAAATTTTACTTGAATTTTATATCGATGTTTCGACCACTTTTCGAGTAGCCTTTTGATGCTCGATTTCAAAGCCTCGAGCATCGCCGCGAGGTAGAGCAGATCTGTCCGCTTTCTATCGGATACTTTTTGAAGGGTGTGCGATGGAACTTCACGGCTTGTTTCCCCTATCCCCTTTGTGTCATCGAATAACCAGACGCACTGGTTTGCGCCATTGTTACATGGTGGACCTTAGAACTAAACATTTTGCCTACACCTTGATTGTGATGTTTCGTCATTTGCATGATGAGAAAATGCTTAGAGTAACTAAATACCTTGATGCTTTAACCCTACACTAATATTTCCGTAAAGAATAATACTTCTTAAATAAATAAAAAATAATTGTTAACATTTAAAACATGTTAAAGTATTAAATTAAAAAATATCAATGTCATTATCTTATTTTATAGTATTATTATTAATATATATTCGTCTACGCTATAATATAATCAATCAAGAAGAAAAAAAATCATATAAAGTTTGAACCGTTTAAGTGGTAGCTCGCTTATATTAGCAGGTAATTTATTAAATATGGTTATTGCCATACAATTTGCGTTTCTCTTACATATTGATTATAATTTAATTGATCGGAAACATAGCTTTTCTTTGTCTGTTTCTACTTTGAACCTCATATTTTGACTTAAATAAAGAAGACATTTTTTATAATTTCCAGAATGTACAAAAAAGATAAAGGAAGAATTTCAAGATTTTCAAATGATGCTCTTCAAATAGTATTAATAAAACACTATTTTTTTGTATTATAAAAATTCTATAAACATCCATAAACATAAATAAACAAAATTCTTCCATAACACAATACCATATCTGAGAACTTCACTTAACATCAGGTGAGATAGCTGTCAAAAACGAACCTATACAACGAGAAGAAAATGATTGCTACATATTTAGCAAAGCTGAAACTGAGTAGTCTATGTACTTGCCAAAATCTGTCAATACAGAAAACAGAAAACTTTCGGAGACGCATCTACGAACGTGTATATATTATACATAGTTTCACGTAGTAGTTAAGATTTCTCCTTTTTCTGCTTAATTAATAAATTAAGCAATAATTACATTTAGAGTACAACACTCTTCGTCTTATTTTGTTCTCCCCTCAAGAGCGATTGAGCCTAGCTCCCGCATGGGCACAAGACAAAGGTGAATCACCAATCATCGACGCACCACACGACATACTTGTATGTGTCTGTACACAGCCCCTATAGGGAAACTCATACGACTTATGACAAAATCGCTTATTGCTGTCAGTGAGGCCCAACCATAGCGATTCATACGGTGTTGCCTTTGTACGTGAACGTTGAACGTTCAGTCCAATCTCCGGGTTTACGAGCGGTTTAGCAGTTTATTGCTCTACTCAGAACGTCGTCAAACTTACGTCTTAAACGTAAGGCTTCCAATGATATCTTCGGGGCAAAAATCTAATACTGAATGTTTCATTTTCCGTGTAAACGAAAAAGAAAAGAATTTTGGATCTTGTTTTTTTATACCCAACATAAAATTCTAGGCGGAACAGATTTTAAAAATCCGATAAGCACATGGCAGGCTAGGAACTGTGTCGTCCTGTTGATTATGTTTATTATTTGACAACATAACGTTTTTTTATTTATTTATTGAAAGAGAACAGTATGTCAGGAGCCTTAAGAACAGACGTGCGTGCATGACAAGAACTATGAATGTCAAAGAAGCAAGTGAGGTGTGTAAGAATAAGTCTGAATGGCGCTCTGTAGTTCGTGCCTATCCCGCCAGGGACCTGGCGTGAAGTTACGTATGTATGTATTGAGAACAACCAATAAGTCTTACTTTATTAAAAACATCTGTTTATATTATTACACTAAGTAACTTTAAGAACAACATATAATATTGCAGTCCATGAAAACTAAAGCATTTAATTACCATTTTATCAAGAATAGGACTGGTTATATTAAAACTACGTTTCAACGGTTTTAATCGCAGTATTTCTTTTGATTCTCATTCCGACGTTTTAGCCACTATATACTAGTGAAGTTACGGGTGACAGCTAGAATTTTACTTGAACAAAAACTTATACGATAAAAAAACGACGTTCAGATGATTTACACGTGTTATTACATTTGGCTAAAACTTTATTAATGTTTGGCAACGACGTATTCAAAGTGGGAGGGCACATGAGTAGTGTTTCGGTATTAGTGGCCAGGTTCCAGCCTCGCTTTACAGGGTGACAGCATATTAGTAGCGCCTGTGATGTTACAAATGCCCGTAGGCGATGGTAGCCGCTTTTCACCATGTGTTCCGTTTGCCTATCTTAATATATATATTTCTTCTGTGCGTGTGTATGTCACTGAACTCCTCCTAGACGGTTGGACCGATTTTGATGATTTTTTTTTTGTATGAGTTCAAGGGGATTGGAGGGTGGTTCAGATTCACAATTGGACCCGGTAGGTGGCGCTACAATCGGGTTCTAAATTTTATTTCTTCAGAGCAGGACAACGTCTGCCGCGACAGCTAGTTTGCCTATAACAAAGAATAAAACGAATATTGCCGCCGATCGTTACTGATGGCGAAAAATAGACCTAAGAAAAGTAGTAAAGAAACCTTTCTTCTCTTCTTCTTCTTCTTCTTCTCAGGTACAGGTAACGTGACTCAAGGAGGAAGCTTGCAGCAAATTGAGATTTGTTGCATATGTCCATTGGCGACGGTAACCAATTTCCATCAAGTGGAGCGCTAACCGGTATACTGTATTCCAGCAGTAAAAACCATACGTATAAATCTTTTTTAGCAAGCCGATAAACCTGGTATATATATTATGAATACGGAGGCAAAACTTCAATGAAACGACGTTCAGATGATTTGCAAGTTATATTATATTGTTCGCCTAATACGTGTTTAATATTTGGCAGTGACGTATTGTTAGCAAAAACAATTATTTGGTAATTGTTTTCGTGCAAAACCTTGTTTTAATAATGTAGGGGATTATTCAGCGAATTCTTTGGTGGGTGAAATTTGGTGGATGATTTTCATATTCTCGTCGCAAAGGGGAGAGCGGGTTAGCTTGTGAATTATATATTTGCGTAACAATAATAATAGTATCGGCTCGTAAAAATCCCACTGTTGGGCTTGGAAATAGGCGGTAAAGCCTCTGCGTTTGTCTAAAGCAGGGTTTTTAATTCTTACTAACTGTTCAAGCATATGGCTAACTAGCCGAGCTAAAAAAATATATTTTATGGCATGAGTTCAATCAATTCATTCTCAAGATCGTTAATAAGGAGTTCTTTACTGTTGGAGTACAGCATATAGGTTCACGGGCCCACCTGATGGAAAGCGGTTACGGTCACATGGACATTTGCATTCCGGAATGTTCTACTAATAAGCTGCCGCCCTTGAAAGGGGGTTTGAAACCTGGCTTTTGATGCCGGAAGACGACACAAACGTGTTATGGCGGCATACTCTAAAATTCTAAATCAATAATAGTAGACATCTAGATAGGCAAATGCCTCAATTCTGCAATACAATAGTGTCAGAATGGTCGACCACAGGCGTCTTAATGGTTGCTTTCATACGAAAGTAATCAATCTAGACGCCAGTGTTCGACAATTCTACCAATATTGTAATAAAAGAACTGGGGCCTTGGCTATGGATTTTTTGTTTTCTCTTTCGATAAGAGTTACGACAAATAATATAATATTAGCGTCCGAAACCAAAATAAGCATCCAAACAAATTCAATATTACATTTTTATATTAGGACTTGCTAATCTGTGCCCACTTCGCTGGGCGTCATTAAAAAATACAAATGCGCCCACGCACACAAGAACGTAACCTTTAATTAATTTATAAACGCAAAAAGCACTCGCAGTGCCTCGTACGAGGAAGTGCACAATTCTTGCGTGGAACGTTATTGCTGTAACATATTTGACAGGCATTTCCGTGCCCACTTCGCTGTGTGTCATCAAAACAATAAAAATATTAGTCCCTCTGAAGTAATGTAGCTTTGTTCTGGTAAAAGAATTTTCAAAATAGGATCCGTAGTAGAGATTAACTTTATAATATCAGTATAGGTATAGATTTGAGACCTTATAGCAAAATTCCTAAGTGCGGTAGGATCACCGTAAACCGGCTTTTCGAGTACACAGCCGCACTTACAATAGGCCCTGCGTCCGGACAAGTTTGATGAATTGCTTAATTAAAGGCACGGACAAATGTTACAATGTGACATGGGTACCTTTTGAAAATTTTCAACTGAGCATAATTTTTGAAAGGGAAAACCAACGGTCCCTTCATGAAAAATATTAAATTAATTAGATGTTTGAGAATTATGTAATCTGTGAGAATGGTATCAGATGTGATTATAAGTTTATCCTCGTTTGTTATTTATATAGGATTATGAAAATTTCCGAACGCATATTTGATTATATTATAAAGAACGCGTTCCGTCAGTAGCTCACCACGCCCAAAAGTCTCCGCCAGCGGTTCCATATGGCGACCACGGTCATTATGGTCGTGGCGTCACTTGACTTGAAGTACCATGTCAAGAGCTGGGTCGAAGTGGGCGTTGACCACCAAAGTATTAATTTTCTCTACAAATTGAAATTGAAAAAGGCGCGATTTTCAAATCATTTGTGTATTTCGCCGTTTATGGCACCAACGCTTTATTATCCGTTCCACTAGAATCTATGAATGTAACGCAAAACATATAGCTATTGTACTAAATTACCTATGCTGCATTACTAAATAACACTTATTTTATTGAACTTGTAATAATTGAACACTTAGTTTATTGAGCTAAATTATAAGATAAAATATGAAAACCTTAACATGAAATGTGTTGTAAATAATAACGTGTATAACTATTGGTCTGCGCCATCTAGTTCCACATATATCAACTAGTGTCATCTGCGACAAACAGAAAAATGAATAAAATGGAATAGAAGAAATATAACATATTTTTTTTATATAAACTGTTAAAAGTATGATTATACGTTATAAAAAAAGGTGCTGTTGTTTTCAGCGCTGAAACGAAATATCTTTAGTTATATTAGCAATGACCAATATGTCAATTGTCAATGCCATTCTGACATTGACAAATCATCCAGAGTAATAGAATCAATGCTAAATTGTTGGAGCGATAATTCCACACAAAGGAGACGAATACTTAATTAGTCTCCAAGTAATTGAGCCTTATAATCAGAATTAGCATACTTATGTGCTTATATACTTTTACAACTGGCTTACACGTCTAACTGCCAAATCATAAACACAAAAAACACACTATTTTCACGAAAACTAGACAGCAAAACATTACAATTCAAGTTGTCGCCGTAACTTATTCGCAGTTTAATACTTAAACAAATATGTTGCAGAATGTGACATCTTCTTAACAAGTCATAACGGCTGCTAAATGAGTTAAAACTTGAACGTGTCGCAAAGATGTTGATGTCATTACATGCACATCTCATGCCTTGAAAGTTACACAAATGAGAAACTAATCCCCTTTTCCATCCAATTAGTTCAGTATAGGTGTAATTGCTCAACGTCTCGGCGCATCACAAAAGACTCTCCCGCCTATGAGCCCGTCTCGACTTCAATTCAATTGGAAGCTTTCTAATTGAATTAATTCTAGTCTCTTTTTAATTATGTTACTATATTTCTTACGTATTTTATTAGTATATTAAGGCGTTTTAAATTTTTATTTATTTATTGACTAAAATAGGCAAGCAGAGAAAAGCTTATCTGATAAAAAGTAGTTGATAGTTTTTACACCAGGTGTATTATCAATGTTTCCGACCTTGAACATAGTTAATGACGACAAAGTCCATAAGTACATATATGAAATACGTATTACATAAGACACATATTTATAAAAAAATAAAATAATTGCTGGAGTACCTACAGCAGATAGGTTGACCTGATGAAAAGTGATTACAATATGTGGCCGGCCTCAAAGTGAGAGATTGGAACCTGGTTACAGATACCGGAACACAACTCAAGGGTGGCGTACTCTAGACCACCCCTGGTCTAAAGTATGTCGCCATAACAACGTTGAGATGTACGCCGGCATTAGTGACCAGGTTCCAGTTTCCCTTAAAAGAGCAGCAGTGCATTTGTAGCACCTTTGGTGTTGCAGATGTCCACAGGCGATGGTAACCGCTTTCTATCAAGTGGGCCGTCTGCTTGTCTGCTTAACTCCTACAATAAAAATGAAAAAAATTAAAAACAAGCGAGTGCGATTGCCTAGTGACACTGGCTAATCCGCCGAGCCACTGTAGATCTGCGTGGAGTGGCACCTGCAATGATTGGAGACTGGTGGACGAGAACGGATGTTTAAAAAAAATTGGTTTAACGGATCAGTGTTATTAGGAGTTTAATCACAGTCCCAGTTTGCTCCAGACGATAGCCGGACCTATATAGATCTGGATTTGCATCTTTAGACACAGATGGCTATCTAGATGCAGTTTCAATTTTAATTTGGGTTTACCTAACTCTACCTCAGAGCCATTGCCAGTGGGACTGGTCCATAAATTCAATGTCGCTCAACGGGCTATGGAGCGAGCTATGTTAGGTGTTTCTTTTATGGATAAAATCAGAAATGAGTACATCCGTTAGACAATGAAGGTAACCGACATAGCTCGCAAAATTAGCAAGTTGAAGTGGCAGTGGGTCTGTCACGTCTGTCGTAGGACCGACGGCCGATGGAGCAAACGAGTCGTGGAGTGGAGACCACGTCCGGCAAACATAACGTAGGACACCCGCTAGCCCGGTGGACTGACGACCTGCGCAGGATCGCCGGCAGGGGCTTGATGAGGAAGACGGGAGACCGAGTTTGTGACGTGTACTTTGGGAAACCTACGTCCAGCAGTGGACAGAGATTGGCTGAAGAAGAAGACCTCAGAGCGTTTGGATATTAAATAATGTACAATATCCTATCATTCTCCATCTTCTGCGATTGCGACTTTTCTTATATGATGTAACTATTATCAAGGAGCAACAGTGGCGATGGCTGAATGTAAACGAAAGGTTAGGATGTGATAAGACACAGGCGAACAGCAAACAAATCCGAACTCGATAGTGTTGAGTAAACAAATCGTGCAAACTCTGCGCCCTCCCACATTAGCCTTCAGAACTAATCACCAAGTTGGGTAATCCCTTAACTCATTTTAAACGGCCGGTGGCGGACCCGGACAACTTTTTGGGTATAAGACGGAATTAGATCATTAAACATAATACATAGATTTTAGATTTCAATTACTTTAGACATAGTAGTGACCTTCAAAAACTAGGTCCATATACGAGAATAGTTGCTAACTTACTTACAGGGGCGTAGCTACCGCGGTATCAGCCATATCAATCATACGGGACCCTCAGGCTACAGGGGCCCCGAAAGTGTGTAAGTAAAAATTCAAAAAAATTTAATCCACAATCTTTTATAGCTTCGTAACATTTTTGAGAAAAACTGCTGAGCCAAAAGAAACGACTATCAGACTTGTCATTAGTAGAGGCAGAAAATCTAAGATAACTGAAATCATCTTCAACTATGGATGATACGTTGTCATGAACAACATGTCATTTCATTGTATTACTCTGAGTCAGGTTGGCTTCGACTCTCCTCTATATTTTGCCGGCCAGTTTTCTAGAATTTATGGACTTAGTTTCTTTGATATTATAATGTAAAAACCCAACGAAATTTTTATGTAAGTAAAATAAATAATACTGCCTAAAGATTGCCAAGAGGTGTAGCCGCGGGGCAAACTAGTCCAATAATCCATATTATTGTTACAACTTATGTCCCGCCAAGCACAAAATCCACCTGCATATCTGAAACAAAGCACATTTATTACCCGTCGACATTTGAACAACACATTCAAATTCTTTTATGGTCGTCTTCTTTTATTTACTTATTGGCATACGGCCTATTGTTGTATTGTAATCATTAGCCAGGTGTCAAGGACTTAAAGTAGAAGCTGATTCTGAGAAATTCAGTCCACGCTACCAGGCGGACATATTGCATTTGCGCAGTATAAAGCAACGGCCCGATCAAGGGAGGAGTTAGTCGAGCGAGAAACACCAGCGAATCGAGGCGTGTGGACTACAATGAGGAATCTAACAAGTGGCGGACTTTGCGCATTTTTAAATACGACCTTCTGCATTACGTTTGGACTTGTTGTGTTCGGTTATATTTGTACCTCTGTTATACGTGTTTATATAATTCTAATAAACTCTTTAGTAAT
This sequence comes from Dendrolimus punctatus, assembly GCA_012273795.1. Lineage (NCBI taxonomy): Eukaryota > Metazoa > Arthropoda > Insecta > Lepidoptera > Lasiocampidae > Dendrolimus > Dendrolimus punctatus. The sequence goes on from CM022537.1 coordinate 18,896,839, forward strand.
TATAGCGGCATTTTAAATCGAGACTCGCGACTCGTAACATTATGTACATTTTAATGTATCGTGTGTCGTTTTTATGTCAATAAGTTCTTTCTTAACATTCATTCGCTTGGCTATTCTATAAATTTAGGTTCTAGGTATCTGCACTAAACTACGAAGACTTTCAATCGAAGATCAAACACACTCTAATCAACCATTCCAAGCTACTACAATTTGGGTATTCAATTAAAAACATTGTTCGCAATTCATAATGAACTTGGTGACACGTGTTGATACGGAGACACATTGTTTTAATTATAAACGAGGCTGACAGGGGAACTAACAAATAAGTAATTAATAGTTCGGTTATTGACAAATTTTGATCATGGCTTGATTGGAAATAGTTGACAACTTTATTTAACAGTTATTAATTTTGGAACGCTTGCGACAAAGCTAAATAAGGCAATATTAATTATTACTAAACGTAAATTAAACATGACATGTATAGTAGGGATGCTAAACCTTTATGTATCAACTTGCCGTTTTTCCTAAATAAATGTTTAATAAAAGCATAAACATGCCATCAAATAAATTTGACTTCATGATTATTGAGGAAATGTATGTTTTAGTTATACACGTATTTTTTTTAATTCCTTGAGTTCAGAAGACATGCAGATGGCCCACTTGATGGAAAGCGGTTACCATCGCCTATGAATATTTGCAACATCAAAGGTGCTACAAATGCGCTGCTGCTCTCTAAGGGATACTGGAACCTAGCCACTAATGCCGGAACACAACACAAGGTTGTTATGGCGACATACTTAAGACCAGCGGTGGTAGCCATCCACTCGGAAAAATGCCCTATCACCTGGCTGTGAGTTGTTTTGTCGCCTCTTACGACAGGCCGCCTGGTCGCAGGAAATTGTATTCTTTCTCCGTTCCTGCACGGATTTAATTCCAATTAAATTAACATTAGTGAGACTTCTGTTGTGGCATTAGATGACAAATAACTTGTATTAGGATTGTAAGATGTAAAATTCACATCCTAATCTATGTACAGCTTATATAGATTATAAATAAACACTACTCAAGAATCCAGTGCTGCAATATGCAGCTATTTTGTATTACTCAACCATAGTACGAGTGTAGCGTAACCAGAGCGTAAGTGCAGTGCAATTTGGGCCAGCGCGGCAGCGCTGTGACGCGAGACCAATTGGGGCGTACAGTTCTGCGTATTAAGGAATGGGACAGAGACCCTTGCTTGTTTCAGTCTGTCGTGAAATAATTTTTTCCTTAAAAAATATTTGTCATTTATGAAATGAATGTGGCTGTATTTTCGAACGATTACTCTCTTCTATCTAATGTTAATAACATATGCTCCAAGTAATGCTCCTATTATATAGCTATCGTAACATTTGCGGGTAGTTGTGTTTGCTAAACGGAACTTGTTGCGGACAGAGAGCACCTCCCTGACCTGCCCCCCGAAGCACACCTCTCCGCGTCTCGCATACCACCGACCGCTAATTCACGCGAGAAAATTTCAAAACTGCAATTTTAGACATTTTTCTGTTAGTAAGAGCATCACTTGAAACTACTCAACGGAGAATGAAACTGGTAACAGAGCTTATATTGTTATTGCTTTGGAGAAACGAATATAGCGCAAAGATGGCACTCTGATCGTGTTTTATTTGCCACCGTTGCAATTCAGTAAAAAATATGTCGTCATGGCAACGACAATGACAGAAGCAATTGAAACGTCTTTAGACCAAAACTACCCCCAAAATAAATAAATAATCTAAACTACTACGTCATTCATGGTAAGTGAGACCCATAAAGCCGACCACAAAGGTCGCGGCGAACATAAAATTTATCAGTAAAGTAAATCACTAAACTTTTCAGCTTGCAGTTGGGTGTCCCGAAATTTCATCAGTTTTTAAACGACTCTTTGGGTTTTTATGATCTATCGGTCTGCGATCGTTCTACTTAAGCCAATCTATAAGAGAGAAATTGCAATGCACTGCAAAATGGATACGCCGATATCAGAAAATTTCTCTATTTTATCAATTTCAAAAACATCAAAAATAAATTGGTAATTCTTTGAAAATCATTTCGCAAATTTGTTTGATGACAAGTATCAAAATGAAACGGGACTGTGCTACATCTTTATATCTAAATACATATAATGTGATAATTGTAAAGAGTCATTTAGTTTTTGAATTAGTTTTTAAATGTTAATTAAAACTATCTTTATTGTGATTGCTATAATATGATAATAAAGCATTTATAAATATTACAAACATATTCACTTCACTACGCGATTCTCCAAAGGTGACTTTAGGCCGTTAGATGTTAAAATAACATCTTATAATATAAAATCTGAAATATTATTATGTACCTAAGTGATTTAGACTACTTTTCGTACAAGAGTTCGAAACGCATCATTCGACATCTCGTACATGTATTTACTTGTAGCAAATATATGAGGCGGGGGCTTATTTGTAGAATGATAGAAAATATCTCGTTTCACTAACTTTACTATTAGCGTGTGTCCCAGATCTTTTGTAATTAAAACCTTCAGTAGTTCTTACATAATAGTTTAAAGGCCATCAAGTTAACCTTATCTCCATTACTGAGGAACACACGGCAACCTAACTGCCTTTACTGCTAAGTGGCACTTACTACAATGACTTCCAATCAAGCCGGCCATCGTTGGCCACGGTTTGATCGTAAAGCGCGAAGCTTCCTATCAGAAGTAAGACTACAATACGAATGGAGCTATCAGAACAATGATCTTGGACGATGGTAATACTGGTTTATTAATCGCAAGCAATACTTGTAAAAGACAGAAAAACATTAGTTAATTGAGAAATTTAAGAAGTCTAGCATGAATCACTCTTGCTCAAAAGATACTTATTCACTCTTGACTTAAAGATCCACTAGCTTTTATGACTGAGATACATTACATTTGTACTGACTAAAATAATATTCAATATAGGCAGATTTCCTCAATTTGTCCTTCCGATAAAGGCCTCCTCCAAAATCCTCCATTGGTTCCTGTCTATTGCCAAATGGTTCAGCTACTTTCATGTCCTCCATCTTCAAAGTTACTCTCTTTTCTTTCTTTTTCCTTCACACCACCTTCATGACTTAAAAATACTTCTATATTTCTTACATATCATAGATATCATTTGTCAAGAAAAACTTCGTCAAATGATCGGCAAATCATAGGGGAATTAACTCGTGTAAGAAATGATAAACTTAAGTCATGATATGTTTATAATTTAAAACCCGATAATCATCCAGTAAAGCCCCAAATCCTACATGACTTGGATGATATTACACGCTGTTTCTTTCTTTATTTGATGTTTATAAATTTCAACCAAAATATTTTTCAATATATTTATAATCGTTGATGTATAGTACTGAGATTAACGGCTTACTATATGGAAACTGGTTATCCTCGCCTGTGTACATTTATATTACCAAACGTTCTTCCAAAGTAGTACCGACCTTAAAGGGGGGAACCTGGCCACTTATTTGGACACTTACCTTATACCAGAGGTAGTAACCATCCAAAAGGGCAAATGCCGCATCTGGTTGTGGATTGTTTTGTCACCTCTTACAGCAGGCCACCCTGCCGTAGGATTGAGTATTCTTCCTACGTTTCTAAGCGAATAAAATTGTTTTGGTCCTTAAAAATTTGTTCTCTTGTATTATACGTAGATATTTTGCTCATTTATCTCTTTCCTTTTAAGGTGAAGTGGAGCGGCTGTTGCGCGAGTACAGACAGAACCAAGAGCTGGTGCGCAATATCGGCGCGCATTACTACCAGATCATATACCCAGTGCAGCTCCGCCACCACGAGAAGATGGGTATATCCACGAGGGAGGTGAACACGCAGAAGGTCAGTTTGATATTTTAACTAAATTTGTACTGAAGAAAGAAGATCCTCAAGCAGCAAAAATTCTCATTTCTCAGAAATTGATGCTACTGATGCTGATGCAAATTATTAATGCGCACCCCATTCATTGTTTGGGAGTAGGCGAGATATACTACCTCGCTTACTCCCAGCTACCAGATATACTACTCGGTTTAGTGATGACTATGGGATACCTTCAAAAACCACCTGAATATACTTTCTATAGCCCTAAGTCAGGGTCGTAGTATAATATCTTAGCCGACACCATGACTTCCATTGCCGAAACAGTTGACGGGATTCTCATTAAAAAGGTGTGCTTTTTATTGCCCTACATCAGATTTATGGTGTGACAATTTACTTATTGCAATATTGTGGTGGCAGATTCGGGCCTACAAACAGATCTTTTCCACTACAGGGAGGTCTCTGCTAGCTTCTTCAAACTTATAATAGCAACCTATTACTATTCCACTGCTGGGCTTGAGCCACCTAATATTTTAGGAAAACGGACAGTACGCCATGTTTAGCCAAGAATGCTTGGCTTCTCTCACTTATAGATTAGGAACTATGCGTGCAAAACATCTGAGTGAGTGGGTGCAGATGGTCCTCTGACCGCCAAGCGTCTCCGGCGGCCGAAGGTCGTCTTAATTTAATCAGTAAATCTTCACTAATCTTACTAGTGTTAGGAGAATATCCCCAAACTCCTCCCTGTAAGCGAGTGCGCGAAATTCCAAAAGCCAATTTAACTTAGCACCAAACTTGTTTAAACTCGTTCAAGATTCGATCGGTGCCTGCAGGAACCTTTTAATATCATGCCAAGCAAGTAATTATACAAATATTCCCCCGGGAACACACATTCACGTCACAAATGTTTGGTTTCGCTTTCATGTATTGTACGAACTTTTCTTTGAACAAAGAAAAAAAAATCTTTCTTAAACACATAAAATATGCCCGTAGTGATGACGTCTCAAAACGAGTTAAAATGGATAAAATTTAATTAAATTAATTACTTTTATCTAGAATACAACAAATTTACCGGTGAAAAGTCACTCCTTGACTTATATTTCCGTTTAACTAGTGATTTAACATTAATTACCTTATCACACGTGAAGCCAATTGTTTAATTCAAACACAAAGTTTCGACAACAGCTCGGCGCAGACTAAGCTATTTATTCTATTATTGATTGATTGATTCTATTATTATATACATATAATAATAATATGCAATCAAATTATATGCATTTACGTAAATAAAACATACTTACGCGTGTTCATGTCAACTGGACACGGCAAAGTCCGTATCAAGTGGCGAACGTGCTCGGTTGCTCTCACGTATCGTGTACACACTACTCAGTCATTATTTAATTTAACATTAATTGAATATAGCCCATGTTAATCGGGGATATTGGAGCATTCTAATTGTGAATGAATTTTGGAAATCGGTCCAGTAATTTTTGAGTTTATTCGTTACAAACATACAACAATACAAATCTTTTTTCCTTATAATATTGGTAAAGATTTTATATTAATTATTTAGCTATATCAATTGTTAATCATCAGTTTCATAAGTTTATCATTTTATATATCACTATAGCCATCCGAGTTAAATTAATTTCTCTCCACATCCTCTCATCACCATTTATACGGGTGTCGCGTCGTACCCCGTACATTAGGCGTCAACTTACTTAATTTGAGGATATACAGTATTTGTTTCTTCTGAAATAAATACATAAAAATTACCTAGCCAGCCATCTACCATCGCTATCTTTGTCTACCCTTACGTTCTGTTAGTCCCGAGCACTTACATGTAAAAAAAGCATTTGGCTATTAGGACCCTTTTTATTTCACTATTACGAATAATAAGTGACTTGGAGTCTCAATATACGGAACCTCAAAGGTCTACCGGACCGATGTGGTATTAGTTGAGCAATCCAGCCGGCAGGCATAAACCAGGTCCGTTGCTGTAGAGCTGTGGCTAATAACCAAGAGAACTCTGCGAATTTGGAAAAAGATTTGGTATTTATAGGCAAATACTGGTGATCGACATTTTGGAAAATTTTCTACTCAGCAATAAGTGCATACCGAATAGGGTTGTAACAGTTCGAAACCAACATTTTTATTACACACTGTTTACATAAAAATTTCATCAATTTCACACATAAGACAAGCTGAACCGCCGAGCAATATATCCCAGTTCCATCATTGTTTTTGCGAGCACATACATTATGCAGGAGGCTGTCGGTTTATTATGTCGAGCTTTGTATACTCTGTATAAATACTACTTGACCGAGAAACGGAATGGCGTGCTGTGTAAGGCATCAGGGTCGCGTTATTAAAGCGATTCAACTAGCTAACTCTTTCATACAGATGGCGTACTTTTTTTTTGGAGTTAACTCTTCTTTTTCGAGGTGAATCGGGGGCATGTTCAACTTGCCGGAATACCCATTAAATACGTGTTTTCCCTGACTTCATATGCCAGAGCCATAATAACACGCCGCTGTCGCTGCACACGTGCGTGCACACGTGTTTGTAATGTTTAAGGAGTAAACTTCATTCGTGCATCGGTGCTGGCGCATTTTTTTTTCATCTGTACCAACCAAGCATTGGCTTCAACGTAACGTGATGTCGAGGCTATCCAACTACGTGACAATGCGGATATAATGTAAAGGTTCAAAAGAACGAACCATTTTGAGCTAGTACTGTAAACTAAACTGAAGTGTTACGTAGTGTAATAGTTATTAATAAAAAACATATGAACAAAGTGTGTTTGGTTTAAAAGAGAGAATAAGAAAAGTGCTAATCAACACTTTCTTAGTACTTAATACTCTTAGTTAATTTAGGTTATGTATAAATGTTATATTATGCTTATACGGGTAGTTATGCTCTGGTCAGGGCTGGCGTACCGGCCATTCTAGAAGCGAATGGCTGGGTACGTGACGAAGGGAAGAGACCGTACGGAATGTCACTCGTCCCTTGGAAGATGGGTCGGCCGGTAGTGTAGGATGCGACCCGTTGACACACTGGCCCGATCACATCTTCCAATGACAAAGTCAGGGTCTGGCAACACCGCCGCTTCAGCTAAAGACATGAAACGGCACAAATATGAAGCCTTAGGAAAAGATGACATATTTGTGCCCTTCGGTAAGAGTTTATTTAAAGACATACGTAAGAAACTCTTTGACACTACCCGTGATTAAAAGGTTGGCTCATATTTAGCATAATAATAAGTATTGCCCAGCCTTCTTAGCACGCCGTTGACAGTGGACTGCTACATAGTGTATTTTAATTTTGATTTTATTCTTTCCAAATTATTTATTTTTATTTGACTTAGTTTTAATGACATAATTTTAATATCAATTAAATATAATTATTTGACTCTCTTGGTATAAGTTTAGCCTACAAAATATGATTCATTATTGGCTCATGTGTTTTTTATAAAATGTGTTATAATTTAAATTTTCGTTTCATACCATTTCGGTATTTTTCAATGTTCAGACGACATGAAATATTAGTCCCGCGCGAGCGAACTCGCGGTCGCATCTTGTATTATTATATAAAGTCACTAAACTATGTCATAAATATTGGATACGAGGCAAAAATATAACCTTATTACTCGCATCAAACTACAAGGATAACAAGCGCTCCAGGCATCCGATGCCTAAACAAGCCGTAGCATGTTCGTAGCCCGTAGCCAATCACACCGCAAGTACGCGTAGCGGCGTAGCTTACATTGACTAGCGTAGTGTTGTGTCATGTTACTTATTATGGCCAGTTCCTATACTTTATGGGGTGTAGAAGTAAGGAGAGTCGTTTCAGTATGTGAAAACGTGTTCGTTGAAAAGCAGCCAATTTAGGTGGCGCCGTGGTAGCAAGTGGAAAGTTTTTGAAAAGGGTGCAAAAGTTATAGTAACATAGAAATATATGTGATTTATTTTTCTTTCATTTTATTGTCTCTGTCTTACTGAATATGCTATATTTGCTACAACCCATTAATTCTTCGAAAAGTGATTGTATAACGTACTCATATATAACATTAATTTTAAAAAAGAACTTGAGATAGATAAATGAGAAGAAAAACAATTGTAAGCTAAACGTGTTGCTGGGGAGTTTCTTGCCGCCTCTTTTCCTTAACACCATAACACGTTGCGAGGTGGTGTAGTACATAGAATAGGAAGTCAAATTAAATCTTAACTTATATGCATGACCTTAAAAAAGTATTCTCCAAGGGAATTCATTTTGAACTAGCTGCCCCGTGCCCACTTCGCTAGCCGTCATTAAAAAAAACACACACCTACGCACACATGCACACATGTCAAGTTTTAATCTTATATATAAAATTCTCGTGTCACAGTGTTAGTTACCAAACTCCTCCGAACTGCTTGACCGATTCTCATGAAATTTTGTACGCATATTGGGTAGGTCTGAGAATCGGCCATAATCTATTTTTCAATCCCCCTAAATGTTAAGGGTACTTCACCCCAATTTTTTTTCAAATTTAGATATATATTTTTTTTAATGATGCAGCTTTAAAAATACATACAACCCTAAATTTTCCCTCTACGATCAACCCCTATTTTTGTGGGGCAAACGACGTCTGCCAGGACAGCTAGTTATACTATATAACCTTTAATTAATTCATAAACACAGAAAGCACTCGCAGTGCCTCGTACGAGGATGTGCGCAATTCTTGCGTGGAACGTTATTGCTGTAATATATTTTAATTTCTGTGCCCACTTCTCTGGGCGTAAATCATTTTTACTTTCTTGATTTATTAATCACAATCAATTATCAAATATAGCCTATGTCTCTCGGGAATAATGTAGCTTTCTGGTGAAAGAATTTTTAAAATAGGATCTAGTACTGGAGTAGTACTGGAGATTACCCCAAGAGCCTACAACCAACCATCAATATTCCAATTCACGACCCAAAACCGAACTTTGCTGAACAAAACCAAACGTATGCGCAACAAAATTTATTCAATAAGTAGAGACGCTGTCCTGCCCTGAAAAAATAAAAATCTAGTGGTCCAATCCCAACGCCACATACCGGTTCCACTTGTGAATTTTAACCAACCGGGGAACACACAGAAAAAGGAGGATCCTAGAGTCCGATCCCAGTGCCACGAACCAGTTTCAATTGTGAATCGAAATAATCCGGGGACCTACCTACTCATAATTACTATTCATAATGCATAAGAAATTTCATCAAAATCAGTAAAGTCGTTCTCAAGTTAAGTGCGTACATACATCTCTACAATTCATTTATATATACTAGTGGTCGCCCGTGGTCGAAATTCGACGGTAATAATACATTACATTATAAGTTGAAACATTATTAAGGTTCTGTTGTCAAAGACTATAAATTTCGCCAAGCCTATACTGTTAATTCGACTTTAACAATAAACAAAAGGGTAATTATATGCTTGTGTGTGTCAAATACACAATAGTGTATGTATTGTATGCTTATATTGATAAAATTTATTATTTATGCATGTGTATTATGTTCGGGCATGTGGAAAGAATGTATGATGAAAGAATGACTAGACATATATACAATGCAAAAGTGGATGGATGCAGAAGTCGCGGAAGGCCACGACACACCTTCCATGATCAAATTGATCATGTGTTAGCAAAAGGTGACGTTAGGAGCCTTAAGAACAGACGAGCGTGCATGACAAGAGCTATGAATGTCAAAGAAGCAAGTGAGGTGTGTAAGAGTGGGCCTGTGTGGCGCTCTGTTGTTCGTGCCTACCCCGCAAGGGTCCTGGCGTGAAGTTATGTATGTATGTATTGACATTCTGCACTGCTTCTCTGTATAAACTACAAATGTGTGCCAAATTTTATACTCCTGCGTTCACGCAATTTTCGTAAAAAAGGGTATACAGTTTTTGCTGTGTTTTATTTACGCCGTGTTGCTCTATGTATATATATATATATATATATATATATATATATATATATATATATATATATATATACATACATATACATGTATAATGTAAAATTATACGCAATATTCAAGCAAAAGGTGCTTCATCGAAAACTTCCTACGCTTTATTACATTACCTTTTCTCCGAATTTCACCCTGTATGTTTATACAGGTGGAACGTAGTTACCTCAACAAACGATATAGGGCCACGCCTGTACAAGCATACATAATATGTTCGCGTCAAAGCACAGCGGCGGGCGTCAGTGATGGAAATTCTTTTTACCCAACATCAAAAGGGGTGGGGTCATGTTTTACAAGAAGCCTTTGTTTCACGGCGATTTGTCAAGCACACGCCCTACAAAGCGGGGTCGCGATGTATTTCGCCATTCCTCATATGGAGGGTAAAGGTACATTTTACTATTTTATACGCGATTTTTTGGGCAGTCTGCAAAACTATTTTGTTTTTGCGGGTATCCTATATTATTTTCGGTAAATAATATTATATAAACTAAAGTGAAATGCTTGGATGAGACCAATGAATGTCTTCAATCATTTTTGTTTGTTGTAGCGGATTGAAGTCATTGACAAACCATTATAATTAAAGACAGACAAGTATTTATTACATTATTGTTTGGAAATTTTAGATAATATTTTACATCAAATATTATAGTTAATTTTAAATGAAACAGTAAGAAAAGCGATTTTATCTGCCAACATGAAAACAAAATGTAGTGAATACCGCCTTTATACAGTTGAGAGAATTTGAACTAATTAGCACATCTTCTAAGTATGAACATTGTTACATAAAATTATGGTAAATTATAGACAACCACTCTATACATAAAAAAACTTCGTTTAAAAAACCGACTTAAAAAACTAAAAAGTATAAAATAAGTTATTTCTAGAGTTATTTCTAATTATGATATCTTATTTTTACATACATACATACATACATACATAACTTCACGCCAGGTCCCTTGCGGGGTAGGCACGAACAACAGAGTGCCTTCTGCCTTCTACCTCCCTTCAATCTTATTTTTAATATATATTATGTAAAACCCGCCGGCAACAGCTAGTTTTAAATATAAATACATTTGTTTCTCGCTTAAATTACCAGACTCATGTTGGATTTGATGGTGCTTGTCGTAAGTCGCCGTGATTATAACAACATGCTTTTTGTAAACAGCCTTGCAGATATTTGGGTAAGAAAGTACCGAAGATACCAAATATTAACTATTTGGGCAGAGTTTCCCCTTATTGTCCAGCCTTTGTTGTGACTATTCACACCACACAGTAAGCAATGAACCCCGTCTACACGCCTCACCGCCTTTTTATACGAAAGTACTACGAAACTACCCTACCAAATAATAATATTACAACATTGCTATAAACAGCAATTATATCATAGTGTTGCCAGGATCATATTATTATCTATGACGATTGTCTATGTGATATTAATATACTGTATGACTGCTGTGATGGACATCGCGTAACATTTTACAATTTATTATTCCATAGCAGAAGATTAAGTGGCTGTGTGTTTTTGTCATTTTATAATGCTTTCTCGAAAGATACTCTAATGATAACACTAATAAAAATCAAATCAATGTGTTTTCTCGTATTTCTTTTAAACTATTTGGAAAACCCAAATTTCCCATTTTAATTCCCAAGTATTATATATTCAAGATAAACAAGATAGAACTTTATAAATTATTATTCTATAGCAGAAGGTTAAGTTGTTGTGTGTCTTACCATGCTTTCTCGAAAGACACTAGAATGAAAAAAACTAATAAAAAATCAACTGAATGTGTTTTCTCGTGTTTTCCTATCAAAGTCTATTTGGAAAATCCAAGTTTCTCACTTTGAATTCCCAGGAATTATATGTTTAGGATAAATAGGGTATAAAAGGGATTCATTTACCGAAGACTAATTCTGTTTGGCCACAGTCTGGATCGCTAATGCGTGGATTTTTACTCGCGGTCTCAATGTAAAGAAGTAACGAATTAAATATATGAGTGTATAATATCGAACAAAAATCCATAACATCATGTAGTGTATGCACAATTAAAGATTCTTTATGTAAGCGTCAATGTTTAGAATAATAGTGGTCATAAAATATATAAGACTAAAATTTACTCCGCGGCTGCGCCAATGATCAACCTTTAGTGCATGCCTCTTGTTTAAAGAGGTTACATCACAGATTACATTGTATTAAATTTTTATGTTACTGCTATTTGCCCTGGAAGATTCACTTAATTTAAAACGCAAACTATCCCATCTCCCAGATGAAAAGTATATATGCTAATTTTCGGTATTAAAACTGCATATTGACACCAAAATGACCAAAACGACCACATGGAACACATCGACCACACTGATCAAACTGACCGCACCGACCACATCGACCACATTGACTTCATCGATCACATCAACCACATCGACCATACCGACCACACCGACCACATCGATCACATCGCTCACATCAACCAAATCGACCAAACCAACCACATCGACGATAACGAGCACATCGATGACATTAACCAAACCAACCACATCGTCTACATCGACCATACCGACCACATTGACTACACCGACCATATCGATCACATCGCTGACATCGACCAAATCGACCCAAATGACCGAATTAACCAAAATGACGAAAATGGCAAATCACAAAATAAAAACCTATCCTACTTTCTGGGATAATCTTTACATAAATCTATCCCTAAACTTGTCTCAGTATCCGCGATGAAAATTATCCCTTGTCCCTACTCGATGTTAAAATTACATATAAACCGATTTTAAGGCAAATCGGTCCTGTAGTTTCCTGTGAAAACGGAACAGACAGACAAAGACTTTCGCATTTATAATATTAATAAGGAGATAACAACATCAAAGAACTGTGTCGCCGTATAAAACACTTGGAGATCCGGTGAGTTCCCTTTGTGTCCTATTTCAGTACATTAATTGCTCTCTAGAATTTGTTTTATTAAAATTGAATTAAAGCGTAAACACTTGTACCACTTAGCATAACATTTGCAAAATTGTCCATCTTTCAAAGAAATAAAATTACTTTGACTTTACTTTGTTAATACTTAATGTGATTAACAATAAATATAATACTGCCGCAGGGGGGCTTTGTGGCGAAGCCTTAGGTGAGTGGCGACACCTCGTACCTGACTCCGGGGGCCAAGACAAGGCCCCCGCTTCCGTGCTTGCCTTAGCCAGCCGGCAGTGGAGATCGCTAGAGCTAAGACTCAAGCTCCAGGGGTGGAAGTGATAAACGGCCTAATGTCGGAAGTAGCTTCGGTGAACCTACAGCCCACCTCTCTACACCCCTTAGCCACACATACCCATGTTGCCCCTGCCTTTTATGGCATTTTTTGGGGCCCATGCAGGGAGTGGCGAGTCACCGTCTGCCCATTTTTCCATGTTCCCCGAACATTGCGACGGGCAGACGCCATAGTCCCCATATTCCCAGACCGCTAGTACCACTAATAGTTCACCCCAATAGCCCGGTACTTTTTGTCCTCATTTCCCACAATAGTCCTACACTGGCCGGGGCTTGTCCTTGGGTGCATTATTGTATGGTGTAGACAGGGATAATCGCCGGTCAGTGTCACGCCACATATTTACATTAAATTTGTCAAGGGGCCTCTACGTGTTGGCCTCCCCATGGCTCCACGCAAGCCCTCCAAAAGACCGGGCCATTCTTATGGCCCGTGGTCTTGAAAGACATACAATATAATACATCACAAATAGCGCAGCTGCACTGTGACATAGAGTGGTATGAGATTAAGGGTTATTTGAATTTAGGGGTAACATACGCCTTATATATAGCCACTAGACCGGTCATTTAGGTTATGAAACAAGTTTTTAGGGTCCACATAGAAGTGTTAAATGAATAATTGAAAAAACACAAATACGTTCGATAATTAATATTACATTTTTATTGATAAAAAAAGTGTGATTTGTGTTTAGGAATACACTTGCGCTTAAAATATAAACACTAAAATTGTTTTTGTACTTGTTATGTGTGGTAACCCTACGGTTTTCCACACATATGAGGCAAGCCTGTTGTTTCTCACACAGCAATTTCAAGGAAAATACATCATGCAAGCCACCTGTGGGTGACTCATGCATACACGTGGGAAAGTGCTGTGTAGAGAAATTCCTCCGAAGCCTCGGAGCCACCCTGCGGACTGACGAACGACACAGACCGGCTCCAATCGCGGTAGCAAGCTGTAATACCTGATCATCGTGATCGATTAGCATTAAGTTATAATTGTATGTATTAATTTAAATTAAAGTGTAATAATTATATTTGGGTTTTTTAAAACTCCCTCCGACGGCCATCTCACATAACTTACTTTAGTAAGTTTAGTAAACAAATTTTAAATTTGTTATTAATTTTTAAATACGAAAATATTTTTTATTGCTTATATATTGCAACGATGGTCGACGATTAACGATGGCACGCATGCTTGGCTTGTGGGCTTTAGTCAAAAGTCGCGACCAGTGACTAGAACGGTGACTTAGATTAGGTTAGATTAGACTTTAAATCAAAGAGCACGAGCAGAGCTAGCAAAGCGAGCCGGAACAGACTGGTCACTATCGTCGTAATATAACGAAACGAACGAATGAAAAAAAATATCTCAAGTACTACATGCCACCTAGACATGGAGGTTACAGAACGGATAAGTTCTCCTCCCCCTCCATTCTTACTTAAAATTTAGTGACCACTAATATAAAGTTTAACCAATAACGCATAAATCTCATCGCTATGCTGTGTGAAATGGTCACTGACAATCACAGATCTAGCAGAGGCATTACAGACATACTTTGTGGGGAACTGTATGTAGCCCGCGTTTAATTTTCTGGCTCAAAATTATGGACTTTATAAGAGATATATGATCTCTGGATCCTTGCAATAGAAAAGTAGAAGCTCCACCAAACTTGAGGTCTGCCTGCTCTTGGCTCGGTTGAGGTTGCAAACAGGACCAGCACACGCCACTAAATTTCATCTTAGAGCCAACACTTCCTACGATATTCAGGGATAGTGAAACAATGTTCTTGGCACGGCCAGTGACCACAATGAGTGGATGAAAAGGGTTAGTGCACAGCGCGATGTGATTCTTGTGAAATATTGATAGGAAGTGTCCATAATGGGTGCCCTTACCCTGGGCATTGCCTGTCGCTTCACACAATAAGAGGGTAGACATCAAAATTAATGGAGTGATCTTACTTACTTTAAACTAGGCAATGACTGAAAATACGTTTTGTCCTCAAGTCGTTATCTTAAATTATTTACCTATGAAATCAAAGCATTTTTGTCGTTTGTATAATTTCTTTTACGTCAATGAAATCTCATTAAAAACATTCGACACAAAAACACTCGTCCGAAATCGTCCACTCTTACCGCTCTTAGCTTATAATTTGCGCCTCCAAAACGTCTCGTAAGAGAATAAATTACGTGTCTGAGAACAATTTCCATAGATTTACAATCATTTCTACCTCTTATAGAGCAAAGTACGGTTTGTTTGCTAATTTTACATAAAAAACGGTGAGGCCCTCCCAATTTAGAGCACTCTGGCGTAAAAAAAGGAATTTAATTAAAGTCTCTGAATGTATTTGGAAGTATTGTATTAGTGGGTTCTTAATCTATGAGTCTATGTATAATTAAATCATTACACGATTAATTAGATTTCGATAATTAATAAGTGTTACAAGAAATTAATAAAATAATGTTTATTTTTGTTTTTTTTTTTTAATTATGCTCTCACTGTTTTCTGTTATTTTTTTCTTTATTATTATTATATACACGTATACTTTGACTATAATTTAATTTGTTTTCGCGTTGGGTCGCATGAATTTGTGATTAAGCTGAGCACTGAAAATCAGTGCTGTGTCCGACTATCTTTCGGCACAGTAAAAACCGAGTGCCAACCTCATTTCGCAAATTGCGGCACACATTGTCATTGTTGTTGTTATTATAAATTATTATTCAGTGTCGCATTTTTAAAAATGAATATCTTCTTTCTTTATATTATTTATTTTGTATTGCTGAAGCACAGCAAACAGGCTGACCTCCCAACTGTCATTGAAAATGGTTACCGTCTCCTATAGACATTAACTACACTAGAAGTGCAGCAAATGTGCTGCCGGCCTTGAAGGAGAAACTGGAACCTGGCCACTGAACACAGCTCAAAGTTGTTATGGCGGCATACTCTAGACCAGCGGTAGTGGCCATCCAGACGGGCAAATGCCTTACCACCTGGCTATGAAAATTATGACATAAAGTGGCTAGTAAAAACAACAGGTTAACTTAACTAAACAGGCTACAAGGAAATTCAACGTAATTTAAGAATTGAGTAATAAATATAAAAAATATTAAAAAAAATAATATCCCTATAAATATTAAAAATAAATGCCTTATCAACTGGCTAAGAAAATTATGACATAAAGTGGCCAGTAAAAACAACAGGTTAACTTAACTAAACAGGCTAAAAAGAAATACGACCTAATTTATGAATTGAGTAATAAATATAAAAAAATATTACAAAATAATATCTCTATAAATATTAAAAATGCAAATGTAACTCTGCCTGTCTTTCATAAAAAAACTACTGGAGCAATCAAGCTGAAACTCAGTATTTATATAATTATATATATATATGTATATATATATATATGTATATATATATATATATATATATATATATATATATATATATATATATATATATATATATATATATATATATATATATATCGATGCCGAGGATGAACATAGAATGCTTTTATTCCAATAAAGGATAGTTTCCGGCATAAAAGTATGTTACTCTGTTTGGCTGTTAGGCTTTCACGGAAAAAATATTGCACCGATTTAGCTGATATTCGATATATAAGTTCAATATTTTGAATAGACGAGTACATAGGACACCCAAACATGGGATAAATTTATGTAAAACTTATCACAGAAAGTAGGGTAGTAGGTGTTCCGTCGCGTTTTAAGAAAAAACAAAGTACGAAATTCAAGAATGAAACACATACTGGAGACTATAAACACTATACAATATGTTGAGTTCTCTGACTCTCAAACAAGCCTATTTGTAATATGTTCATGTGCATACTATATATATATATATATATATATATATATATATATATATATATATATAGGAGTAAATAAGAAAATAAAGTAAAATGAAAATGATTGGCAAAAGATGAAAGGAAAGAGAGAGATTCATGTAAGCGGAACCTAAATTCAGACACATTCGCAACTGTAACAACGTTTGCTTAATACAGAAATTCCATGACACGTTCTAGTTATTTCAATTAGAGCGGGACAAATTAACGTGTCCGCACCCGGGCTGACAGAAAGTTGGCCGACTGGACCCGCGGCTCAAATTACGGCTTTGCCTAATTACAAACCCGTTTCACACGGTTTACGTACATATTTATATATTAATTCATGGCTTATTTTTAAAGGGTACTAAAATTTTTGTACCAAAATTAATTGTACATACATACATACATAACTTCACGCCAGGTCCCTTGCGGGGTAGGCACGAACAACAGAGTGCCATACAGGCTTATTCTTACACACCTCACTTGCTTCCTTGACATTCATAGCTCTTGTCATGCACGCTCGTCTATTCTTAAGGCTCCTGACATCACCTTCTGCTTATACACGATCAATTTGATCATGGAAGGTGTGTCGTGGCCTTCCGCGATTGTACATAAATTAATTGTAACCTAGTCTAAATTATTTCATTATATTAGATTATAATGTAATACAAGGTAATAGTATAAATATGTATATAACACGCGTAGCACGCACTAATAAATATATACAGGACAAAGGGGGTTGTTGTCTTGAACAGCCTAGGTCATAATCATCTATGGGTAAGGTGCTTAATAGGCTAGCAACGTTTCTTTCCTGATTTGACATCCTAATCCGTTGTCTTCTAAGCCTTGAGCTAATTGTGTTTCGTATGATGAATGAGTATGAGTTTCGTGGCCCACTTTCCTCTTCATCTATCGCCTTTCCGCATACCATCCTAAAGGCTGTCTACGCGTTGGTTTCGCCCCTTGTGTTCCAAGTGTCTATAGGCAACGGTATATGCTTTTCATTGAGTAGTCGAGCAGATGCTGCACAGCGAGTTGAATTAGCTAGCAGTAGCCTCCTTCTGCGATGAAGTTTTGTCCTAGGAAGCCGTCAGAATAATATAAAAAGAAGAGAGAAGAGAAACAAGCGGACTCCTGTTGCAGACGACGCAGAGGAGGTTGAAGGCGCCACTTGGTCTATCTGCTCCCGATAACGTATTGGGACTGGGGGGGGGGGGGGTTTGCGGATGTTCCCGGTGTGCCATATAAAATTCAGTGAGGTATTCTGGTTTCTAGGACACCCTGTCGGCTTGCATCGTAACGTTACGCAATCATACCCATGTTAACGCCATGTGGCGCCTCATCAGTCCCTAGAAGGGACGCTGGACGGTTTAGTGGGTAGTCTGGCGATTGGTGCTTAAAACTCTTTCATCAGAAACTTGTATGTAATGTCGGGAGTTCTACATAACCCTCGATGACCTCCCCCAAGGCCTGAGGGGTATGCGCAAAAGCCTTCCCCGGCGTTAATAATAAAATGTGGATCGTTTGCCCCTTTACCACCTCCGCATGAAATAAAAAACATTTTGTATTTTGCCTAAGATATATACTTAACTATATGGTCAACCAAGTTCCTCGTTGATTACTTCTCTGACATTTGACTTTGAACGGCTCATATAATGTCAGCCCATAAATGTCCCACTGCTGGTCTCGGGCCTCCCATTATAGGGAGGAACGGACAGTACACCCACCACGTTTGTCCAAGGCGGCTTGGCAGGTTTGACACATCGGTTATCTCGATGTGCAGGTTGCATCACGATGTTTTCCTTCACCATTGTTAGCACGTGGTAATTGTAAGAATATGCACATTAGATCAGAAAACTGACTAAGAGGTGCATGCGTCCAGTCAGGATCAAACCCGCGCCCTTCGATTTAGGGCCGCGAGCGCTAACCATTACGCTACCACGACTTGAACTTGACTTGAACGGCTCATAGAGTTTAGAAATTCTCGCATACATTCTCAAATTTCATATTCACTAATCAGGACGTTTTTCAAATGCTTACACTAAAGGAAACATAATTACTCGTGTAGATGCACTGTGTCGATTAAAGACGCCCTTTTTCTTTTGTATTCTGCTCTCGCTTTGTTTACGGACTTCGATTTTCTTGCCTCCTTGTAAAACTCAAAAGAATTAACAATAACACCTCGCCTCATTGCCGATGTTTTACTTGTGCGCGTGTCATTGCGCTGTGGGCGAATGTTTTTGGCAGGCGATTCTAGCCCTATGGGTGGTACACAGCCGCTTGGTTGATTGTACATACATGTACATCAATTTGCGTATAGACGATTTTTGAAAATTCATTCCTTAAGTGGATGAATATGAGTATGAAAGTCCATCATTTTCGAAGTTAGAAACACGACATTTTGTATACTTACTTCTGGTTAGAAATTAATGTGAGTGTATCGCTGTTTTTCTAAATTCAACCCTAAGTGAAGGTAGAAAGCATGTGAATTTGCTCAAACTACGACTGTTTTTATTATATATATACATACATACATACATATATATATATATATACATATACAGTGTGTTTCAGACCTTACGACAATAAATCAGACCACGTTTTCGTCATGACGTACTCTACCCAAATAAAAAAACGAATCAAGGTAGCTTCTTTGGTTTAGCCACAGGACCTCATTTTGCATTTCAGAATTTTACAACATGAATCTGTTATTGTGACTAAATCGATAGGTTAGTGACCAAATGTATCATGTTGCCAGCTCGTCTCTTCATCATTAAACGCGGAAGATGTTCATTCTTACCAAGGTCAGTGAACCAATATTTACAAGATGTTCTGTTTTTATTGTCTTTTTATCGTAATTAATTTGTTCGGACATTGCTTTTTTTTAATTTTGACATTACGGTTGATTTGATAGTACCAAAAACTTTATATGGAGTAAGACTGCTAAAATTATGATTTATTGTCATTTGAAATGAAACACGTTGTATATAAGACCACGAGTTATTTTCTTGTTGAAGCATAACACAATTTGATTCATCTAAAAACAGAGTTTTATTTATTAAATACAGATAAGTTTTATATAACAAATATCACTATAAAATAGTTAAGTAGGTACTAACCTAAAAACAGAGAATCGACAATTAAATGTTCATGTTTTACTATTCTTATTATAAAAACTTAAATCGTCTTTTGCACTTTTAAATTGAAGCAAATTTACAAACACAACTGAGTTGTAAAGAAGTTATAAGAAAAAACATTTGTAATTTAACTGAAACTATTCGATTCGAACAAAAAGTACGTTTTTACATTCTCCCACTGGTGGCTCCCTCTTGTGGCTGCACCATACTCAAATGTCAGTATACATACTCATGTGTCAACGTCATCACAAAGCTTACATATATAATATATATCAAGCGGTTACAAACGTGGTAATGTCACGAGGATCTATTTTGGGTCGAAAATAGTTTTCGGTTTCAAGGTTTTGGGTTGGCTTCCAGTTATTTTCGGCCGGTTCGTGTTAGTTTTGATTTTGAGGGAGACCTTTGAAGTATTCGTGGAATGGGTTGGTTATAAAGTTTTGTAATATTGTATAATGTTTATCTGATTCGTATATTTAAACTGAAATAATTATTTCAAACTGTTTAGTTATTTTTTAATTTCTTCTATCGTGATTTTTCTTGTATCGTCCTTCCATGACTCCACCTGCTGGTACCAGGCGGAAGAACAGAGCTAGTATTAGTTGCTAGAATTACGCTGAATCATAGCTAACTAGCTAGCTATCTGTGTTAGTTGAATTACAAGTAAGTTAGATTACGGTAATTTGCCAGTATTTAAAATCATAGAGTTTTTTCAACAGGGCAAAGGATTTTTTTGTATACAATACTAAAAAATACATAAATTCTGAAGATTCCCGGAAAAATCTGGGATATGTAATATAAGTAAAAACAAACATAACTACATCTCTATTAAATATATAGAAACTGTCATATCAAGCAATCCCTAATATCACGTAATAGTTAAGGAAATCCCGGAAAATATAAAGACTGACTTCTAAAACACTCCCGGGAAAATTCCCGCGTACTCCCAAGTCATAAAGCTCGGCAATATTCAAAAAGAATGTAACTTATAGTTTTAGTGTAAATTTTGTCGGAATAATTTAATTTTTATACATCTTAACAACGTAAATCAATACCGGAAATAATCCCACGGGATTCCCCGGTGAAATGTATCAGAGATTTCATTTCAGAAAATTTTCTATCGTTTGGTATAAAAAAACTTGCATCGGCATCAAAATTTTGTTTCAACCTAGCCAATTTAAACAATTCCCGGAAATATTCCTGTGCTATTCTCGGGATAAACATTAGCAAATATTAAGTCTAAGAATTTGCTATCAATCACCGAAAACCACACCAAACTCGTCTTCTTAGTTCTTACGTGAATCCCGAATAAACAAATAAGAAAGCTAAAAAATGCACCTTGTTCTTCGTTATATATATAGTCTATTCCAGTTTCTTTCAGCATATTTAGAGTAGTATGATATTGTAGATTATACGTTTTGTACTAATTTTAAAGACAATTTATTAAACTTTTTGTAATCTTTTCCAGGGCCGGGGATATGACTACCAGCAAGGCACCAGATCAAGAGCAAGGGTGAGTCAATATTTGTGTTATTCGTAATATCATTGTCGTGATGTGTGTAGTGTATGTAGTTTATCCGTGCAGGAACGGAGAAAGAATACAATTTCCTGCGGCCCGGCGGCCTGTCGTAAGAGGCGACAACAACCCACAGCCAGGTGGTAGGGCATTTGCCCGACTGGATGGCTACCACCCCTGGTCTAGAGTATGTCGCCATAACAACCTTGTGTTGTGTTCCAGCATTAGTGACCAGGTTCCAGGCTCCCTAAAGAGAGCAGCAGCGCATTCGTAGCACCTTTGGTGTTGCAAATGTCCATAGGCGACGGTAACCGCTGTCCATCAAGTGGGCCGTCTGCCTGTCTGCTGATCTCCTGCAATAAAAAAAAATAAAAAAATATAGCCTTATAGTAAGTGAATTCTGTCAATTTATACGGGTGATTTTTTCAATTGGGCCTTCAGTATCAAATCTTAAACTATGCGAAATGGCGAAATACTCAAAGGAGTCTCAGTCGTCTGGTGTCACCAGGCAGCATTGCCATTTGAATTTCAACTGCGATAGTCAACTGCGTTAGTTTCCTATACACGTCGGATTTCATAATTCGATATACGCTGTCGTGCTGCTTATAGTAATCGATTCCCTTGTACGCTTTCCTGTACCTACCCAAATCTACAACAACACTTGCAGAGCAATGAACAATGCAGAGGCGTTGCAGTGAGGTAGGCCAGCAAAGGCTTCGTATTCGATTCCTGGTATATCAAATTTCGGAAAGGTATTTTCCCCGTTATTTACTATGGTCTGGGTGTCTGGGATCGGCCCCAGAGATTAATTAATTTGGGGATAATACAATATGTGTGTTTGATTGTTTGATTATATCTTTATTTATTATTGATCATAATTAAATACTTATCGTTTTAGGATATTATGACAATCTTAACATTATTTTTCTATAAGTTTTCTATTTAATTTTGAAAATTTGTCTGCTATATCTTCTTATCCCAATGAAATTTATATGTTGCTATTTTGAGCTATACTAAATTCAGTGCAAAAAAATTATCAAAATGGGTTCAGAAACAAATAAGTAATGAATGACATCCACAAACTACACATTAAACCACACAACGACGGCCTCTGTGGTTGACCGGGCTAAGCCTTTGCCGGCCTACCTCACTGCAACGCAGAGGCTCCGGCTTCGATTCCTGGTATAGTAAGTTTTGGAAACGTATTTTCTCCATAATTTACTATGGTCTGCAAAACAAGCGTAACTTGCTTAATTTAGGGGATATACAACATGTTTGTTTGTCTGCAGATTATTAATAGTATTTTTACCCAATTTTAACGAATTTTTGCTACATGTACCAATGTCCGATTATAATTAAATTTATACGAAACTAATATGAAGATACTCTAAATCAAACGCAAAATAAATCATCAAAATCAATTTAGAAACAAACAAGACACAGACGTCGAACTACAATTTTTTCTACTTGATTTTATGTATTTATTGCTATATATTCGGAACTCAAGATCTAATACCAATAGCAATTATGGGATAATTCTGAAACTGTAATGAATCGAACCCAACAAAAAAAAAATACAAAAATCGGTTCAGAATCAAAAAAGCTATAGCTGAAAAACCGCAAAAATTTCACATTTCAAATGTTTTTTTGATATATCATAATTTATTAACAAAGGTTTTCTTCTAAATTTCTTCGAAGCCTGCAGCACGTTTCTGATTTTGCAAATCTCCACAATCAACGGTAACCACTATCATGTGGTTCGGCAGCTCAGCGTGACGGGTATACTCTCCGTTCCTCTGTTCGGGCTGTTTTTACATATATAAGAGTATAGCGATTTATAGTTGGTTAAATCCCATCGTCACTGTCCTCGCTTCACATAACCAGGGTTAAATTTCCACCAAAATTGAGCACCCACGCCGTGTAATGCGTTAATTATGATTCTGGACACGTGTTTCGTCACGCCAGGTGCAATTTATAACTTCAAATACATAAATTATAATATTAATCCCCGGCCTTGTTATAGTTTGTAATGAATTTCGCATCAGGTACCTTTAGTTCGATGCTAGAACTTATATAACGTAGAAATAAAGTGCAAACTTTGAAATTCCCGCAAAACTCTCGGGACACAAAGTACCGCAGCAATTAAAAAATAATATAAGCTAGTTTCAGTTAAAACTGTGTCGGAATCAGCTAATTTATACCGATTTGAAAAAGGAAGAGGTTCTCAATGCTTCTGTATGTCTTCTTCTAATTCATTACAGAGTAATCTTTCCGTCAATTGTGGACCGATTTTCATAATTTTTCCATTGTCACTATGTTAGGATTTCTTGAGTGGATTCTAACATATTAGAGAAACTCACGAATATCGTTAACCAACTTTTTCGTAACACGATATCTCCGTCAATTATAAACCGATTTTCTAATTGTTTTATTTAATACTAAGTGACTACTCCCAAGGTAGCCCCATAGTCAATAAGTCTGGATCTGATGAGTGAATCGGATCCCAGGGATATCGGGAATAATCCTTATTAAGGAACGCTGTGCACTTACATTCTTGGAAAACATACATAACTTCACGCCAGGTCCCTTGCGGGGTAGGCACGAACAACAGAGCGTCATTCCGGCTTATTCTTACATACCTCACTTGCTTCTTTGACATTCATAGCTTTTATCCTGCACGCTCGTCTGTTCTTAAGGCTCCTGACATCACCTTCTGCTAATAGACGATCATTCTTAAAAAAAGCTTGAATAAGCGAATAGCTATTACATTTTCTACAGGCGTGTATTTCTTATATGCATGTTATGCTATTTCTCCGTCAATTATGGAGTGATTATGTTCGCAAATGCGTATGCTCTCTAGCCGGTTCCAAATTCACCAAGTCAGGATCTGATGAGTAAATCCCGGAGACATCGAGAGCAACCCTTGTTGAAGAGCATATACACAGAAGAGTGAGATAGCAAATCAGTAAACGCATGCCAGTTGCACAGTTCTAAAGCTATTGAAGTATTTGCGCAACCAAAAACTAAAATAATTTTTTTTTTAACAAAAACAAAAAAGAACTAATAACAAATATTTCCGACTTCGAGATGTCGTAGAAAGAAGTCGGTTAAATATATACTTTTTGATTTTAAGCGTGAAGTCGGTTTTGTTTTGTTAAAAAATATGAAGAAAGAAATAATTTATTTGCTTTTCCTAGCAGCGATACAATGATACAGAAATATTTATACATACATTTTTTTATGACATTGTATATGTTTTTCGCATTTCCTACAAATGAGGTCGGAAACTCAGCTTAATGCTGTGTTGGAGTTTCCTCCAGCACAGCGCTGATTTTCATTGCCGACCCCGCCTCATTTAATTTTAATATGTATTGTGCACTCGAAACAACGCGATTAACTAACAAACTAGCTGTCTTGACAACGCGAAAGAAGTTTCACTGGCACATGCCAGTCGTAAATATTCAAACTTAGCAACTTAAATACACGAGGCAAGTTAATAAAGTGCATTTTTGTGCCATAATTTAGCGGGCACCGTATAAAATCTTGGCAAGTATCACGGTCCGTACTTCGCCGGCGGATTTATTATTTCACGGCTTGTGCACTTTTGGCAGATTAAAAATTATTTCTTACTTACTTCGTAAACTTGAGTTGTTATCTTTGAAGAGGTCAAGTATTATGGCAGTACGTAAAATCTACACATATATATATATATATATATATATATATATATATATATATATATATATATATATATATATATATATATACTAGCTGTCCCGGCAGACGTAGTCCTGCCCGGTAAAAATAGGGGTTTGTCGCAGAGGGTTGATAAATTAGGGTTGTATGTATTTTTGTATGTTGTATCATAAAAAAATAGAAATTAAAAATTTTGTCTAAAAAAAAAATTTAGGGGTGGACTACCCCTAACATTTAGGGGGATGAAAAATAGATGTTGGCCGATTCTAATAGATACCGGATAAGCACAAAAAATTTCATCAAAATCGGTCAAGCCGTTTCGGAGGAGTATGGCAACGAAAACTGTGACACGAGAATTTTATATATTAGAAAAACAAACCAAGTACTTGATGTTAGAATTTTCTCCAAAGCTTTCTAATCCATTTGAACATGTAAACGGTATTATTAATGAGGTCTTCCCAAAATTAGGTCAACGAATGAATTCGACCGATTAGTTTGCTTTTGCTTGTCTGTTTGTTGTTTAAAGAAAGGTATTTTCAAGCTGGCAAACAGGCTGATATCTTAGGTCATAGAAAGTGGTTACCGTCGCCGATAGAGGTTTGCAACACCAGCGGCGAAGCCAACCTGTGGTCAAGTATTCTACGGTCGTCCCTATGGTATATCCCATGGTGTCTGAGACACACGCGGCGGGACGGTAGTAGGTTCACTTTCACGACCGTGAATCGTCATAAACTCTATGGGGCGTTGATGTAAACGACAAAATACACAAATGTCATTTTGTATTTTGGTTGATTTGAAAATTGCGCCTTCAATACAGTCAAAATAACGACCCAGCTCTTGATATGGGTCGTTGTGAGCGCTGTGTGATCGAAAATAATGACGTCCATAGTGAAGTTTTCACCACAACGGTAACGACCGTACTCGCCTTGTGGAACGGTAGACGGATCAGATATACTAAAAGAAAGCGCCCTTACCGGGTATCCCGACGGCCGGTATCTCACTCCTTTCTCATAAACTTCTGCACACTTCTTCCTCGGTTAAGGTGTGCGCAGAGCAGTCTGCATTTCGGCGGAGTGCAGTTAGGGGAATCTCTGTTGCTGAAGTGGTTCACCTAAGACCTAAGCCAATCCGGGGTGGACCGATCTCGCGCATGGGGCCTTTACTACCTACTAATCACGTATACTAGATCCCGTGTTGCCCCAGTCCATTCATGCTAAAGGGGTGCAGGTTTAGGTTTAACGAGGTAGCAGGAAACGCCTGTACCAGAGTCCACAGTCAGTAGTCTGCTGCGGGTGGTACTTTTAATGATCACCTCGCAATCGGACATCTCCCCGAGACCCAGACTGAGTACAAATGTGTTCCCTTAGGTATCAAAAAAGACTTAAAAACCGGTAATACTCGTAAAAGTCGAACCGGTTACAGCCCAAGTATACAGAAACTTCTCTTTTCGGTTTTCTTTCAACTTTTACGTCAATCAAACGGTTTTTGGTAACGAAATTTCGTTACGTAGTTTTAGCGTATAAACCGATTTCGAACGATTTTTCTCGCACATTTGTAAATCGCAGCCATTTGGTGCAGCAAGTTTTTAATCGCATACAAACACATGCTTAGAGAGATAGAATTATACTTCCTCTTCTCGCGGAATAAACTTGATTATTGTTGCAAACGTCCATAGGCGACGGTAACTGCTTTCCACCAGGTGAGCCGTCACCCTGTTTCAAAATACAAAATAACCTTTTCGTACAACGGTTTTTAAAAGGATTACACTACAAATGAAATAATTGATTAAAACCGGTTATATCTGATTAGAACCGGGTTTCAAGCTTTAGTTTACAGTCTTACATACCCCCGAGGTAATCCCCGAGGCTTGAAGGGATGCGCAGTCTCTCAACGTTGGCAGAAAAAAGCGGGATGAGATAGAGTGATCACGCAGAAGGAATGGATATGAAGATTTAATATGGTGGACACCTTATCATACCTTATCTCATTTTCGCTTTAATACCTACAGAACCTAAAAATCGCGAGCCGCAAAATCGAATTTTCTTATTAATCCCAATATTTTCGCCTTTTCCCACGTCATAACGTATCAATACGGTATTAACGTTGCTGATTGAGATTATTCACATGACCATCTATGATTGAACCCACGTTTTCCCCAGAAGAGGGGGGGCGTCGGGAAATAATTACTTGCGAGGGCTTTGCCCCGATCACGTAGGGCTTGTGATTAGGGTTGCCAGCTGGGCGTCGTTAAAACGCAATAAAAAGCATTAATTATTTGGGTTTTTGACTATTTAAGAAAATTACAAAATTGCGAGTACGTTTTAATGGCTAGTTAAAGAAATTAGCGTTTATTATAATACAGTAGATTAATATGTCGTTATAGCTTAGCAGATAACTCAATTACGATTCATTTAGATAACAAAGGTTCGAGTTCTGAGTATTACACATTTTATTGGTTGAATAAGAATAAAAGAAAAGAAAAATAAAAAATATTTGAAGAAATAGTGACGTAATTACATTCCTTAT
Source organism: Dendrolimus punctatus (assembly GCA_012273795.1). NCBI lineage: Eukaryota > Metazoa > Arthropoda > Insecta > Lepidoptera > Lasiocampidae > Dendrolimus > Dendrolimus punctatus. Next base: position 18,924,665 of record CM022537.1, read on the forward strand.
ACAATATTGTACACAGAGCATATTTTGAGAAATTGTACGACGCATTTTCAGCAAACAAGGTTTGCACTCAGCATATTGCTGTGCCGGAATTATATCCGACACAACGCTGATTTTCAGTGCAAACCTTTCTTTTGACATAAGACCAAAAGAACCTAATTTTGTAAAATAATAATAATAATTAATAAAACTAATTCTACTTATTTTATATTTAATTAGTAAATGAAATAGATAAATTTTAACAACATACTGTATTGCTTCAAAATTAAAATTAAATAGTAGGCATATATAATATATAAAATTCTCGTGTCACAGTTTTCGTTGCCATACTCCTCCGAAACGGCTTGACCGATTTTGATGAAATTTTTTGTGCTTATCCGGTATCTATGAGAATCGGCCAACATCTATTTTTCATCCCCCTAAATGTTAGGGGTAGTCCACCCCTAAATTTTTATTTTATTTTTAAGACAAAATTTTTAATTTCTATTTTTTATGATACAACATACAAAAATACATACAATCCTCAATTTTCACCCTTCTACGATCAACCCTTATTTTTTACCGGGCAGGACGACGTCTGCCGGGACAGCTAGTATAATATAAGATAAAATAGTAGACGAACAGACGTGCTTCCTAATAGAAAACTCAGTGGGTACTTAAGACTTGTTTTACAACAATGATACTATCTCACATTTAAAAAATGCACGGAGTCAATATAACTTGAAATTTACTTTAGTTATTTTATTATGAAATACTGATACACCTCTAGACAAACCAAACACCGATATTAAATAGTTCAGTCCAGTTTTTCAATTTGCATGAAGTTGGCCAAGTGATCCATGTCAATGTAAAATTGCAATTCATTGGAAAAGAAAAAAACAAACAAATAAAAAGACTCCCCACACATTTCCCTTATATAGCTTTAAAGATAGGTTAAAAGAGACGACAAAAAGAATATCTCTGTCTTGGAAAATGACAGAGGAGAAGGCGATACTATTATAAAAAATATGTAAAAATGCATCAGAATGCATGCACCACTTACGCAGTATTCTGACCTAATATGCGTATCGTTATGATAACCATATGCTAACAACTATAAAAGAAAAACATCGTAATGATGAAACCTGCAAATTGCGATAATTGATGTGTCATACCTGGAAAGCCACCGACAAGCGTGGCGGGTATCCTTTCCGTTCCTATATAGTAGAAGGCCCGAGCCCAGCAGTGGGACGCTTATGGGTTATTACTAGCGTTCTTAGCGGATGTTGTCCTGCCGTGTAAAAATAAAAATTTAGAACCCGCTTCCAGCTTCGGTTATATTTGTACCTGTTCCAATAGATAGACTCTTTGTCGTACACCAATACAAACATGAACTTAAGAGTAATATTATATCTAGTTATGTACAAAGGACGGTCTTATCGCTAAAAAGCGATCTCTTCCAGACAACCCCTAATAAACTCTATAATAATTTCAACGGCATTTTAATTCGAGTCCTGCGACTCGTAACAATAAAAATATACAAACCTTTATCTTTAAAATATAAGTATAAATAAGCAAAGCTGCGAACAACAGCTAGTAAAAGTAAATATATAAACATTGTTTATTAAAATCCCAACTGCTACGTACTGCCGGTGAAAGAAAACAGGGCAGGAAACCTGGACATTGCGATTGCTTTTATAGGAATCTGGTCAATTCATCTAAGACAAGTCCAGCAGTTGAACGGTTACGGGTTGCTATATTTATTAATACCTATTTGTCAGCATTTTTCCCAAGAATCTGCTGGCAACCCTGAGAGTAATTAAGGTGCGGGGCGAGGTAACGCCAGGATCATTTTCCCTTAGGTGTACTTCTGTCCGCGCGGAGCAAAAATAGACGCAGCAAAAATGTTTCAGTTTTTTTCTTTGGATCCCAGCCTAATTCGTTCCCAGCGAAGTTTGTTTACTCGGACGATGTTTCAATTAATTTCATCTCGATAGGAAATTACGCTTAATTGTTAATTAAAATTTGTTTTTTCAAATAATTTTCCTACTTAATTTGGGAATGAATGATATCAACATTTTTATTGATGATGATTTAGTCAGTTCAACTTATATACACCTTTGTTTGTAATTTTAAGATTTTAAGGGAGTAACTATTATATTGATATAGTTGCAATTAGATAGATAGATAACACTTTATTGTACATCATTACAGAAAACTTCTTGAAGTGATAACTTCTTATTGGAGGGCAAACTGCTTCGTTAAGTAACGTGTTACGGCGCCAGTCTGCCTGGCTTCTTTTTCTCTAACGTTAGATTAGTGTTACGCGATGTCCATCACAGCATTCATAGAGCATATTAATATCACATAGACAATCGTCATAGATAATAATATGATCCTGGCAACACTATGATATAATTGCTGTTTATAGCAATGTTGTAATATTATTATTTGGTAGGGTAGTTTCGTAGTATTTTCGTATAAAAAGGCGGTGAGGCGTGTAGACGGGGTTCATTGCTTACTGTGTGGTATGAATAGTCACACCAAAGGCTGGACAATAAAGGGGAAACTCTGCCCAAATAGTTGATATTTGGTATCTTCGGTACTTTCTTACCCAAATATCAGCAAGGCTGTTTACATTAGTTTAAGTCATCACTTCTATCGGGCGTCCCGAGACGCACACCGCCTTTTTTTGCTAGTATGCCAACTGGCAAAACCTCGTTGAGACTACAGGTATCTAGGTTCACGCTCTTTTTGAAGAGCCCCATATAGCGTTCTGGGAAAACCACGGGAGGGAGTTCAGTCCATAACTTGGACACATACGGCATGAAGCAGTATCCACCGCGTACCGTGGAGGATTTCCAAGTATCTAGGAAGTGTGGATGAACTCCCAATTGCCGAACTTATGAACTAGTACTATTCTAATAGCTTACAAAGGGTGGTCTTATCGTCGAGCGATCTCTTCCAGACAACCCGTGTTTATATAAAACTATACACAATGCTTCCTTTTGTACAGGCTCAATGTGATAAATGCATAATGAGGAGACCAGATAGTAGAGATTCCAAAACACCTCTAATTAACGTGCAGTATGAAAAATGAGGCTCGTAGGTTTCTTAAAGCCAAGAGTCATTCATTTCTGATTTGACACAGTAAGTCTGCTAATAGTTGAGTACGGAAGCAAGATAATTATTGTACCGATCCTAATTAATCGGGAGAAGATAAAGGAAAAGAGAGAGAGAAAGCAAGAAGAAGAAGCCAATAATACAAATATATTGTTAGATAACGACAAAGACCTGCGGATTGTAAAAACGAATTCTTTTATTTACTTCGTGTTTAAACTTTTAAACCATCTATTGTTATCGTACTTATTTATGGCTGTAATTATAGTAGAACGCATTAATCCTTGTTTTTATTGCATTGAGTCGAAACTTACCAGATGTGCGTGAACGGGGGCCCCTTTGTCAGTATTATACAGTTTAGTATAAAACAATGCCTGAACGGAGGGGTGGGGCAGTCAAGCGGCGACTACGATACTAGTAAGACGTTTGGAGTACTCTCGATTAGCAATATAGTGACAGACTTTGCGCTTGTTGAATTGCATTGAATCGCGCAGTGTGAACTTGTTGCATCCAGTTCTATTTGTTTTATTTGTACAGTCCTAATAAACTCTATAGTAATTCCAACGGCAGTTATTTTAATTCGAGTCCTGTAACTCGTAACAGTATGAAATTAAATTTGTTAGTTTATTTTGTTGCTCCATCTTTACGGCAATACTTCTGAATTATTTATGGGTAATGGTTAGTTATTGTGATAAGCACTGCCTTGAGTGATGTTATACGGATTGACCCGGGCTTGTCAGTGCGGAAGCCATGATTGATTGCAGTGTTGCCAGCCCTTAAGTAAACAGATGGGTTCTTAGTAAATAAATAATTTTGGATGAAATATGACTATATCGCGTCGTCACTGGCGAAATCTTCGATTCTACGTTCTGTAAAACATACATGGAATGTTTTATCAGCTCACAAATCTTCTTTGTAGCTTTTAAAGTGACATTTAATGGAAAGTTTTAGCGGTTAGGTTTCCTGTTCCTTCCACATGATTAATCTGGTTAAAGAAGCTTTACTTATAGTTCAGGTGCAGACTTCAGTAGCAAGTTGGGCGTTTGAAAGTGCTAGTTAATAGAAAGTTTATGATTTAAATCCCTGTTGCTTTTTACGTGACTCTCTGGTCTAAAAGGTATGTTTGAAATCTATACTAACATATAATATTATAAAGAGGTAATGGGTGAATGTTCGGGGTAATCTCCTATATTACTGATCCGATTTTGAAAATTCTATCTCCAATAGAAAGCTACATTATTCACAAGTGATATAAGCTATATTTCATTGTTGATTGTGATTAATACATTAGAAAAGTAATAGAATATTTTACAGCAATAATGTTCCACGCAAGAATTGTGCATATCCTCGTACGAGGCACTGCGAGTGCTTTCTGCGTTTATGAATTAATTAAATGTTACAAAGCTTAAACCTTGATATTCGTACGTTTATGCGTGTGTGCATGAATGCGTGTTTTTAATGACACCTAGCAAAAGTGGGCACGGGTCAGCAAGTAATAAAAATATCAAACAAATTAAAACCATTAAACTCTCTATTAAATTGTATTTGAATTATTTGCTGTAATCTTTCTCCTTACAATATCAGTCCTCAATCACAGTTAGTATTTTCATCCTTTTCTGCCAGCTGGCATACCATTGCAAAACTTTCCTAATAAATATGACGCACTGCTTATAATTATGTCCATTATTAAACAAGGATGATTTTATTTACCTAATATCAAAACCGGTTTTTCACCAACCGGATATTAACTATTGTGTGCTTCCATATATGTATAGCTGTGAAGAAACAAACACATGTTCACATTCAGATAAAATTACATATACGTATTAGCACATATTATCCATTTAGTCTCCTTATTAAACCATAAATTTATTTTGTTGAAATGAGTTAGAACAACTAAAACGTTTTAACTGTATTTGAATTATTTTCCGTCATTTTCCTCATCATACCATTTCTGAACCGCAGTTAGCATTCACCCCTTTCCACCAGCCGGCATCTGTCTACGACATCGTTCCCGGGGTATTCCATTAGCATTCGCCGCTAGTAAATATTATTGTTTATACGTCCATCAGTAAATAGGGGTGCCCTTATTTGCTTGATACCAAAATCAGTTTTTCAACGATAGGTTTTAACCATTTTGTGGTTACTAAATTTTAACTACTACAATGTATACAGCTATATTTATGTTGGTATATTACAATAAAAGGACAACAACAGACATTAAAAACATTTTAATAATGATATATATATAATATTCTGTCCCTTTCCAACAATAGTCCTATACTGTGCATTTTCATATGGTGTAGATAGGGAAAGAATGTATGATGAAGGATTGACTAATATACAATATACAATGCAAAAGTGGATGGATTCAGAAGTCGCGGAAGGCCACGACACACCTTCCATGATCAAATTGATCGTGTATTAGCAGATGGTGTCAGGAGCCTTAAGAACAGACGAGCGTGCATGACAAGAGCTATGAATGTCAAAGAAGCAAGTGAGGTGTGTAAGAATAAGCCTGTATGGCGCTCTGTTGTTCGTGCCTATCCCGCAAGGGACCTGGCGTGAAGTTATGTATGAATGTATGCAGATAGCGATAATCGACGGTCAGCGTGCAAGTGTGCAATGTAGAACTAACATTAAAATTGTCAAATGGGCCTTTAAGTATTAGTCTTCCTATGACACCACAGAAGCCCTTCAGAAGTCCGGATGATTTTTATGGCCCGTGGTCAGTAAATTCTCTTTTCACGGATATAAAAATTAACCATATATTGTGACATGTGTTATGTAATTAAATGTATTTTTAACATTGAGAAAATTTACTGTTTATTTAAAATCGACGTATAGATAGATAATTTCATATAGTACAACATTATAGATAAGAAAGCAGAGGAATAACAATTACTCCGATCAGGTGGTCTACAGTAACGACAGCGACAAAATAACCCCCAGTCAAGTAGAAGACTAATTAGTCGTCTGGATGCCATCACTTCTGTTCTTATGCCACCATTACAACCTCGAGTTGTGTTCTGGAATTAATGAACAGGTTTCAGTACACCCTTCAAGGCCAGCACCACATTACTAGTACTTTAGGTGTTGAAAGTGTCCTATGGCAACGGTAACCACTTTTCATGAGGTGTCCGTCAGCCTGTCTGCTGTACTTTAAGAACAAAAGAAAGTTGGTACACTTTTAATTGTGGATTTACAGAGGGTGGTCTTACTGTTAAATTGAACGCGCTTCTGGGTAACCCGTTATTATGGAAACGTTATATAGGAATAAAAAAAGCTGTGTAAAAGCGAAAATAAAAATATGAATAGTTGGAGATTTTTTACGAGTTTGGAAACTAATATTGTATTTTTTATTATCTGATTAACGACAACCATAAAATATATATTCTAACTATGCAATTTCGTGTATTGACTGTTAAGTACTTAGCTATAGCAAATTACTTTGAACGACTTCAGGAATTTGATGACTGGTTTGAATGTTTTCTGAAAATAGAAAGATTTTGGCAAAGTATGTAAAAATTGAAAATCTCACAATCTCAGTTGCGTGGGATATTTAACGATACCCAAAAACATGTAATAAAAACGCTTTAAAATTGTAAGTCTTTTTGTATCTATCCTATAAGCATATGAAAAATTAGCCTAATTAAGTGGTTACTTTATTAACCTATGTTTTAACAACCCGGTCAAAACGTTGTTGCTATCAGCAATATCTAGGTGCGACACGACGGGCGACATAAACCAAAGTATTAGCGCTTGTGCAGTAATGGATTTTTATGAATGTTTTTTAAAAATATATAAAATATATGCCGCTACGAAACGCTGCTACAAGTATTTAGGAGTTGGTGATTTTTTTAGTGTAGTCATAGAGTTGGCACGTCTTGAAAAATCATAGCCATGTTCCTTAACTACACTTATATGAGTAAATAAGTAGCTATACATATTTGGAACCGGATAAAATGTTAAACCGGTTATAGCTTACGTACATAGAACCTTACATTTTGTTTTTGTTCTAACTTTAACTTTAATTAAACGGATTGCAGTAACAATGGTTTGTTAAACAGATTTTGTTGAAAAATGCAGCCTCGAAAAGTTTTTGCCGCACATCTTCAAAGCGCAGCCATGTGGTACAGCAAGTTGTCAAACGTGTTACTGATGTTAGTAATAGTGACCAAATGCGACTTACTTATATCGTTACAAAAATAATGCTGTTAATACTTAGCTGAATTAGTGTATATCCATGAAACATTTCTAATAATGCAATGAAATAATGCACAGCCACTAGCACTTTTACATAATCCTAGGTCTAGCAGGGGCACTGTAAAAATTGTGACGTCCTCCCTTAACTTACGAATTTCTGAAAATAAAATATGATTTAGAGCTTCAAAAATAGTTTAGAAAAATTTGACGTATATGAAAATATCATAAGTTTTCCTATTTTCGCCAAAATATCTACGAAACCCTAAAAAAGAAACAATTTTCGTTATACATTAGAAATATTTAATCCCAAAGCACAATGTATTCCATCAATCACTGGGCAGCCCTACAAAGTTTCGCCTTTGAGACGGTCTTGCTGCCGAGGTCATCTCGGCAATCTCAATTCTGATTAATAACGCCGAGGCCATTATTGCTGCCATATTATTATTATATTCTGTATATTCAGTATAAGCAGTACTATATAGTTCTTTTTTGCTGGTTAAGCCTATATTAGAGGATTCATTTATCTTTCGACTTGAATGAATCAACCAAAGTGATTCATATAAACAGAAACCTAAATAAGTCAATGACACTGAGTACCGCCGTGTTCTTTTGGTTCTGTGCCTTTTAAATTTGGTTGAACCGTCTAATATCAATATTACTGTTGGCTTCCTACTTAACTTTCTGTTAATAAGCTATATATCAGGTGTGAAAAATTTAAAGCTAGCAAGTCGATCGAGAAAAGACCTAGGAAACTGATAGGCAACAACCGACTATTCGACGAAAGGCTTCAGAGCCTAAGTCATCGACGTAAAGTCGCTAGTTTGTCGGTATTCTATAGGATACACTTCGGTGAGTGTGCCTCGGAATTGCATGAGCTGGTTCCACCCTCACCATTCTACCACCGGACAAGCAGACGGACGCACTTACGCCACCGTTATATGGTGGAAATACCGACGAAGCGGACGAAACGCTATGCTTCTACATTCATCATACGCACCGCTGAAGAATGGAACTCTTTACCTTCGTCTGTTTTTCCCGAAAAATACAATCTAAGTGTCTTTAAGTCTCGCGTGAACAGGTATCTTCTAGGTAAGCGTGCTCCACCTTAGACTGCATTTCCGCCTGAGACAAGGTGCAATGTCGGTCAAACGCGAACCTATTCATTATATAAAAAAAAAGTAGTTGATAAGAAATTTCATAGCAGACCAAAAAATACTATCATAATTATTATTAGATTGTAATTATTCTTCTCACCTTCGTCGAAATTGGCATCACCCTAATTTGATACATTTACGTTCGTAAATAACCACTTTCCATAAGGTGGTCTGCCTATTTGCCAGCTTCAGGCAACGAAAAATTAAAAGAATATTTGAATAAAAATACAAACACATTGCGACTAAATGTATAAATGTTGTGAGGTCTTCAGACCAACAACATAAAGTCAAAAAAGCAGATGATCCTGCGATAAATAACAATAGCCTCGCTAGAAGATCTTCCTTTGTGACGGAGGAGCATTCCATCTCGCTCCTTTACCTAGTCGGAACATCCCTAAACAACTTTAAATTGGTAGTATAGACACAACGAGATTTGTACGGACCCAGACCGTACCGCGATTAAACCATAAATGACATCATAGTGTGAATGAAGCCTTAATAGGGCAAATACCTCCAATTAATGTCATTTCCCAGCTATATAATAAAATATCGCCGCTAAATCATTGTCTGTCGGTCTGTACGTATAGGCGTATCGATGATTTGTGTGCTGTTACCCACGATTTTTCATCCACCCCACGATCGGTAAATCAAGCTGACAAGTCTAGGTTGAGCAGTAATGGGTTTAGAGGAAAGTATAGTTTATTTTGTTTGCAATAAAGTCGATTCCGGATTGAAGTTAATAAATTTAGTGGTTCAAATTAATCCTTGAATTCAACGGGGATAGTTAGATTATATTCATTTTAATTTGTAATTTTTCTATTAGAACATATTATAATGCAATCATTTGTATGTACTTTTGGAGTCGTTGGAGCCCAAACAAAAGACGGTCATAATAATGGCCAGTGACTGCGCACCACTTTTGCTATTTGGCTACGAATCCTCAAAGAAGAGAGAGAAGATGAAAAGACATTTAATCGAAAAAGTGCTGATTTTTTTTTAAGCATCGTATATGTTAGTGAGAATATCTGTCTTGTATTCATTTAAATAAAAAACTCTTTTAATATCTGTTTGATGATACTTTTCTACACAAATGTGTAACGCTGTATAAACTAGTATTTGTAATTAATTTTCATTTATATACACTTCTGTTCGTTTTTTTCAATTCTATTTTTTGGGGGGTTTTTATCCACACGGATACGTCAACATGATCGTAACCTAATCTAACTTACTCTAAATACATTACATTATAAAAACAAAGGCCGTCACTGATGAAGGATTCCAATAAACCTTCTGTTCTTAACGGGTAGTTTTTGAAAAAAATAAAATAACATAATAGGCACCCATATTGGAGTATACTGGCATATTGTGGTCATATTTCTTACCTTACCCGCCGGCACCTTAATAAAATATAAGAGAGAAAATTTAAAAACCAAGAAATCATAAACAACCGGCTTATCCGTGTGAAATGTCGTTATTACAGTGCAATCGTCTGTTTATCCGGTTTGTACCGCAGGTCCTTGCGTTACGTCCGGTTTACCCCGCGGCTTCCGGTGATATCCGGTTTTCTTTTCAGTTATATTTACGATGTTTTGTTAAACTAATGCGAGAAAGGAAATGGAGTTACCGTTGTGATGAGTTCAATTGCTGCAGGATGTAAAATATTTAGAATGGGTGAAATTTAGAAATGAAATTTATACTGATATTAGACGGATCAACCAGATTGAATCAATTTTATTAAAAGGTGCAAAACTAAAAGGACGCGTCGAGGTTCAATAATAGTGAATGACACAATTTTATATTACGGAGCACTTTGGTTGCTTAATTCAAGTTGAAAGACAGAGATGAACTATTTAATATTGGTTGAAACCAATATTAAATAGTAGTATATATAGGTGGTGTACCAGGCCCCCATTTAATCATGACCATATCATATCATTCTCCATAGCAACAAACCCAAACCCTGCGACTAATACGGTCCTGTGGAACGATGATCCAACTGCACGGGCCACCTGCGTCGTCAATAACAAGCTAAGCAATATATAAGGGCGCCCGCGGCATGTAGAAAGAGACGCAGCAAGAGCACCATCAAAACCACACACTACTCAGTATTCGCACAATCCAACGGCGGCACTCTGCCCGTTGAGGTTCTTAAAATCAAAGCCATTCTCTATTTTAAACTGTATCTCTTGGGTAATGTTAGAATAATTGAATATCAAAATATCGTTGCCAGGTGGTAGGGTATTTGGATGGCGACCACCCCTGGTCTAGAGTATGCCGCCATAACAACCATGTGTTGTATTCCGGCATTAGTGAGCAGATTCCAGGTTTCCTTAAGAGAGCAGCAGCGCATTTGTGGCACCTCTGGTGTTGCAAATATCAATAGGCGATGGTAACAGCTTTCCATCAAGTGGGCAGTCTGCCTGTCTGCTGAACTCCTGCAATAAAAAAGCTTGTGTAACACGGAGGTTTTACATCTTAGCAGCAACCTCCACCAAAGGAATATAAATAGAATGTCATGTCACGTAAGAGCGACTTGACGAATGTCTATGATATTATAAGACGTTTTCTCGCTATCTAACAAATCCAAATTTATCCATACCATCATTGATTATTAATTGTAGTAGTCTATACATTTAAACTACTATAGTGGCGCCCAACGTGGGGCGAAAATAATAAATATCATCGCGCTGACAGACACTTTTAGGTGTGATCAGAGGTTCCATAGATACCATAGTCAACTCTGATTTTAAGTTTTAGATCTTAAGTTAAGTGTAAACTTTGCCCTCTACTTCATTCGTATTCGCGTAAAACTTTAACTTAATTTCTGTTTTATTTATGTCCTTATTTTCTGAACCCGCTAATTAACTAATCTACATTTTAATTAGACATTGCATTACATTGACGATCTACTAAACCCAATAATTCTCTAAAATGTGGCGGCTTCGGTGTCTGCAGAAGGATATTAGCAGAATTGTGGAATCACTACCAGAGTCCGTGTTTCCCGAAGAGTACAAAGACTCGAACACCGACGCAGGGTTGCCAGCTTATCGGTTTCCTATCAGATTTACTTTAGAGAGTGCACAGCTGAGCTCTTCGATTTGATCCCGCCATGTCTCTTCTATCATCGATCAACTTGACTCACCGGCATTCGGTCATATATGGTGGATATTCCACTTATAAGAACGAAGCTCTATGTGTCTAGCCTCATCATACGCACCGCAAAGGAGTGGAACTCATTGACGAAGTCTGTCTTTCCTAATACTTATAACCTGGGTGTCTTCAAGTTCCGTGTGAATAGGTACCATCTAGATAAAGCGTGCTCCATCCTAGACCACATCTTCGCTCCACATAGGGCAAGATGGTGCGCGAACCTATACTTAAAAATATTTTAAAAGACCTATAAAATTATATGTAGGTTAAACATAATTCTTTAAAATACGTAGTAGATTATATTTAATAAAAATGTATGCTAATAAAGAAGCCAAGTCAAATATAGAATTTGTTATTATAATGGGAATATGATGTAGTGTATTAAAAACCGGTCATCTGGGTGTATCGGAGTTACCCGGTTATGAGCAATGTGTTTACAAAGTCCTCAGTAAACAACGAGTATGTATACATATTGTAAACAATGCTGGAGGCGCTTGAAATATCGTTCGGTGTGGCTCGGTTTTGTTTGAAGGACCTTTTGGCTGGTTTTTATGATCATGTTTCGAGATAAATATTCTATTCTATTCTGCCTTATAATATGAGAAAAAGTTAAAAGATTCATATACGACCAGGGATAATTCATCGGAGAGTAAAAAAAAGTCAAAGAGCACTACCGGTCTTAAATTATCCTTAGATGTTTGTATTGTAACGAGTTTAGCGGGATTCGAATTAAAATTCCGTTAGAATTATTATAGAGTTTATTAGAACTATACCAACACGTATAACACAGGTACAAATATAACCGAATACAACAAATCGAAACGTAATAAAGAAGGTCGTAATTCAATAAAACGCACAAAGTCCGTCACTATTAGATTCCCAAATAGTACACACGTCACGCCCATATTGTAGTCGTATCACAACTGCCCTCGCTCTCCATCAGACCGTCGTTTTATAATTCACAAATACAAATGTGCCCTTCGACACAGTCAGCTTGTAAATCGTAATCCGCAACACTTGGCTAATGATGTAGCCGCAAGATTTTACAGATTTGTACGTTGAATTTATCTTCGTCGGAGCCTAGGTTGTAACAATATTTTACATTATATAACATGGTTTTATTATATATTACATCGTTAAATTATAAAATATTTTAGTGTACACAACCCTGCCTTTTTGATTCACCCCTTCTCGCTAGACTCATAGGTTTGCTAAAAGAAAACTCTTTTAGGGTTAACTTAAGTTAGGATTTTTTACACCACCATAAAGTAGAGATTTCACTGAACAAAACCCTTCCGATTTTTTTAAAACATTTGATTTTTTGACGTGAGAATTTTCGATTGAAAATTAGGGTGCTTTTCCGATATTAAGTCAAAATAAGGTGAAAAATAAATATTTTTAATGAAAAAAATCACAGTGTGTTTGGAACATAAAAAGGTGTGTTTTCACCAAACTTTTTTTGTCGAAGATAAATATAAAAAACAAGAAACTTGGTTGTTTGAATTTTTCACAGAAGGATATTCGAGGTTTTGTGAAAAAAGTTTATAAAAAAAAAGTTGTAGATCTTTTTATTACCTACAACTTTGCCATTTAACTTTTTTCCATAGGACTTGTAAGTTTGCCGAAAATCGAGATAAAGCACTATATATCTTCAAAAACTTACCCCCTTCCACTTCGCTACCTCAAATCGCCCGTAAATTGTTTTTCCTTTCATTTTTGTTTTATCCTCTTGCTTTTCCAATGGGTATCATCCTACTATTATTTTATTTGGTTTCATAAATTATCGACCCTGGTCTATATTCTACTACTACATTTCATAACGTAAATTTTTGTCCGTAAATATTCGAAAACCTAAAAATGTTATTGCATGATAAAGGAAGGATATTAAATAGGAGAAAAAAATGTAGGGTTGGGTCTTTCTGTAAGCGAAAAGAGTTTAATAATGAGCCTTTAAAAAAAATATACTCATCAATGTATTAAAAAAATACCGCTATTACTGTCTAATCTAAAAATACTAATAAGCAATTTGAATAAAACCTAAATTAACTAAAAATATTTACACTTAAAATGTGTCCATTAGTACTTGTTTTATTGCCTCTATTAACGAGAAGACATTTTTTCACGTCTTCTTTATTAATAGCTAGCACATAAAGCTGTACTTTAGTTTGATATATAGTACTACCTCAAAAGGTTTCGTCCTTCTAAGCCTTCTTATTATGTCCGTGTTGTTGAGGAGCAGGGTTGCCTCGTTCACATGATGAAGCCAATGCTTGTGGACTACAGCGTACTTCCTGATTATCGCGAGCGAGGTTGCTTGTTCTTATGTACCGTGGCGCATTATATCTGTTAAATTAGAAAATTATTTTTCTACCATAACTATATTTTATTAATCTCTCATGGAAATAAGTTTCTTATATTGATAAACGGATATAAAAATATCACATAAGATGTAATGTCTACAATAGTAAATGCACGCTTTTAACACATGTGTTGTCAACAGAATTGGTTAGGTTTTCCGATGTAATCTATACTTCTATACTAATATTATAAAGAGGTTAAAGTTAGTGCCATAGAGAGTAAGTAATCTTTGGATATACTGAACTAATTTTAAAAATTATTTCATTAGTGGAAAGCTACATTAGTGACATAGGGTATTTATGTAATTGTGATTTTTTTTCTGATGCCCACCAAAGTGGCTACGGGTCAGCTATTGATGTTATAATCACCACGAAGTGACAGTAAAGGAAATATTCATCAGAAAACTAGCTCATCCAGATTACCGATAATAATAACAGACAAAGCATCTAATGAATCGCATGCATCACTTTTGCAATCACTAACAAACTGACCTGCTTTGACGTTTGCACCTCAAAATGTTATTTTTAAAAATCGCTACAAATGCGGCCCTACCCAAACAGACGCACCTGTGTCACACAGTGCCCATCTAAGCGAAGGTTGTTGGGTGCATTCGGTCCAATACACACGTATTCTTATTGGAAAAAATATCTGAAACTAGGCGCATATCGGCCGTGTATTCGTTTGTTGGAAAACTTTACGCTCAACATGACTCGGGACGAATACTTCTATATATTTTTCAATATGCTTCTGCACGGCATCATCATGTTACATTAAATCCTAGTTGCGTTTGGAGTTCAGCATGTCCTTACTTTGAGACGTGAAGCCTACACCATGTTAATTTAAATGATGTTGAAAATTTTAAAAAAATGTTTCGGAACGCCCGACAGAATTGATAACTTGCGTGAGAAAAAGAGAAGAAGATTGGCACCGTAACGCGTTACGTTACGAGGCGGTTTACCCTCACATATGAAGTTATTACTTCAAAATATTTTTCATTGCACAATTTCATTCTTAATATATATTTTATACTATATTCTGCTGATTGTATTTGTTACATTCAGTAATAATTTTTTTTTAAAGCTTTATATTATTAAGAACATTACTTCACATAATTATCAGATTATGGGTCAGCACGACAAGGACATCAAGCTAAATCGTCCGTATATCTGACGCGCTCAAGTATTTCAATGTTACTTTTTTTGCATTTTCAAAAACAGGCCATGAGTTTTGGTCGCACCTAAATCGTCAGTCTTCTGATTAGGAGTTCCTTTAGGGTTTACTTAACACCCCTTCTGAATATCTGACAAGCTCGAATAAAAAAATCCCATTTCAACCCCTTCGTACGGCCACCCCCACTATGCAAACCGACAGATTAATATTTCTTCCTTATCAGAAACAAATGGTGCGCATACAGTATTACTATCTCACGCGCTTAAGTATTTTTGTGTGACTCTTTTTTTTTACATTTTTGGCCACCAGAGTTAGGCCCGAGATGTTTCTACTTACCTTAGGCTTTGCAGAAAGCCCCTCTGGGGATCCAAATAAATATATTATTATTATATAATATAATAAAATGGTGGAGGATTCGAGTTTGTACAAGAATTTAAAAAATAATCATTTCTTCTTATTACTTTTTAGTTGTTTTCAGAAGCAAATTTGTTCCATATTTTTCTTGCTTTTTTATGATAAATAGGTTCGCATTTGACCACGATCATACCTAATATTTAATTATTATAACACTTGTCGTTACGTTAATTAAATATGATACCACTTGCATCATGCAACATGAAGAATCTAGTGATGGCCAAAGTTTTAGTATACGTAAATCGGAAATTGCGCATCACATCCGGCGGAAGTTAGTTGAGCTAAGTTTAAACTTTATAAACTACAAGTTAACTAAGTAAACTATTTCAAATTTTGTTTTGCATTATACTATATCTACATTTTATTAAATTCCGTGGTCATTTTGGCAGAATGTATGCCTTGTTTTTAAGCTACTGGGACTACATTAATTTAATTTGATAGAAAGATATTTTATAGTATATGATATAACAAAATAGTGGGTTTTTTTTAATTGAAGGAGTTCAGCAGACAGGCAGACGACCCACTTGATGGAAAGCGGTTACCATCGCCTATGGACATTTGCAACACCAAAGGTGCTACTAATGCGCTGCTGCTCTTTTAAGGGAGGCTGAAACCTGGTCACTGATGCCGGAGCACAATTCAAGGTTGTTATGGCGACATACTTTAGACCAGGGGGTTAGCCATTCAGTTGGGCGAATGCCGTACTACCTGGCTGTGGGTTGTTTTGTCGCCTCTTACCACAGGCCGCCCGGCCGCGGGAAATTATGTTATTTCTCCATTCCTGCACGGATAAAAATGTACGGGCAACCATCGGCCGTAAATTGCCGTGTCAGCGGTTTGAGCCGACATGTGCATTTTAACATGTCATACGCATCAGTACTTGCTTAGCGTTGTACTTGGTAAATCGGTAAAACAACCTCTGATCCTAGCACATTATTACATTAGTAATAAACAATTTACATCTAGCAACTTCGATCATTAACATACTATGTAGGAACCCCCTATAATGTAAATAAAACTACTGCGAAAGGACAAACAAATGATGTACGGACCTCATACGTACTACGTGAAAGATTTTGAAAAAATACAAGCGTATATGGTAGTCAGATCAAAAATACATTAATGTACTTTAATTACAATAGGTGGCGAGATCTAAGTTAAATTGTGTCTCTCCTTTCTAACTATTGAAAAAGAAATTGGAAATTTATACAAAAATATCTACGATATAACTTAAAAAGCATTTTCAAATAAAATTAGTTTCTATAAAACTATTTACTTTTTGACATGTGGCGTACTTTCTATTATTTTTTCTTTGCATAATTGGATGTGGACGTTGGACACGCACTTGGCCAAATTCAATATTAAGATAATTCAAGAAACAAATAGTTGTTTGCTGGTATAAATAATTATGGAACTCTAAAATTATTAGACTTATAAATACTTAGGAAAACAAAAGTCCCTTCCAAGTATGTTTCTAAGAAACAATTTCACCCGAAAAAATATCACAAACAATAAAAATAATTTCCTAAAAAATACAGAGAAAAATATACAAAAACACACAGCTCTCAAGAGGCCCGTTATGGTAGGGTAAACGCGGGAAATCTCGCCCTAGATGGACATAGAAAGTGTTTTACCTAAAAACACGTAAACATTTTCCAAAGAATACACTTGTGGCCAACAAAAGTGGAACTGCGGCGATGTTATATAATTTTGGATATTGTTTGGTTATAAATTCGTATGCTTTGTCAGTATTTTATATAAGTTTGACGTACTTGATAAATGAAAAAAAAATAAGCCTAAAAGAGACAGTGTATTATGCTGATTCACAATTCTTCGCAGCATATGCATTGTGAGTGTACCGTACACAGCACACAGGATCGGTAACCCGACGGCACAACTCAGAAGATGATTTTTTGTACTTGTGTATTTATCGGATACTTTAGCCGGCGGTGGAAATAGGAACAAGGCGGAACACTAAACCCCCAGTATCTTATGGGACGAAGACCCCTTGAGAGCAAATATATAAAATTTGAATTAGATAGTACGATACTATCTATTGCAAGGACGGCATTATACGGGATGGAGCAATTATCCGTCCAAATGTACCCGCGCTCGTCCTTTTCCGACACAACCACTTGTGATATACAACTACTATAATATTCCATTCACTATAACACTATATTTTACACTGATATTCCTTATTGTATCTTGAATATTAATTTTCACCGCGAGAGAGCAGCAATCAGCGTGCGTTTAATGCAATTCTGCGGCTTATCGTAATTTCAACTCTAGAAAAAAAATCAAATCACATCGATGCCGGCGTTCAAATATCAATTCATTATTCTGTATTTTGAACAGTAAGTAAGCTGGCAACTAAGTTTCCAGCTAGACGATCAGAAAGAGTTACGTCCCTGAGGTCATAGTTTCCATTTTTGTATTTAGCACACCAATCACAAACAGTTCTATTATTTGTGGCAATCTCATGCATAGCAATAACACGAGTATCTTATAATATTTGATTATAAGAAAAAAAGGCATAACATTCTCGATTGTTCTTAATTTGATAATAATAATTTCCAATCTAATGACTTGAAATTTAACTAATATATTTCCGACAGAACAAAACATACTCTTTCACTTTCACAATAATATAAAATTAACTAACAACACCTTTGACATTCAATACTTATAATGTATTATAAAAAAGAGACTCGCATACATATACATAATATAGACATACACACTACTAAACTTATCAATCAGTCTTTATTTGCAAAAACATAGGTACATGAATAGGTGTTACATAATATAAAGTTTCCAATATGTTTTGTCATTTACATGACGTGCAAATATACTCGCATAACCCTAAACTAATTATTATTATGTATATTTAATTAAATTAATTTTACAAATTAATTTAATTAAATATACATGTCAAAAAAATAAAAATGAATTGTTAAACATTTTAAAAACAATATTTAAATTAGTGAAAATATTAAACTTAAAAAATTCAATATTATTTTATTGTATTGTCATTAATATATTCGTCTACGCTATAGTATAATCTATTAAGTAAAAAAGTTGTCATATAGGGTTTGAACCGATTCAATGGTAGCCCGCTAATATTGGTGGGTAATTTATTAAATATTGTTATTGCCATACAATATGCGTTTTTCTTAAACAATGATAATCTAATCAATGAGATACACTCTTATTTTTACGATATCGCTTAGTTTTTGTTATTATGGTTTCAATTGTTGCTACTAATATAATTTCCCGAATAGCCCAAAGCCAGTTTCATTTCGCCTTATTTTCACATCGCCCGTCTAATACAAATGCAACAGTTTTAATATAACATAATAACCGCAACATGCAAGAGACGTGTACTGTTTTTAGAAGTAACATTTATTAAAATACCTTCCTTGCAAAACATGATTTAATAGTGTGAATATTGCAGTTTACTTGTCTAGGAAGTGTTACTACAACACTTCCTAGACAAGTAAACTGCAATATTTCACTACGAAACAATTGCAAAATGAAATAGCTCGAGTAACTTTTTATGGTAACTTGATATGCTTCAGGATACATGAAAGTAATTTATTATTATTAGATGATAAATTTCCATAGACTTTAAATGTAAGGTGTATTTAATGTTTGTTTTACACCGACGCAGAGGCGTAGAGACAAGCGCTGTAAAAATTAACAAATATGACATATTGTTAAAGTTTTCACGTTAAGAAGGCAGCTGCGGTGTGTGTAGTGGCAAGCGTAAATATCATAGATAAAGAACTTATGCTATTCAAATTCTAAAGTTTTTATTCATACAACTTTCCACTGCAGACCATTGTTTGAAGGTCATAAATACACTATGGTCTTATAATATCTTCTCACGGTTACTGAAAAGTGGCGGAAACGTTGAAATAAAAAATCAAATAAATTATTGCGCTTATAACTTTTAAAACGTTGTTTTATTATTTATTATAAATATAGTTTTAAAAAATCTAGTTTCTATGCAATAATGTGTATTACTTCGCACTTATTGCATTACACGCACACTTCACAAAAAAACCAAGGCACACAAGAGCCTAAAAATTAATAACCCAGGCACAGAATAGAAAAAACAACACACACGGCACTAGATAGGATAATATATATAAGTATAGACATAAGGGCCACACTGCACAAGCACTTCCTCACAACACCAGCATGAAACAGATTCACTCTACATTAGTATAAGTTTAGTATTAAAATTAGAATAAATTAATATGGTAAGTTATTCGTAAGATACTTCAAGGTTAGTGGCATGATTTTCCTTCCCATATGATCAATCGGATGCAACGATTGCTCTGATTGTCCTGCCGTCCACTGCTCTTGAGCTATATTATCGAAGGCCGCACCAGTCCAGGAGGTAGGGCAATACAAATTACAACCGCCGCCATGTGGTGTGCTATAGGGGAGGTGGGGAAGGACCTGAAATTTTACCCTGGCACCACCAGTGCTCTCTTCAGACGTCATAGACTGATTTTATATTGAACGTATTCTTTAGTCCAATGAGATGTTACTTTTTTTAACATCTCTACGGACTCGAGTTCCGTACCCTTTAATACAAATTAATTTCTAGATTATTTTCTAGAATTTAACACGCTTATTAGTTATTTTGATTCTTGTGTGTGACTATAATTTAGTGATTTTTGTGATACACAAATTCACACAATGGCGGTTAAATATTAAAATAGGTAGTTCATATGACTACGGCGCGGGTCGTTATACGCGCGCGGTCAGATAGACGATTTTTGACTTATTGGGGCGGTGGTGCGGATTTGTCCCTTCATTCACATTACGTGACGACACAATGTTGTTGGCCAATGAGCCTCATTAGCAGGGCACAGATCGGAAGATATTGGCGCGACTGACTTCATTCCGATCATATAATCAAGGAGATGAACCAATCGAATTAATTGGCCTAAACAAGCACAAAAATAAAAAGGCAGACAAATATCGAAGCCATCAGGGTTCCTCTTTACATGTAAGCATCGACAATAAAACAAATAAATTTTAGATCCTCAGTTATAGTACCGAATTAAAATGTACACGGACAAAGCTGAAATAACATCGTATTTTATTTGTACTTGTGATTAATGGTATAATTTGCTTTTATTACATTGAAACCTATTTATTCGTTGTCAAATATAATGAGAATATAAAATGTATTTATCAAAGTTTTCGCTTTATTGATGTTAAACCAGTCCTCCGTAGCAATTAATGTACTAAAATACATAAGTCAAATGGGGTCTGTTTGAAAGCGTAACTTTGTTATATGACTGCTTTAGGCGGTAATATAACAAATTAATGGTAGTAAAAACAAAATAGGATGATTCTCAATTACCCCACTCTCCCCTACTTCTTATTCCAAAAATTGAAGTTTCCGATTGCTACACACGGTAACAAGAAAATAGGCTAAAGCAGAGTATATAACCTAAATATGAATATTATGTTTGTAATCTTCATATTTCTATTCAAATTCTACGACAGAAAAAAAATATGCTTGAGTTTATTTATGCCAGCCAAAAATCTATTCAGATTCCGAAACACTTTATTTCTCCAACAGTACACAATGCATTAAAAGCTCAACAATATATTACGCTAAGTGTTCTCTTGCTGACTGTACTATTAGGGAGAGCGTTTGTTTATTTTAGCAAATAAACACTGTTTTGCTGATTGTACTTTGGCGATGGACTCAGAAATAAGTAGGGTCGGTATAATGCCTTCATTTCCATGTTTGTTGCTGTGAATAATCAAAATTGGGCAGCGTTAAGAGTTAATATGTTAAATTGGACGAATAATTTTGTGAATATATTGTTACGACCGACAAAGACAAATTTACACCTGCATACCTGTAGAAACACATTTATTTATTACCTTTCGGAATTTGGACTTATTTCGTGATTAAAAAAAACAGCCTATTGTGTATTGTAATCTTTTACGGCCTATTGTTGCATTGTAATCACTGTCAGGTGTCTCGTATTTAAAATACAAAATGATTCTAAGAAATTCGGTCACGCGACCGGGCAGACATATGGCATGTGTGCAGTATAAAGCAATGGCCTAATGAGAGAGGGGGCAGTCAAGCGATAACCACAAGCGAAGCAAGACTTGTGTACATTCGGTAATCTATTTAGTGACGGACTGTGGGCGTGTTATTAAATTGTGCATTACGTTTGGACTGGTTGTGTTCAGTTATGTTTATACCTATGTTATACGTGTTTGTATAGTTCTAATAAACTCTATAGTAATTCTAACGCCATTTTAATTCGAGTCTCGCACTCGTTACAATAATTAAATACGCGCGATAACCCATTTTACTTGCAATGGATGTATGTATGTAAGTTCGAATGGAATCTTGCAATTAAATTTGAACAATTTCCGCTTTCCGATTGAGCTGAAATTTTGCACGCGTATGTATATGGCGTGACAATGCAATAATATGGTACCATGGAGCTGATCTGATGATGGAGTCGAGAGGTAGCTATACGAACTCCTGTACTAAACAAGATAGACCCGTAGTGTTTGGGCTCGTTTTACTTGTCTTGGCTAGCACTCTGCTGCTACATGATATCCAGGATCTCAAAAGTTTGTTGTATTTGAAAAACCTTTTTCTCTGTCGAGAGTGGACTGGGCATTGGAATATGGAATATTAAACCTATATATTATATATATAAAAAACCATTATTCGTTTAAAACTGCAATCGTAATGTACACATTGAAAATAATTCAACGCAACATATTGCCGGGCTTATAAAGCAGTTGTGCGCGCTGTGCTGAATACCACAATTTAATGATCATTTAATTTTATATTCATTAACCAGAGGCCGGAGCGTGGCCGCAGCCCGGGATTCGCTTCGCGGACCAATATCCATTCCCAATTTCATGTCATCATAATAGTAAATTAATTTTTAAATTTAATATATAAAATTCTCGTGTCACAGTTTTCGTTGCCATACTCCTCCGATTTTGATGAATTTTTTTGTGCTTATCCGGTATCTATGAGAATCGGCCAACATCTATTTTTCATCCCCCTAAATGTTAGGGGTAGTCCACCCCTAATTTTTTATTTTTATTTTTTAGACAAAATTTTTAATTTCTATTTTTTTATGATACAGCATTAAACGATACATACAACCCTAAATTTTCAACCCTCTACGATCAACCCCAATTTTTTACCGGGCAGGACGACGTCTGCCGGGACAGCTAGTAGTAATATATATTTCATACCAACGCTGCCTTAAAGTACGTTAGAACTTATTTAAAAATCAAACGAAATAAACGTCATTATTATTTAAAAAAATATATGAATAGAACCAAATAGGAATGATGCTATTCGTTTTTCCACTTGTCCGTTGAAGTTTCACTTCTGATAATATATCCCAGTACACATTTCGATGTTTCGCAGGTTTACTGCAAATTATGATTTTAGGTTAGGTTAGGTACATTTTAATCCTGCCAGGGATTGCGGAGCCGGGTAGCCTATTCCCGTAGCCCTGGCATAAGGCGCAGGACGGAACACCCAGGGGTTTTAGTGGGTATCCCTAACTGGGGAGTGGCAATAGCGTGGCACCGGTTCTGGCCGGGCACGCTAGTGCCACCCCCGATCTGGCGAATCCCACACTGTCTCACCAAGGTCGCGAGCATCCCCCAGGCTTCTGCGCCTGTCGCGGTCCTAATCCTCAAACGGATTTCCCCTGGCCAAAAAAAAAAAAAAAAAGGTACATTTTAATGGACACATCCTTTATTTAAAAATATTGTTAGGAGTTGCAGGATTCGAATTATAATGCCGTTGGAATTACTAAAGAGTTTAATTCTAGTCCTGCAATTCGTAGCATTGTTATTTATTACAAGTCATAATTTTTGAAATACTAATTACATTATATATCATTTAATTACTTGATGTTAAACAAATGAATACAAATGCTGTGGTTACCCTTGTCTTTGAAAACCAATAGGGGTCCGTGATTTATGCATTTATGGACCGTGTGTGGGTCAAACCGGTCCAGATCTTTTTAATTAGATGGAGGCAATGCATCAGTCGCCCGGGATAGCCCATTGTTTCCCTTGAAGGGACAATTGGGCTAAAATCGTAGAATAGAGGAAGGCGTATTGTAATGAAAACAGGCACGAAATTTAATTAAGATAGAAAATATTATTTATTTTCTACTTATTCTGCTTTCAACACCAATTTTGAATGTGATTCCGTCTGTGGTTTCATCTGAAGGAGGTTTTATGTAGATGCCTAGGTATAAAAAATATAATATGAGTGAATGAGAAGATAGACTAATGGCTGTATGAAAATAAAATGTCACTATATACATTAAATAAATAAAATATGTAATAGATAACTAAGTAGAAAAAGCAAAGTTGCAAAAAGAAAAAGTGTTTGCAATCAAAGAGTTAAAAAAAAGAAAATCATAAAAAATTAAGCAGAAAATATAAAAACGATAAAAAAAAGTTAAAATACGCTGCAAAGGAAAGTAATACCATGGTCAACTTATTCGTCCGGAGAGTAGGCGATTACAAAAAAGGAGGTTCTGCATTCGACTTTATATTTGTTACGCGACTTCTCCGTCAATTGTGGACCGATTCTCAATTTAAAAAAAAAATCAAAAGAACATACTCCTGAGGTGACCTCATTGTTACGGTTAGGATCAGATGAGTGGATCCCAGACAAATCGAGAACAACCCTGATGCAAGACGGCCGAGCCTACACTCTTCGAAAGGCACACTTGTATGCTCATGCCAGTAGTAGTACGATTTCTATAGGGACATAATGTATTATTTTTAAAGCTGTTCAAGTAAAAAGTAGAAAATATTTTATTAACAAAAGAATTTATTTCAAACTAAAAACATTTTTTTTACTAGTGAATAGTGATGTGCCTACTTATTTAACAAAACTATGCATTCAAGCACCATTATTACGTTGATTTTAAATACTTGATAACATATATATGAAAACATCCATTTTAATGACAGAGTTCACTTAATGTCTCTAACAGATGTAAAATCCGCTTTCATTGGTTTATCGTTTCTCCAATTGACTTTTGTTCTATCGTTTAATTGACGTATTCATGCCATTAATGCAATGTCAAGTGATTTTAAGTGAAGTTATCATGATAAATTAATAATCATTGAGTTATATGTACTACATACTAGAGAAGCTATTCAAAACAAAAAGTTTAAACTTGATGAAAGTGGGGGCCTGCTTGTGCCGGCGTGCCATAGACTGATTCATGTACTTGTGCAGCGCTAAACGCCGTCTAAACATGCTATTAAAATATGCAGTGCTAGATCGCTTAAAGAGTACAGTTTTTTCGGGACTTGATGACGTATCAAAACGATTTAAAATAGATAAATATTATTTTAAAAGATGTTTTATCGATTTTTATTTGAGTTTCTTGAGTGGTTTGAATAGTACTTTAGTGCACAAAAAAGCATTTTTAATGGTTTCCTTTCACTCAAAAACTTAGTGTGTTTCATAAACGTAATATAATGCAGAAACACGTGTTGATATACAAAGTTGTGTAATATTTATGAACTCTTAAAATTTTGGATTTAAGTAGCACATCTCATCTTTTATCGATTAACAAAGTATATATATATATATATATATATATATATATATATATATATATATATATATATATATATATATATATATATATATATATATATATATATATATACTAGCTGTCCCGGCAGACGACGTCCTGCCCGGTAAAAATAAAAATAAAAAAATTTAGGGGTGGACTACCCCTAACATTTAGGGGGATGAAAAATAGATGTTGGCCGATTCTCAGACCTACCCAATGTGCACACAAAATTTCATGAGAATCGGTCCAGTCGTTTCGGAGGAGTATGGCAACGAAAACTGTGACACGAGAATTTTATATATTACATATATATATATATATCATCCGACCGTTAAATCCCGGTTGCGTTCGAAGCGTTCACTCCGACGCCCAGGGTCCGCTTTCCTACTTTTCTACTCCACTTCGCGCGGTCTTCGGCATCACCCGTTTTGAGACCATTGGCACGCATGTCATCCTTCACGACGTCAAGCCAACATTTCTTGGGCCTTCCCCTTCGACCGGGACCTGGCGGAGGCGGCATGGCTAGACAT
Organism: Dendrolimus punctatus; assembly: GCA_012273795.1. Lineage (NCBI taxonomy): Eukaryota > Metazoa > Arthropoda > Insecta > Lepidoptera > Lasiocampidae > Dendrolimus > Dendrolimus punctatus. The sequence continues at coordinate 18,950,384 of CM022537.1, forward strand.
TTATTCCCCACATAATTACCCGGTCTCCGTAAAACGTGGCCGTACCAACGTAAGCGACGCTCTTGCAGTTTGTCTGCTATGTCACGGACGTGAAGACTGCCACGGATGCGGGAGTTCCTGACACGGTATATATATATACATATCAGATAGTAATCTAATTTCTATCAAATCTGAAATGTGCGATCAATGCCGCGTGGAAAACCTAGCTTACCATAATAGTTTTTATACTAATGTACCTATATACCAATACAACGTGAAGTTGATACATAAGCAACCAATAAAGAAAGGCTTACAAAAATATCATTTCTTTAACATTTGAAGCCTCAAAGAGTCGTAATATATATTTTTATTGTATGTTTAGAAGATTATGTATGATATAATAAAATGTAAGAGCCTCTTTTACCTCTGCAATCCGAATCCCGTGGTCCTCATAAGTGTCCCGGGAAGAATACCCGCCCCCCTAAATTGGATATTAAACTCTGAATTCAGCGTAATATAACATCAAAGAATTCCCTTTTAGGGTTCCTTATTGACTTTCTAAGACTTTTGTGCAAAAAACAATATTTTTTTAAGTACATCAAACCCATCATTCTGTTGTATTATACAACTTTGTATATTACAAAAGCTTATTGCAAGCTTGTTCTGTGTAAAATGTAATAGATTACCCAAATACCGCAAGCTTAATAAAACTTATAAATATTTCAAAATTTGCGTATTTTGGTAATGGGCGTTTAAATTTTTGGCCTATTACGAATTGTTAATTAAAACAACTCATAACACCACTCTCATCTTTTTACAATCTAGGCCCAAGAATTTATGAAAGTGAATCCGTCTCTTTTATTCATTTTCATATGTTTTTTTTTTTTCATTTTTTGTGTTGTGTTCCGGCATTAGTGACCAGGTTCCAGGCTCCCTAAAGAGAGCAGCAGCGCATTCGTAGCACCTTTGGTGTTGCAAATGTCCATTGGCGATGGTAACCGCTGTCCATCAAGTGGGCCGTCTGCCTGTCTGCTGATCTCCTGTAATAAAAAATAAATAAAAAAAATATGAGAATAAATAGACGTAACCCATGCGAAAAGAAATCGCAAGTATACCAAGTTATATATCTAATATATAAAATTCTCGTGTCACAGTTTTCGTTGCCATACTCCTCCGAAACGGCTTGACCGATTCTCATGAAATTTTGTATGCATATTGGGTAGGTCTGAGAATCGGCCAACATCTATTTTTCATCCCCCTAAATGTTAGGGGTAGTCCACCACTAAATTTTATTTATTTTTTAGACAAAATTTTTAATTTCTATTTTTTTATGATACAGCATTAAAAGATACATACAACCCTAAATTTTCAACCCTCTACGATCAACCCCTATTTTTTACCGGGCAGGACAGCCAGTAGGTATATATAAAGATATAACTAACTGATTTTCTATCTTCACTTTCTCATTGAAAGAAATCGATGTCAATAAATAATTCAAAGGCGTTGAATACTTCCAAATACATCAATAATGTACGGAACCATCCAAAGGTAAGTCGTCCTCCCGCATAGCCTCTTTTTTGTGCTCACGGCGACACTGAGTGCTGTGCCATTAATGGTTTTTTTATTTTCTTTGTTTCTTCGTTTTGTGTTTTTCACGAAACGTTTCATTTAGGTTACAAAGCTTGTTACCTATTCCTTTTATATATCACGAGTTCTGTCCGTGACTTCGTTTACATGGGAATAACTTTATTAGCTCACAAACGTTTCACTGCTGGTCTTGGAAGTCTTCAATTTTCTGAAGTGAAAACATCTTTAGGTGCGCTGAGCACTTTGTTTTGCGGGTATCGAATGTGACTGAGCCGTCACGTGTCACGCTCGCAACGCTCGTTCGGGTAAAGTAGGCTCGATTCGGGAGCTATATTCAATCGGTGAGCATAACTGTTGATGAAGTCTTCACTTCTGTGATGTAATCACACAACAAGTTTTCTACTGCCTGAAGTAGGTAATCATGCAGATGGTTCACCTGTGGAGTTCTGCAACACCAGTGACGTCACCAATGCGGTACGAGTCTATATAATTTTTTACAACGCCCTTAAACAACCTCATGTCCTAGCGTAGAGGTAAAAAAATATTTAAATAAAAAATCTTCGTCAGAAGATGGTCGTATGACAGATTTATATATTTGACCTTTTAGTTTCAGTGGCGCGCGTCAGTATTAATCACTAAGCTAGATGTATGTCTTAAAATCTACTTCAATAATTTGCTTATAGAAAACTAGCTGTCCCGGCAGACGTCGTCCTGCCCGGTAAAAAATAGGGGTTGATCGTAGAGGGTTGAAAATCTAGGGTTGTATGTATTTTTGTATGTTGTATCATAAAAAAATAGAAATTAAAAATTTTGTCTAAAAATAAATAAAAAAATTTAGGGGTGGACTATCCCTAACATTTAGGGGGATGAAAAATAGATGTTGGCCGATTTTCATAGATACCGGATAAGCACAAAAAATTTCATCAAAATCGGTCAAGCCGTTTCGGAGGAGTATGGCAACGAAAAACTGTGACACGAGAATTTTATATATTAGATGTAAATAGGCACATAGCATATGATTATGTAGCGTTACGCTTCCATGTGTCCTAATTTCACCAACCTTAAGCTTAAATCACACGCATCTCACGTTTTCCTCACTTTTTATTCATTTTCCAACTCTCTACCTTTGGATTAAGGTCTATTATTAAATGTGAAAATAATTGTGCTTTTGTCAGTTGAAATTATTTAAATGGGCTTTCATTGGATAGGATAATGGTTTTATTGACATGTTTTTCTATTTCCTTTGAATTTCTCCTTGAGATGAGGCCCCGTTTAGACGTGACGTCTCTTTATTGGGGGATAAGGGCAGATTTTGTGTTTTTACATCATTCTGTTTTATTACAATAAGTTTTATCTATAATATTATGTTTGAATGGTTCAGTTATTATAGGTTAGTTATTTACCGGGTATGTCTTTTTCATATGAACAGACTTTTATTCATGATTTGATATACCACCCAATACATAAGACTAAAGTTAACTATAAGACAAATAAAGATCCAAAACGATTTAAGAATGATGACTGAATAATCTTATACTAATACTAGCTGTCCCGGCAGACGGCGTCCTGCCCGGTAAAAAATAGGGGTTGATCGTAGAGGGTTGAAAATTTAGGGTTGTATGTATCTTTTAATGCTGTATCATAATAAAATAGAAATTAAAAATTTTGTCTAAAAAATAAATAAAAAAATTTAGGGGTGGACTACCCCTAACATTTAGGGGGATGAAAAATAGATGTTGGCCGATTCTCATAGATACCGGATAAGCACAAAAAATTTCATCAAAATCGGTCAAGCCGTTTCGGAGGAGTATGGCAACGAAAACTGTGACACGAGAATTTTATATATTAGAGAGATATAAAGCTGAAGAGTTTGTTTGTTTGCTTGAACGCGCTAATCTCAGGAACTACTGGTCTGATTTGAAAAATTATTTCAGTGTTAGACAGTCCATTTATCAAGGAAGACTATAGGATATATATCATCAAGCTAAGACCAATAGGAGCGGAGCACTAATGAAGAATGTTTCAAAATAGGGGAGGTTTTTTAACTTACTTTTTTTGTTAAACTATTCCACGCGGACGAAGTCGCGGACAGAAAATATTTAATATTATAGACGAGTAAGTTTGTTAGGATAGAAAAAAAACTACAATTTGTAAATTATTGTTTAAATTAGCCACAACATAACGATTAACAATAATTAATTAACAATAATCCCGCGCGACTAAAGTCGCACGTGTTGGCAGAAAGAATAATAATATCTTGAAACATTATAATCAAAAGTTTATTACACTAGAATTATTACAATATTAATACAGCACAATAATACACAGAAATATTAAGACAACTCCAAGAGTTGTCTCCACGCTTGTCAGGTGTCGAGCATCAATTTACCCTTAAAGAATACTGCCATTATCGAACAGTAGTTATCGACCACCATAATTATACTATGGGCCTCTTGCCCAACAGAGCATTCGCTCTGTTCAACCGATGAACGTAGACTAGTCGTTGTAGACTAGCTGAATATCGTTTGCAGACTAGGTGTAGACTGGTTGAAGACTCGCTCCCCTCTGCCCGGACACAGACTATTTATAAGATCCTCGTAGTGCGTCTGCAGCGACACCATCCTGTAATACTTTGGCGCCACTTCACTTCCGTCGTAACACCAACTTCCGCCATCCGTATAACTTCCAACTTTCGGTTACTCCATTTTAGATATCCGTTGGCTTGATAATAAATGCACCTACGTTGACATCCGGTTATACGACTTCCGATTACTACATTAATGAATATTCTATCCGGTTATTGACTACTTCCGTCATATGGTTACTTTACAATAATAAATACGATTCTAACACACGCACGTATTAGATAAACACGAGCTACGACAGAATAAATCAAGTATAAAAAACACTGAACAAAATGATTTCAATATTGTATCCATATTCAATATTGCGAAAATAATATTCAACCTCAATACAAACCCCATCGGAACAATAACGGGCTCAAAGTAGATCCTTGTGCAAGGAGGTGTAATATTAGGTCATTCTATGAAAAACATGTTGGGACAACTCATTGACTCGTATATTTTGATTCCATGACAAAATCGTTAGAGCATAAAAAGGACGCTTTAATTATATAAGGTTACATATGGATTTATTCAGTAATACTTGGGTGGCTCGGAGAGGTCCTATTGGCTTTATGTTTTGTACTGGAGCCTTTCATGGGTCTGTTTTCGCCTTAAGGATATCTACGATTTTATATTTATTTAAAAAAAATTGAGATAATGCTTATTTTCATTAAGACAGTTTAATAATTATGTAAGCTAGGGACTACTAAGCTGATTGCCAATAAATTCTTCTGTTTCTTGTAAATCTAAACTCTATCATCAAATAAACTATATTAATGTATGTATCTATGCAATAAATTGCAGCCAATTTCTTATCAGTCTTACGATTTTTACTCATCCAATTCGCATAGCCACAAAAACCTATCTTTTATGTGTAAATAGTGTCAAAATCTATGCAATTTCAAAGCCTAGCAACTGGTATTGCTTTAAAATGAATGTTTGTATATTTATCGTCCTTTACTGCTTATTACACGCTATTCATGTTTATACTATTCTTCATTACTACTCTTATTACTTATTATTACCTTTCGCACTTTTACATTAATTTTTAATTTCTATTTATTCAGTAAAATTATTTATATCAATTTATTAAATACTTTGGTATATATATGATGCTATTTAGGTGCTACGTCATTTAACACAATTAGTTACAGCTCCCTACTTCATATACAATGATATGGTTGTAGCGTTATTTATTGCCCAGTTTCTATTTATAACTTTTTTATATTTTTTAAGTCCTCCCACAGCTTTTTGGCCATGAGGTCTCTGATGTTATTTCTTGTAACTGAGATCCAGTAGGCGCATTCGAAGTCAAGAGACTTGTAGCTAGTGTGTGGTGTAGATTAATATAAGCGTTGACAGTTTTACGTGTTAGGGTAAAATTTGAAGCATCCATACCCAAATCCGTCGATCGGGTCAGAGCAGGTCGGCGGGCATGCATGCACAGCGGCGTATCGGATTATTGCGGCCATCGCAATTTAATAAGCTTAGCCTCCGGCATTTGCTGTCCCAGGCATAGTTTAGGCTTAAAAATAAACAGCAATATAGTGAAGGGCTTTGAACTATTTGCGAAATATGCCGTCATATTATCTGAAATATATCAATCATTATACTTCTATAGTCTACCTATTTATTATGTTTTTAATTGGACCACAGATACCTTAAAAAGTGTTTGCTAAATTAACAGCCATTGTTGTTTTTTTATTGCACGAGTTCAGCAGACAGGCAGACGGCTCACTTGAGGGAAAGCGGTTACCATCGCCTATGGACATTTGCAACACCAAAGGTGCCACAAGTGCGCTGCTGCTCTCTTAAGGGAGACTGGAACCTGGTCACTAATGCCGGAACATACTGTAGACCAGGGGTGGTAACCGTCAAATCGGGCAACTGCTCTACCACCTGGTTATGGGTTGTTTTGTCGCCTCTTACGACAGGTAGCCCGGCTGCAAGAAATTGTGTTCTTTCGTCGGCTAAGTTTTAGCCCACCTATTTTATTTGAACGCAGATTTTGGGTACAATTTCTGATATGGCAAATTAAATAGTTCAAGTTGTCTGTATACTCGGACACTTATTTGTAGATTGCAATCCAGATTATAATAGCGTATATTTTAGTTAAATGTATTTATAATGAATTTAAAAAGTAGTTTTCCGAAAATATTAAGGTCTCGTCTTTGTACGTCATAACATAGATAGACAAATGGACATGGCACTATAATCACTATGATGTCTGCTAAAACGACTATGGGATTCTGAAATCGATTTTGGTAACTTCCAAGTATACTGAAAACCATAATTAGGGAACTGTCAAATCCCTGTGGGCATTAATGAAACACTTTTGGGAAGAGGCTAAGCCGGTAGGGAATGACCCGCGTCACGACGTGGCCATTAGCCCCGGCTGTCCTGTGGGCTTAAGGCCATTATGGCCACCGTTCTAAAAGTCAAGTTGAGAAGTTAGTAAGATTTTTAGAGGTTTTTTCTAGACAAGAAAGATTTTATTAAAGAGCTAACTCGAGGAGCTATGGCTTTCTTATACTAATCTTAATCCCCTATATCCTTAAAGATTATTTAAAGTCAAAAGATAGCCTATGTCTTTCTCCAGGATATTTTATCCCCTTGCTAAATTTAATTAATATATATGTACTAGCGGCCCCAGCAGACGTTGTCCTGCTCTGAAAAAATATGACCCGATCCCAGTGCCACCTACCGGTTCCAATTGTGGATTTAAACCATCCGGGGACCCACTCAAACACACAAAAACAAAATCGCTCCCCGTTGTTAAGAGGATTCTAGAACCCGATCTCAGCGCCACTTACCGGTTCCAACGGTATAAAAACTATCCTATCTTTCAAGTTGGATCAAACTGGACACGGTGTGCAAATTTGATTAAAATCGGTTGAGTAGTTTAGGAGTCCATCGCGGACAAACATCGTGTCAGGAGATTTATATATATAAGATTTATCCGTCGTAAAAAAACTGCAATGAACATTTCACGAGGTTTCTTTACACGAGTAATGTTTGAACCCATTTTCCAACAGTAATATTTAACCCGATATCGAAGAAAAGCTTAAATAGGAAATAAGTCCTCTACGTATCTATTATACCTATTTAGTCTTATTCATAGAAAGTTAAAGTAAGTTTGAATGCTTTTTTATGGCTCTTAAGAAAGCGTTCAAACTTACCCTAACTCTCTATGAATAAGACCGCTAGTATATAAATCAATTTGAACAGTAGTAGCGAATTGATAAATAGTAAGTAACATCAGAATGAAAGGTTTTTAAGCTTGCCAAAGATGGGTTAAAAATTGCAACCAGAATGCGATTATGAATAACACATTTCGAGGCTGTTATAAACCTCTAATAACGATTATGAGTTAGGGGGTGAGTCACTAAAGCTCATTTAGCTGGGTATTAACGATTTCTTATCGTTTGTTACAGACCGGCAAGCACTACCACAGGACATCACTTCTCATCAAAGCTTTCAACCACAAGTTTAGACTAGACCTCGAGCTCAATACGTAAGTAATTTATTTATAATTTACTCCTCTGTTTATTCTATAATTGACATAATTATTGAAAAGTTACACAAGGATAATAATAGCCCATATACGACCAACTGCTGGGCTCGGGCCTCTCGTTTATCGAGGCACGGATAGCATACCCGCCACGCTTGTCTAAAGCGGATTTGACGAATTGATTATTTGGATTTGCAGGTTTCATCGCGATGTTTACATTTAGCATATGGTAATTGTAACAATATGCAAATTAAGTCAGAAAGCTGCCTAAGTGATACATTGCTTTCTGACCAGGATTCGAAACCGCGCCCTATGAGCTTACCAGCTAACTACCACAGTTACCAAAACAGTGACACAACAACACTGAGTTGTTTTCCGGCATTAGTGGCCAGGATTCAGTCACCCTTTAGCAGCAGCATATTTGTAGCAGCTCTCATGTTACAAGTGTCCATAGTATGCTAACCACTTCCCATCAGGTGGGCCGTCTGACTGTCTGCTGAACTTGTGCAATTAAAAAGAAAATTGGATGAATCAACCAAAATGTTTCATTCAATGTCACCGAAAACCTTCGCGTCTTTTCAGGTCTATGCCTGTCAATTAAATTGATTTCATTTGATTAAACCGTTTTATATCAAGGTAAAGCACTGCGACGCGGTCGACTTACTAAAATTATTTTAATAATTTTTGACCTTTACGAAAATTAAAATGATTTTTCGAAATTCATTACAAACTATTGCAAACTACCAATTTAAATATTTAAACATAAAAATATATATTTAATAAAGAATTCAAAAACCAAACACACAAATCGAAAGTGAATTGGCGCCATTTGCCCCGGAATGGCGGCCATGTTTGTTCTGTGACGTCACCGATCCACCTCGCCCGCGCCCCGGAACATCGCCGATTGAAAAACAATACACGCCAATAAAATGGAAGGCGTTTAATGGAGATAGAGCGGTACAGAAGTTTCTGTTCTGATTCTGGTAGGTATCTACGGTTTTAGATTCGAAATTCACTAACATATTGGAAGAAGTCGTGGTAGCGTAATAATGGCTAGCGCACGCTTCCCAAACTTGAAGGTTGCGGGTTCAATCCTGGCTGGAACGCACTACTTAGTCAGGTTCTGATCTACTATGCATATTGTTACAATAACCACGTGCTAAGAACGGTGCAGGAAAACATCGTGATGCAACCTGCACATCTATGTAGGTATATTTTACGTTGTATGTATAATCCTAAACTAGTGTATCCAAAACGCAGTTTTCCTATGACGGAATTATCTAATAAGCCACTCGCTACCCTATGTTATTGTGTAGTGGACTAAGATATATACGATTAAGGGCAGATTTCTCTATTACCTGATAAAAGTTGTTCATAGAATAACGTATAACATAGGAAAATTAAAAAAGTCAGTTGTATGTGTAAAACATTAGAATGGTTTCACTTTTGAATTCACTCAGGTAATAATTTATTTGACTGATAATTTTTATCTGACGATTTAAATATCGGTTCTAAATCACTAATAAAATGAATTAAATGTAGATTAAAATAATTAAAATAATACCTAGTATATTTGCCTGCTTGTGTCTTTTAGGAAACCTTTTTCGACAATTAAGAATCGATTTTCATATATAATTTGGTTTTTTTCTATCCTTTAAACCGCCCTTGTATTAGAGCGAACAAAACAAAGAAATCAAATCAGTCAGGACGGTTGTGTTAATTAATTTAAGTGTTAATCTGTAGGTCATAATGTTCACCTCTTTTATATTGGTTTGTTTATCAAGATGAGTTTTACCGAATCTATTATTACTAGTGGTCGCCCGTGGTCGAAATTCGACCATAATAATTAATTTAAATTATAAGTTTGAATATTATTAAGCTTCTTTTACCGAAGAATGTACTTTTATAATCATATATTTCGCCAAGCCTACCCTGTTAATTTGATTTGAAAATGAATAAAAGAATATATATACGTGTTTGTAATATTTTTATATTGATTTAATATATTTTTATGCGTAACTAGCTGTCCCGACAGACGTCGTCCTGCCCGGTAAAAAATAGGGGTTGATCGTAGAGGGTTGAAAATTTAGGGTTGTATGTATCTTTTAATGCTGTATCATAAAAAAATAGAAATTAAAAATTTTGTCTAAAAAAATAAAATAAAAAATTTGGGGGTGGACTACCCCTAACATTTAGGGGGATGAAAAATAGATGTTGGCCGATTCTCATAGATACCGGATAAGCACAAAAAATTTCATCAAAATCGGTCAAGCCGTTTCGGAGGAGTATGGCAACGAAAACTGTGACACGAGAATTTTATATATTAGAGATTTAAAAAAAATAGCATTTGGCACTCCTTCTCTATATAAACTGAAAGTGTGAGCAATTTCATACTCCTCCGTCCGCGTAATCTTTGTAAAAAGGGGTACAAAGTTATTGTTGTGTTTTTGCTTCACGTATAATAATAATAATAATAAGATACAGAAGGCGGTTATCCTGAGCACGACACGCATTGTGAGGAAGTTCCTGTCCTTTGAGCCTTAACCACCGGTAGCTTGGACCCTAGGCCCCGCTGCCGACGGACGTCATCTTTTTATATTTTTTTAATATGTGCCTAATATATATATATATGTATGTATGTATTAAAAAAAACATAAAAAAGAATTCAATTAAATATAATATGTGGAATAATAATAATCGGCAGACATACACACACACTGCATATCCCCAAATTATGCAAGTTACGCTTGTGTTATGGGTAAAATAGAACGGACCACTCTGGGGCCGGTCCCAGACACCCAGACCGTGGTAAATAACGGAGAAAATACTTTTCCGAAATTTACTATACCGGGAATCGAACCCGGAACCTCTGGGTTGCAGTGAGATATATAACGTATACGTATAGTATAGATAACGTATATAGTTATTTCTGTTAGGCGCTCTAATGTTACTTATATTATTTTAATCTTTACTTAAAGTATTGATGAATGTGTTTCGTGTCTATAAGTGTTTTTTCTATTGACTAAATAGTTATCTGTCTATCTGTATGTTTTCTTGTGTCTGTTCTTATGCGGCCGCATTCGGCCGCTGTCGCCGCGCACGTGTTATCAATGTGGCGTCGGCGTCTCGAATGTTGAGATGTAAACTTTTTAGTTACCCTCATGTTGGGTGCATGACTGTCGTACCATGGTAGAAAACCCCCACACAACATAGTTTTCCTAATTAGCTCATTTTCTAAAAAAAGTCCGGCCATAGGAGTAAACACCAGTCGAGTTGGCAATTGAAATAGGAATGATATCCAACCTGAAAGACAGAAATGTACCTATGTAATTTCGGTATAAGCTTCAGACTTGATCCAAACCTAACAGGCACGGCGTGTCTGTCGGCCGGCGACAACTTCATTAAACCGAGTCACAAACAAACAAAACGCTTGTTCCGTTAGACAGACGACGTGCCACGTCGGCTTGCTGAGGATATATCGATAATCGAACATCACTGAAAGGATTTCACATAGTCGACGTGATCAAAAATTGAGAAGTCATCGATGACGGCAGCTACGAGACTAGTCACAGTCGATCTCTCTTTCCTCTCACCTTTTACCCAAACATTTGAAGTTGGCACGATATGTTCTTGCTCTGTCTTATTGGTCAATTCTAGCAGACGTACTCAGTCACATCAAACGCTTGTTCTGTGTTAGCGAGACGTTCCACGTCGACTTGCTGGAGATAAATCGATAACCGAATAACGCTGAAAGGATTTCGTGTAGTCGATGTGATAGCAATATGTGTTATCGATGACGATAGCTACGAGAAGTGTTGTATATTATACCCTCTTATCGTTTACCCAATCATTTGATACCGGTATGTTTTGGCTCTTTCTTATTTGTCTATTTTGGCAGACGTTCTCTGTCATACGTTTATGTCATCCTTCACACAATCCATCTATCTTTTGATATTTTCGGGTCGTTATGGTATGATGGCAAAAGGGAGATTAGCTTTGAAATAACTGTGTCTTAAGTAATTTTTTACTTAAATTTAATACTATAGAGAAAATGAGGCGAAAAATATAGTTCTAAATTACACCACGCGCACGTGGCGCCATTTTCAAATTAGAAATGTCAAACATAATTGCGAATTTTCAACTGATATTTTTTGTTTCATTACTTATTGCAGATACTGTTTTCGCAGTTTACAATTTGCTTTCTTCCTTTTTTGGATGTTAGTTAAGCGATTTCATCGTCAATTGTGAACAGATTATCAATTTTATTTCTTTATTCGAAAGAGCATATTCCATAGATGGTGTTATTATCACCAAGTCAGGATCTGATGACTAAATCCCATCTAGAGCAACGCTTGTTGAAGAGCACCAAGCCCCTACATTCTTCGAAAGGAAAAATTTATAAACGCTTGCCAGTGGTACAATTTCTACATGCGCTTAAAATATTAAAGCAACTAAAAAGTAATTACTTCTTTCGCTTTTTAGTTATAAGTCGGTTTTGTTTTGTGTAAGATCGTGGTATCAGGCCGATCAACTCCCAGCAAACTATAATCAAGATATTGACTCTAGTACGTCTCTAGCACGTCAAGCAGGCTTCCTGGTCTGGATGTGAACTCTCGCTGTTGGATTATTTTTCTCCTACTTCTTAAGTCATATGCCCAGACAGAGACATTTACTTACAATATATGTTTACTATATACTATTACATTTATTTATCTACTGCTACATATTTATCTATTACTCTATATTAATACTAGCTGTCCCGGCAGACGTCGTCCTGCCCGGTAAAAAATAGGGGTTGATCGTAGAAGGGTGAAAATTGAGGATTGTATGTATTTTTGTATGTTGTATCGTAAAAAAATAGAAATTAAAAATTTTGACTAAAAAATAAATAAAAAAAATTAGGGGTGGACTACCCCTAACATTTAGGGGGATGAAAAATAGATGTTGGCCGATTCTCATAGATACGGGATAAGCACAAAAAATTTCATCAAAATCGGTCAAGCCGTTTCGGAGGAGTATGGCAACGAAAACTGTGACACGAGAATTTTATATATTAGACTATTTCTATTTTTACACTTATAATTGGACCTACTTATGAAAAATGGATCCAACCCACATACTGACAGTTTTGAGAAAAAGCCGCTTTTGTTAAAATTTTGCGTACAAAAAAGTGTCAGTATTTTGGAAATAAAATTGTTGAATATTTTATATCATATTTTGTCCTATATATTCAAGTAAACCTTTTATGTTTTTGGATTACCATGGGTCATGTATCTTGTTAGTTTATTATAACTCTTGGTGTTTTGTGGGTTGGCTACTTTGTGATAAAAATGTTTTATTCAGTAAATGTTTTCAGATCGTTATGATTCTTATTGAGTCGATAGAAGGTGCATTTTGAAAGCCTTCTGCATCCTTAACCCAGTTTTGGCATGTTTGTGGATTGGTTCTGTTTTGCATAAGTAAGTCCAGTTTTAACAGCTGAGTTATTTACACTTTTTTATTACTATTTGTTTCTCACGCTGTTGTCACTGTTGGATTGAGACGACGTTTCATCCACTAAGCTACCATGAATTCAATAATAAATTTAAGCGCTCTAATCAGTGCCTGAAAACGTGATTTTCTACAGTAATGAAATGTAATTTAACTTTTCCTCCAATATTGAGTGTTTGGCGGTTAGCTTTTATGTATTACGTATTGCTTTTTCCCTTTGTACTCGACGATCCCGCTCTCTGATTAATATATGAAAAGACTTTTGTTTAAATACGCTTTTGAACGGAGATGGAAAATGTTAGGCTTTTTTCATCACGTCTCTGTGTACGTAGCGTCGGAAATGTACACGTATTACCTACTAAGTGTACTCTGTTATTATTTTCGGTATATTTCATCGAAAAATCATGAAGAAAATATGATTAAATACATATAAAACTTATGACGCTTGTACACACTTTATCCTATTATGATAATTATTTTACGGTGCAGGCTGTCAAATTTTGGAATATGCTGCCGCTTACTGTGAGAGAGGCCATCTTACCAACATTTAGAAATTTGCTGAGAAAACACTATTTGTCCACAAATAGCTATTTCTGATTTACAGAATGCTATGCATGCTATTTATTTATTATCTAATATATAAAATTCTCGTGTCACAGTTTTCGTTGCCATACTCCTCCGAAACGGCTTGACCGATTTTGATGAAATTTTTTGTGCTTATCCGGTATCTATGAGAATCGGCCAACATCTATTTTTCATCCCCCTAAATGTTAGGGGTAGTCCACCCCTAAATTTTTATTTTTTAGACAAAATTTTTAATTTCAATTTTTTTATGATACAACATACAAAAATACATACAACCCTAGATTTTCAACCCTCTACTATCAACCCCTATTTTTTACCGGGCAGGACGACGTCTACCGGGACAGCTAGTAATTTCTAATGTTTTATTATATATAAATATATATATGACTATGATATTTTCTTAAGTTTTCGCGACTTGTACACATAATAAAACTACGTTTTAACGGTTTTAAGCGCGGTAATTTATTTTATTTAGATTTATGCGACGTTTTGGCCGTTTTTCAGTCTTCCGTGACCACGGCCACTGAAAAGCGGCCGAAACGTCGGATAAATCTAATTAAAATAAATTACCGCGCTTAAAACCGTTAAAACGTAGTTTTATTATATATGGCTATGCATATAATTATATGTATTTGTATATTTATTTCTTAAATTAGTTTGAGTATTTATGATATTGCCTTTTTCCTGGACCACCTATTTCGCCTGCTTCAATTTCAGTCATTTAAGTTGCCGATGTTAACCTATAAGGCCGCCTGTTGTATTGCTTAAAAATACAGTAAATATGGTCGTTTAAGTAATTGTATATTTTGGTCTGCAATAAAGTGTTACGTCTCTCTCTCTCTATGTTATAGTCAAAGGTTGATATCCAGTTTCTTCCTGGAAAAATGTGATTATAGAAGTATATAGTATTTGAAAACTGAACCTTAATATTGTTCAAACTTATAATTTAAATTAAATGTAATGGTTAAATTTTGACCACGGGTGACCACTAGTAATATTAAATACACAAGTAATAGTATATAACAAATAGATACGGGTAGGTACGCAGAAACAACGTCACGAGTACTCGAGTATACCTTTGATTCATGTTCGTCTTGTGCCCCAGTCGGGAGAACGGGATAATTTACAGCCTTTTGCCCTCTCATGTGCCCCTCGAGTCTACATGCCCCGCAATGGGGCAATTGCCCCACTGTTGCGTATTAAGGAAATAATAAATAAACTGCTCCGAAACGCTATCTCCGGTGGGCATGTTTTTTCAGAGGCAAATATATCTTCCTTATATATCTTAACATTTAGTAAATAGGTTCGTACTTTGTTTTTCTTTAATCTATATCACTGATAATAGGATTTGTAAATAAGCTTTTTTCAAAGGTTTATTAAATACAAGATTCTAGATATCAGGTAGCAATAGAGTGCTAGCCAAGACAAGTAAAACGAGCCCAGGCACGATGGGTCTATCTTGTTTAGTACAGGAGTTCCTATGGCTACCTTCCGATTCCATCATCAAATCATCTCCATGGTACATTATTGCATTGTCACGCGATATACATATGCGTGCAAAATTTCAGCTCAATCGGAAACCGGGAAGTTGGTCAAATTTAACTTGCAAGATTCCACCCGAACTTACATACATAATACATACATCTATTCCAGGTCAAATAAAAGCTTGTAAAATAAAAGGGGTGGCTAGCCAAAAAATTGTAACAAAACTTGTGAGACTACTAGACTAGGTTTGATAATTAATGAAACCAGGAAAATTAAATTAGGATGAAACCCATTGAAAAAGGAAAAGAATATAACAAAAATAAAATGATAAATAATTTACGGGCGATCTGAGGTCGGGAAGTGGAAGATGGTGAGTTTTGAAGGGTACAGCAAAACTACAAGTCCTAAAGAGAAAAGTTAAATGGCAAAGTTGCAGGTGATAAAAATATCTACAACTTCTTTATTTACACTTTATTCACACAACCTTAAAATTTATCTAAAAAATTCAAAAACCAAGTTTTTGGTTTTTTTATTTTTGTTTTACAAAAATAAAACATTGATTCCTGCAACGAATTCTTATTGCCGGAGTCTGTCTTTCCCGTTACTTATAACCTGGGTGTCTTCAAGTTCTGTAAATAAGTATCTTCTAGGTAGGTAAGCGTGCTCCATCTTGGACCACATCTTCGGACCAAATAGGGCGAGATTGAGGTCGACCGCGAACCCATTAATCCTACAATAAAAATGTTACAAGTGCGAGACTCGAATTCAAATGCCGTTACAATTACTATAGAGTTTATTAGAACTATACAAACACGTATCACCACAGGTAAAAATATAACCGAACACAAACAATCAATCATTTATTTGCTCAAAAACATGGTGTATACATGGATCATATTATTTTACTTTTAGGTTTCACATGTTTTTGCCGGTCAGGTATGCAAATTGTACATATATGCTTAAAACTATTTGCAAATCCAAACGTAATGAAGTCACTTATTAGATTCCCGATTGTAGTACACACGTCTTGCTTCGTTCGTGGTTATCTCTCGACTGCGTCCCCCCCTCCATCAGATCATTGTTTTATACTGCAAAAATGCATTGTCCCCGTATCTACGTCGACTTAATTCGGCTGACACCTGGTTAATGACTACCATAAAAGATTACCATACAACAATAGGCTGTTTTCACAAATTTTAAACACAAAATGAACAAAAGAAGACGACCAAAAAAGAATTTAAATGTTATTAGTTGAAATGTCGACGGGTAATAAATGTGCTTTGTTTCAGATATGCAGGTAGATTTTGTTTTTGTCGGGACCCGTGTTGTAACAATAATAAAAAAACTTATTTTTTAGTTTTCCAGTTTATTGTAGTAATTAAATGAAAAGTAAGGCAAGTTACAATACAAGCGAGTATGCCACTGTCACTGTCAATTTTTGCATTTATATAGTTTTAAATTAATCCACGTTAATATACAAACCACAACGTTCCATGTCATCCTAAACTATAGAACATAATATATTATGTGATAAATATTGTATTTATATGTATTCGAAATGTAATCAATCATACGTAGTTGTCCAGATGAGTTGGGGCGTTTCCCTTGAAACTTTTTTATCCTTTTTGTTTGTTGTTTTTCTTTGTTGAACAATGATCAGTATATTATTGTTATATAAATCTAAATTTAGTAACGAAAGCGGCTTCTCTGCCTACATCGCCTGATTCAATTTTATATTATATGGGTTGCCTGGAAGATATCGCTTTGAGCGATAAGGCCGCCTGTTATATTGCCTAGAAAATAATGTAAATATGGTCAATTTTTTTAAATTGTATATCTTCGTGTGCAATCAAGTGTTCTCTCTCTCTCTCATACACTCTTGTCAAAGTTAATAGAATATTTAATAAAATTGTTTTGACGGCTTCCGTGGTTGAGCGGGCTTAATCTTAACCAGTCGAACGTAGAACGCAGGCTTCGGGTTCGATTCTTGGCATGGCAAATTTCAGATAAAAAAATCTGTTATTTAGTATGGTTTGGATGTCTGGGATCGGCCCCAGAGTGGTTCGTTATATATTACCCACAACACAAATATAACTTGCTTAGCTTGGAGATATACACTTTGAGTTAGTCTGCGGATTTAAAAAACTTGTGACGTAAGGGAAATCGTCAGGTGTTCCCCCTTATCCACAGAATAAGTTTAGGTGGGTCAATGCACACTAGAACACAACTATTATTCAATCGGTTCCGTAACAGCCGGTGGACTTCCCTACACAAAAGGTACACTGGCCTGTCGAAGCCCTGATTGAGCTTCAAGTTCCGATGTTCCAAACTCATCACTAACACTGACACTTTGGTATTGCGTACATAGGCAACAGTAACCTCTTTCCATAAGTACTCCAATATTTTTTTTAAACCCTCCGATGCTAGTTTAGTTTGCCATTTTTTTTTTTGGAGCTGACTCAGCTGAATAGCCGCAGATGGCTGTTTCAGCGATACCGGGCTTTGGGGGCTTTCCGACTCCGTGGGAGCGGAGGCGTTCAGCCCGGATGCAGCACGCTCGAGGAGGCACCTCCTGTGAGGTTCGACCTCGGCTCGACCGCTGCGGGGGATTGATTCTATATTGGGAACAGGCCGCAAGGGGCTGAATGAGCTAAGCCAAGAGTCTGAAGTGAATATTTGGGGACTCGTCATCGACTCTGCCGGCGGAGCCGATCCTAGTCTATCATTACTACCGCTTCGCAACTTGTTATAACTGGAGGAGAAGAAGCGGCGGAAGTAACTCTCCAGCAACACGCCTAGGCTAATCTTGTATGGCTACTGATATCTGTAATGAGTGATTTGGATTGGTGGGTCTTACGATTGTGTAAGAGGAATCGAACCGGGGGCTCTCCGGCGTCTGTTGTGTCTGCGTCTGTTATGCCAGGCTGATGTTCTGAGCCTCGGGGGGTTCATGATCGCGATTAGACGTGTGATTTTGTCAGGCTCGTCAATGAGCACATTGCGAGGCCTGCGTTTACTCGTGGGAGCGTTTGGAGTGGGTTTGTAGTTGACCGTTTCCGTCACCAGAGGGTTCGGGTGATGGGGGGCGAGGTCAAAGAATCTGCGCGATAGTGAGATTATATAGTCTTTGATGGAGGGATTGCCACAAAATCAATTTAGTCTTTTATACTTTACTTCTGTGTATGCTTAACACTTACTATCTCTTGGTACAACCGCACCGGTTATTCCTTACGTTAAATATTATAGAGTCACCAGCTATCAAAATAATAGTGTACTATCGATATAATTATTGTTGCGGACAGAGAGCACCCCCGTGACCTCTCCGCCAAAGCACACCTCCTCTCCCCACATACCTCCGACGGCCATAGCTCGCACAGTTAGCAGCTAGGCGTCGGACGGGACGTGGTATATAAAAGCGGCCTTGGAGACCGGAATGCTCACTTGTTTTCACGCATATGGCACCAATACACACTACTCTACTCTCTACCATTCATCATTCTGTCTGTATTTCGTCTATGTATAGTCTTGATTTAATTGTAAATAATGCCAATAATAACTCATACAGTTCACATAGTGTTTTATTTAGAAGAAACAACTGCCACCACTGCCAGTAATTATGAATACCGAACTGACAGTATTGTACGCTGTAGATATCCAATATTCGCTATGCAAAGATATGGATTATTCGAAAATAATTATTCATTTTGAATAATGATCTATACACAATACAAACTCATGACCTGTGAGTAAATAATGGATCTAGTATTTATGTTGTTGCATTGTGGTGTAGCTTTTCACCGAAATGATGATTGATAACAAGTAAGTTACACTTGTATTATGGGCAATATAACTACATACAATATAACTGACCACTTTTGGGTCGAGCCGATCCCAGACACCCAGACCATAGTAAATAATGGAAAGCTCGTTTAAGAAATTTACCATGGCATTAATCGAATCCGGAGCCTCTGCGTTGTAGTATAAGGTCGGCCAGCAAGCGGGAGCGTGAGCGGGCCGGCTCGCTCCGCTCCCACCAAAGGAAAGCGCACCGCAGCCGGAGGGTGGACTTTAACCTTCGGCCGCCGTGAGCATTCAAAATTAGTCGATTCTATACCTAGCGTCGGTAAACGTTTTTTTTTTCAAAAATCTAATGACACTATTTTAGTTTTTATCAAAATTGAACACGAGACTCATGAGTGTCTTATTTTCTAAAGGATCACTTAAAAACTTCATTCTGCATATCATGTGCTCAATTCATTTTAATTTATGTAATACAAATGAATCGTGAAAAACTACTCTTTGTTACTGAAAACCCTAACTAACAACTGGCTCCAGTGTTTTTCTTTCATCAAATATATGTTTTCAAGCAGCTACCAATTCAGACTTGAAATAGCACGTCCATGACGTCATAGAAGTGCAGCAATCAAGTCTTAAACAATACGCTACCAGTAAAAACAGAGCCGAGAAAACGTGCATTTACAATCCGCGGTTATTTCTCTCCGTTCATTCGCTCCGTTCATTCACTCTATTCGTTCATTCGTTCAATTAACCGAGTGACAATTACAGACTACCGTCGAGGTATCGCTGCAGTACCAGATCGTTCGTTACAGTACATAATTGGTCTCTTTTGTATTGGAATATGCTCGCACGATGCTTTTGTAAGACACTTTTTTTCTCGAAGCATCGGTCGCGTCCCTCACGCCCTCCGGTGACCTCCTTCGGAGACAGTGCAGAAATACATTTGCCGTCGTTATATAACAAGGATATGCATGTCGCGAAGTGGCCGTATTCTTTTATAGCAATTAGGGCAAACAATACAAGATCTCAATATTGGCTTCAGCCATTCGTTCATCAGAGAGTAACAATTTCATTTCTAGCTTTTCATTTTTATTTCAATGTTTATTTATTTATAATTTAGTTACAGTATATACATATAAAATTCCTGCGGGATTTAAAACAACGCAGCATTTGAAAAAGAAAGCTATCGTTTTAGTGAAAACTGTTTTGAAATAATTTAAATTCTACACCAGCTAACAACTACAAACCGTTCCCGAGAAAATTCCCACGAGATTCCCGGGATAAAAAATATCATACATTTAATAACATTTTGGCTATCGATCAGTAAAAATATCACATTGTAATTCGACTTTTTTAAACTGTTCATTTTGAATTATTCCCAGAAAAATGCCCGCGGTATTCCTAGGATGAAAAGTAGCACAGAGTTTAAGTCTAAGAATTAGCTGTCGATCAGCGAAAACTTCATTGTAATCAACAAAAAATGCATCGTGCTCTCCGTCGTCTATAACAAAAATTTAGTCTATTCCAGTTGTTTTCTTTTAAATAGCTTCAATGTACAGACACGGCATGTTTAGAATTTTATAACAGATAGATGGATAGATAACATTTTATTGCTCACCAAATACACAATTTCAAAATACACAATTACAATATTATCATGGTAGAAACAAAGGGCGGCTTTATCGCTGAAAGCACTCTCTTCCTGGCAACCTAACTTAAGGAATAATTAAATCTAATCTGGCGATATAGGTGGTACAGATCATTAAATGTATCATAAATAAACATACTTAAACAAATTTATAAATTAAATATATACATATACTCGTATATTAAATAGTCTATAATATAAGAATTAGACATAATAATTTAAGGAAAAGTACTGTTTTCTGAGTGCGTTCTTAAATGTAGGCGATGTTTTGGCCTCTCTGACAGTAATACGCAGCGCATTCCAAAGTTTGACAGCCTGCACTGTAAAAGAGTTATCATAAAAGGATGAAGTGTGTGCAGGTGTACTGAGTTTACGATTCGTATGAGTGCGCAAATTGTGGGAAGAAGAAAGGTGGAGGAATTCGGAACGTTCCTTAAGATTATAATATAATAGATATTTATTTTGCATTTTTTTAATATAATTATAATTTTCTTTGGCTACGTTTACAGATAGAAGACAGCCAATTGAACTCTATTAAGTATTATCCTTATCGCTCGCGACAAAAAGAAATGAGAGAGAAAATGCCGTTTATTAAACCATTTTAGCGTGTCTCAACCAACCATAATTTATTCCAGTCAAGCCCTGGCAAGAGCGCCATAATGAGATGAATTCAATTTAAGGCACTCATTCCACTGTAAGTTATAAAGCAACAGCAAATAAAGGATGGTCAACGCATGTTCGACGGCCTACCTCGCTGCAACGCGGAGGCTCCGGGTTCGATTCCCGGTATAGTAAATTTCGGAAACGTATTTTCTCCGTTATTTTCCATGGTCTGGGTGTCTGGGATCGGCCCCAGAGTGGTCTGTTGTATATTACCCATAACACAAGCGTAACTTGCTTAATTTGGTTACATACAATGTATGTGTTTGTCTGCCGATTATTATTGTTATTATTATATTAGGTTAGTTGTTAACTCACTCTCGTTCCAAACGACACGCGTTAGAATCCTATTCGGAAAACCATCTAACACTCAAGCAATTTTGGTGAAAAACTTCTTGGAACCTGCAAATCAAGATAACCGATGCCGGACCTCGGCAAGACACTTAGGATAACCGCAGTGGGTTTATTGTCCGTTTCTTCATTTATTTATTTTTGATGTTGTTGGGTAACCTGAGCTTAGCAGTCGGATAATTATGGCCTTTTAATATAATAAAATGAAGGAATATTAAATGGCATCTTTTTTATTATGTATAAAAAACTGTGTAAAAACCTCTTGAACGTGTCATTTCGAAACCTTTGTACAACTATGTTTTTACATTTTTTCCCCAAAATTTTACTAAAAAATAATAATAATAATAATCGGCAGACATACACACACACTGCATATCCCCAAATTAAGCAAGTTACGCTTGTGTTATGGGTAATATACAGCGGACCACTCTGGGGCCGATCCCAGACACCCAGACCATGGTAAATAACGGAGAAAATACGTTTCCGAAATTTACTATACCGGGAATCGAACCCGGAACCTCTGGGTTGCAGTGAGGTAGGCTGCTTAGCCCGCTCAACCACAGAGGCCGTCAAATTTGAAAAAAAAATTTGAGAGATCTCTATAATAATTATAATATACCTATATTACATACAATAAAAAAAATTATGTCTATCGAAGTTTAAAACATGTTAGTTTTTGAAACGAAATTCACGGTTAATAGTGCGGCTTTTCTAGGTTGATATAATTTTATAGCCAAAGAAGATAGGAGATTTAAACATTCTCAAAACTTGCTTTTTGTTGTTATTGTTAATATTTTTTGAAACAAAGTTTTTTCTTCTTCTAAATTATCTCTTTGACTTACATTTCATCCAAAATACTTCTTCGCGTGTTTAGTTTGGTTTATCATAGCATATCGTTGCTATCTGTGGAAAACTAGCTTTAAACAGAACCCCTTATCTTTTTAACGACTAGATAGGATTATGTTTTGCTTAGAAATGCAATTCATTTATTCAACGTGGATCTGTTGAAATTTTAGAGAATTTGCCGTCAAATCTTTTCTGTTATTCCTGTCTTTAAATAATAGATAAGATTTAAACTTTTGTATAATGTTGTTTATCGTCTAGATTAGTGTAGAACGAGACCTATTTTTTTTACATTTGGCAACATTCTATTTTAACTGTAGTCAAGGTCATTGAATTATAAACAAAGCGAATTTAACCATGTTATGTATGTATAAATTCAACCATTTAGCTTACAGTTGTATGAAAACACGTTATCTATGGTTTATGTAATATCTTGTATATGTATATAACTTATATGTATATTTGTATATTTAGTATACATTCATACATACATACATAACTTCACGCCAGGTCCCTTGCGGGGTAGGCACGAACAACAGAGCGCCATTTAGGCTTATTCTTACACACCTCACTTGCTTCTTTGACATTCATAGTTCTTGTCATGCACGCTCGTCTGTTCTTAAGGCTCCTGACATCACCTTCTGCTAGTACACGATCAATTTGATCATGGAAGGTGTGTCGTGGCCTTCCGCGACTTCTGCATCCATCCACTTTTGCATTGTATATCTGTTTAGTCATTCTTTCATCATAGATTCCATTCCACATGCCCGAACCACCGGAGCATTCCTTTCCTTACCTTCACCCCGACACTCTCTTTCAGACCAACTCTCTTTCTTACTTCGGTATTACGAACGCGGTCCGCGAGCGTCACTCCGCAGATTTTGCGCAGTGCTCGCATCTCGACCGCGTTTACTCTACTTTCATGCTCTCTATTCCATACCCAACTCTCGCTTCCATACGTGAGCGTAGGTACCAGCACCGCGTTGTGTATGGCAAGCTGGGCCTTCTGGCTGAGGTTCTTAGCGTCTAGAAGTTTACCTAACGCTCCATTCACACTATTCCCCAAATTTACTCTTCTTTCTATGTCAGCGGTGTACCTTCCATATTATTTAAATGTATGTAAGTGATCGTTCAATAATTATGTATACCACCATCGCCACTCCTAACGATCCAACATTCTTGCCACGGGTTGTCTGGAAGAGATCGCTTTTTAGCGATAAGACCGCCCTTTGTACCCAATTAGATTATACTAGTTCGTAAGTTTTCTGTAATGGTGTACAATAATAGTGTTATCTATCTGTCTATCTTTGGTCTACTGGGCGTTCCACTGGACCCCCTTAAGAACTATATCTGACTCAAAATTTGTTTGAAACTTATTAATTTATTTTTACTGAAATCTATACAGATAAATAAAACTAGTGTCTCTTTGTAGTGTCATGCATATGACAGTATATAGGGTACTTATACATACTTATAGTCTGGATCTTCCGGCTAATCTCTGAAACGGCTGGACCAATTTTGAAGAGTTTTACTGGCAGATATCTCATGTTATAAGGAGTAACTTTGGCTGCTGTTTGGTCCCGCGAAAAAAATTCGACGCGGTTAAGTCCCTGGCACAGCTAGCTTGTCATACAGCGTGTTTCAGAACTTACGACAATAAATCAGACCACGTTTTCTTCATGACGTACTCTGCCCAAATACAAAAATGAATCAAGGTAACTCCTTTGGTTTAGCCACAGGACCTCATTTTTCATTTCAGAATATTACAACAACATGTATCAGTAATTGTGTCTAAATCGGTAGGTTAGTGACCAATGTATATATGTCATGTTGCCAGCTCGTCTCTACATCATTAAACGCGGAAGTTGTTCATTCTTACGCTCTCGCTCGCTAACCAATATTTACAAGATGTTCTGTTTTTTATTCCCTATTTATCGTAATTAATTTGTTCGGAAATTTCAAAATTTTAATTTTGACATTACGGTTGATTTAATAGTACCAAAAAATTTGTATGCAGTACGACCGCTAAAGTTATGATTTATTGTCATTTGAAATGAAACACGCTGTATATCATAGACCTACCAAAAGCAAAATAAACAATTAGAAACTATATACAAGCGAAACCGCAACACATCTAGTTTATACATCAGTAAGCTTTATAAAACAGTTGTTTTTTAATCCTTTGTACACCACAAATAATACAAAACGTGACGACTAAATAAATAAACATTCTACGTTTTAAAAACTTTTTTACACGAATAGAAAAATTGACTCTGCTTTCAAATGGACTGTGGCATCATAAAGTCCTAAGCTTAAATGCCTTTAAAAATAATACCAGTGTACCGATAAAAGACCGATATATTGTACAAGGGCGGGTAATTATGTAAATTTTATACCGATAAATGAGATAATATCGGTTTTCGGTACGATTGGGACGTCCGATATTGCGTTTCCAAAGTGAAAAATCAAATTAATTGCCTCATTTACATTTATGGAGCTGTCCAATCTCACGTGAGGGGTTATGTGTTATCTGTAGATATGTATACTTTATCGTTATACTAAAATATGTTAGTGGCTTAATTTGCTTGAACTTTGGCACCGGATTCACATGAAATTTTGGGATATAAGGTATTGTTTTTTTTTTGCTAATTGTGGGAAGAGCAGAGATTAATTTGCAAATTCCTACAACCCCCTAACTTTTAAACTATAAGGTGGAAAATTGTATCCGTTTTAAGAAATTGTTACAAGCTTTTATTTAACTTTCAATGGATGTATGTATGTAAGTTCGGGTGGAATTATGCAAGTTAAATTTGACCAACTTCCCGGCTTCCGATTGAGCTGAAATTTTGCAAGCATATGTATATCGCCTGGCAATGCAATAATATGGTACTATGCAGCTGATTTGATGATGGAGTCAGAAGGTGTCCATAGGCACTCCTGTACTAAACCAGATAGACCCGTCGTGTTTGGGCTCGTTTTACTTATCTCGGCTAGCACTCTGCTGCTACGTGATATCCAGGATCACAAACCTTCAATAAGTTTTTTTTTTTCAAGTAGAAACGGAGAAACATACAATTCTGCGTCCAGTTGGTCTGTCGTAGGGGCAGTCGAAGGGTACTTGCTGCTCTGGATGACTGTGATCTCCGGCCCTTTAAACAAGTGGCATTGATTCTATTAGCAATAGAATTAAAAATGTATGGGAATCATTGTACTAACTATTATGTCATTTACATACATTTTGATTTTATTCGTTTAGCGCGAATGCTACTGTTTAGAAGGTCTAGTCTCGAATATGCCACCATAACAACGTTGTATTGTGTTCCAAAATTAGTGGTTTCCAGTTATCGTTTCGAGGTTGACAGAACATTGCTAGCACCTCTTATGTTCCAAACGTTTTGTAATTCAGAATTATTTTGTTTAATAATTTTTTGCTGTAGAATTTCAAAAATACTTTCAAAAAAGGTTGAATAATATCCGTTAAACAGTTTTTGAAATATACGATATTTTCGATTAAACCCTTTTATAAAAAATATACATAAGTATACCCTAACCATGAGCATGTAACAGACAAGGTACACAACACAACACAAAAATCATAAAATTTATGTCACACATAATAACACATAAACAATTAGCGTGTATAAATTCAAAAACTAACAATAATTAAGATGTAAAAAGGGTACGGAACTAGAGTCCGTAGCTAATCTACTAATTTAAAAAAAAACCCTAACCATGAGTGAACCCTTCATTGTGCTCAGACTGACTGCCAAACAAGTGCCCAATTTTGAACTGCTACAATACCTCCTGATTGTTTGAAAAAACCTTCAACATTATATAATAACTTAATTCATTTATTTGTTTGAATGTTAGATCAATGATTTTACCGACGCACGCATGATATTCAATAGCCCAATTGAACCAATGAAATTACACCGAAATTTGCAATTTCGTGTGTAATACAGATTTTAATGAGAGGCAGGAATACGATTCGTATTTCAGATTTTATAACTTAATTAAAGATACGGCGTAAATTATTGTTGTATGTTTGTTCCACGGTTGTATTTTAGTAAGGTACCTAATTGTTTTATCTTGCCTTCTGATATTAAAACAGTCATTAATGGAAATTTGATAAAACATGTTCTTTAAAAAAAGTATTTTTAATCTCTTTCAAAAAGTTGAAAATATAAATGCTAACGGCCTAGCCGGAGCATTGTCACACGTGCGACGCTACGGGCGACAAAAACAAAAGTGAAGATGTTGGAAGTATGCCACAAGTCGCGCTCGGCAGAAACCACCGTCGAGATTTTTATATATATATATATACTAGCTATCCCGGCAGATGTCGTCCTGCCCGGAAAAGCTTCAATCGACATGCCGACAGCAGCGCCACCTACCGAGTCTAATTGTGAACCAACTCAGAAACCTTCTCTGGCTCATGCAAAACAACTTTGCTAAAGATCATCACATGATCAAATGTATAGTTTACGATTCTTTAAAGGAGGTACAGACACACATTCATTTTTATATATCAAGAATAGTTGTCTATATATTAGAATTTTGCCAATTACAATGTAATATATATATATATATATATATACCCCGGCCCCCCCAATAATCAAAGGGAAAAAATCTGTTATTACTTTGGAATTTTTCACGTCATGAACGGATGAACGGATGAACGGATCATGTCGACAAACAATCATTCTTGTAGAAAATTTAACGCTCTACAAAAAAGGTCTCTTATAATTTTTTACTAACTCTAACGGTTTTTGAGTTATTTTGCCGTATGAGTATTTGCCGGGTTAAAATTCAAAATTAAGAGCTATTACTTGGCATTTTTTTAAATAGATTTAGGACTATCGTGAAAAAAATTCGGACAAACCCAAAATAAGGACCACCCTAATATATGTATATATAAATCATGACCATGCCGTTGTTATTGCTAGTTATTCTTCTTAAAATAAGATGTCGTTTTTGGTTCGCACTTTCCTACGTATGAGTACAAGAAACACCAAGGTTTTTGTTGCAGTCTGCATAACCGTCACCTCTGGCTTCTTGCCAGCAGTATCCTTTATAGAACAAACATGTCACGGGTAGATCAACACCGATACGAAACTCCGAATACATTGTTATACCCAATTTGCCTCAAATTCTGAAAGGCAATTAAAAGTTTCCACCGAGTGAGACAGCTTATGTTACTAGCCGCGTGAAAGATAAAGACGGCAATAGTTTGCCTTGTTTTGTGCTTCAATCATTTTATATGCGAACTTTTAATAAGCCATTATAGGGTTAATAAAGTTTTAGGTTGTGTAACGGGTTGATTTGAGCTTGAATGGCTAATGGCTTATATAAGTTTTATTTTAACACTTTCTAACTATTTATACATATGACTCTATTAGCTCAGCGACCCAAGTGAGACTTACGGCGGCTTTCAATATTCGATCTCAATCCAAAAATGGTTATCTATCCAGATTCTAAACAATCCATGGATCGATCCAAAATCCTCGTTTCAATATAACATCTGGTTTTAAAATCGCGCAAAAAAAAAAAGGGATTGGTCATAAATTTGTGTCCTCCCGAACGTTTTGTTTCACGCAGCTCTAGTTAAGAGTGCTTTAGATTTTAATGATAATCTTTACATTCAAAGTAGTATATTTTATGAATAAACATATCATTTTTTTATATTTATTAAATATATATTGTATTATTTATATTATTATTTATATTGTAAGGTTATTCCTTAGTGCATTTATTAAACATTTTAGTACACGTTCTGTTCTTCTGTAACTTAAACTTTTGCATAGGAACGGAACGCCATCTTAAGAAAAAGAAACGTCACGTCATTATTAAAATATTGTATACATTTGGATATTTTTCTATGCAAGTATTAGATAATTTTACATTTGTTTTGTAGCCAAAAAAACTAGGAAATGGAGAATTTAATGGTAAGTAAACATTATTTAACTAAATATCTATTGAATTACCCATCATATGTATGACTAAATAACAATTTTCTGTTATAAAATTGAATCATGTGTAGACGCGTTACCACGCAGTTACGCACCATTACTTACTTGCTAAAATTCTTTGTAGAATAAACAAAAACCTTTAACAAAGGAAGAAACGAGTGGGTTGGTCACTTTAACTGAGTGGAGCAAGATAATCAACAACGAAATCACCAACGCCACAGTAACAAAATGAAAGGAGTGGAGCAACCATGTAACATCTGTGACTCCTTCAATGCCAATATGGGTATCGGTCGTCGTAAACCTAAACTAAACTACATCTATCTATTTATCATCTAATCTAAACTAAACTACACCTTAAATGGGGGAATTTGAAGCAGTACTTCAATAAGAATGGACTGACTTAAGGTAAAAAGTTGATTATTCTCGTAATATAGTAACTAGTCCAAATATTAATAGATGTAGCTTTACTTCTGGTCTAATCATTAATAAATTTGTAGAAAGGCTTAAGTATATTATTGGTGGTTATTTTTTTATTATTATAATACTAGAGTTTACCCTGCGGCTGCACCGCGGTTCAACTCCTAGTACCTATCTCTGGTTTAAAGAGAAAGTGGTACAGGTTACATTGTATTAAAGTTCTATGTATTTGCTCCTGGAAGATTCACTTTTATATATCACAATCTATATAATCCCCTGTCTATCTGTAAATTACATTAAGTCAAAAATTATAATATAATAATATAAATGTTGTTTATATACATGGTTAATGCTAAAAAATCTTAGTGCTATAATACTATCACATATAACCACAAGGACAAGTGTGTTTTATTACTTTTTAAAACAACACATTTGTTAAAAATTATAGATATGACAGACATTGTTACTTATGTTGCAAGTTTATCCTAGGCGGTTGTTAAAGTTCTACTAATAACCCTGTTTAGTAAGAATATAAGTATATGGTGGACAAGTTTTATTACATTTGAGTTGCAACTTAGATGTCCTAGTTCGTTCGTATTCGTTAGTCCTAGTTTTCCAATAGTTTAAGGTGAAACCCAAACCAAAACTATTACATATACATATGTAGTAGCCTCAATGGTTCAATTTTACAACTATTGCAGATGTCAATGACATTAAGATTCTGTAAACTACATATAAAATATAATTCTAGAAGGAATTTAAGTATAATATTTATTTAATTGTTGCAGATTATTATATCACATTTTGTTTTCACAGGTGCCAAGTGGAGGATAATAAAAAGTAATGTGGTCGTCAAGCCAGATATATAGCTATAGCAGGATATTATATAGTTAAGAAAAAAATATTAGAGAGTAAGATTGAAAATATTAAGTTGAGAATGAGAAGATGAAATTAGAGATAACAAATTTGAAGGGAGAAAATATATAAAATTGTTTGTTTTAGTCATATTAATTCATATAGTTTTTAATTTATAAAAAAATAAGTTCTAAACAAAACATCCTAGTTTTACATTTGTATATTTGAACTTTAATTTTTTGTGTATAATTCGAATGTAAATATTAATTTTTAATAACCTAAATGTAGCTATTAGAATTACCTACATTATAAAAGTTTTCAATAATATGTAATGTACCTTTTATGTTGAAATTAAACAAGTTTATAGTATGATTTGTATATTTTATTTCTTGGACATTGTTCCATTTATATCAAGCATAATTTAAGTAAAATATAGCTATCATCACAATACATATATTGACATAAACTTTAAGCAATTTACAAATCCCATAAATATATATTAAATAAATGTAAAAGTTTGTTTGTGTGAGTGGTTATTTGTCAATCACACAAAATGTTTGAATGAATTTTCAATGAAATGTAGTAGTAAAAACAGCATATAATCTAAATTTACACAGGCAATTTTTTATTTCAATATAATTACATAGATAAAATATATAAGTAGAGGCAGGTATAATATTTATGTGCATTATTAAAAATAATTTTAAATTATTTCTTGTTTATGAGTAATATTATTTTCCAAATTTTCTGATATCACAGTAACTACACTTTCTCTTGGCAACTCTACTTCAGGGGCCACTTCCTCAATACTATAGTTTCTTCAAATATTATGAAGAGCTGCTGTAGCCATTATAACCCTTGTTATATCTTCTAAAGACAATTTCATTGTCCGTGATATAATTGGGAAGCGATGTTTCCAAACTGCAAATGTCCTGTACAAAGAAATATGTATTTAAAATTAAAAATAAAATACAATTTTCTACTAGTAAACAGGTGGATACTTTCTTTATTTTTACCATTTGACCAAGAATTTTTACATTTTAAATATGTTTCTGTGGTAAGCAATAATAATCTTAAGTGTTAGTTTTACAATTCAATTGTATTTCTAGTTTTTATGTGGGCCTCATTGTATCTGATTTCTTGTATAGTTGATGGGTTTAACAAAGGTGCAAGCAAGTAAGACCAACTTGGGTAGGCACTATCTCCAAGTAACCAATGATTTCCTAGTAAACTCTCTTCACACCTAGCTGCAATAATTATTGCATTAGAAACTCATAACAGTAAAAATTATATATTACTAATAGAAGTGACAATCTCAGCATAATATTAACAACCTCTTAATATTGAGTCGTTAAAAATAGAAGAATCATGAATAGAACCAGGCCAGCGAGCAACAACATTTAATAATTTAAGGTCTGCATCACAGACTGGTTGGACATTGATAGAAAAATATCCTTTCCTATTTCTATATTCCTCACCTATTCTCCAGAATAGGTGAGGAATATAGAAATAGGTTCCAACCTGAAATAGAATACAATTGATTAATTTATCATTAATAATCTACATGTAGTAACAGTAGCTCTCTGATAACATAATTCATTATACAAAATAGTAAGTGTATACTTACATGGAGACTGACTGTGTATGTGTGTACAATCAATGGCACCATATACTCTAGGAAACTGAGTGATATTATAAAATTATTTTGTGGTCCTAGAGCCCAGAACAATATTTTTTCCGTACAATCTAGCAATAGCAGCAATATATGCCACTATCCTACATGCCGTTGATAGGGATACACCAGCAAAGTCAGCCACGGAATTTAGCATTGTTCCCAAATGCATAAAATCGTAGTTAGTAAAAGTTGGTGCAATTGGTGGACAGCCGTTGTTTCTAAAAATAGAATTGAATATTATTTTAGGTTATCTAATTTATTAAGCAATGTAAATAGTATTATTAAAAACACTTTACCGTCTTGATTTCACTCTAACAAATGACATTATTTCGCTCAAAACCATTTCAACTTCAACATGTTTTATTTATTTTAAATATAAACTCTGCATGAGTAAAATTGTGCAACAAGTTTATTCGCCGATACATTTTTCTATCCAAATCCGATAATTGAAGTAACATTTCAAAATCACTTCACTATCACTTGAAAATAATTCCATTATTACACAAGAATCTCTCAATATTGGGGGATCGCAAATAAAGATAGATTGAGTTCAAAAAAGGATTTGTCAAAATTAGAGATCGTATATTGAAAGCGTGTAGCTGTCACTTTCATACAAGTGGCAATCCAAAAACGCCGGATCGCCCTCCCAACGATGGATTCGTAAAACGGATCGACGAAACGATCTTTGGATTGAATATTGAAATCATAAAAGTCAGAAATGGATTGAAAATAAGGATTTTAGATTCGAGATTAAAGATTGAGATTGCATATTGAAAGCCGCCGTTAACCTCCGAAACAATAGTTCCTACTACATATTGTTACGAGCTACAGGACTCGAATTAAAATGCCGTTGGAATTACTATAGAATTTATTAGAACTATACAAACACGTGTAAAACAGGTACAAGTATAACTGGATAAAACCAGTACAAACTTCACGATTCAATAACACGCGCAAAGTCCGTCACTATATAGATTACCGAATGTACACACGTCTTGCCTCGCTTTTGGTTATCGCTTGACTGCCTCACCCCTTTATTGGCGCATTGCTTTATACTGTACAAATACAACATGTCTATTCGATGTGTATAGAATTTCCAAGAATCACACCTGGCTAATGACTACCATAAAGATTACAATACACAATGGGCTGTTTTTCCAATTACAAATTTTAAACAATAGAAGGCGGTAATAACATAGTTTCAATGTTATTAGCACAAGCGCCGGCGGGTAATAAATTTGCTTTGTTTACAGATATGCAGGTGGTAAATTGTAACAATACCAATGGATAGATGAACATAATCATCATATTATATATTGTCAATCAACTTTATGTAGAGTATAAACTTAATGATTTATATAATCGTAAACAGGTAAGTGGAACAAACCGCATGTTCGATGCTATCTAATTCGCAGCGGTTGATCTCCAATCCCCGCGAAGCCCCCTATTTCCCGGGTATCCCGCGGATATACCGCTATAATGAAATCTAAATTCGGCAAAGCAAATACAAACACGTTTTATCATTAAACGTTTGTGTCGTTCCGCTTTGTGCGAGTACCGATCCCGTACGCAGATCTGATGTGGAACGGAAGCATTTGATGTAATTTCAAATTAGACTTCAAGTTAAATGGTTTTCTAATAATTGAGGGTAGAGATCGATAGGAAGGTTTAATGTACACCATGACATACAAAGTCACGGTTTAGTACCATTTTATTATTTAAAAAAAGAACTTGAGATATAAATAGACTAAGAGATAAATATATAGCAAATTTTTTTTTAGCTAGACGTGTTGCTGGGGAGTTTCTTGCCGCTTCTTCTCCATAACAGCAATACACGTTGCGAAGCGGTGTACATAGACTAGGAGTAAAATTAAATTTTAACCTATATGTATGTATACCTTCAAAAAGTGTGCTCCAGTGGAACTTATCTATCTATTCTTCTATATATAAGCAAAGTTTGTTTTCTTTGTCCGAGGTAAACACGAAAACTACTGGACCGATCAGCATGAAACCACAACCATTCGACGCGGAATTAATCTTAGATGGTTATAGGCTATATATTTTTCAAATTCTATGAGCCCTTTGCCATGTTTTCTCAATTTGTTTGTTTATTAATTTATTTGCTCCCATAAAACAAAAGACAGGCATTTATCTTTGGTTCATTTGTTTTATAGCTCATAAAAGAGGAACATGATTTAACATAACCTCTATGTTAGAAACAACATGATTTTCACTTATAACAAACCGTGATCCGTTTTTAAAAATTCTATAATGCCATTCGCCAGGCGAAGCGGGCGAGAACGGCTAGTTTTGAATAAAAACTGTTAAATTTGAATTTGTGCACAAAATGCTGGCGTTAAAAAGCGATTCCTTTCAGACAACCCGTGACAAAAATAAATCAGGTTCCATACATTGATGAGGGAAGTACAGCAGGCAGGCCGACGGCCCACCTGATGTTATGTGCTTACCGTCTCCTTTAGACGTTTGCAACACCAGAGATGTTACCAACGCGCTGCCAGCCTCGAATGAATTTTATGACACCCTTTTGAAAATTTTTATACAAAGCGCTGTAGGGAACCTCAGCTGGGAGCTCATTGCAGATCCCCACGGTAAGCAAGAGAAACGTTCTACAGAACTGTTGTGTACATGAGCGAAGAAACTCGATGAAGTGGGGATGAACTCCCAACCGATGACGAGCGATGCGATGGTAGAAAGAGGACGAAAACACCATTCTAAACAGTTCTTCGGAACACTCCCCGTAATACAGTCGGTAGAATACGCAGAGAGACCCGAAGTCTCTCCTAAGGCCAAACTTATCTAGACCGTCTGTGAGTATGGGATCATCAACAACGCGAACGGCTCGACGTTGAATACTGTCCAGGGGATTAAGTTGGTAGGCAGGTGCTCCAGCCCAAAGGTGTATATATATATAATGTACGGTTATTAATATTTCGACATATACGTCTTATAGGGATATTATTGATAAGAAGCTTACAATAGATAGGATGGGAAATCTAATTGGTGAAGTTGTCAGATAGTTCATTGAAATCTTACAATTTAAGGACCGAATATTGCATTTTTTAGAGGATGCAAGTTTATTTTTGGGACATGTGTGGAGGGTCAATAGAAGCTTAACCTCAAGTTTGTGGGGTCACCACCCTGGTCCCCCAGCCGCCATCTTGGAAAAAGGGGTGAAAACACTTTTTTCGCGATATCTCAGAAACTATGCGTCTTACAAAAAAATTGTAAAGTCATAATTTGTAGCAAATTGTTTTGCCTCATTTTGTGTCAAGGCAGGAACAAAGGGTGGCCTTGTCGCTTCAGAGCGATCTCTTCCAGACAACCCGGACTGTGGATTGTGTGAAAGGAATCAAGAGTGTATGACGGTTGTGTGTACTACATGTAATTAATAGAATACACACAATACATGTAATTACATGGCGCTCTGTTGTTCGTGCCTACCCCGCAAGGGACCTGGCGTGAAGTTATGTATGTCTGTATGTATGTACATATAATTAAGAAAAAGAAAATAGACAAAATAACACACAACATAAACACATATCAACAGTTGTTAATTTAACAAAAACAAATAAAAAACTATATTTATAAGCACATTATTAATATGTGTATAGCAACAACAATAGGTATACAATATTAATAAATATATTAACAAATTAAAATACTTACATATATTTAAAGTGAGACATAATATTCTCTTACCAACTTTTTTAAAGGCGAGCGTGCATGACAAGAGCTATGAATGTCAAAGAAGCAAGTGAGGCGTGTAAGAATAAGCCTGTATGGCACTCGGTTGTTCGTGCCTACCCCGCAAGGGACCTGGCGTGAAGTTATGTAAGTATGTATTAGGGTATTCGTTAAAAATTAAATTTCTTGCGACGCCCCCTAAAAAGCTTCCTTTTATTGAAAAAACACTGGGATTTTTTTAAATAATTTTTTCAAGTCAAGACATCACGTACCTCAAGACGATTCAAGTTAAAACTAAAAATATAAGAAAAATTGAAAGATAAGCTTGAATCACGAAGAATTTTAAATTTTTTCTGAAATTATAATTTGAAATTCATCACTGAGAATGATAGATAATACGGAAGGTATTTCATTGTTAAAACTTTTCCAATCTTAAAATAAGTAAACTAAGTATGAAGAAGTTTCCTGAAAAAACATGATATTACCCAAAAATTAACTTGAATCGTCTTAAGGCACGTGTTGTCTTGACTTTAAAAAATTATAAAAAAAATCCCAGTGTTTTTTTTTTATTAAAAGGAAGCTTTTTAGGAGGCGTCGCAAGAAATTTAATTTTTAACGACCACCCTAGTACGTATGTAACTTTTTTAAAGTGGGGAGTGATTTTGCCTGTCTTATCTATACTTGTATAAGATAGGACTGTACAATTTAAATATACATATTTACACTAATTTATAAATTTAATACATACATAAATCCAGACACATTTATAGAATACCAATATACAACGTGTTTCATTTCAAATGACAATAAATCATAATTTTAGCAGTCTTACTCCATATAAAGTTTTTGGTACTATTAAATCAACCGTAATGTCAAAATTTAAAAAAAGCCATTTCCGAACATATTAATTACGATAAAAAGACAATAAAAACAGAACATCTTGTAAATATTGGTTCACTGACCTTGGTAAGAATGAACATCTTCCACGTTTAATGATGAACAGACGAGCTGGCAACATGATACATTTGGTCACTAACCTATCGATTTAGTCACAATAACAGATACATGTAAAATTCTGAAATGCAAAATGAGGTCCTGTGGCTAAATCAAAGAAGCTACCTTGATTCGCTATTTGGGTAGAGTACGTCATGACGAAAACGTGGTCCGATTTATTGTCGTAAGGTCTGAAACACGCGGTATACATATATACAAAAAGATTGCAGACTTGTCTCTCCAATTTCATAAATTCAATTCATCAGAAACCAACGTCTAACAATTTTCTTAACTCACTTTTCTATAATAATATAAAAAAGTTAACTTGTAAAAAATTGTTACCCGCTACTACTTTTCGAGTCGAAAACCGGGTTACGTCGGACTTTATCTTTTGTATATTTTATGATCAAAAGTTTTCAGGGTGACTTCGTGAAAACAAAGGGAGTGTTCGAGTTGAGTTTTCACTTTTTGGAATTTTTATACTTCATCGGAAACGATGAGATTTCACTTTGGATTTAAAAACAGTACGTACTTTAATAATTAGGATTCCGAAGTTATTTTACAAATACTGGAACTGTTGGGATAATTACTCGAGATTTTCAACGTGAAATTCAAAATACATTATGTACAAATGTATGTAAATACATGTATAATCTATACAGATAAATAAAATTAATATGTCTCTTGTCTAATATGTGTTTGTAATGTCACAATAACAGCTTTTTAATAACTGCATATAAAAGTATACGTGTTGTTACATGCCGAAACAGGTTAAAACGCATAGCGCCTGTCGTCAAGCGCAGTTTATTGCCTTCCCGAACTTAGGAATTATTTTGTTTACTTTGTGCTTAGAAATTGTAATTTAGAAAAACATTCTATTGTTTGTCTACGTGTTTTATGGCCGTCATTAGTGTCAAACTAATCCTTGTTGTTATTGTATTGCGTTGAAGCTTGCCAAGTATGGGTAGGTGAATTATAAAGCAATGGCCCAATGCGGAGAGAGGCAGTTAAGCGAGGATTACGAGTAAGAAGTACGTTCGTATAGAATCGTGCAGTGTGTACTGGTTGTGTCCACTTATATTTGTACCTGTTTTATAAGTGTTTGTACAGTTCTAATAAACTCTATAGTAATTCCAACGGCATTTTAATTCTAGTCCTGTGTAACTCGTAACAGTATGTAGTTGTCTGTCTGTATTGTTGTAATTCAATTTCGTTATTCTATATTTCGAACACAAACTATGTGATTTATTTAAAACAAATCAATCGGGAATTAAACAATATAATCAGTAGTAATTTATGATTTTCATTACGAAAATAAGACTTTCGAAATATAATATTATCAATGTGAAGGAACGCTCGCCCTTTTGAAATATTACATTATTCATCTCCTTTTAAAGATGTTTATTTCATTTCGTTCATTAATCAAAATTCATTCGTAAACAAAAATAATTTCCCAAGAGCACAACAAAAACAAGTCGTTTTTTTACCAAAGAATCGAAACTTCCGACGACTGCAAAGGTCTGCGGGAGTTCTCTTTTCTAAAAATGGGTAATAAATTGTATGATTTCATCTCCATTCATATTCATACTAAACTATCTTTTACCCGTAAATTTCGGTAATATTAATTTTAAAAACAGAGCAGAGAACCGACTGTTGGGAGTCCTACATTCCGGGTGCGAAGATAGTGCGCAAAAGTATGACCCCAGCATTACAAAAAAATATATATACACTAGCTACTTACTCAAGGCGGCTTGGCAGGTTTGTTTTTACCGATGTGCAGGTATCATCACGATGTTTTCCTTCACCGTTGTTAGCACGTGGTAATTGTAACAATATGCACATTAGGTCAGAAAACTGCCTAAGTGTTGCAACAATTCCAGCCAGGATTGGAACACGCGCCCTTTGAAATTGGAACAGGTGTATGCGCTATTGTTATTTGGTAATTCTGAATTCCTTATGTATGCAGAAAAAAACATTTTTCAGAATTAAATCTGAAATTGACTGTTTAAAGATACAGTATGATCTCGACTGCTTGAGCGCCTATTATGCAGAAAATAATATTAATCTTAACATACAAAAGTGTGAATGTATATCTTTTACTAAACAATATATGATGGAAGAATGACTAAACAGATAAGTAGAATGCCAAAGTGGATGGATGCAGAAGTTGCGGAAGGCCACGACACACCTTCCATGATCAAATTGATCGTGTACTAGCAGAAGGTGATGTCAGGAGCTTTAAGAACAGACGAGCGTGCATGACAAGAGCTATGAATGTCAAAGAAGCGAGTGAGGTTTGTAAGAATAAGCCTAAATGGCACTCTGTTGGTCGTGCCTACCCCGCAAGGGACCTGGCGTGAAATTATGTATGTTATAAATATATATGTGCTTATAAATAGAGGTTTTTTATTTATCATTAAATAAATCTAATATATAAAATTCTCGTGTCACAGTTTTCGTTGCCATACTCCTCCGAAACGGCTTGACCGAATTTGATGAAATTTTTTGTGCTTATCCGGTATCTATGAGAAGCGGCCGGAATGTTAGGGGTAGTCCACCCCTAAATTTTTTTATTTATTTTTTAGACAAAATTTTTAATTTCTATTTTTTTATGATACAACATACAAAAATACATACAACCCTAGATTTTCAACCCTCTACAATCAACCCCTATTTTTTACCGGGCAGGACGACGTCTGCCGGGACAGCTAGTTAATAAATAAAAATGTAACTAAAACGATCACATGCTAAAAGTAAAAAAGCCGTGAGACTTTCTCTTAGAAACCCGGATATACCCTTTAAAATCAGTGTCATTTAGCTGTGCGTACGGTGATCTCTTAGGCCGCAAATTCGGAACGGCGGCGCGTGCAGCGGCGCGTTGTTTTGAGCGTGCACGCTCGACTACTGAACGTATGGCTTTCTTTCTTGGTATATTCGTAGCAGCGTTTTCAGCGTTAAATAGTTAAGCGGCGTGATCAGTGTTAGGGCATTTTAACGAGTGTTTACAAGTGATATTTTGTTCAGTGTGTCAAGATTTGCCAGTAAAAGAAGTGGTGTGTCCGTAGCTATTTCATTCCATTTCTTCTTTGACACAATCCTATTTTTGACCAATTGATAACTTGAAAGCCATAACTCCAGTCGTGATTACACTTCGCTAATTATCATTTCGAAGGACATTATGTTGACTATTAATACTATCCCGGAAGTTTAAACAAAACAAACAACAATTATACACCAATGTCTCGTAATATCGTTCCTTTGAGGTGATGACACTTGCCCTTGAATAGCGGCCTCCGATTGGTCAACGTACTTGGACGCCCCCCTGGCACGCACGCTTTAGCGAAAACTATAGTATAATTATTTTCTCCGTGCAGTTTGGGTTATAAATAATCGGAACGGTGACTCGCGTCGAAAAAACAAACTGCTCTCTCTTCCACTCACAGGCCTTATGGGCAGGCATAGTGATACGCATTATTGTTGTCGATAAGCGTTATTGATAGTATATTTAGTTTTTTCATTTTGTGGGTTAGTGGTATAAATGAAAGAAAAAATATGTAAAACAACGTATTTATTAAAATAAAAATAATAACGATTTAAAACAAATTATTAATTAGGTATCTATGTATTAAAAAACTATAAGTACAAAAGTTTAGAATGTAACAAGTTACATTAAAAATAAATATAAATACTTATATCTAAGTTTATTAACAGCAAATAAGATAATAATGATTTTTATAAGAATGATAATCTTTCTTTGGTAAGAATGAGTTTTTATCGATAATGGCGTTGCGCCCGCACAACATGCTCACCGCCCTAGCCGGGCTGAGGCCGAGTTTGATTTATGACCCAAACTGCACGGAGAAAATAATTCTACTATAGTTGCGTGCACGCTGAACGCGACGCTGCACGCTGGAACACTCCGCTGCACGCCCCGCCGTTCCGAATTTGCGGCCTTAAGCTTAAGTCTACAAGAACCTTTACAAATGTCGCTATAAAGACAAACATAACCGCGGTTACACTTATAATAAATCAAGTACATATATGCTAACGTTGTGCTTTCGGAAACGTTTGCTCAGTCTCAGTGTAAATTAACTTGCTAGCCTCGTCGCGGCTTTGACGCGTGTACTGTATGCTTAACTTGACGAGTTGGCTAATATAAGGTGCCGAATTAATATAACGTTTAATAAAGAGAGAAAGATAATATTAATTTCAGAAAATGCGACACAAGAATAACTAATAGTAATAATAATGTTACGAGTTGCAGGACTCGGATCAAAATGCCGTTAGAATTACTTTAGAGTTTTCTTAGAACGACACAAACACCTATACACAGGTATACATATAACTGAACAAAACCAGTCCAAACGTGATGATTCAATAACACGCGCAAAGTCCGTCACCAAATAGATTACCGAATGTATACAAGTCTTGCTCCGCTTATGGTTATCGCTCGACTACCTCGTCCATCCATCAAGGCATTCCTTTATACTGCACGGATGCAATATGTCTGCTGGGCTGCGTAGACTGAATTTCCGTCTCCCTTAAAAAATCAGCAGCACATTTGTAGCACCTTTTGGTATTGCTAATGTCCATGGGCGATGGTAACCGCTTTCCATCAAGTGGGCCGTCTGCTTGCCTGCTGTATCCTGCAATAAAGAAAGAAAGTTTGTACAAACGAGAACCCTCAGCAGGCTTATTACATTCTAGATGTATTATGTCAGGAGTCTTAAGAACAGACGAGCGTGCATGACAAGAACTATGAATGTCAAAGAAGCAAGTGAGGTGTGTAATAATAAGCCTAAATGGCGCTCTGTTGTTCGTGCCTACCCCGCAAGGGACCTGGCGTGAAGTTATGTATGTATGTATTATGTACCCAATCGATTGTAGTTTATTTGTCAAAGTACCTACATAAACTTTTCAGTCTTTCATCCCACTTTCCTGTTTACGATTTGAAAATGCTTTTCAATGTCTAATATTTACAATAGCTTTTCGGGTGACATTTTATGTTCTTGTTTACTACTGTTCCAGACAGGCGACTAACACTTATTTTTAATGGAGCCTTTGTAGTTTTGAAACTGTGTGTTGGAAATCTTTTAACTGTTTGTGTAAATGCTTTATAATGTTACGAGCTACAGGACTCGAATTAAAATGCCGTTGGAATTACTATATAATTTATTATAACTACACAAACACGTATGACATAGGTACAAATATAACTAGACACTACTTGTGCAAACTGCACGATTCCATAACACGCGCAAAGTCCGTCACTATATCGCTCATCGGATCTACGTCTTGCTCGTATCGTAATCCTCGCTGGACTGCCCCACCCCTCCGTTCGGGCATTATTTTATAGTAAACTGTATTATTATACAGTATTCCAGTGGTATTCCACAATCGACTGCGTGTACTGAGTTTTTTCAAGAAAACGTAATTTGCACACCTGGTTAATTATTCCTGCGAACGGCCAACAAAGTCGAAAACAATAACAGTAGGCTATTGTCTAATTGCAAATTTTAAACACAACGTAAACAAAATAATTCCAAATGCGGGATGGGTAATAAACCAGGTGCGCGTTTCTTTGTCGGTATGTAACAATAAGTTAACTGTTACGCAAGTTAATACACATAAATTTAAAAAAAAGAAATTGCGATGTATAATGTAATCTCTTATTTTACCGCCAGTACAATTTGCCTTTGTATCTGTAGAACGGCCATCGTACTATAAGTTGTTACTGTCTTTACGGTTAGATAACAAATGACCATCTGAGGAGTTTATCTGCGCTTTATATAAGTACGCATGAATACAAAATACCCGCACACTCCACCATCTTCAAGGAAGATTTTATAAAGACTTAAATCACGTATTTCTTTGTAAATAGCATTGGTCCACTTCTAATATGTTAGTTTAAATATGACAATGAAAAGGACCTAAAGCGGCCGCTTTTGCAGATTCGTATGTACATACATATACATGACAAGTATCAAAATAAACTGGAACTTTATTCTATTATTTACACCCATCAGTATATAGATACATGCCAGTTCCAAAATTGGCTGTTTTAAGCCCTTCATATAATAAAAATGCGTTTGAAATAGTATGTAACGTCAAAAAAGAACAATGATCTGGAGCACTATAAAGTCATTAAGAATTTATCATCTTTTCGGTGTCATACACATGGAATGTTTTACCCCTTGGACGAATTCCTCAATTTTAAATAAATTTCTACCCTGACATATGAAAAGTTATTATTATTATTGTATGTCTTTCAAGACCGGACTTTTGGAGGGCTTGCGTGGGGCCATGGGGAGGCCAATACGTAGAGATCCTTTGACAAATTGAATCTAAATGTGGCGTGACACTGACCGGCGATTATCGCTGCCTACACCATATTATAAGGCTTGTGTTTAAACGCCTACCAGAAATGCACCTATTCTACTACCAATAAATTCGAAATACCTACCAGAATGGATAAATGCTCACCAAATTGTGTTTCCAGAAGTATTGTAGAAATGAAGTTATTTTCCTTTTAATGTTATGCCATAAAAATATATAAACGCCTTTAAAGCTAATTTCAGACCAAATATTTTACATTATCGCTAAGTCGATATTATCAATATTTTGTTTCTCCACTTCCAATTTAGTAATTTTTGCTTATTTTTAATACCAAATAAATTGCGTTGTTTTTCACTAATATTTCACTTATATGTAAAATAAATAGTGAATGGTTACCACTCGGTTCTGGCGCTTTGGTCTACACATAACCTTTTTTTTTTTTGGCCAGGGGAAATCCGTTTGAGGACTAGGACCGCGACAGGCGCAGAAGCCTGGGGGATGCTCGCGACCTTGGTGAGACAGTGTGGGATTCGCCAGATCGGGGGTGGCACTAGCGTGCCCGGTCAGAACCGGTGCCACGCTATTGCCACTCCCCAGTTAGGGATACCCACTAAAACCCCTGGGTGTTCCGTCCTGCGCTTTATGCCAGGGCTACGGGAATAGGCTACCCGGCTCCGCAATCCCTGGCAGGCGTGGGCCCCGCTCACTGGGCCTCTTCTAATGCCGGGGGAGCTACTCCCCCGGCGACGTCTCGGTCTATTCCGGGCGTGGGGCGGTCTGTAACGCGCCCCACGGGAAGAGAGATGAGCGCGCGCGGAACACTCGCGCTCTCATCTCGACGGCATGTGCGGGTGAGTGAGAACCTCTATACCCCTTGAGGCCCCACCCGCGCCGCCCGCTTACGGTGGCCGGAGGTCCAGGTCTGACCTCCGGCGTCGGCGCGTCCTCCTTTGTCGGGAGCGGAGCAAGGAAGTGCGCTCACGCTCCCGTTCCGCCTCCTCCTTCGCAAACATGACGTGCTCGCAGAAGGAGGAGACGGCGTCCCATCCGGTGTTGCTCCCGACCATGGTGCGAACCACGGCCAGGAGCGAGAGGTCTAATCCGGTAAAGGCGACGAGCTCTCGGCGCTGTCTACACATAACCTAACCTAACCGACTGTTTAAAACTCCACATATTTAAATTTTCGGATACATTCAGTCTCCTATCTAAATGAATCCCGTCAAAAAACGTAAAAAAACGTCTCGGCAACAAAATTACCAGATCATTGTCGTGAATTTCAAACTTCGATAATTAATTGAATATGTATTTTTTCCACTCTTGGATTCAGGTTGAATAATTTGATTACACTTAAACTATTTAGTATTGTAATATTCGGTTTGAATGTTAGTGTTTTAGTAAAACAATATTTGGTGGTCATTTATCCATTTTGATAAGCAAAAAGAATTTAAATACAAAACGTAC
The DNA here is from genome assembly GCA_012273795.1 of Dendrolimus punctatus. Classification (NCBI taxonomy): domain Eukaryota; kingdom Metazoa; phylum Arthropoda; class Insecta; order Lepidoptera; family Lasiocampidae; genus Dendrolimus; species Dendrolimus punctatus. The sequence goes on from CM022537.1 coordinate 18,994,356, forward strand.
AATTATTCTGATGAGTGTATATTTATTTTGGAACGTAAAACATTGTTTTATAGGCACCTCGATATAGAGTGGATTAAATTTATATGAAGTAATATATTTTATTTGGTGCTTAGTCTAAGGGACAAAAAATATTTTTGGTGAGCATTTAAATTGTACCCATATTATAATGCACCCAAGGACCAGCCCAGGTCAGTGTAGGACTATTGTGGGAAATACGAAGAGAAAGTACCGGGCTATTGAGATGAACTATTAGTGGTACTAGGGGTCTGGGAATATGGGGACTGTGGTGTCTGTCCGTCCCAATATTCGGGGAACATGGAAAAATGAGTAGATGGTGACTCGCCACTCCCTGCCAGTATTATTATTATTATTACTTTTTTAACATCAGTAATATTTTGTCATGCGTTTTATTTAACATTATGTAATTTTATAAAATTTATTATAAATATTTGTATGCTATTTGTGAGCAAAACATACATGCTAACTGGTGAACCATGTTTTGAACGAATAAATTTATTTGATTTATAAGATTTTAATAAAACTTAATATCAACATAGAGTGAATCGAATTTTCCTTTTAAATGTGCCTTTTCACCCATTCGCAAGACTAGTGGTACCCGATCTAGCATCTCGTTGTAAGAGCATTAATTAAGCAGCCCGAGGGCTGTCTACCCCCTCCACGGCTGTGATTAACGATATACAAGATTCGGCATTGTTTCACGCGAGTACAGATGTATTTAGATCAAAGTAAGGCAGTTTAGGTACTGTGTTTTCTTATATATGGTGGGTTTAATCATATGCTGGTGATGCTGGGCGTCTATTAATGATTTTTCGTAGAATAAGTGTTAACATACTCTGACTTTTATTAATTACAGTCCACTTTTTAGGTCTCTTATTAATTTAATCAAACACTAATGTGCGATCTTTCTGTTTGTCCATTCGTTCGACAGTATGTTTGTCTTTTTAGCTTGTGTGACTCTATCTGAGACTTCCTGAGTCTGTGTCTATTTGAGTTTGTCTGAGTTCGTCTAACCTCGCCTGAGTCTGTCTGAAACTTTCTTAGTTTGAGTCTGTCTGAGTTATTGTGAGCTTGTCTGAATCTATCTATGTAATTTATATATTTTTTTGTAACAAAAAAAAACATTACACTGCATACATAGATTTAGGGTCCTGGATAAGGTGGGTGTGACGTATCTATAGATTTTGACTTCTAACCCTATTACGTCATCCTTATTCCTTCAGGAACGCAGAAAAAATACTAATTTCTGCAATCGGACGGCCTTACGTAAGAGGCGATTTCAAACCACTTTAAAAACGCTTCTAACCTAAATTAGTTTGAATCAAATCCGACCATTTTATGTTCGATTTTATGTTTTTCTGTAGACGTTACATTATGTATTTATAATAAATAATAAAACTACGTTTTAACGGTTTTAAACGCGGTATTTTATTTGATTTTGGTTTGTCCGACGTTTCGGCCGTCTTTCAGTGGCCGTGGGCACGGACGACAAATGTGACGACATTTGTCCAACGAGTATTGTTAAAGTTTTATTTAGCCTACTACCAACTTGTTCATTTTAGTTATTTGATTTTAATTTTGTTTATGGATATTATTTACTCTATGGGATCCTAATCTAATTTACCACCGCTTCACACCATGTTGTGGCTTAAAGAGAAGAAGCGGCGTAAGAAACTCTTCAGTAAACATGCCTAGTTCTAAAAAAATTATATAATATTAAAATGGGTGGAAGGAAATATAAAAGAAATTATCAGTCAAGTTGGTTTGTATTCTGTTGCACTCAGAAAGAGCTCACGGTGTCTTGAGATCTGGCAGTTGGTTTTTGCTGGGTTTGGGTCTTAATAGTTTTGATGATCGGATCCCAAACAGGTGGTACTTGCCAACCATCTTCTCTATTGAAATTTGTGTTTTCTGATTTCAATAGCCTCACGCATCATTCTAGGTATGAAACAATTCTCTTTCGCGTGGATTTGTGGGTTATCGAATCTTTTTCAGTTAACGCCAATAAAACCTCACATCGCCTAAATAATATGAATAATACAGATTTTTTTAATGCTCGACAGGAACTACATATTTTTACTTTTATCAAAAATCGTGCGAAACGGAACGTTATATTATGTATGGTACGTTAACGTTCTAAATTCAGAACCGAGATTGTTCCATATTCGAACTTTTCGTTTTTTGCTGCATAACCCGCTTTTAGTTGCTCCCCGTTTGCACAGAGTAAACATTATTAAAAACGGAACGGGTCTGACTGACGGTGGTATATGGTTGTCAATTACAAAAAATAATTTATTATTTTTATCCAGTTATCTGAGTTTTACTAGTCCACTTTGATTTCAGTCCATAATACTATCTTACACTTATATATAAAGCTGAAGAGTTTCTTTGTTTAATTGAACGCGCTAATCTCAGGAACTACTGGTCTGATTTGAGAAGTGCTTTCAGCGTTAGATAACCCATTTATCGGAGGACAGAGGAGTATGACATTTGGCACACTTATAGGTTATATAGAGAAGAAGCGGCGAATGCTATTTTTTTTATTATGCATATAAAATACATTCAATCAATAAAAAAAATGTTACACGCACTACTATGTATTTGACACACACGCACACACACATATATACTCTTTTGTTTATTGTTCAAGTCAAATTAACAGTGTATTCTTGGCGAAATCTGTGATTATAAAAGTTACAGTCTTTGAAATTAATTATTATGGTCGAATTTCGACCACAGGCAACTACTAGTTATAACATAATTTTTGTATTTATTGTAACACAAGCTGTACCCGCAACGTCGTCCGCGTGGAATTTGCTTTTAAAACTTGCCGATTTTGAAACATTCTTCATGGGTGCTCCGCTCCTACTGGTCTTAGCGTTATGATATATTGTCTATAGCCTTCCTCGATAAATGGGCTGTTTAACACTGAAAAAATTTTTCAAACCAAACCAGTACTTCCTGAGATTAGCGCGTTCAAACAAACTCTTCAGATTTATAATTATGTTACTATAAGATATGTCCGCATCCTTATGTTAGTGTGCTGTTTAAATTAATATGTTATATATAAGTCTGTGAATCTCTAATTTGTGCACCTCTTATTTTTATAATACTAGAAATAATATAATAAAAAATAAAAAAAAATTTGACTTTTAACAATGCAGCACAACCCTATATACGTAGAGTAGTTCTTAGTGCAGAGCATTGCTGAGCACAGAGTAGTGCAGTTCACAAGCTTTTTCGCCAATTGCGTTTCGTTCTACGGTGTACAGTTTGTGAAATATTGTTTTGTTTACGAGGTATTTATGATTCGACCTTTGTTGAGTGTCTATTTTACACTTCACCGGTAAATTTCGTCGACATAATTGAATACATGAGTGACTGAATGAGATATGTTAGCATAATAATCTGCAGACAAACACACACATATCCCAAGCAAGTTATGACAAGGCAAAATATGCATCCAGCATAGTTTTTCCGAATTCCTTCTACACTTCTTACTTCAAAAACCGAGCTCCAAATAAATAACAAAAACAATGATCTTTAGTGTATACCAAGATAATAAAAAATAACACATTTTATCGGTATAAGACAAGTAAGTATAAGTATAGGGCGGTCTTATTGCTAATAGAAAATTAAATCTCTACCAGGAACCCAAAAAAAACATTGTCAATAACATCTTGAAGTCGGTGCATTTTGCAGTTTTGTTGTTGTTTTTTATATTTTACTTGGTACCGACTTTAAGATGAAGGAAATATTTATTTTTTGCTTTTTAGTTCGAAATCGGCTTCGCTTGTAGTAAAAATAATCTACTCTTTAGTTCAAATTAATTTATTTAATGCTTATTGTACATTTACATAAAGCATTGAACAAATGAATTTGACTTTGAACTGAAAAGTAGAAAATATATATTCAAATTTTGTAGCTTAAATAGTAATTAAAAAGCAATATTTTAAGCGCCTATAAAAATAAGAAATATTTTTTAAGCGCCTGTAGAAATTGTATTACTGTCACGCGTATACAAGTTGTGCCTTTTGAAAAAGTTCAGGCGCTCGGCGCTCTTCAAGGATTGTTCTTGATTTCTCTCGAATACAGAAAAAAAATGCACAACTGACGAAGAAATCGCGTAAGATATACAAACAAACATAAAATGAAATTGAGAACCTACTCCTTTTGGAAGTCAGCTAAAAAAGCATCAATTAGTTTAGTATCTGTACAGTGTACACTTGTTCTTGTTTTTAGTGGTGGATGCTGGTATTAGTTGGTGAAGTGCTGGTGCTTTCTTAAAGTACTGAAGAAAATACACTTTGTTGCTTTTCTAGATTTATTTTTGTACTATTAGCTCTTGGATGTTGATCTCGAGGTTCAACTTGGTGATAGTTGAAGTCGCATGTTACGACTAAAAGCAACTCGTAGCGACTTGATAGCAACTCAATTACAAAGTATTTTTAAGCATAATTTATACTTATGCTATATTTTTTTTATCGGCAGACAAACACACACATTGTTTATCACCAAATTAAGCAAGTTACGCTTGTGTTATGGGTAATATACAACGGACCACTCTGGAACCAATCCCAGACACCCAGATCATGGTAAATAACGGAGAAAATACGTTCCCGAAATTTACTATACCGAGAATCGAACCGGCAACCTCTGGGTTGCAGTTAGGTAGGCCGTCAAAGGCTTAGCCCGCTCAACCATAGCGGCCGTCATTATTATTAAAGTAGCCTAAAGTAGGCTGCATCAGCAAAACGCTATATGTTGAACCGAACACTATCCAAACATTAACTATGAATCAATTTATTCAATCAAACTTGCGAATTAAGTTTAAGTACTTTAGTAAAAGAGAAAATTATACCCAAAAGTGTTTTTCATGTCTCGCGTACGTACTGGAACGAAGATTTATGTCAGCTGTCACCTTGTATTGTTTGTGCGTAGCTCCTTTGTTATGTAAAGTGCACATCCGAGCACCACAGGATCAGGTTTTATGGGTCTTTTTATGGATTCCCACTAAGGGATTGGGGATTGGTAGGGATCTAATGTGCTGTAAGCGCTTTGGGAATAAGCCCATGTGGTTTGTAGGTGTTTTTGTTGCGTATTGTAGAACGTGACCGTGATAATAGTGAGCAGATTAACGGACTGATGTGGTCGTGAAAATTTTTATTTTATATCCCATAAGATCTGCATATATCTGGACTGTATGTAAATCTGATCTCTTATTATATTAGGTTCATGATAGTATGTAATAACAATATATATGAAATATGATGTGATATGGCCCATACCACAGCATATACATCACAAATCCGCATTGTTTCTTTTTTTTAATGGAAGTCTAGGTTTGCGTTTAACCACTGTCTCACCCGATGTTGAATGATGACGCAATCTAGAATGGAGCACGCTTACCAAGAAGATACCTGTTCACTCGAGACTCGTAGACTTCAAGTATGGCTGTATAGGCTTTTGAAGTGTGAAGTATTAGGTATTATGTATCTGTGTGTGTGTTTCAATATGTTAGCGTGTGTGTGTGTGCTTAAATGTGCATGTGTGTGTTAGGGAATCGGAAATATTAAAAGGACCGCTGCGAAATACACTGTTGTTTGCTTATCGTCGCCCCCGTACATCGCCTCAATGGCATACTCGCGCTGCCCACTTCCCTCGCCACTTTCCTGCTTGCTGCCGTGAAAGTTCTTCTCCGTGCATGAACGGAGAAAGAATACAATTTCCTGCGACCGGGTGGCCTGTCGTAAGAAGCCACAAAATAACCCACAGCCAGGTGGTAGGGCATTTGCCCGACTGGATGGCTACCACCCCTGGTCTAAAGCATGTCGCCATAACAACCTTGAGTTGTGTTCCGGCATTAGCGACCAGGTTCCAGTCTCCCTTAAGAGTGCAGCAGCGCATTTGTAGCACCTTCGGTGTTGCAAATGTCCGTAGGCGATGGTAACCGCTTTCCATTAAGTGGGCCGTCTGCTTTTCTGCTGAATTTTTGCAATTTTTTTTTTAAGTGGGTATAGAGTAAATTAAGGGTGAGTAAAAATTCAGCTATTTCTCTGGTCTGGGTGACTTGGATCAACTTTAATAAAACATAAGCGTAACTTGATTAGATTTATTATTATTTACCAAAAAAGAAAATAGTATTTATTCTTCGTTATCGAGATTCCAAAAAAGTTTTTTCATTCTGCTTTGTTCACGTTTACTTTGGCTACTAACCCATTTTTGGGAGAAAAATACCCTTTATCTCCCCTATGGAAAGTACTACATATCAAATGTTATTACTATAATCACCGGTCCAAATACGCACGCAAGAACTTTGAAGCCTTATCCAACGCAAAAACCTCCATTTTCCGGGACTTAAAGTATTATATTTGTATCCAAGTTATCACAAATAATATAAAAAAGCGTAAGTTTTGGACTGAAATTGGATGTGGAACAAGAGTTGAAAAAGGGATGTTAAGATGGTTTGGATAGAGATAATGGATAGAAGTAGAATCACAAATTAAGCGCATTTCTCTTTAAGGTGAACCTGGCAGATAGGTAGACAGGTCAGCTTGAGGCAAATAGTTGCCATCGCCTATAGAAGTATGAAACACCTTTTTTTGTTGACGGAAGAGGAATTTATTTGGACACAATCGTCGGACTTGGGAGGAAGACGGTGAACGGCCGTATTTCGAATGTGACCTCTGAGCGGAGGGTACTGGGATGTCGACCGTCAGACTACCCACTAAACCTAACCTGCGCTCCTCTCTTATGCGCTTCAACGGGTCTCCACAGGAACTAGTTCTCAGACACTACATCTGTGACGATCCCACGCTTGGCTTCTCAGGGTGCTCTGCGGGGAAAGACATCCTCATTACTAATTCAAGTCCGCGGGCTCTCCGGATGTTTGTAACACCATAGGGGTTAGATTGGAAGCTTCGGATGGAACGAGAGAGTAACAGAGCAGAGGTCCCCAAACGGTCGAACACAAGTGCTTTTTCTCAGCATCCCTATAAATATCCTTATAGGTACCTGCGCCACGATACACCCTACCTACATATGGTAATAACGCCTCGCAGTTACTTCAAGTCTAACAATATTGAAGTTGGTCGCCAGCAGTTCAAGTTTTAGCACCCTTAGAATAGAGATATATAGAGATTCATTTGACGCTTTTGTTCACGTAGGCTTATACGTCTATGCTATTATTTCATCTGAGGATAAATGATTTTAAATTATAAAACATACATTACATGCAAACGTGTAAGGTACAGCTGACCGCAAAGCTTGTAACTTCCTGGAATCTTACCTTTGAAAATTACACAATATTTGATATAGGTGGTATGGGGCGATGGTGGAAATGAGACCTGTGCTCACCTCGGGCGGAGTTTAGTTACGGTCCGGTGGACTAAGGCCCGTTGCTTAGCAACGAGAGCTCTTCCGGAACACACCTACACATACATAGAAAATTTTGTACAGCGTTATGTATGTACATTATCGTCTTATTGCGAGAACAAGGCGTATCGTCGGCATATCTTGGATTCAATCATCAAAACCGGCGCGGTAAGGTTTAGCAAGGCGGTGCTCTGTTACAAACGCCTTAGGCTGCGTACGGCGTGACGTTATACGCGGCCGCTTTTTGTTTGATATAAAAATTCATAATGGTATTTGTAACGCGGTACATATACGCTGTTCGTGGCGTTCATATGTTGTAAATTTCGTAACTGCATAGATTGTAGATATGTACCATACAAGTAATTATTGCTTGTCAATAATTTACATAATGTAGCGGGTAAAATAGTAAAAGACTAATTTACTGCATACATGTATTAAACGAATAAATTAAAAAAAAAAACGAGATATCGGGGTGAGTCCTATTGCCTTGGCAGACGTTTTGCTTTTTATGTGGCGGTACCGCCCTGAAGTGTCTGCTGGTCCAGGAGTGGTGCCGACGGTACTACGTTTGGTGTGCCGGACAGCCGGGGACGACCTCACAGGCGCACTGGTGAACGAGTCGCCTGGGTCTCCAAGGCGAAGAAAAAGAACCTGGAATATACGTCCAGCGTGTTAATGATACGCCCAAAGCTCTTCCAAACGTCGGCCACCTCAGCAAGACAACAAAACAGGGCGAAAGACCATAGCTGATGAGGTGGCCAAACGGAAGGCAGACGGAGTAAAAGAAAATTTAAAAGAAATAAAATGAATTTGAAATTAATACAATGAGATTAACGCTCCAACAACATGAATAAAAACAAGATGAATTAAATTATTAAAATGTAAGGGAAATGAAATAAAAGTGGGCATATGCATACCCACATGCACGATATAGTGAGGTGATGTTTAAAAACTATTATAAACAAGCTTATATTATTGGCTTCAACACTTACCCAAAACGTGGGTTATAAACACTAAATATATTATAATCTACTTTAAAAAGATACTATAATAATTATGATAGTAATCTAAATAGTCTCGTGTCGGTGAAATTTTACAACGGAATGAGCGAGCATCGATGCGCCGTCGAAACGCGCGGCCTGCGACCCGCCGCGACCGGTTTCTCCGACCACGCTATGTTAGCGAAACACTCGGCGATGCTCGCGTTTAATATTTTATTGATATTTATTTTTTTAAAACGATAATATTTTATGTTTTAAAATATGTATTACGTTACAATCATAAAACATTATTTTATAAAGAAAACATCCAAAATACAATATTAATGTATTTAAAAAAAATGTTTATCTAACATGTCTGTACTCATATTTAATAAGCGAAAAGGCAATATTCCTTAAATGTTAAAACTCATATACAGTAAACATGTCCATGAATTAACAAGTTAATTATTTACAAGTAAAAGTAATTAATTAAACATACATAATATAATATAGTATTGATGAATTTCGTCAATGGCAAATTTCAATAAGCATAAAACTATTGGATATGTGACATTAAAAAAACAATTGACTTGATTAAGTTGTCTCAATATTTTTTTAATGAAAATAATAAATTATTTAATACAATGTATTAATAAGTTGTAGGGAAATCTGTACGCCAAACACGTAAAAATTATGTCGGTCTTCGTAACTACGTCTTTTGCCTATTCCATGGACCATGTTTTTGTATAATTAATTATTGAAGTGAAACTTCCATATAGACGGGGTCTTAGGATTTTTCTGTAACGAAAAAGCGTTACGGTCGCCTGGACATAAATTTAGACTAGACGTCTTGAGAGGCGGCATAAGTTTAAAGTAAACTATGGATGCCGTTTTTTGGTTCCGGATCGAATTCAGTTTTTTGTTTGATAAAATAAGATATGTTGAAATAAAAAATGCATTCATTAAAATGTACCTAACCTAACCGAATCATAATTTGCAGTAAGCCTGCGAAAGATCTAAATGTGTGCTGGGATACATAGTAGAAGTGAAACTTCAACGGACAAGTGGCAAAACGAATCGCAACAAAATTTTAACTTGAAGTTTTACGGGCAGATTGTTAATGTACTTGTCCAATATGAAAACCTGCCCGTAAAATTTCAAGTTTTTTTTAAATTAGAGTCAAAAATATCTAAAAGATACACTACAGAACTAATTTTATGAATACATCACGCCCAATGCAGCTGCGTTGCGGCTAGCTGCGTCATCTCGAGCGATTGAACAACCGCTGTGACGTCACCGCTTTGAATTGCACAAACCATGTATGACGTCATCGTGTTCACAAAATGCAGTTCTAATGCACTTAATATTTATTGAAGTTAGACCTTCAAATAATTACGTTCTACCCGCTTTATGACGCGGATTTGAACATTTCTCTTGCGCAACTTACTGTTCTTTAAGAAAACAAAGATATAAACCTTTTTTTGGCCTCATCCTCTATCACTAAATGAAGCAGAGGGTTTTCTTTTGTTATTTTTAACCGACTTCCAAGATCAAGATGTTTTCAATTCGATTGTGTGTGTGTTTTTATGTATGATACGCGATTTCTCAGTCAATTGTGGATCGATTTTCGATTTTTTTCTTTATTCAAAAGAGTTAGGAGGGTTATTTTTTTTTTTTTTTTTTTATTGCAGGAGATCAGCAGACAGGCAGACGGCCCACTTGATGGACAGCGGTTACCATCGCCTATGGACATTTGCAACACCAAAGGTGCTACGAATGCGCTGCTGCTCTCATTAGGGAGCCTGGAACCTGGTCACTAATGCCGGAACACAACACAAGGTTGTTATGGCGACATACTCTAGACCAGGGGTGGTAGCCATCCAGTCGGGCAAATGCCCTACCACCTGGCTGTGGGTTGTTTTGTTTGGGTTAGGAGGTAGTAGGTAAATTATAAAATGCATCTTTTCAACATGATTGTAACAGTGCGTGGACGCGCGCTCACACTCATGTGCTATGTGTCTGTGTGTGTATGTGGGTGAGTGTCTGTGTGGTGTGTGTGTGTGTGTGTGTGTGTGTGTGTGTGTGTATGTGTGTGTGTGTGTGTGTGTGTGTGTGTGTGTGTGTGTGTGTGTGTGTGTATGTGTGTGTGTGTGTGTATGTGTGTGTGTTTGTACGCATTTTGTATTACACTATTTAGAGAGTATTTTTAGCACCACACAAACAATAAATGTTTTATTAAGCTACTACCATGTACTTTGCAAACTGTAAGTCTATTTTCAAGTCGACATTCAAGCGAGCGAAGCCACGGGGAAGTCCTAGTATAATATTAACTTGTATTGTATAAGATAAATCTCTTCATAATAGTTCTGAACAGCATTGTCAAGAAATAAAAGCAAAGAACATCCAAACGAAACTTTTATATGAGAACGCACTCAACAAATCTGAGAGAAAACATTTATCTCGACTTACTCACAATACCTGTGAACCCAGAGTATACACTCCGTTCTCCGTACATTTATAAAAGAGCTACCTTTATGAAAAATAAAATAAATGAAAGTATGAATTACAAGCCTCGCGCAGGTTTGCCGATGACTACTTGCAACAATTCAGAAGGGTTTATGGTAATGACAGAACAGCAACTGGTCACGTATTTATTATCAGAGAACGTTACGATTTTAACATATTACAGACACTAACATTTCACACTCCACAAGCACCTTACGAACACCTCGTCATCCCTCCAACAAATTTACAGTCTAAAAAACTTAGCAAATTGACACAATCGATAGCGGATGGAAATAATTGATAAACCAAGTCAATGAAAGGGCTATCAATGAAAAGAATTTAAAACATTTTTATTTGGAAATTCGAGATAAAATTTTATATAAGATACTAGCTTATTATATACTAGCTGTCCCGGCAGACGTCCTGCCCGGAAAAGCTTAATCGATATACCGTCAGTATTAAAGTTTATAATTAACAAATAAAAAATAGGGGTTGATCGTAGAGGGTTGAAATGGGTTGTATGTATTTTTTAATGCTGTATAATAAAATTAAAAAAAATTAGGGGTGGACTATACCCTTAACATTTAGGGGGCTGAAAAATAGATGTTGTCCGATTCTCAGACCTACCCAATATGCACACAAAAGCGCCGGATGCCAAGCGCGGAAGAGGCCGTCCCCCAACCACAGGGGAGTATGTGGGTCTGGCGAACGCCAGGAAGGCGCTCGCGGAGGCCCAACGCGCGGAGCTAGAGCTCCAGGCGGAGAGGGAGATCGCGAAGAGAGCCTCGGCGATGGCTGCCGCGAGGGCAAAGAGGCTTCAAGCCGGTCCAGCCCTCGCGAGCCAGGCCCCTCCCAAAGCTCGTGCTGCTCACGCGGAGGGCCTCGTGCGGCAAATTGCCGATTCGCTGGCGGTGGTCACGAATGTGGCCAAGGTGTCAAAGGGTCTAAAATGGACCCTTCAAAAGGCCCTTAAGGATTCGGCTGCGGCCATCCAAGAGGCATCAGAAGAGCTCCTCAGCCGGACATCTTCTGAGGAGGTCGCCCTCCTCCGTGCGGCGAATAGACGCATGGAGGTAGAAATCGCGGACCTCCGGAAGGAACTGAGGAGCCTTCAGGCGGAACTCACCCGGCCGCAGGCCGCTCCAGAGCCGCCACCGGTTGTACCACCGCCAAGCATTAAGAAGACGATGGCCGCGAGCCTGAACCAGCTTACTCTCGCCATGGAGAGCAGGTTCGCGGCCATGGAGGAGCAGATGCGCTCGACCTGGCTGACACCCACATCAGGGCCAGCCCCCATGTCGAGCCCTGCTCCTCGAGCCAGACCCACACCCCCGCCGAGCCCCTCGCTCATATTTGGGCGCTCGGCTGAGGAGTTCCCCCCCCTTCCCTCTCGGAGGAAATCAACTGAGACGGCGGTGTTGTTGGCTTCCGCGCCATCACCACAAGCCTGTCCACCGGCCCTCCCTCACCCAGCCGTAGCCGAGGAGGGCTGGACGACGGTCGGGAAGAGGAAGGCCAAAAGAAGAGCCAACCAAACGCCGTCCGGCACCCAACCGGGAACAACCGCCGCCGAAACGCAGTCCACCCGCGCTCGGCGGCGAGGAAGGAGAGGACGCGAGGGAAAAGGACATGGGGACGTGGCGCAGGCTCCGGCCTCGCAGCCCCCCCTCCTCCACCCCCAGCGTCCAACAAAAAAGGAGAAAAGCCTAAGGAGAAGAGGCGCCCGCGCTTGCGTCCCCCAAAATCCTCCGCCATCGTCCTGACGCTTCAGCCAGGCGCGGCGGACAGAGGCGTGACCTTTGCGAACCTCTTCTCCAAGGCAAAGAGTGAAATCCGGCTGGCAGACCTCGGGATAGAGGGCGGCCTTCGGCTCAGGAAAGCGCGCACTGGAGGGCGGATCCTGGTGCTCCCAAGCACCAACGACGCATCTAAGGCAGACGCCCTGGCCGACCAACTGAAGACCGTCCTCTACCCCGAGGACGTGCGTATCTCCAGGCCCGAGAAGACTGTGTGTCTTCGCGTCTCGGGCCTGGACGACCATGCGCACGAAGAGGACGTGGTAGCCGCCATCGCGCGCACCACCGGATGCTCCCAAGGGAGCATAAAAGCGTCAAAGGTCCGTCCTGGCAAAGACGGGATGGGCCAGACGGTGGTGGCCTGCCCGGTGGCGGCCGCCAAGCAGCTCCTCGCTGCCAAAACGAAACTCCTGGTGGGCTGGGCCTCCGCAACCGTTGAGGCCCTGCCCCATAGGCTCCAAAGGTGCTACCGCTGCCACGAAGTCGGACATGTGGCGGCGGTATGCCCTTCGGAAGTAGACCGCAGCGGCAACTGTTTCCGCTGCGGTAAAGATGGGCACCTGGTGACAGGCCCCTGCTCGGCGAAGCCGCACTGTCCACTGTGTGAGGCCGCGGGCAGGCCAGCTAGTCACCAGTTGGGCTCGAAACCCTGCGGGGCCAAGAAGCCCACCAGGAGAAAGGTCCAGACCAGCCGGATGGCGCCGGGTGAGACCGCGGCCGCGGCGAACGCTCCAACCGCCGCGGGGAGCGGATCAGGAGACGCCCGTGGTTAAATCACAGCCACGGGCGGGCGGCGGCGGGCGTCGAGGTCTGGGGGATCCATATAGACCTCCGCCCGCACTAATGCCGCGAGAGGGCGCGAGAGGCAGCCGCGCGACCCTCTCAGGGCCGGGGAAACACCATTACCCGGCCCGCACACAGGAGAGGCCGCCTCTGCTTATGAGGCGGCCAGCCGCTGCCGGGGTCGCGGGTTAAGCTCGCGCACATACCGTGACCCCGGCGCTAGACGGAAAGAAGGCTCCCATGGGGTTTTAGTGGGTATACCGGCAGCCGGTCGTATTGAACCGGCGTCGGGGAGCCCCACACACCGGCCGCGCATGATCCCCCGCGCGGCTGACGGTGCGGTAACGCATTTCCCCATGTAAAAAAAAAAAAAAAAGGTTAATTTTTTTATAAGCAATACATTACTGACAAAGGGGTTCTTGAAACAGACTAAATAATTAACAGAAAACTTGGAATCAAAACAGGATCGGGTTTTTAACCGAGTTCCAAAAAGAAGGAAGTTCTCAATTCGTTGTGTATTTTTTTTTATTTGTTCCGCCATACTTTTTTGATTTTTAACCAATTTGATTTGTGTTGGATTCAGCTTCAGGATCGTTTCATATAAATTTCATTGTTGTTGGATAGCCCACGTTACTTGTAAGTGAAAAATAAAAGCATTATAGCAAAATAACCGACTTTAAAAGTAACAAAAAATGGAAAAAAATCTTAAAGTCGGTGCCAAGGAGACAGTGCCATCTATTTTTGTATTAGTTGAACTATACAAATTAATATGTAGCTAGCTCCGACAATCGTCTTTGCCTACTTCAATGGGAAATAGGCATAACAGTATATGTGTATCGTGTCTAATCTTTATCCGTGCAGGAAATGAGAAAGATTAGAATTTCCTGCATTGGGGCGGCCTGTTGTAAAAGGCGGCGGAACATCCCACAGCCATGTGCCCTACTGGCTGACTACTACCCTTAGGGCCCGAGACGTCTAATATTTTATCGGCTTAACTTTTATACCTCTTTTCAAATCTGAATAATATATTCAGAATGACCCCACATGATACTCACCTCATTTCCTGTAACGAGTTTAGCATGCGCAATATGATAAACAAGGATGACAATACCGAACAACTGTTAGGGGGAAAAGGACAGGTGTATCTTGTAATGCTCGATATATTCGAAAGATTTGGTTTATGACACGACGTGAACGGTGTCGGCAAACAATTTTCGACAACATATTTTTCTTGTTTAACCTATATATTTTTTATGCATAATTTAATAAATAAAAATATTAGCATTCTGCCGTCCTTTTCCATATAAACTACTGCTGTCCCGGCAGACGTCGTCCCTCCCGGTAAAAAATAGGGGTTGATCGTAGAGGGTTGAAAATCTAGGGTTGTATGTATTTTTGTATGTTGTATCATAAAAAAATAGAAATTAAAAATTTTGTCTAAAAAATAAAATAAAAAATTTAGGGGTGGACTACCCCTAACATTTAGGGGGATGAAAAATAGATGTTGGCCGATTCTCATAGATACCGGATAAGCACAAAAAATTTCATCAAAATCGGTCAAGCCGTTTCGGAGGAGTATGGCAACGAAAACTGTGACACGAGAATTTTATATATTAGATAAGTGTGCGAAATTTCATATTACTCCGTCTGCGCAATTTTCGTGAAAGGGGATACGAAGTTTTTGCTTCATTTTCGCTTTACGCATTAATATACTAGTAGGTATAGATACTGTAAAATTGTTGTGCTGTGCAGTTTTATTTTCTAATACCTTAACTTTATCAAAGATAATGTTAGTGTTAGTGATTGCATTTCTCCAATATAACCAAGGGTTAATGCGTTATTTTAGATACGACATTGTTAATGACCTGTCGGGACCACTATTAATGACGGGTAGTTGCAGGAATTTACCATCTCAAAGATGAGAACAGTACTCCATACATTCTTGTATCTGTGCTTTGTACAGCATTAGCAGCTATTCTTATTAGCTCAAGGCTAGCCCTTTCAAGCCGATATTCTGTGAGAGCGTGGTATCACCAATCGAGCCAGCTCTAACAGCTGTAATCACGATAATGATTCTAGCATATCCCTACCATTGTCTGACGCATTTAAAACAATATTTAAATGAATAAATTAATGAATGAAAACACTTTATTGTTCACCAACATTAAAACTACGTATTTAAAAACTAGATATAACTAATGTTCAACAAATGGCCTTTTCGCTTAAAGCGATCCCTTTCAGGCAACCCCCTAAACTAAGGAAACTAACATAACAGTGGCGGTGTAGACAATAAATAATATAAAATATTCAAAATATACGAAATCTTATATATATAAATCTCGTGTCACGATGTTTGTCCATGATGGACTCCTAAACTACTCAACCGATTTTAATCAAATTTGCACACCGTGTGCAGTTTGATCCAACTTGAAAGATAGGATAGTTTTTATACCATTGGAACCGGTAGGTGGCGCTGAGATCGGGTTCTAGAATCCTCTTAACAACGGGGAGCGATTTTGTTTTTGTGTGTTTGAGTGGGTCCCCGGATGGTTTAAATCCACAATTGGAACCGGTAGGTGGCGCTGGGATCGGGTCATATTTTTTCAGAGCAGGACAACGTCTGCTGGGGCCGCTAGTAAGTATATAAAAATCTTTATAATTTACATATCCCGTCCCGTTGTCCACGGGAAAAAAGACATTTATGTCCCCACTATTGATTCTGGATGGTGTGATACACACAAGTATCTCTTCTTTGTCTTCCTCTTGCTCTTCCTCTAACTGTCTGTTTTTGCATGGCTTATGTGTGTATGTCACTTCAGTGTAATGTGTGTGGTGATTGTGATGCGTGTTCTGGTTGTTGAGTTGTGTTATGTGTGGTTGAATTTAGGATGTCTGTGTTGTTTCCAAATACGGTACCTCCTAGCACCTCGCGTAGAATATTTGTGATGTGTAATGCTGCCTGCTTCTGTAAAATAATTATATCAATTGAAACGTCTAGTTTTTCTATGTATTTATTTATGCTTTTAGCTACTATTTTAATATCATAATACATACGGAATAAAATAAATTATTTTTTCTCTTTCTTTATTATTGCTAAAATGACTATTGAACTCTAACAAGACGCTTCTCGCTCTCGCTACCGCCTATGCCATAAACACGGCCTAGCCCTGGCATATTTGACATGCCCGCTCCCGAGCTCGGGGGTTCCGGAATCGCGCAGCTTTCACCCCTAATAAAGGTAGGTACCCCGGTGATTTTTTTAAAAACTTGTGACATTTATTTGCCGCAATTCTATTCGCGAAGCCCAACGCTGGGCGTAGTAATGGCCGTTATAAATCAGATTTAACTTAAAGATATTAAGTATGGAAATTTTATTAAGTTGAAACTCTGTTTAGGTTTGACCGACGTTAATAATATTTTAGGGTCGAAGGCGACATCTTATTTGGAGGTCTTAAGTGATTTAAGGACTGGATAGGTAGTGCTTATGGGTATTCGCGATATAAAATTTGATTTATAGATAACTAACACTAGCCCGCAGCCTCGTTCGCGTTAAAAAAATTATTTGTGTCTTAAAGTATGTATATTCTAATCGAAGGTAGAATTAAATATGTGAGAGAGCAATACAATAAAATTGTCACTGTCATTGTCGTTGCTATGTTGGTATATTTGTTGGTGAATTGCATCGGTGGCGCCAGTAAAGCGCGGTCGCAGCACCATCTTTTCAGCTATGTCGGCTATCCCTCGGAAACAGAACATTTTTCTGGATGAAAGTTTCGCTATGTCCTATTCTCTTAACAACGTGTTTACAAATTTCGTGATGCTTGATTAAGTAGTCAAGGCATGGAACATCACAAACATACAAATTCACATTCGCATTTATAATATTAGTGCGGATTTAATAATTTAACTAAATTCAGCCCACATTACTGATGATGTTACATATTACATGATGTATGCACGTATATTGTCATAGTAGATTGTTACACTAAAGATGAAAGTGACGTACTTAGGCACGAATGTACCGAGAGCGTTAATGATTCGAACGTCTAAATAGGTCTTTCAGCCGAGGTTAACACTCTGCTTTTTATTCCGAACTAGCGACCCGCCCCGGCTTCGCACGGGTGCATGCTGATACAAAATTAAATACACTACAGAAAAACTTGTATTATACATATAAACCTTCCTCTTGAATCACTCTATCTATTGGAAAAAACCACATCAAAATTCGTTGGGTAGTTTTAAAGATTTAAGCGCACATAGGGATATAGGGACAGAAAAGGCGACTTTGTTTTATACTATGTAGTGATGATATGAGGAAAGTAAATAAAAACTGTTTAGTTAAACAAACAACTACTTCTCTAATGAAATTAGGCGAAATCTGATGAAATCATTTAATACATCAAGTAAATTTATTTTTCTGTGGAATTTTACCAGTCAGTTTTTTTGTCACTAATAAATAATAATAAATTTTAGCTTAATATTAACTATCAAATATTTAGCTCAAATTAATATAAATGTAGTGATAATTTTGTGAAAAGTTATTTATAAGTACAAAACCATGTTACAAAATTGTAAATATTTTTTAATATAAATGTATGCTATATAAAAAAAAAACCTTCGGATATGGCACAGTATGTAATTTTTTTGACAGCAAGGAAAATCGTACCCTAAAGATAAAAAGTACTGTTTTCATCCCTGTGGTCAGGTAACTTCAAGCATACTTTCCAAGTACATGACATGGCTCCTTGATATTTGAAGGTCGGAAAAATATCCCGAAAAAAAAAAATAACACATATCCAGATTCGTAATGAACTTATTTCTAACATGACAACATGCTGCTTAGTAAAGCTCGTTTACTCGGTCTTGTTTTTATTTTATCTTTAAGAAAAATCATTTTTCTTCGCCCTAACTTGCTTCTATTTAGTATTACGTTCATGTAAATAAGAAATTACATTTATAATGAAACCCACGTTAGGCTTTCAGTACTGGTATCACAATAATACTCCATAGAAACCCAGTTTCATCCCTCCATACGAGTTATTTATCATCCCCACCCTCTTTCCGCTCAGAAACCGCGTCGTCTTATAATTATTCAGGAGGCAACAGGAACCACAGTAAAGAACAATTTAATGGACTAACTTAACACGAACATTAAACTACAACTCTGAACGGTTTTACGATTGAGCAGGTTCTATACTGTCTGTAAGATTCCAAACTTACAGACGATATAGAACCTTTAAACTTCAGGAAAGAGTTGGCGCACTAAGCGTGTTCTATTGTACCATCGCGCCAGTCAGTCATCTACTGTAGATATCCGGCGCACGCGCCTTTATGCCATACATGAGCAAGCTATGAAATGAACTCCCTCCCCCGGGCATCCGCGCTTTTCTCAGATCACTACCACAAGAGGCTCTTCAAAAAGGCATTTAAAGTCTCAACAAGGTAGGCAAACCATCGGTTCCCTTGGGCATTTTGATCATTTTTCAGTTGCCGTGACCACAGAAGAGAAATGTCAAGTAGTGATCTTGAAGTAAAACGAATATTATTTTAAATCAAAATTGGGGATGTGCACTGTAGTAGCACGAACTATGGAGGATTATACATACATACATTTTTTTTTTAGATATTTGGCTTATCGAAATATCTGAAACTGAACCTAGTCTTGAATATGAAAAATTCTTCGCTGAAAGGCTTATTGATTAAAAACCTGACTAAAGTTAAAAATAGTAACACATTTTTATATCTTAAAATTATAGGGTAGTTAATAAGTAGTTCAATGGACGACCTTATTGCTTAAAGCAATCTATTCTGGGCAACTTCTGGATCTGTATCTTATTCACAATAATTGGTCTTATATATTATAAGATCTTTTTTAAGTAGTAGTAAGTAATAAGTATATAGAATAAGACCTTTTTTGTGTTTGTCAAAATGGCCACAGAACTATAAAAATTCTTTCATTGCCAATAGTATAATATTATATTCACCTTTTACACTAATTAACCATGACTGTGGCATTTGTAGAGGCGTTCCGAGCAAAAATCCCGACAAGGCAAGCACCGTACATCTCGTCAGAGATACGCGCACTCACTTTCATTTACAAACATACACACAGGCGGATAGAACCGCTGATTAAGCTGGCATCCATAATGTCGTTACGTTAGTCTTTGATTAGATGTAAATACCTATTAACTTTTAAATTAAGAGTGAGATCAGGGTAAATTTTATTTCTTCTATAGATTCGTTTCAAATGGCTGCAAAGTAATTGACTATGTATGAAAAATATGAGTAGGTTATGAATTCAAATTCAAAAGTTTTTATTCAAAATAGGTTCCACTGGAGAATTGAATGAACCTTAAGATTTTATCAAAGATTTTTAATACGGAGGTTTTCAAACAGGTAGATGAATATATTTTTTTTGTTTGCACAAGCAGACCCGTTGCAAAAGTAGACCCCCCTGGCAAACGGGTCTACTTGATGGCAAGTGGCTACCGTCACCCATGCATCTGCAATACTAAGGGAGCCGATGCGTTGCCTACCTCGTTGAGACTTTAGATAGATGATTACGCCCATTTTCAAGAGCCCCATATTGTAGGCCTCTGGGAAAACCGCGGGAGGCTCATTCCATAGCTTGCTCACGTTAGCATAACGGAGCGAGCGCCACGCATACGTGTGGATGAACTCCCAGTCGCCGGCGAGCAGTGCGATGATAAAATGGCGACGTAGGTACCAAACCAAATAACTCCTCAGATCACTCCCTGTTCCGTATTAGCATAATCAATTTTTCCGCGTATTTTATCAATTACAAATTTTTGGTATATTTAATACAAATGCATCGCCACCCCGTGTGAGCTATCGACGCCGATGCTGCCCTCACGCTGACAGTCAGTGCTACTTACTACACCGCACGCGCCGCATAGACTTTCCTGTCTTTTTGTTAACTTTCAATACTTCGTTTTCAAATACATACAATTAGCCAATCAAGAAATCGTGCCAGTCAATGTGAGAAGTTACAATCCATAATCGAAGGGTTCCCGCAGCACAGCAAGCAAGGTAACTGGTTGTGCATTTGGTCTTTTCCAAATTCCGCGTTCTAAACCGTACACTCCCTATTGTACAGACGGTAAAAAGCGCTTAGAGCGCCAACGTGTCTTCTGATACTTAAAGGTTCTAAGCCGTCTGTAAATTCTGCACCGTTGACAATCCGGAGCGATAATTAAATAACCTGCAGACAAACACACACATGCAATGGGTAATATACAATGAACTTTTCTGGGACCGAATCCAGACACCCAAACCATATTAAGTAACGGAAAAAAAACTAATTTTCTAATTTTACCATATCAGGAATCGAACTTAGAGCCTCTGCGTTGCAGTAGGCTGACAAAGCTTACAACGTTTAGCCCGCTCAACCTGAGAATCAATAATAAATAACACTTTATTGCTTATCGTAATAAAAAAAATATATATTAAAAAAATATAATTAGAAAAATTCACGATTACAATACTAGCTTTTTTATCCCTTACAGCACTCTCTTCTCCTGACTTAAAATCATTAAATAAAATAATCTTACCTAATGTATTTAAACGTCTAAAGATGGTAGGTTCTACATTAACTCCCTTGGTGTTGCAAATGTCCATGAGTGAAAGCAGCCACTTTCCGACGTATACTCGACGTAATTACGACTTGATCACGCCTACTGGAGACGCAATCAGGCAATCTCGGGTGCGAGTTATGTGCTAAATGTATGGCCATCCCCTATTCCCCAATTAAGAACTGGCGGCCACCAGCCCTCGACAGCGCTGATTCAGGAGATCTGCCGCTGCTTGTCACGTGGCGATAAAGGCGGCAAAGTCCTTCTTTCTACACGAGTCCCGGGACGCAAGGGATGCAGATACATTGACACTAAAGTTTTAAATAGTTCAGGCGAATGTCCTAGTATTTGATTGGACGCAGAAATCTTCGATAGCGGATATAGCTGTGTAGTTATAAAGGCCGATAATAAATTATGTGCGTCGCAATAGCGTGGCGTTTGGTAACGTAGTTACTCACGCGACGACCGAGCAGCAGCAACATACGGGGTTGGAAGACGCTATAAGCCCAAGACACAACTGGTAATTAGTAGTAATACGAAATCCGTGCAGGAACGGAGAAAGAATACAATTTCCTGCGGCCCGGCGGCCTGTCGTAAGAGGCGACAAAACAACCCACAGCCAGGTGGTAGGGCATTTGCCCGACTGGATGGCTACCACCCCTGGTCTAGAGTATGTCGCCATAACAACCTTGTGTTGTGTTCCGGCATTAGTGACCAGGTTCCAGGATCCCTAAAGAGAGCAGCAGCGCATTCGTAGCACCTTTGGTGTTGCAAATGTCCATAGGCGATGGTAACCGCTGTCCATCAAGTGGGCCGTCTGCCTGTCTGCTGATCTCCTGCAATAAAAAAAAAAAAAAAAAAAAAAAATACTACGTCAGTTTTACAAAATAATTTAATGATCACGTGACCTCAACACTAGTTTTACAATTTGTATGCAAACATCTAATAAAGCCTAGGTAAATTTTGCCAGGTGGTAGGGCATTTGCCCGACTGGATGGCTACCACCCCTGGTCTAAAGTATATCGCCATAACAACCTTCATGTGTTTCGGCATTAGTGACCAGGTTCCAGTCTCCCTTAAGAGAGCAGCAGCGCATTTGTAGCACCTTTGGCTTTCACCAAACGGCTTTCCATCAAGTGGGCCGTCTACCTGTCTCAATGTTGGTCTGTATGTGAATCGTAATCTTCTATACATTTGATCATGTGATGATCTTTAGCAAAGTTGTTTTTCATGAATCAGAGAAGGTTTCTGAGTTCACAATTGGACCGGGTAGGTGGCGCTGCTGTCGACATATCGAATGAAGCTTTTCCGAGCAGGACGACGTCTGCCGGGACATCTAGTAAAATCAAAAAAGCCAATACATTATAATCACGTAAATTTGCTCGTAGAACTAACACGCTGTATGTCACGAAATCCTTGCATACATCCAGGGCTCTCATTAAAAGCCACATATTTGAGTATGTAATGCCTTTATTATCATATTAAGTGGTGACCTGTGACGGGAATTAGCATGGCTTTCTCAGGTGCGTGTTTTAAAACGTGATAACGAGCTTTAACGGTTGCCGGAAGATGATATTGCCGCTGGAAGTTGTTGGGATAATTTGAAAATTATACTGCCTTAATCATTCTCTTTTATCCTTAACGTAATTTACGATTATTAGAGTCATTCCTTTTCAACGCAGAAATATCATTATTTCTTAATTGCACGATAAACTTTCAATGTGGTAGGGTCATAGTGGAATCATGATCTACATTGCAGCTCCTCGCTCAGTGTGATACCACGCTTGTTGTTCGCGTTGGCATCGACTCAAGTGTTATTCACGTTGGCTGCGACTCTGGTGTCAATTTTTCTTATATTTTATGATTTTGTCTTTTACCTCTACAACACTAATAATAATGTTTATAAGTATGTATTATGCATTACTATTTTATATACTACTAGCTGTCACGGCAGACGTCGTCCTGCCCGGTAAAAAATAGGGGTTGATTGTAGAGGGTTGAAAATCTAGGGTTGTATGAATTTTTGTATGTTGTATCATAAAAAAATAGAAATTAAAAATTTTGTCTAAAAAATAAAAAATAAAATTAGGGGTGGACTACCCCTAACATTTAGGGGGATGAAAAATAGATGTTGGCCGATTCTCATAGATACCGGATAAGCACAAAAAATTTCATCAACATCGTTCAAGCCGTTTCGGAGGAGTATGGCAACGAAAACTGTGACACGAGAATTTTATATATTAGATTTTTCGTGAATATTACATCAGTATCTCCACAATATTTGTTTGTAATTTGCTCAGTACTAATTATTATTATGTTCATAGTAATTATATGTGTAACGTGTGTATCTATTATTATTCATACTATATGTATATATATATATATATATATATATATATATATATATATATATATATAATTAGCAGTGCAAGATCCGTATATCCTAGAGTGCAGTTGAAAACCAGCGTCAGGCACCTGTTGCCTGGCACATGCAGAACTGTACCTAATTCTTTTTTTATTACATTTATTTTAAATTTTAACAACTCTATGGGCTCTAGTTCCGTATCTTTTTTTACCAATTTAATTGAGAAATATTTTCAAGTTATACACGCTTACTTTTTTATTTTTGTGTGAAATTTTTTAAGTGTATGTTTGTGAACTGCACCTATTTAGTACAATCGCAAGATTTTATATAAATATATATCTATACCTACATCGTTTAATAAATGTGTCTCGCTATGTGAAGACCAAATAAACATTTGTTTCTTTCGTTTTATTGGTGATGTTCGCGTTGGATTCGACCCCGGTGTTGTTCACGTTGGCTTCGACTCTGGTGTGGTAAACGTCTGTCTATACGTGACAATAACCATTTCCATTAATCGGGGCGTCTGTCAATATCACCTATATTGATATTAAGATTTATAAAACAAATAATGCGTAAGTAAATGCTGTCAATTCATGTCTTCAAAACTGTGATAATGTGCGAGTGAGAAAGGGAACTCTATTTAGGTACATCTGTCGGTAATTCCTAATACTACTAATTAAAGCACACTATAAGGTACACTTTCATACATTCTTGGGCCCAGATTGTAAAATGATCAGAATGATTTTAAGATTTATTTTTATTATGTTGATTTATATTTTTTTAATTTTAATGGGTACTGTTTTATATTATTAAGTACTATGGTCATTGTTGGAGCTTAGCCGGTCCTGCTCTACTAGGAGGGGAGCCGCCAACACTGCAATCATACATTAGGCGGCGCGCTTACACTTACAACAAATCATACATTGGTTCCTTTGTCGCGTATAATACGTATTGTGTTGTAAGTAATAAACTCATACAATCATAACAGTCCACTTATTTAAGAACTTTAAGAACCTTATAATACCAGAAGTAAATTAGATATGGTCCTTCAAACCGGATAATTTATTGTAGCTGTGACCTTATTGTTGAGGTTTATCGAATTTCAAATGAAAATGGCTGATGTTTTGCTATTTTTTAATAGAAAAATGTGTTTTGACACAAATCGCTTTGTCATTAGTTTTAGTGCTCGGGCAATTACGTCGAGTGTTCGTCAGTCTAATTCGGAAAACGTGACAGATCGGTTTTGTCTCTACTACCACATCCGACCATACATGTGTATATATATGTACAATTTAATTGGGGACAATATGTCATGAAAATAGTTTAAAACCAAACCTTGTTTAATTTCGCTCACACCTCGAGCACTGCATATAGAAACACTAAAGAAACCTACAGAGGCGATCCCATAACCGCCATAAATGTAACGCTAGTTTTGAGCCATATCTCAACTCATTACATCTCACTGGCCCAAAACTCCCCGTCTGCTTTCAAGCATCATGAGCCTGATGATATCTAACTACATACTCCAAACTAGGGGCAAAGCGATGCGTGCATTCCGACAATCCACTGTACGGTCGCATGCATCGCAGCGCGTTTCACGGTTTGTGGACCGCATTCCGTATACGTTGGTTCAAAGAGAAGCGTTCCGGAAATCCCTGACTGACTACAAATAAGTAGGCTTTGTAAATTATCCTATTTTTAAATTAGTTGTTTACTGTTTTGACGGTAGCTTGTAAATCATTTTTGGGATATGCGTCTAACGTGGCTAAGTAATGAACACTGTGCCATTTATTAGCTTTAAGAAACCTTTTATGAGGCGTAAACATAAAATTACAGATGAAATCGTCAGCTACTCATTTTTTTTATTACATGAATTCAGCAGACAGACCGACAGCCCACCTAATGTCAAGCGGATAGCATCGCCTAATGATAATTTGTAACAAACATGCTAACAATGTGGCGCCGCTCTGTAAAGGGAGGCTGGAGGCCACTAATACCGGAACTCAACTTAAGATTGTTATGGCGACATACTCTATATCAAGAGTGGTAGTCATCCAGACGGATTAATATCCCACCATCTAGCTGTAGGTAGTTTTATCGCCTCTTGCGACAGGCCGCCCGGTGGTAGGGAATTGTATCTTTTCTCCGTTCCTCCACGGATATGAACTAGTATAAGTATTTATATTTTACGGGCAATTCGATAAATCCGGTCACTATGGATAATGACTAGTCTGTATACAGACTGCCCGTATCAAATGGGCAATATAATAAAAAGACAGATAAACTATAGTTTTTTGTTTATTAAATGAGGATGGTGTATAGTTGTATATAGAACTTTTATTTATTATTTGAAATATGATACTTTTGGATGATTATAAAAAAAAACTATTCTATGTAAAAAAATACGATCTGTTCATATTAAATAAAAGTGCCATATAACTATACTCCATCCTTAAATGAATCAACTTACATAATTCTAATGGAAAGGTATTATCGAATTTATCGCATTGTCCGGCTATAAGTAAGGAAGTATTCATACTACCGGTCTAAGTGATACATTCAAGTCATCTCAAACCATGTTTTTTTAAATGGACCGCGAGCCATCGATCATTATTAATATGGACCGGCTAAAGTAATTAATTGATCAAATTGACCGACGCTCTTGATATTCGCAATGATCAGTCCATATTAATAATGCCCGATTAAACAAATTGCCCGTAACGTACATCAAGAGATTAGTCTAGATAGCTCACTACCCTCTATCCCTATCCGATCCCACTATTCCACTCACCTATCACGTTTCCCTTATAGGTGGTAGAGACCTGGCATTGAGTTATTTTGTATTGCTCTCTTTTTTTTATTGCAGGAGATCAGCAGACAGGCAGACGGCCCACTTGATGGAAAGCGGTTACCATCGCCTATGGACATTTGCAACACCAAAGGTGCTACAAATGCGCTGCTGCTCTCTTAAGAGGGACTGGATCCTGGTCATTAAAGCCGGAACACAACACAAGGTTGTTATTGCAGCATACTCTAGACCAGAGGTGGTCGCCATCCAGTCGAGCATATATATACCTAATACCCTACCACCTGGCTGTGGGTTGTTTTGTCGCCTCTTGCCGCCCAGCCGCAGGAAATTGTATTCTTTCTGCGTTTCGCACGAATAAAAAATTGCAATTGAAATTGAAATTGCTGTCGCCATAAACCAAGTAATTAAAACTTCAATAAAACAACGAAATAATGCACAAGTCGTGTGCAAATGAGTACGAAATCAAACGGAAACTTTCAGAAAACAATATCAAACGCATCAACAACTAAACAGTGGCAATAAACGCGAGTGAATTACTGAAATTGCGAGCCAAGAAGCGCTAAAGTTTCTTGTTTTAGCGCTAACAACAAATTTTAACCGAAAACTGCGCCCGAAAGTAATCGGCCGAAGCGAACGCCAGTAATTTCGCCAAACATGGCGGCGCTTCACTTTAGCCTGTATTTGATTATTATGTCAAAAAGCCATGTGCAGAGGAGATTGGTCGTTGTTTCCTTTATTTGTAAAAACTAGGCAAATGACACCAATATCATAAGCTCGTTTCCATCCACTTTCGGTGTTTAATAACACATCAAAGGTATCAAATAAACCGAATATTTGGTGCGACCATCCTCACTTAGTTCCATATACAGAAACTATTTCTACCTGTCAAACATTTGATGTTCTTCCGTCGTTTAGAAATCAATTAAATTCAATAGTCGTTCGGAAATCAAATTAAATGTTAAAGTGAAGTTTTTTTCACTTTTTTGGTTTTGAATGTCAAACCTTTGATATTCGTCCCGTCGCGTCATTCAGAAATCAACTTTTTTTATTTATTGACTATCTTCTGTTTGCGACTTCGTCCGCGTGGTGCGGTTTTTTAACTATCCCACAGGAGCTCTTTCTTTTTTCGGGATATAAGATATAATAATATATAAGATATAAGCTAGCACAATACAAAATTTCACGTAAATCGGTCCAGTCGTTTAGGAGATTAGCCGGTACAAACAGACAGACAACCAGAGAAACAAAAAATTTGAAAAAAATCGAAATTAGTTTTATTTCACTTCTTACATCCCCCTGGCTCGGTTTTTAGTTTTTTTTTAATTGTACAGAAATTTGACCTCTACAATTTTATTACATGTATAGATTCTGAGGCGATACGAAGTTTGCCGGGTCAGTTAGTATAACACTATAATTTATGCCAAAAGTAAAAAATGGTTCATATTAAACTTCATGTAAAAGTAAGCGAGATTCACCAAATATGACAATAACATGTGGTTTCATTTATTCCTAAGATCTCGTCGACGCCATGTATTTATTCAACGATATTGCACAGCTTCGTCTTAGGTGAAGTTAAGTGGCCTAAATGGAAACTAAATATAATTATTGATGTTCCTGGACCACTTGATGGCGCTAGTTTCCGTACATTAAAAAAAAATAAAAAAAAATTAAAGTTCATTGAAAAATAAATATAAAGACTCACTAGTATCACTGCAGCCTTCGCGTTAACGCGTTGTTTATAAAACTTTTAAAATTAACTTTTTTAATCAACTTTATTTTTAACATTGCTTAACTTGTGAGCATCTACCAGCGTCTTCTTTGCCAAAGTCTTTTAGCAACTTTTGTCTAACTAACACAATTTTATTTCATACTATAATTTTTCCCGTGGCTACGCCGCGTGTTGTGGTGTTACGAAGAGGTTGGTTAAAACTTTTCGTGAGTTTCTCTAATTCCTTGGAATCCATTCATCAGATTCTAACATGGTGACAATAGGACCAACTCGGGAGTATAATATTTCAATTAAAAGAAAATGTTTGATTAATCGGTTCACAATTGACGGAGAATTCAAGTAACGAGCATATAGAAGAATTGAGAAGCTCCTCCTTTTTGAAGTTGGTTAAAAATTTAGAATATATAAATAGAGGATAATTTTCTCGATACCAACTTCTTGTGATTTTTAATGCTTATTCTTTTTTGTTCACAGACAACTGCTAGCGCCTAATCTCAAACAAACACAATACCTCGCAAATGGTGCTGAAAGCGACGTTAGAACAGTAAGTAAATTAGTTTTAAAATGTCTAATAATAATAATAAACCCGCAGGGGGGCTCTGTGGCGAAGCCTTGGGTGAGTAGCGACACCTCGTATCTGACTCCGGCGGCCAAGGCGTGGCCGCCGCCTCCGTGCTTGCCTTAGCCAGCTGGTACGGAGTGGAGATCGCTAGAGCTAAGATTCAAGCTCCAGGAATGGAATTGATAAATGGCATCACATCAGAAGTAGCTTCGGTGAACCTGCAACCCACCTCTCTACACCCCATAGCCACTCACGCCCATGTTGCCATGCAGGAAGTGGCGAGTCACCGTCTGCTCATTTTTCCATGTTCCCCGAACATTGCGCCAGGCAGACTCTCCATATTCCCAAACCGCTAGCACCACTAGCAGTTCACCCCGGTACTTTTTGTCCTCATTTTCCACAATAGTCCTACACTGGCCGGGGCTTGTCCTTGGGTGCATTATTATATGGCGTAGACGGGGATAATCGACGATCAGCGTCACGCCACATTTTTCAAATTAAATTCAATTATTATACCATGGTCCTCTACGTGGGTCTTCCCATGGCCTCACGGAATGTACGGGCTGTTTTTATGACCTGTGGTCTTGGAAGACATACAATATGATAATAATAATAATTGGCAAACAAACACAAACATTGTATTTTCCCAAGCTAAGCAAGTTATGCTTATAAGTGATATACAACGGACCACTTTGGGGCCGATCCCAGACGCCTAGACAATAGTAAATAATAGAATTCAAAATTTACCATACCAAAAATCGAACTCGGAGCTTTTGCATTACACAGAGACTTCAATATAAAATAAAAACTTTGATACAATGTGAATATTTAATCATTTTGCTTACCGGAAATATTACGTATTCCGCAAATTTCAAAGTGAATTCGAAATTAAGGCGCTGGCCGTAGATAATGAGTGTTTATTATAAATAATTTTGTTCTTTCGTACTATACATACTGGCGCTAGGGTACTAGTACTATCAGGTTGAACTGTAGGTACTCTGTCCAACCATTGCTAGACGTGCGACGAAGATACGACGTTGCCGACCCTTCAGGCGTGCTTGATTAGAGCAGCACTTAGGCCTCGTCGTTCCCGGCTTTCCATCAGGTGGGCCGTCTGGCTATCAGTTAAACTCATGCAAAAAAAAACTAATAAAAAATAAAATTGTGTGTGTGTGTTTGTATGTTAAGTTCCCAGAATTATAACAGGCTAACACAATTATATCTACAAGCTTAGTAGACAAGAGTGAGGTGCTTACGTGGCGTCGCACAAAAAGGAGACCGAGTAGTAAGATATGCTATATAATATGTTCTATCTTATTCTCTCGCAGGCTTAGTCATATAGATTTATGTGTTAATCTCTTTTTGGTGTCGCTTTTTCGTTTCATCGAGTTTCAAATCACAATGATTCTAGAGAAATTTCACTCTACTATTTTCGCAAATTTAACGAAACTAACAGTCGCCCAGTGGTCGAAATTCGACCATAATAAGTAATTTAAATTATACGTTTGAACATTTTTAAGGTTCTGTTGTCAAAGAATATATATACTCTATAATCACAGATTTCGCCGAGGCTACACTGTTGTTTTGACTTTAACAATAACCAAATGAGTATACAGCGTGTTTCATTTCAAATGACAATAAATCATAACTTTAAAGGTTGTACTCCATACAAATTTTTTGGTACTATCAAATCAACCGTAATGTTAAAATTAAAATTTTGAAATTTCCGAACAAATTAATTACGATAAAATGGGAATAAAAAACAGAACATCTTGTAAATATTGGTTCGCGAGTGAGAGCGTAAGAATGAACAACTTCCGCGTTTAATGATGAAGAGACGAGCTGGAAACATGATACATTGGTCACTAACCTACCGATTTAGACACAATAACTAATACATGTTGTTGTAATATTCTGAAATGAAAAATGAGGTCCTGTGGCTAAACCAAAGAAGTTACCTTGATTCATTTTTGTATTTGGGCAGAGTACGTCATGAAGATGAGGTCTGATTTATTGTCGTAAGGTCTGAAACACGCTGTATATGTGTGTATATGTCAAATACATATTAGTGTGTGTCATGTATTTTTTATTGAATTAATGTTTTTTTTATGCATAACTAGCTGTCCCGGCAGACGTCGTCCTGCCCGGTAAAAAATAGGGGTTGATCGTAGAGGGTTGAAAATCTAGGGTTGTATGTATTTTTGTATGTTGTATCATAAAAAAATAGAAATTAAAAATGTTGTCTAAAAAATATAAAAAAAGTTTAGGGGTGGACTACCCCTAACATTTAGGGGGATGAAAAATAGATGTTGGCCGATTCCCATAGATACCGGATAAGCACAAAAAATTTCATCAAAATCGGTCAAGCCGTTTCGGAGGAGTATGGCAACGAAAACTGTGACACGAGAATTTTATATATTAGATATTAAAAAAATATTAGCATTCTGCACTCCTTCTCTATACAAACTATAAGTGTGCGAGATTTCATACTCCCCCCCCCCCCCGTCCGCGCAATTTTCACAAAATAGGGGTACAAAGTTTTTGCTGTGTTTTTGCTTATCTATTAATATACAGATTGAAAAGGAGCACATCAGTAGTTTACATTTGTGACTGTATAAATATTAACAAGCCTGCTCCCATTAATATTTTTGTGTTTATTTATGGTTTGCTCATGTGGGGAAATTCGACTGACGTAGACAAAGTATTTAGATGTCAAAAGAAATGTATACGAGCACTTAGTAGCGCACACTATCTAGAAACATGCAGGCCACTTTTTAAAAGGCTCCAGCTGTTAACTGTGCCTTGAATGTATATAAAACAAGAATTGTTTCCTCTAGGATGTCTACATCACGAATTGCGATCACGGCAACTTAGGGCGTAAACAGACAATTGATTATTGTTCCCCAGTTGCAAATTGTCCTTACAGAAAAATTCAAACAATATGTCGGTGAAGGTTTATAACAAACTTCCAGAAGATTTTAAATATTTGCCCACAAATCTTTTTAAACAAAGTTTACATAAATGGCTGTTGGATAAATGTTTTTACTCTGTTAACGAATTTTTAGGATAATTTTTTGACAATTATTATTCACATTAATGTATATTTTTGGTCCTTGTTAATTTTATTATAATAATTGTGATGATGTGTTTTTAGTTATATTAAAGAACATTTAATTTTGCACGCCTTATAGGCAAAACATGTGAACCTAGTATTCCAAAGTCACCTCAAATTTATGTACCATGTTTTAAGCAAATAAATGAATTTGATTTTGAATAACAAGCAGACGCCTGTCTGCTAAACTCATGCAATAAAAAAAATAACTACATAGTACGTAAAAATCCAATAAAGTCCGAATTGGTAGTACATGCCGATTTTCTACCTCTTGTCGACTACCGTCCGATTTTTGAGCACATTCCACTTTTTTCACCGTTATATATCTGAATTCCCCGACTGACATGCCTACTCTAGTTTCTTCTTTGACTTTTTTGACGAAATTGCCTTTTTGATGACAAAGGTTGCGCATTGTTCCAATTTTTTGATACACAAAATACTGTGGTTTTTATAACGGAACGGCGTGTGTACATAACTATTGGTTTTCAGGGTACAAATCAAATCAAATAATTTATTGCACAAAAATATGAAAGGTGTTATATTGATAATCTCTCCCTTTTCTTTTTTTTTTAATTGCGGGAGAACAGCAGACAGGCAGACGGCCCACGTAATGGAAAGTGGTTACCATCGCCTATGGACATTTGCAACACCAAAGGTGCTACAAATGCGCTGCTGCTCTCTTAAGGGAGACTGGAACCTGCTCGCTAATGCCGGAACACAACCCAAGGTTGTTATGGCGACATACTCTAGACCAGGGGTGGTAGCCATCCAGTCGGGCAAATGCCCTACCACCTGGCTGTGGGTTGTTTTGTCGCCTCTTACGACAGGCCGCCCGGCCGCAGGAAATTATATTCTTTCTCCGTTCCTGCACAGATAGTATTTTATTATATTCTTTTACCATATCCCAATTAATTGGGGTCGGCACAATAAGTCTTTTCCTTCCACACTCCTCTCTTCTAACATACATCTTCTGTCACACCAAAATTCAACATATAATCTTTTACACAATCCTCAGTTATTTTGATAATGATCACGTATTTTCCGGTATCGCGTAAATAAATTTAAAACTTATATGTAGGTGCATAGTATTCTTGATACTTCATTATTTATTATTTTAAAATTATGTTTAACCTTAAATTTAACAAAATACTATAATAATAATGTCATTTCATTTCATTCATTCATTTATTATTTAAGAGCATGCTCTTGTCGGTGGAGCCTCTTCCAATCTTCTCTATTATGGGCCAGATGTTTTACTTCTGTGTAAGACACGACACCCACTTTTTCTTTTATTTGGTCTATAAATGCTCGCCTTGGTCTTCCCTTCCCTCTCCTTGCTTCCACTTTGCCTTCAATTAACGTGCATAAGAAGGTGTCGTGTCTTAGCAAATGGCCAAACATCTTCCCCCTTCTTTCCTCTAGAGTTTTTAATATTGTGCGTTTCTCCTTTACCATGTCCAGAACTTCTTCATTAGTTTTCTTCTCTTTCCAACTTATTCTCTCCATGCGTCTCCAACACCACATTTCAAACGCTTCTAATCTATCGCGATCTCTTTGTGTCATTGTCCATGCTTCACACCCGTATAAAGCTATGCTCCAGATATAAATTTTAATTAAACTTTTTTTAACCGGTTGTGCTATTTTAGATCTAAATAAATAGTTTTTACTAATAAAAGCTCGTTTTGCAATTGTTATTCTCGCTATTATGTCGTCTGTACATCGAGAATCTGATGTAATAAGGCTGCCAAGATATATAAATTTTGCTACGTGTTGGAATGTATGATCCCTTAACTTTATTGGGCTTGGTGTGTATAGATTTTTGGTTATTGTCATTAGTTTTGTTTTATTCGTGTTTATTTTTAGGCCTATTTCTTGAAATGCTGAATCCATGTATTCTATTAAATTTTCTAATTCTGATTTTGAATCTGCTAAAGCGGCTATATCATCTGCAAAACGTATAAAATGTACCTTTTCTCCATTTACTTTTATTCCTCCAAGTTTAGAATGTATAATTTTTTTATAGCGGTTTCAATAAAAATATTAAAAATAACTGGTGATAGGGGGCAACCTTGTCTAACTCCTTGTTTCACTATTGCTTTTTCCTTCTCTATTCCCACTTGTATAGCAGTTTCTTGGTTTTTATAAAGCGTGTATATGATTCGCCTATCTCTATAATCTAGACCTACGTGTTTTAGACATT
Organism: Dendrolimus punctatus; assembly: GCA_012273795.1. Classification (NCBI taxonomy): domain Eukaryota; kingdom Metazoa; phylum Arthropoda; class Insecta; order Lepidoptera; family Lasiocampidae; genus Dendrolimus; species Dendrolimus punctatus. The sequence goes on from CM022537.1 coordinate 19,028,181, forward strand.
CCATCATTCCTTTCCAGTTAATAATAATAATATCAGCCCATAAATGTCCCACTGCTGGGCTCGGGCCTCCCATTATAGGGGGAACGGACAGTATACCGGCCACGCTCGTCCAAGGCGGCTTGGCGGGTTTGACACATCGGTTATCTCGATATGCAGGTTGCATCACGATGTTTTCCTTCACCGTTGTCAGCACGTGGTATTTGTAACAATGTGCACATTAGATCAGAAAAACTGACTAAGACGTGCATGCGTTCCGGTCAGGATTGAACCAGCGCCTTTCGATTTACGGTACCACGACATACAAACTACAAAATACTATACAAAAACAAAAATTTATATTTTCATATTGTTACGAATTTGTAGAATGTAAATTCGAAAATGCCATTGGAATTATCTCAAAGTTTATTAGAAGTACACACACGTAATTCACAGTTCTTACAAGTATAGTCGAATACAACTAAACCAAACCGTAGGGAAGGAATTCGTTATCACATAAATCGCGTAAAGTTCGTCGTTATAAGATACTTGGTCCGAAAGTGCACTAGGTAAAGCCTCGTTCGCAGTTAGAACACGACTAGAGCACTTCCCGAGTGACTGACCGTCATCCATTTGAATATTAGACATGTCCTTTTAAATGGTCAGCTTAATGTCTTCTAAGAATTCGAATGAAATACCAACAGAGGAAAAAAGGTTTTATGACGTCTTACGGCAGCATGATCAAAGAGATTAACGTGAACAATAGACCACTCAAAATACGTGTGTGTACCTACTTCTAATAAACTTTGTGATAATTTCAAAGGCATTTTTGAATTTACATCCCACAAATACGTAACAATAAAGTTTTTGCTTTTATAAAATTTCCTTAGAACCCTAAGAAATAATCACTACTGACCACATCACAAATAACAACTCAGGTATACCCGCAATAATATACTAACGACAAATAATCTCAATAAATCAGGTCCAGGAGCCGATGGTAAAATATTGCTCGTTATATTCGTTCAGCGCTCATAAAAAGTTAGTGACCCACAAAACACGACGTCAGTGACATTCCGTTTTTCCCATTCCTAATCCGGACTTAAATTTTAATAAAAGGCCGACGGTAAAGCCTTATTTATCAATGTTTAAGTTGAAAAAAGAGAGAAAAGCGGCTGTGACACTGGGCCGGTGTACGTGAGGTATTCATTTCGTACGAAAATAGAATCTTAAATAGGTGATATCAATCTATATCGCTGGCTCTTGGGCTACACAATTTATTTACTACTATTTGTCTTTATTAAGAAAGCCATGCTTCCGGCTAGCGTGTGAAATTAAAATTCAATATTTTTTTTAATTGTATTTCATGTACTAAGGAACAGAGAAAGAATACATTTTCCTGCATAGGGGATACCTCTCATCTCTGGGATGGCTCAGCTAAATACCAGTTAGAGACACTCGAGTCGATAGAGAAAAGAGCTAGGAAACTGATAGGCAACAACCGACTATTCGACGAAAGGCTTCAGAGCCTAAGTCATCGACGTAAAGTCGCTAGTTTGTCGGTATTCTATAGGATACACTTCGGTGAGTGTGCCTCGGAATTGCATGAGCTGGTTCCACCCTCACCATTCTACCACCGGACAAGCAGACGGACGCACTTACGCCACCGTTATATGGTGGAAATACCGACGAAGCGGACGACACGCTATGCTTCTACATTCATCGTACGCACCGCTGAAGAATGGAACTCTTTACCTTCGTCTGTTTTTCCCGAAAAATACAATCTAAGTGTCTTTAAGTCTCGCGTGAACAGGTATCTTCTAGGTAAGCGTGCTCCACCTTAGACTGCATTTCCGCCTGAGACATGGTGCAATGTCGGTCAAACGCGAACCTATTCATTATAAAAAAAAAAAAAAAAAAAAAAAAAAAGAGGCGACAAAACCACCCACAGTCGGGTTTTTACCCATCTGGATAACTACCACCCCTGGCCAGGTTCCAGTCTCCCTTTTGAGAGCTGCAGCACATTGATACCAGCTTTGGTGTTACAAATTCCATAGGCGACGATGACCACTCCCTCAGGGGCCTAACTATTTCAATATCTTGATGCTGCAAAGATATTCAAAGTACGATTTCATTGCGATAATGACAAAGTTACTAAATCTACAATATCTTCTCGACAACATCGCGACAGAATAATAATAGAAAAAAATAGGTTTTATACAAATAATAATTTCTTAATACTAGCTTTACAAAATAAAACTATATTATAAATTCAACTTCAAACTTAAAAATTAACTAAATTATAAATAAATTAATATAAAGTATGTAGCACATCGCTGCCAGAGGGAAGGGAGCCCAGAAGGCTGGATGCATTGCCACGAACCAGCCTTATGATCACGGGTGGTAACAAAGAGTGTCTTACAAATTACTTTTAGTCCATTGAAATGTTACATGAGCTTTGCATTTCTTAGAGGAAGCAATTTTATTTTTGGGACATGTGTGGGGGGTCAATAGAAGCTTAAGCTCAAGTTTGTGGGGTCGCCACGTCAACAATTTGCTACAAATTATGACTAAACAATTTTTTTGTAAGACGCATAGTTTCCGAGATATCGCGAAAAAAGTGTTTTCTCCACTTTTTCCAGGATGGCGACAAGGGTGGCGACCCCACAAACTTGAGGTTAAGCTTCTATTGACCCCCCGCACATGTCCCAAAAATAAAATTGCGTCCTCTAAAAAATGCAATATTCGGTCCTTAAATTGTAAAATTTCAATGGATTATTTGAAGAAACCCTTTGCCGATGGACCCCGCGGTCCTAAAGTTTCAACTCCAAACGGCACAAATATGTAACCCCTTCCTATGGTTCCTGGTATTATATCTATAATATAATAAGTTTGTTGAGAGTGTCTACCTTGTACAAAAATGCAGAAAAAAATCAGGGGAGTTATCGAACCAGCAGATTTGCAAAGGGCTATTTTTTGAATTTGTGTCTGTCTGTCTGTTAGAGCATCTGGTGTAGTAGGTAAACTACCTTACGGATTTTCGTAAACCTCGCAACATAGCTACCTTATGTCCCGTGTCAACACTTAGGGTACTCTTTATCCCAATAAATTATGTACTTTCCTTAGGATAGACGAATATAAAGTAACAAACATGTCCATTTTCGATTATAAATTTAAAAATCACTTCAATTGCTTTTCAAGTTAACGATCATTTAAAGTCTCTGAGTGTAACAGCACATCCTTATACATTCCCCCTTCACATCCCGTGGCCGAAGTTCAAAATTATTTATTAATATTGAATACGTCAAATTCAACATAAACAATCTCCCAGGTAAAATAAAGTAACAAATGTAGATGTCAAAATGAAAAGCAAAAAACCATAGAGGGCACGTTGAATTTTTAATCTTCCATCTTGCCAAGATGGCGGATGATGTCACAATGACTATGAGGCTTTTGTCAATGAATATTCCGACAATATTTTGGTGCGCTCTTCCGGTGAATAGATCGCGCGGGTCGGCGTTTTTTCCGGATTGGAGGTATCAATGAAGTTTCAATTTTATTAGTATCAATAGAATAACTATTTTTATTTATTTATTGCACGAGTTCAGCAGACAGGCAGACAGCCCACTTGATGGTAAACGGTTACCATCACCTATGGACATTTACAACATCAAAGGTGTTACAAATGCGCTGCTGCTCTTTTAAGGGTGACTGGAACCTGGTTACTAATGCCGGAACACAACTCAAGGTTGTAATGGCGGCATACTCTAGACCAAGGGCGGTAGCCATCCAGTTGGGCAGATACCCTACCTGGCTGTGGGTTTTTTTGTAGCCTCTTACGACAGGCCGTCCGGCCCCAGGAAATTGTATTCTTTCTCCGTTCCTGCACGGCTAGTGAGTTTAGTCGTGGCAAAGCCATGCTGGAATCATTATTTTCATTACAGCTCGATGCACCAACTTTATCGGTGTGATACAACGCTTTTACAGAATATCGGCCAAAAACGGTTATCTTTCAGTTATTCGCGTTTCGCACCACAAATAAGACTCACATACATATTCCCTTTAACCCTTACCTTCTTTTCTAAACGAGGGGTGATCGGTTTGAGGATTATATGAGGAGTGTGGGAATCGCCACGTTGGGGTGGCACTAGTACTGCAGGCAAGAAGTGCTATTAACACACCACGATCAGGAGTCCGCTCTTCGTCCTTACGCTAGTGCCAAGGGTTTATGGCCATGTCGTTACGCAAGCCCTGGCAAGCGGTGACCCTACGGCCACTTCCATTGCCGGGGGGAGGCAAGCTCCCGGTGACGTTGTACTCTCTATGAATGGGGTGGTTTGTAACGCGCCCCAAAGTAGGACATGTGTCTACTGCGAAGGTCTAAGGTTGCCGTCGCGTCCTCCTTTGGCAAGCATAACACGCTCTCAGAAGGAGAAGACGGCGTCCCATCCGACCAAGTTTTCGACCTTGACGCGAACTACAGCCGGGAGCGACTCCGGCCCTCCTATCCTCTCTTACAGGCTTTGCATTGTCGAAATTACCTTCGCTCCTGGTGCTCTAAACGTCTTCAGGCGATGATAACCGCTTTTCATGAAATGGGCCATCTGCCTGTTTGTCAAATTTGCAATAAAAGATGCCATTAGCCCTGGGGGCGATTTATATATTTATTATATTTCGCTTGCTGTTTCCTTTCTTCTAGTTGCGAAGGCTTGTCCAGGAGAGGATAAAAAGACAGCAGGTGGTCTTATAGCGTATACCTATTATTATTCAGACCACGTTTTTTCTTTCATTTATGTGATAGTCGTATGGCACCTACCTTCCGTCACTCTACCGTCACATGTGCACTATCACAGATTTTTTTTAAAATTTCAGTTCCAATTAGTTTCCCCTTTATATAGTATTTGTTCCGTTCACATCGAAACGCAATTTAGAAAAAGTTTTTCGAAATTTAATTTAGTTGACAGTTTAGCTTGGGGAGTTTACAATTAAACATCAATCAATTTTCAGTTGGACGCTGAACGAAACTTCTATTTGATGTAGGGTTGCCCTGGCTGTAATTATTTAGGATTGTTAAGTAAATAACACAAAATACGTTCTTGTCTTTAAATTTATCATCGTTTCGTTCGGAGAATCCATTTCGAAACTTATGGTTTGTTCACTTAGGCTCAGAGTCTTGCCGTGCGCAGCGTATGTAACATGCCGCCGCTTTACTCTTTCTTTTTTACTTATCAGGTGGCCACCCCTGGTTAGGTAGAGCATGCTACCATAACAAACTTGAATTGTGTTCCGGCATTAGTAGCCATATTTCAGCCCCATTTATGAGTCCGGCAGCACCTATGTTCATAGGCGACGGTAACCACATCCCATTACAGTTGGGTCTTCAACCTGTCTGCTGTACTCCAGCAATATAAAAAACTTTGTGACGTCTTGAGCGGCCTCTAATTCTTTAACCATTTTTGGAGCATCATTACGAAATTGTGCATTACACGTTGACTTTCCGTTATTTAAGTAGGTACTATGGTCTGGGTGTCTAGGTTTGGCCCTAGTGTGATCCGTTATATAATATATTACCCATAACACACGCGTAACTTGTTTAGCTTAAGAATGTTCAATGTGTGTTTCTCTGCTGATATAAAGGTCAGCCCAGAAAGCTCTCCCCGTTCGGCTTGGACTACCCACTATAGGGGAATGGACAGTATACCCGCCACGCTAATCCATGGCGACTTGGCAGGTTTGACACATCGGTTATCTCGATGTCTTCTGTGTTCACACGTGGTACCTAAATGTATTTAATATGCACATTAGGTTGAATAGAAAAAACTTCGTTTAAAAAACGGAGGTTTGAAAAAGTATAAAGTAACTTAATAATTTTTTTGACTTAGAATTTATTTAGTTTATTAAGAGACAAAATAATATAAAGTTCTACATCTTAAAGTTGGTGCCAAGTTAACCATAAAAATTACAATATTTTGCAATATTTTGTTGTTATAACAGTGTATATGGTAATGTTTAGGGTTTGTTCGGCACCGACTTCAAAATGTAGATCATTTTATTATTTTGCCTGTTAATAAACAAAATAAATTCTTAGTCAAAAATCTTTATTAAGTTATTTTATACTTTTTAGTATTTGAAGTTAGTTTTTAGAGGAGGTTTTTTTATTTGTTACTTTTTAGTGTTTAGCTGTTAGCGCTCTTTAAGAAATATAGGTCCAAAGAAATGTGAACGGAAAATTTTAATTAAAAAATGTTCATGAAATTAAAACTACTGGACTAAACTATGTTAAAATTTTCGGGGACCAAATGGCAAGTATTCCGCATCAAACTAAGAGAAATATCAGAGTAATCGGTGTACATAGACAAAAATAATAAGAAAACCAATCAAGTTGAGAACATTTTCCTTTTTAAAGTCGGGTAAAACCTGCTGAAGTAGTACAAGCGTTACGCCCAGGAGTCGTATCTACGCCCTTTAGCCTTGGGGCACGTACGCTAGCCATTGACTTTGTCTACCGACAAAAAGATCTCAATCAGATATTTAACTTGAACCGATAATTCTGAGACAACCCTTTCTGGGTTCGTTTCTCAACTAATAATATTGATCCAAACTCATCTTATTCACGCAGACTATCGAAATGTCGCAGCTTTAATTGAATTCGAAGGCAACTCTGAAATCCTGAAAACTCTTTAGGGTTAATATTGGTTCTGGCGATCGGAAGGAGGCGGCTGTCGATATTCCTTCTTGTTTTAAATTTAACATAAATAAAATGTACGTGTTAATTCTGGATATCTTTGTTATTACAATACCTCCTTTGGATTATCTATTATCTTACTTTTTTGGTATCGCGAAGCATAGTAAAATCAGACAGGTGATCAAATCTTGTCTGCGAATAAAGATTCATTCATCCATTCATTCTGATTCCACTATCTCATCTCCTACCCCATCTTCTCTATCTTGAGATGGGGGAGAGGAAAATGGGGCATCAGAATTCTCACTCGTATGAAGCAGCATTACTTTAAGGCTAACCGTATCCTGCCGAGATTCTGTGAGAGCGTGGTATCGTACGACGGAGCTGGCCTTAAAAGCTGTAATCTGAATAATGATTCCAGAATTGCTTTACCACGTAAAAAATATTTTCTTTTTTTAATAACGTAATATAGATTAGATTAGAATCATTATATTAATTATTATAATAATAATTAAATCATGATATTCACTTGAAATTAATATGCACAAAACACACCCTAAAACTACTATACCCCTTTTAAAGAAAATTGCGCGGACGGAGGAGTATGAATTATCGCACACTTATAATTTATATAGAGAAGGAGTGTAGAATGCTAATTTTTTATTTAATTATGCATAAAAAATACATTACATCAATAAAAAAACATTACACACACTACCATGTATTTGACACACTCACGCATATATAATCTGTTGTTTATTGTTCAAGTCAAATTAACAGTACCTATAGTAGTCTTGGCGAAATCTCTTATTGTAGAAGTATAGTTTTTGATATTAATTATTACGGTCGAATTTCGACTACGGGCGACTAATTTTATCTTTTACTTTTCACTATACTAGTATATTAATACCTCTTTTAGTAGGTAAATCAGTGTTCAGTAGAAATTCTTAACTCGCAACATACCTACCTATAATTACAATTCGAATATTTACTGCGAAGTACTAATTAGATTGCCAACAGCTCGAAGCATTTACGCCCAGGAGTCCCTTTTATAATCCCTGGGAATTTCGTAATGCGAAATTGATTTCGACTCGATTGCGGCCTGTCCTAAGGTTGTTTGTTTAAAATGTTCTAAAGTGATTTGTTTGTTAACAACTCAAAATTGATGACTGGAGTGGAGTTGTCTTGTGTATTTCGTAGTTCATTAATGAACTTTAGAAACGTATTTGATTTAGAATTTCTTGGAATTGTATTGTGTTTTTGGGTGCTATTATATTACTAATCTCGTAAGTAATAAAACTTGCTAGGAGGCCTTAGGGTCATAACTCAATCCATCTTCTGGGTCCCGATAAGCATCGCCTTCTGCGTGTGGACTCTGAATTATTAACCAGAGTACGTCGCGGTGACCAAAGAGTGAACGGGGCCTAATTCATGAATTATTACGTAGTCTGTCAGTGATAGGTACTAGGTGAACAGCTTGTGAGCGAGATAATCCAGCGGTGGTTGAGTGCCGGGTGTCTGTAATGAAATATCACCTTTATCCTCTTCACTGTTGTAGAATGGCCTTGCCTGCGGGATTATATCTGCCAGAATTCTGTAAGCTGTTGTCTGACGACCTTCGCTTAGCACGACAAGGGGTCGATAAGCGAGCTAGAGATAAGGACGCATACGCAAACTCCATCTGTAGACGGCAGAAAAACGGTCGGAGTCGCCAGTACACAAATCCTCATTTTAAGACCTTCATAGGAAATCCGGCGAGGTCGAGCGATTACCGTGACACAAGTGCCTTAGTGTAAGAATGGAAGAGGGTGCCTTCCCTGTGAACGGAGAAAGAAAACTAATTTCTACAGCCAGGCGGCTTGTCGTAAGATGCGAAAATACAACCCACAGGCAGATGTAAGAGCATTTACATGTCTGGATTGCCATCATCTAAAGTATGCCGCGATAACAGTCTTGTATTGTGTTCTGATATCAATTAATTTAATTAACATTAACGTTGCTGATTTGATAACATAACAATCGGCAGACAAAGCTACATATTGTATATCAATTTAATCAATCTTGTGTTATGGGATTACCCTTTTATACTAGTATTAATACAACGGACTACTCTGGGGCCGATTCCAGACACCCAGACAGTAATAACGAAGAGAATTTGTTTCTGAAATTTACTATGCCAAGAATCGAACCTGGAAGCTTAGTCTGTTCAATCACAGAGGGCATCAATGGCTAAGTTCCAGTATATTATGAGGCCGGTAGTACAGTAGAAGCGACTTCGGTGTTGCAAATGTCCATAGGCGACGGTACCCATATTTTATTAGATGGGTCGTCAGCATGTCTGTAGTACTCCAGCAATAAAACATCTTTCTTAACATCTTGGAAAACAAACCACAAATAGTATTGTTTTATTAATGAATGATTAATATCGCACCCTTAAAATCATACAGACCTAAATCAAAACTCTGAGTAATTGGATTTTGATATCTAATACATATAAATAAGGCATAAAATTTAAGAACTTGATACTGTTAATTCTAAGGGCACACAAACAGCAGAAAGTAGAGCTCGAAAACCCATTAGTTTTTTCTCTGTGCTCAGTGAACCGTGGCTTACATTATCTTTTTGCACGAACAGTGATTAAACGTAGAAGGCATTATTATTCACCTTTGGAAAAACCGCAGAAGCAGCAATCGCGTCTGAGCCCAGAAAGGTGGGATCCGTGATCTTTAATTAGATATACGTTCAGATAGCTAAGACCTTTCGCTAAGATTATTTTGTGATATATTTTTACATATAATTAACTGATTCTTTGCATGATGTAGCCATTTTGATAATTAATTAATGTTTTTTTTTAAGTTTTCGCGACTATTACACATAACAAAACTGTTTGAATCTTTTTCCAACGACAAAGATGTAAAGTGTTAATAATATAAATAATATTAAAGTTATTGGACTACCCTCAATTTTTCATGATAATTTTAATTTTTGTTTATGTTTGTTATTTCCTGTATTGAAGCCTAACATTATTTAATAACTAGAGTTTTTGCCGCGTGTAAAGCCCTAGGTAGTGGCTATATGTTACCTGTATAAAAACTTAATTAGGTATATAAATATTTATTGACAAAATTATCTTATTTATGTCAAAATCTGTTGAGTACATTTCACGTAATCCTCAAATAGACAGACAACAATTTTAACAATTGTATTTTCGGAATCTCCTTTTCCGAATTTTCTCCCACCATTTTTTTACATTTCTAACCGCAACCATTTTATAATACCATTAAAATGTAGTTTTATTAAGTAAATGAATGACATCAAGATATATCCCGAGCTACATCTTCCGAGTAACGAAACCTTATGAATCGTCATAACGGTTTGTCTTTGTATGTCACAGTCATTTGTCTCAGAAACTACGGGATGTATATAAATGAAATTTAGTAGGACTATATTATGAATATGCCACTTCACGATGAGGTTGTGACATTGCAAGAAATAAACGTTAGGGGTGGCATTCATAAATGTAACTGAGGGTTGACTTTTTTATTTCTATGTTCAGAACAGTCTGACGTATCATAACGATGTTTCCTAACATGTTTTATATTCATTGTTCAAGTCAATAGGTGACAAAATGATTAATCACTTTAAAACTTCTGTAGTAATTGATGCCGGTTGCTATATGTAGCTTCTACCACTTTACTCGATTATTAGCAGAAAAATAATATTACTGATAATAATAATAATAATCGACAGAAAAACACACATAATGTATTATCCCCAAATTAAGCAAAAGCTACGCTTGTGTTATGTGTAATATACAACGGACTACTCTGGGGCTGATCCCAGACACCCGACCCAAACAGAAATTTACTATACCAGGAATCGAACTCGGAGCCCTGCGATACAGGGAGATAGGCCGACAAAGGCTTAGCCCGCTCAATCACAGAGGCCGTTATTTAGATGATATATTATCCTACGTGACATCACTTTCTAATACCAGAAAGAACAGTGCTATTCCTTGATGGTCGGCATTATTATTAAGATAGGGTCCAATTTTAGCATTTAATTTTTATTGTTTCTTTTTTACATCCACTTTTTCTTTTAATAGTAAAGCCAGTGAATCAATAGTAAAGCATAAAAACCGGAATAAATCTTGCATAAAACTCTTTATCGCGCGTCATGTACGCGTATAAAGCCGCCGTATGCACAGGGCCTTAGAAACAGGGATTTGAATTTTGTACCTGATTTAGAAAATCGAAACAAATTGCTATTGTGCGCAACGCATAGCCGATCGGGGACATGAGGGTGACTTCCAGGTCATCCCCCGTCTCGCAAGGTGTGGAAATTCAAATTGGATTGAAGGAACTTTAGATTGAATCCATTCCAGCACCTTGTTTAATTTAGCGTGGGTGAAATGGCTGGGGTCGAGATCCATCTTGGGTGGAAGGTAAAAAAAAATGCAAGGTTTCGAAGGATGAAACTTGAGCAACACGATTGATAGTATAGGGATGTCTGTAGAATAGAATATTTATGCTCCAAATGCACGGAGTGCCTTAAATCTTTAAATGGGATAAATGTACGCAATTACTGTCGTACAAAGAAGAAGGCGGAAAAGTCTATGAAAACCCATTATTAACGTGGTACTTTTTTAATGATTTAAATAATAACATGAGTATGAAAAGGAATGTTAAGGTGGTTTGGGTATGTAGAGAGAACGGATGAAAGTAGAAACACAAAACAAGTACCTATAATATGACAATAGTTCATGCTACCAAATTAAATTTTGGATATTTTGACGGAGAATTTTGTGGTTAGCGGGATATGTACAAAATTTGTGAAATGTTTTCATGGTTAAAATGTTATTATTATTGCCAGTTGTATGCTCACCATATTAAATATCCTGGTGATCTAAATGAAAGAAAGAGAAAGAAAAAGAAGGTTGATTTGGTCTTCACATGGCGATGAATTAAACGATGTAGGTATATACCAAAAAATATTACGCGCCTGTAGAATGTGTGATGTTACGAACTACAGGACACGAATTAAAATGCCGTTGAAATTACTATAGAATAGATTAGAATTATACAAAAACGTATAACACAGGCACGAATATAACTGGACACTGCCAGTACAAACTGCACGATTCAATAACACGCGCAAAGTCCGTCTCTATATCGCTCATCGAATATACATCTTAATCTTATCGTAATCCTCGCTTGACTGCCTCATCAGGGGGGGCCCTCCCATTCGGGCAACGTTTTATACTAAACTGTATAATACAATAATCGATCCACTTTTGACGAAGAAATTTCGTAACATGTATTTAAAAAAACTAAGCGCCTATAGAAAATCGAATAACTACACGCGTATACAAGATTTTTTCTAAGAATTTAGGCACACGGCGTTCTTTGATAAGGGTTATGCTCCATAGCCCTGTGATCTGATCCACTCACCAGATCCTAACTTGATGACCATGGTTCACTTACAAGTGAAGGAAAAATTTGAAAATTGATTTACAATTGCCGGAGATGTCATGTAACGAAAAAGTTGGCTAATAATTTTCGTGATTTTCTTTAGTTCCTTGGAACCCACTGACATGGTGGCGATTGGACCAATTCCGGAGTATAACCATTCAATTAAAAGAAAATCGAGTAACGACCACACAACAAAAAAACATACAACGAATTGAGAACCTCCTCCTTTTTAAAGTCGGTTAAAAAACATGTATACTACATGCGCGGCGACTTCTCTCTTCTCTCGGCGAATTCTCAAGCACTGATGCGCAGGATCAGCGTGGGCGTAACCACGTTCTAAGTCTCACGCTTTTCTTACGATAAACGCGGGGTAATGGGAGGAAGGGGGTTTTAGTGGAGTATAAGCCCATGGGTTACCTCTCTAGAGGGGTACCTTGCTGAGTTTCCACACAAGCCGGCAATTGACTCTGAATCGGCGCTATCATCAGTGGATAACTCTCATTGTTCTGGTCTAATCCCAGTAAAGTACCCGGTTGTTTACGAAATTTATTTTCCCCTGCCTAGAAAAATAAAGGTCAGCTACTCCTCCTTGACCACAAATAGATTAAGGTTGGTCAGTGAATTATAAAAGATATGAAGTATTCAATCTGATTCCCTAACAACTGGTAGATGTGTTAAAAGAGGTACACTGGCCTAGAGCTGCGTTGAGAATTCTCCTGGTTTAACAGCTCGAGTATTAGCTAAACGGTAGCTACCTATGCCTCGAATACGTTGGCAGGGTTTTCTTAAAGCAGCTTAAGGGTAGCCTTGGTTCTGAAATGATAGACGGCGAAAAGGCATTAGGTTCGATATAGTAATCTCTGTTGGAAGACTAGCTCAGTTCTAATGATTATATTTATTATTAAATAGCTGAACAGTTCACACTGTAACAGTTCACTTGTTGTAAGAGGTGATAAAACATTCCACAGCAAGGTGGTAGGGTTACTACAAATAGTAATATAATAAGTAGTACTAAAAACTTAGCCGATAGCGAAGTAGGAAAGAGCAGGAAATAATAGAAATAACAATATTATAAACATAAGTAGATAAAATGTAAGAAAGAACATATTTAATAGAATAGAAGTAAAAATAGAATAGAAAGATAAAAAAATCATAAAATAAGAACACATAAAAACCCTGACAGGTCTTGTTAGTCAGGATTGAGGAGAAGAAAAAAAAGGCGGTAGGGTTTTCTTCTCGTTAGGATAGCTACCACCCTTAGCCTAGACTATGCCGCCATAACAACCTTGAGTTATGCTTCGGCGTTTGTGGCCAGATTCGACTCCCCCTTTAGAGAGCGGCTGCACATTGGTGTTACTAATGTCCATAGGGGATAATATCCGCTTTCCACCAGGTAGTCCGTCTGCCTGTCAGCTGAACTCATGCAATAAACAAACATGTAAATCATCCTCTTTTTTTTATTTTTTGAAGAATACCTCTTGAAGTAAGCACGAAACAACAAGACTGGAGTACCGTTGTCACACGATTACGTACCTAATATTGTATACTGTTCTAAGAAGTTATTATTATTGCGTTTTTAGGGCTCCGCCGGGCGGAGCGCCGAGGCGTCGTTAATTTAGCATTTTATTGTACTTGTTGAACAAGTTTTGTTTTCTACCAAATTAAATTTTGGATGTTTTGACGGAGAATGTTGCGGTTAGCGGGACATGTACATAATTTGTGAAATGTTTTCATGGTTAACATGTTATTATTACTGCCAGTTTTGTGCTTACCATATTAAATATCCCGGTGATCTAAATAAAAGAAAAAGAAAGAAAGAAATACGTTAGTTTGGTCTTCACATGGCGATTAATTAAACGATATAGGTATTTACAAAAAAAATACTTGCGATTGTACTATATAGGTGCAGTTCAGCATGTGCCAGGCAACAGACCTGACGCTGGTTTTCAACTGCACCCTAGGACGAACGAATTTTGCACTGTTATATATATATATGTCCAAATTCGTTTGCCATGTCAATAAATCAAATGTTTGTACCTCGCACACTTTAATGTATCAAAATTGATTTCTAATTAATTCAAAATATAAACGGCACTTGTTTCTCTCCAATCATCAGATGAAGGCGAGCCCCCGCCTCCCCATTCATCCTTCAAAATCAACTGACATTTTATATTTTTTTTATTTTTTTTTTATTGCAGGAGATCAGCAGACAGGCAGACGGCCCACTTGATGGACAGCGGTTACCATCGCCTATGGACATTTGCAACACCAAAGGTGCTACGAATGCGCTGCTGCTCTCTTTAGGGAGCCTGGAACCTGGTCACTAATGCCGGAACACAACTCAAGGTTGTTATGGCGACATACTCTAGACCAGGGGTGGTAGCCATCCAGTCGGGCAAATGCCCTACCACCTAGCTGTGGGTTGTTTTGTCGCCTCTTACGACAGGCCGCCAGGCCGCAGGAAATTGTATTCTTTCTCCGTTCCTGCACGGATAAGATGTGATGAATATGTCAAGTGAAATGATATTCTAGGCGTGATAATTAACAGATTAAACAAACCCATATCAGATATTATTTTAGGGATTTTTTACCATGCAGCAAACTATATGGTTAATGTGTGTGTGATAATTGGTGATTTACGTCTTATTACGAAAGTTAGGGGGTATTTTGATCCATATCTTAGATGCAGCATAATGGACGCCTCCTCTAAAGCATATCATATATTTATGTAACTAAAATTAATTGTTAAGAACATTGTATACCCTTAACCGCTGCCCAACTGAGCTTATTATACAAGTACTGCGGCTTGTGCTGAAGGACACCAAAACCAAATAAATATAATAATAGAATTCATAAAGAATAAGGTATTTTTATGCATAATTAAAAAAATAGCATTTGTCGCTTCTCTATAAACTATAAGGGCCTTACTTATAATCGTAGCTTAAATTTAAAGAAACTGCTCAGCAACTAATTAATGAAAATCTAACCAATAAACTCCTCTTTAGTCGAATAATTTGGGTACAACCTTTGTTCCTCATAGGTACACAACAGGTGTACATACTGTATACACCTTTATAAGTGAAAAAAAAAGAATATTTATTGATAAGGGACTGATTCTGGTTCTCTTACTTAAGAAATGCCTAATCGTTTCTTAACGAGATTATTATAAGTAAGGCCGTAGGTGTGCGAAATTTCATACTCCGTTCGCGTAATTTTCATAAAAAGGGGTACAAAGTTTTTGCTTCACGTATTAATATATAGATGATAGACAGGTATAATTAATATAAATGGCGATAAAGGAATTCTCTATCCATCTATAAATCTAATATTTTTTATATTTTTTATTTTTATTGCAGGAGATCAGCAGACAGGCAGACGGCCCACTTGATGGACAGCGGTTACCATCGCCTATGGACATTTGCAACACCAAAGGTGCTACGAATGCGCTGCTGCTCTCTTTAGGGAGCCTGGAACCTGGTCACTAATGCCGGAACACAACACATGGTTGTTATGGCGACATACTCTAGACCAGGGGTGGTAGCCATCCAGTCGGGCAAATGCCCTACCACCTGGCTGTGGGTTGTTTTGTCGCCTCTTACGACAGGCCGCCGGGCCGCAGAAAATTGTATTCTTTCTCCGTTCCTGCACGGATTAATTAATAGATCCAAGTGAACCATAAACGAAATTATATTATTCTTTCCATTATACCTCCACTTTATACGGTAGAAGGGGAGTTATAAATGTTCATTACGCAACTTGCCTTGTATCCTGCGTACATTTTTATTCAAATTTCATTTCGCAATAAGCCGCGTGTCTCGATTACGCTCCCAACAATATTACGTTTCAAGTTCTCGGGTTCCCTTTTTTCAATCAAACCCGCAAAAGGTACTTCTTTAAATATGGCGATACGAAATTTGTATATTTTTTGCTGCTAGAACGAGGCAGACGGTCTACCTGATGAAGGTTGAATGAAGTTACCCTCGCCTATGGACATTAGAAAGAAATAAAAAGACGAAAGAATAAATATTTACAATTATAATTAAAGGAAAGAGAGTTTTTGGTGGGAACTCCAAGGGGAAGTTGTGTCTTGCACTTTTATTTTCAAAAAAATTGTAAAATCACTCTAAAATGAACAATAGTTTTGTAGGACATTGATAGTTTATGAGTAGTAATTATGTGTTTTTAAGAGACATGTGAACTGTACAGTTAAATGTGGCCTTTTGAGTTTTCACAAGAACTCCCTTAAATGACTTTAGTTGTAGCCTACAATACAACTGCGCTACAATACGAAGACTTACCATATAATACATCAGAATTGGCTGTATGGACTAAAGGTTTCTTTGCCTGCCTTTGAGGCGAATTCTACTTTAAAACAAAGATGTCAAGTGTCATTGAGTAATGTTGAAGATATATTAATTTAAGTTATTATTTAGCCTCCCCTTAATTTAAATTTAAGTAATTAACATGCCTTCCGTGATCATGGCTATTGAAGTGTGGCCGCAACGAAAAATCAAATAATATGTCAAGCTTGTAACCGTTAATACGAAGTTTTAATTCCGTGTACTAGTCGCAAAACTTAAGAAAATGCAATATTTAGAACTTATTGTGTTGGAGCTCCACTTTTCACGTAGGAGCGCCACTTATTGTCAGGGTGACTAATATTATCAGAAGAAAACTATAGTGTACGAAAGAAACACGTTTATTCTGTTGGTGGTTTAACATTCACAATAGTTCACACGAACAAAATAAAGGAAAAGAAAGAACTGGTACAGTCAAGTTAAATACATGCACGAAAGGGCTGTAAGCCTCCTTCGGAAGATCTCTCGAAACACGTGGGAAAAGGGCACGGAAATATATTGGTGCACGCGACCCTCCACAACGTAGGCTATACGCGGACTCTGGGAGAGACGGAGAGACGACCTCCGCGGCTTGCGTCGGAGTGCCTCTTCCCCTTTCCCCCTCGTGTTCCACGTACCTATTCGGCCGTTTGATATAGCGGCCCGCACGGGTTACTATAAACTACATACAATTTAAAAATACTAAATAATAAAAAGACCATGAAGTTACTTTGTCTCTAACTCAGCAGATTCTTGGTTGTCCATCAGCGCTGATCTTCCGCTGGGGTCATTTCATTACTATGGTCTGATTGTAATACAAGGGAACTTGCTTAATTTGTGGGTATATAACACATATTATTATATTAAATCGTATAAACTTCATTGGAATGTTAGAATGGGCCTTGCTTAGAATACCTGGACAATCAATATCGGAAGAGATAATTTTTAAAAGAAGTAGTATGCACATAGACTAGGAAGTAAAATTAAATTTTAACCTACATGTATGACCTTCAATAAGTATTCTCCAGTGGAACTTATTTTGAATAAAAACTTTTGATTTTGAATTAACTTTATAACGTGTCCCTATTGTCCAGATATACATTTAATAATGTAACTTGCAAAAAGTAGGATATGGCATGTGAAAACGAAGGGCGACCGACAAAACTGGGAGCAAAACGCGCGTTTTATCTCAATATAGTGTAACAGAGGACTGGCTGTTGTGATGAGTAGTACACGTGTGAGGCAGTACATTTGTCGCGTACAAAATAAATTTGTACTGATACGGCTCAAAATTTAAATCTGTACTATTTCAAAAATCTTGTACCGCTACTACTCACGCGTCAAATGTAAGAGGAAAGGCGGAACGAGGACAACAGTACAATATCGCCTCTACGGATATTCACATGACAAAGAGGGACAACATGACATGTACGACTAGTAGTAAAATGAGGTGCCCGAAGCCGATCACATCCGATTCTTAACTAACATTTCTGAAATAGAAGTTTTGTACGGGACAAATCAGGGAATGACGCTTACCGCCTGACCAGCCTCATCGCTTCTATTGTATGCTGCAGTAAAAAACATACAAATCTCCTCGCCTCATTTGAAGTGTTACATTGAACTGGTTCAGTACTAAAAGTAATGTTACTCTTATAGTCATGTCCTACTCAACTCTAAATGTCTGCGTCAAAAAGCGTCAATGTCGACGTATTTTACAAGGAGCGGGAGGGGTAAAAAGCGGCACAGAGGCGCCTCCTACGCTGTTTTATATTAAGCACGTTACAACTTTAATATTGATAAACGAATATAAATCGCGAAATATCTTCGTTCCATCTTTCCGGCCTCTTGACAAATTAAATAAGACGGACTACTGGGGCCTGACACAATTTATTGCGTCGGCTTCTACTGAAATTTTTCAATTTTCGCTCAGCCGACGTTTAATATTGTCATAAATTGGGGCTGACCTTCAAGGCAAGTCTTTCTCCTACTTTTAGGCTATAAGCAGATACATTAAGTGTCATGGTTGGTTAGAACCACGAGACATCTGACGCCCTGTTGTCAATCAATGAACATCTCTTCAACCGAGAATTGCCGAGTAGTCTTTCAGTGATTGTTACTAGATCTATACGTGAATCATATCAAGCAGATGGTTGTCACCGAGTGGTTCGCACGTTGTCGTCAGTACACCGACAGCTTGCATGCCAGACGATTCGATGCTGTTCAATTATCGCGTGGCCTTAACGAACTATGTATAATAATGAAATCATACTCCAATATCTCTTTTATGTGTGTTGATATCTGTTTGTGTGTTGATATCTCTGTGTGTGTGTTGATATATCTTTGTGTAATAAAACTACTTTTTAACGGTTTTAAGCGCGGTAATCGATTAGGTTTTGGTTTGTCCGACGTTTCGGCCGGTTTTCAGTGGCCGTGGTCACGGACGACAAACCAAAACCTAATAAATTACCGCGTTTAATACCGTTAAAACGTAGTTTTATTATGTATACAAGTCGCGAAAACTTAAAAAAAATATCTCTGTGTGTTGATATATCTCCGTGTGTGTGTTGATGTCTTTCTGTATGTGTGTTAATTGTGTCAGAACGTAGTAAGGCTAGAAATATGACAGACACACATACACAAGTATCATGTACCTATAAATTTTAGTGTCAAAATTGCGAAAATATTTTTTTATCAAAGGCATACAAGAAAAAATTAAAAGTTCATCGTCGTCACACTAGGGAGGTCGGTATCCTTGACGCCCTTATTTCGTAAGCGAATACTGAATTTACTTGTATTTGCCGAATCCGTGCCAACTAGTATGGAAATACCCTTAATAAGCGAGATTTATTGCACATCAAAACAAAAAGTGTCGAAGAACAGACATGTGCTGGCCTTCGCCATTGGGAAAGTCCAGTCAGAAGTCCTAGTGACAAAGGCTTGTTTTATAACCGAATTAATTCAATTGCTTTTTTATACCATTCGCAGCGAATGTTACTGCATGTTAATGTCTTGAAGGATTTGTGTTTTACGATGTTTTCTGCGGTGTTAAGTCCGAATTGGTGGGTCATGGCTGTGGTTTTATGGGATAGGTGAAAAATAACTTTGGCTTAATTTACATCTTAGCCTGTATCCACATCTGTGTCATTTTAACCAATTTCAAAAAGGAAGGAGGTTCTCAATTCGTCCTGATTTTTAAAGTGAAACTTCTTTGGAATCTTTGTGATTTGAAAGTCGATGAAACGAAAAAGCGACACTCAAAATAGATAAACATATTGTTACGAGCTACACAGGACTCGAATTAAAATGCCGTCGGAATTACTATAGAATTTTTAGGACTATACAAACACGTAAAATATAGGTACAAATATAAATAGACACTATTAGTACTAACTGCACGATTCAATAACACGCGCAAAGTCCGTCACTATATCACTTGTCGAATCTACGTTTTGCTCGTATCGTAATCCTCGCTTGACCACCTCTCTCCGCATTGGGCCGTTGCTTTATAATGCCCCGATGCCATACCTGGCAAGCTTCGATGCCATACAATAACAACGAGGATTAGTTCGACATTAATGACGGCCATAGAACAAGAACAACAATAACAATAGAATGTTTTTCTAAATTACGAATTCCAAACACAAAATAAACAAAGAATTCCTAAATGCGAGGAGGTAAATAAACTGCGCTTCACGACAGGCTGATGCGCGCGTTTCTTTGTTCTTTGTAACAATATAAATCTATAGGACTAAGCCTGCGAGAGAATGAGATACGAGTTTTGCAGCTCAGATTAGAGTCAATAAGACCAATGATTAAACATAGGACCGAGATAAAACTATTAATAATATTTTTGAGACTAAAACAGGGAAAATTTTAAAGTGATACTTAAGAAGTTTATTTAGAATTATTAAATGTTAATGGAAATAGCCTAAAGGAATTTTATCTATATTAATAAAAATTAGAAGAATTATCTGTGAGTATATTCTCAGAATTTTCTCTTCGACTGCGTGTGAACGGCACACACTTTTTGCATTTTTTACAATATATGTTCAGCCGTTGTTTCTTAGTTTCTTAACCGATTTTGATGATTATTAAATATAACTTACGGTTACCATAACTTTCGGTTCCGATGATATAGCAGATGTACCGATTTTTGATGACTTTGTTTGCGTTAGATTCATCATCATAATTTCAAATAATTTGATTGTTATTAGATACCAAGTACGTAACTTAAAACTGAAAAATCAAAGTTTTCTAGCAAAAAAGAAACAGACTTAAAGAGCAGTAAGTCGATTTGTCTGTTCATAGTTATCCCGAAGCCAAAATTATTCATTTCTGTCTTTTTATATCTGTCATCTAGCTTCCCGGCCAGGATTCCAATGCACATTATAGGAATGAAACTTAAACTTACCACCTTACCACTGACCTACCACGACTGAGAAGCTACATACTAATATTAGCATGTTTCATTCACAGGAAATCGAACACTGCTACTATCATGGAACAGTGAAGGACTATCCGGGTGCTTCAGCGGCTTTCCACACTTGCAACGGCGTCTCCGGCGTCATCCACATAGGCAACGAGACCTTTGTCATCCATCCGTTCTACGGCGGCGATTTATCGGTCAGTGTCGCATTATTTTTATTATTCTCCAAAGTATATTTAAGATTTACCGTTTATCCTTAGGATGTCATCAACATAATGTGCTGATATGATTTTAAGGTTTTATAGTAATTAAACTTCATATTTAACGGAGCACTATATTCGTAGGCTTAAAGAATCGCCAGTAGAGTGAACGGACAATAATGATGTGACAACATGCAACTATATGACTAAAAACTAGTGCTGTGACAGCTCTTTAAATTTAACTATTTTAACATTCTTAGATCGCCATGCCAGCGTACCATTATTTATTTCTTTCCTGGGTAGTGGTGTATCAACTGATAACGTGCTTACTCTCTTTTGTCTTTTATATCAAAGTATATTCGGAAGTACCCTCGAATATACTACAGTATAGTTTACACCTGATCTAAGACAATTAATTTCTAACTTTCAATATGGATGATTCAACAAAAGTTATCCATTTAAACATAAAATTGAGACATCCATTGTCGTTAAATGGCGTGATGTCTTTTGTCGTGATGACTTCAACAAAATTGATTCAATGCGGTTGATCGGTCTAATATCTGTATTAGCTTCGTGGTAATATTAATGATGATCATAATATATCATTGCCTGGCAATGCCAGCGACACTTGTTTACGTTATCAATACTGTGAAATACTTCTTTAGATTACTAAGATTAAAATTAATTTTGAATGCAATGATAATTAAAAAGAAAAGTGCGAATTATGACTTAATGTAGACAGAAAAAGTATTGACATTTAAAAACATTAAGTTCTTAATTTTTTTTCAAATACCTACATACTCGTATTGTGGCCAGTTCTAAGTCTTGTTAAGCATAATGAAAACTTTTTTGATAGAGATTCCAACATATACGACGTATTTGATAGTGAATCGAAAGCGGTGGTACCAAAAAAAAACGCAACCGCAGCGCCATTTTTTGACTATCTATACCTAACAACCTACGTCATTTATCGGGACAAAAAATATCCTATATACTGACCCAGGAGATAAGCTGGGTCAGCGTCGATATTCATTTAAATCTGTATAATAATTTTCACGGGATGCACTAACAGATAGATAGACTAAAATTCAAAAAGTTATTGTACTTTCAGATTATGCTGGTACGAATTACCCCCCCCCCCCCCCTGATTCTTTCTCCTTTTTAAATTCACTGTAAAAACATGAATCGACAGACTTAACTAACGGTCTCGGCAGACGTTGTTCCGTCCTGAAAAATTAAAAAATCTAAAGCCAGTGCCACCTACTCAAAGACGCATATATTTTCATCAAATAGAACCCTATTCCAGCGCCAAGTATTTTGTTTAGATCGATGGGTTATATTATTGAAATTTCAGTAGGGATCCCTAACTTTTATAGCCTATAATAATCAGGGATAATATAGCATTCGAATGGTCAAAGAATCTTTGAAATCGGTCCAGTAGTTTATTGGTTACAAACATCTAATATATAAAATTCTCGTGTCACAGTTTTCGTTGCCATACTCCTCCGAAACGGCTTGACCGATTTTGATGAGTTTTTTGTGCTTATCCGGTATCTATGAGAATCGGCCAACATCTATTTTTCGTCCCCCTAAATGTTAGGGGTAGTCCACCCCTAAATTTTTATTATTATTTTTTAGACAACATTTTTAATTTCTATTTTTTTATGATACAACATACAAAAATACATACAACCCTAAATTATTAACCCTCTGCGACAAACCCCTATTTTTACCGGGCAGGACGACGTCTGCCGGGATAGCTAGTAAAAATATAAATCTTTCCTCTTTATAATATTATTATAGACAAATACAGATATATGCGTCTCCCTCTAACTGCGTCCTATCTTCCAGACATCATCCGCATCTGTTGACAGCAGATACCTAGATATTTGTGGCTTTTGGTGTCGAAACTCTGGAGCCATGAGGTCTATAAGAACACCGCCTTAATCGAGATCTGTCTATACAATTGATAGAAGTCTCACACGACCAAAAGGCTGATCTGTGTTTTAGGCATGCGTTGCCATCCAGCGTGGTAGAGCTGCGAGCGTTTTGGGAACGGTCCCTGCTGATAATGACGTGGGCCTATTTATTAGTTGTAATATTTTTTGTGCTGTATGTTGTTTTATCTGTGCAGGAACGGAGAAAGAATATAATTTCCTGCGGCCGGGCGGCCTGTCGTAAGAGGCGACAAAACAACCCACAGCCAGGTGGTAGGGCATTTGCCTGACTGGATGACTACCACCCCTGGTCTAGAGTATGTCGCCATAACAACCTTGGGTTGTGTTACGGCATTAGCGACCAGGTTCCAGTCTCCCTTAAGAGAGCAGCAACGCATTTGTAGCACCTTTGGTGTTGCAAATGTCCATAGGCGATGGTAACCACTTTCCATTACGTGAGCCGTCTGCCTGTCTGCTGTTCTCCCGCAATAAAAAAAAAAGACTAGCTGTGTCCACGATTTCACCTGCATGGTGATGGAAAATCGTATGTATATGGATATCTTTATAAATTATAGCCTATGTGTAAGCTATCTAATATATAAAATTCTCGTGTCACAGTTTTCGTTGCCATACTCCTCCGAAACGGCTTGACCGATTTTGATGAAATTTTTTGTGCTTATCCGGTATCTATGAGAATCGGCCAACATCTATTTTTCATCCCCCTAAATGTTAGGGGTAGTCCACCCCTACATTTTTATTTTTATTTTTTAGACAAAATTTTTAATTTCTATTTTTTGTGATACAACATACAAAAATACATACAACCCTAGATTTTCAACCCTCTACGATCAACCCCTATTTTTTACCGGGCAGGACGACGTCTGCCGGGACAGCTAGTATTATTGTAAAGTTTTATTAAAACCCATTCAGTAGTTTTTGCGTGAAAGAGTAAGAAACTATTTATAATTTTAAGTTTTAAATTTTTTTAATGTGAATAAAAGTGAACCTCAAATTATTATTAAGAGAATAGACAGACTAAAAAATGAAATAGAATTTATTTACATCTTTAATGAACTTGAAGATATTTGAGCAAATCAAACAAAGTTTAAAGTATTGGATTCTTAAAACATGTTTATAAGCGTGAACTTTTAAAATATTTTTTATTAAGCATCTTAAAACTCGCTTTATAGGGTTTTAGGGCAGCAAACCATCCGGAAGGAGCTATATTTCAAAACCCTTTCCGTGATCCTTAATTAACTGGGACCCTAAAATGTTTTATGTACCGCCAAATACTATAAACGAAAATGCTTTTTATGTTTTCGTTTTATTTTTTTGTTGGTAGTTTACTTGCGATTATTTCTATGGAAATTTTTGCTATCGAAGACAGTGTAACGTCGTGTTTGTAAAAATATTTTTAGTATGTTTTGTATGAAAATTTTAAGAAATAATATTAAAATTTTAATATTACACAACCCTGCCTCTTGGTTTCCCACTCTCGCAAGGCCCATAGGTTTGCTAGAAGAAAACTCTTTTTAGGGTTAAGCTCGCCTTTGTACGTCACTACTATTTTGTAGTTTTATTTCTAACTATTTTGTGTACAATAAAGAATCAAGAAAATTAATGTCCAAAATATTAGGTTCTAAAGTTCTTGATCAACAGGCTTTTTCAAGTTTACTTAATTAAAAGTACCTTTTGTTTCCTTTTTTATCTTTTTAGTTGTGTTAATATTTCCTTGTATATATCACACGTATCATATTTCTTTTAATTAAGTATATACAGTCTTCACACTATTATATGCGACAATTATACGTACCACAATTGTGGCATTTGTTTCATGTAGGCTTTATTGTAAACAAATATGCAACTTAATAGATGTGCAAACGTCGAAAGACAAGTCGACTACAGTATTTTCTTCTAATTTGAATTGTTATGTTAATGGAAAATTCTTGAGAACTTTTAATAAATACAAGACTTACAAAGTAAATAAGTGAATATAATTTCTTTATTTGTACTCTGCCCTTTTACTAAAAAATAGTACCGAAAATCAATTATTTTGTCAAATAAATAAATTAATTTAAAATTACTTAAAACTTCATATAAAATTAAACGTCGTATAATATGCGCTTGAATTAGACATTTATTTTGGAAAACAAAGAAATCGTTTCAATTTCGTTTGTTAGGGAAAAATAAGAAATTTTAAACAGAAATTAAGGCTCGACCCTCATTCTAACTAGAAACAAATTTGTATTAACGAAGATATATTTTTTTAATTCTAACCACCGCTAATTGGTATGTAATTAAGATAATTTTAAAGCTGAGAGTGGCGGTGCGGTGTTATCGCGTTGCGGAAGGAAAAAATATTTTTAAACGGTGTCAGCCCTCGGTGTTATTAACCAGCGGGATTAAGGAGGAAATGCCTTATATTACTATGGGGCTTATTTTGACTCACTAAATTTCATGCTTCGAACATTCATGCATGCATTCTTAAATGCAATATATTCTGATGAACTTCTTTCCATGATTACAGTTTATTAGTTTGCAAATATATAAACAAAAATATATTATAATTCATGTCAATAGTTTTGATAGTTTGTTACAATTTACAACAAGTCTTTTAACATCCAGGTCATTCAACTCTGGAATGCATTTATACTAAACATCAAGCAGACACGATCATTACCTTCTTTTAGCAGATCAGTTAAAGATTACTACCTCAAGCTATAGTGTTATTGTTTACTTTTGTATGTATAAAATGTAATGTGTATTTATTTTTATAAATATACTATCATATATTGTCGAAAGTATTGTACGAGTGCTGCTTTAGCAACTACCGACTTTTATTGTCCTTCCTATACTCCTCCAAAGGTTGTTTGGAAGAAATCGCCATGGGCGATAAGACCGCCGATTTTACTTGTATTTAATGTTCTTGATTTTATGTAGCATTTTTGTACAATAAAATATATTCTATTCTATTCTATTCTACAATTTAGGCCACTTGCATATTTGTAAACATACATACATACATAACTTCACGCCAGGTCCCTTGCGGGGTAGGCACGAACAACAGAGCGCCATACAGGCTTATTGTTACACACCTCACTTGCTTCTTTAACATTCATAGCTCTTGTCAGGCACGCTCGTCTGTTTTTAAGGCTCCTGACATCACCTTCTGCTAATACAAGATCAATTTGATCATGGAAGGTGTGTCGTGGCCTTCCGCGACATATTTGTAAACAAAGTACATTTTATTACCCGTCGGTGTTAGAGCTAATAACACTGAAGCGCTTTTATGACCGTCTTCTTTTTTTACTTTGCGTTTAATCTTTGTGATTGGAAGAATAGCCCATTGTGTATTGTAATCATTACGGTAGTCATTAGCCAGGTGTGATTTTTAGAAATTCTGTCTGCAGATATATTGTATTTATTTGTACAGTATAAAGCAATGCCCCAACGGAGGGGTGATGCAGTCAGCGATAACCACAAGCGTGATAATCTATACAGTGAAGTACTTTGCGCGTGTTATTGAATCGTGCATCACGTTTTTACTGGTTGTGTTCAGTTATATTTTCATCTATGTTATACGTGTTTGTTCTAGAAAGAAAGAAGAAAGAAAAGATTTATTGACTTAAAAAAATCTTCTAAGTTCTAATAAATTCTATAGTAATTCCAACGGCATTTTAATTCGAGTCCTGCAACTCGTAACAATAAAATAAAAGTCGTGAAAAAGGCAAAGAATATTATCGGCAAAAAGATTTGCTAAACGCCTTAGTTTATAAAGTCCAATATTTATTTTCGAATATCCTTTAATGTTTTAATCAGCAATAATTCTTTAAGCTGCTTATAAAATAAACAAAATATTCGATTGAATATTTTGTAAGCTGCTTAAAGCACCTTAATTTTTGTATAACAGTTCCTGTAATAATTGCTGTAATGCTCTTAATACAAATGGTTTGCACAAATCTGACGCTCGGAACGGAGCTAGCTTTGCGCGCTAAGTCTTTGCAAGGTCGGATTATCTCGACTTCAGTAAAATTGTATGTTTTAAACTGACATGTTAGTATTCCCTTAAGTTGTCGTGACTATTATATATGTTACAGCCAAAGTAATAAATCTGGATATTATGTATATTATTTATAATACATACATTCATATATAACTTCACGCCAGGTCCCATGCGGGGTAGGAACAAACAACAGAGCGCCATTCAGGCTTATTCTTACACACCTCACTTGCTTCTTTGACATTCATAGCTCTTGTGATGCACGCTCGTCTGTTCTTAAGGCTCCTGACATCACCTTCTGCTAGTACACGAACAATTTGATCATGGAAGGTGTGTCGTGGTCTTCCGCGACTTCTGCATCCATCCACTTTTGCATTGTATATCTGTTTAGGCATTCTTTCATCATACATCTTTCTAATATATAAAATTCTCGTGTCACAGTTTTCGTTGCCATACTCCTCCGAAACGGCTTGACCGATTTTGATGAAATTTTTTGTGCTTATCTATGAGAATCAGCCAACATCTATTTTTCATCCCCCTAAATGTTAGGGGTAGTCCACCCCTAAATTTTTTATTTTATTATTTAGACAAAAATTTTAATTTCTATTTTTTTATGATACAACATACAAAAATACATACAACCCTAAATTATTAACCCTCTGCGACAAACCCCTATTTTTACCGGGCAGGACGACGTCTGCCGGGACAGCTAGTTATTTATAATATCTACTCAATTTCGATAAAGTGATAATTGACACAGAATTAATCACATTAACTGGCAATTATATATAATATCTTCGAAGTCTTGGATAATGTAATAAAACAAGTAGGTTCAATTTGCCTAAAAATTAAATAAAACTTTGTAATATATAATAATTCTACGTTAATTACATTGTTATAAAGTTATGTAACTTTAATTTATAAAGTAAATTTAAAGCTCACATGCCATAAAACAAAAATAAAAAAACTCAGGATCAATACAAGTATTTGGTATCACTCTTTAAAGACTACAATAATAAAATATTTAACTTAATACGTTGGCTAACTTTGACACACTATTATTTTATTTTTATTTTTTTTTTTATTGCAGAAGATCAGCAGACAGGCAGACGGCCCACTTGATGGACAGCGGTTACCATCGCCTATGGACATTTGCAACACCAAAGGTGCTACGAATGCGCTGCTGCTCTCTTTAGGGAGCCTGGAACCTGGTCACTAATGCCGGAACACAACACAAGGTTGTTATGGCGACATACTCTAGACCAGAGGTGGTAGCCATCCAGTCGGGCAAATGCCCTACCACCTGGCTGTGGGTTGTTTTGTCGCCTCTTACGACAGGCCGCCGGGCCGCAGGAAATTGTATTCTTTCTCCGTTCCTGCACGGAATATATTTGAATGTTATATATTATGAATAATATCCGGATAAAGTGATTAATTTATCGCATTGTCTAGTCAATTTTGCTATTACATATAATGTACCAGTACCAGTCATTATGTATAATAGCTATTTAATCACTATGACTGTAACATATATACAAATTA
Organism: Dendrolimus punctatus; assembly: GCA_012273795.1. Classification (NCBI taxonomy): domain Eukaryota; kingdom Metazoa; phylum Arthropoda; class Insecta; order Lepidoptera; family Lasiocampidae; genus Dendrolimus; species Dendrolimus punctatus. Next base: position 19,056,752 of record CM022537.1, read on the forward strand.
ACGTTTTAACGGAATAAAAACCGGTAATTTATTTAAATTTTATTATTTCGATGTTTTGGCCACTTTAAAACCTATTTATTTCTTTTACCTATTAAAATATTATAATTAAGATTAATAATTTTTAATATTTATTATTTTATCAACAAAATTGGGTCGTTTTCGTCTTACGTCAAAAGGAAGGTTTGCACTGAAAATCAGCGTTGTGTCGGATATAATTCCGGCACAGCAATATGCTGAGTGGAAACCTTGTTTGCTGAAAATGCGGCGTACAAATTTTCAAAATATGCTTTGTGTATAACAATATAAAAGGAATGTAATTACATCGCTATTTTTGCTAATAAAGTTTTTCTTCCTTTTCAGTAGCCGTGATCATTAATTGACACTTGACATCTTTGTTTCCTGTGATTACACCTAGTGAAAAGTTGCCGAAACGTCGGAATAAAATCAAATAAAATGTCCCGCTTAAAACAGTTTAAACGTAGTTTTATTTTGAATTCGATCTAAAGCCGATATTCGACGGTTTATTTCTGTCTTTAATTTTGGATCAATCAAAAGAAGTGATTCAAATAATATTAACAATGCCATTGTATACTGTTGGATCAGTTTAATTCTGCGCTTTTTAACTAAATTGTTATAATTTGTTTGATCCGTCTAATATAAGAAAGAAATAAATAATTTATTTGCTAGGAAAGTGATACAATGATACAGAAATATTTATACATACGTTTTTTTATGACATTATATATATTTTACACCGCATTTCCTACAAATGAGGTCGGCAACTCAGCTTCATGCTGTGTTGGAGTTTCCTCCAGCACAGCGCTAATTTTCAGTGGCGACCCCGCCTCATTTATAAGAATAAGGTTTTTATGACTAACATGTCATAATACGTTTAAACTGTTTTAAACGCGGTAGTTTATTTTATTTTTATTATTCCGACGTTACTGTAATCACAGGAAACAACGATATCAAGTAATATCCGTGCAGGAACGGGAAAAGATTACAATTTGCCGCGTCCAGGTGGCCAGTCGTAAGAGGCGACAAAACAACCCAAAGCCTGGTGGTAGGGTGTTTACTCATCTGGAAGGCTACCACTTCTGGTCTAGAGTATGCTGCCATTACAACTTTGTGTTATGTTCCGGTATTAATAGTCAGGTTCCGGTGTCCCTTTAGAGAAGGGCGGCATATTTTTTTTTTATTTTTTTTTATTGCAGGAGATCAGCAGACAGGCAGACGGCCCACTTGATGGACAGCGGTTACCATCGCCTATGGACATTTGCAACACCAAGGGTGCTACGAATGCGCTGCTGCTCTCTTTAGGGAGCCTGGAACCTGGTCACTAATGCCGGAACACAACACAAGGTTGTTATGGCGACATACTCTAGACCAGGGGTGGTAGCCATCCAGTCGGACAAATGCCCTACCACCTGGCTGTGGGTTGTTTTGTCGCCTCTTACGACAGGCCGCCGGGCCGCAGGAAATTGTATTCTTTCTCCGTTCCTGCATGGACAAAATATTGGTAGCACCTTTGGTGTTTTTTGGGGTTGACCCTAATTAGCGATGAGCAGTACACGTGTGAGCCAGTACGTTTGCCCCGTACAAAATATATTTGTACTGACTACGGCTCAAAATTTGAAATATACCACACTATTTTTTTTTTGTCGCGCTACTACCTACAAGTAAGAGGAAGGACGGACCGAGGCTTATTTCTACAACCGCACATTAATGCTTGTATGGATATTTACATGACAAAGAGGGACAACATGATAATGTACGACTGTTAGTGAAATGAGTTGACTGAGGCCGAGCACATACGATATTTAACGAACATTTCCGAACTACGTTTTAACGGTTTTAAGCGCGGTAATTTATTTGATTTTGGTTTATCCGACGTTCCGAGAGAGAGAGACACTTGTCTAACGTGTATTGTTAAAGTTTTATTTAGCCTACCGCCAACTTGTTCATCTGTCGCCCGTGACCACGGCCACTGAAAAGCGGCCGAAACGTCGGATAAACCAGAATGAAATAAATTACCGCGCTTAAGACCTTTAAAACGTAGTTTTATTATGTATACAAGTCGCGAAAGCTTAAGAAAATATTATTTCCGAACTAGTTTTAAACGGGTGAAACGAGGGAATGACGCTTCACCGGCCTCATCGCTTCATATATACTGTCGCGGTACAAACTGTACAAATGTCCTCGCCTCACTTGAAGTGGCACCTTGTACAGGTTCAGTATAAAAAATCATGTTACTCTTCCAAACTCATCTTAAAATCATGCACTGCCCAACATTAACCCTAATGGTTTGAGGAGCGAGATGGAATGCTTCTCAGTCTCAAAGGAAGACCTTCCAGCGAGGCTATTGTTGTTTCCATGTCATCATCATCATCATCATCCGAGCGTTAAATCCCGGTTGCGTTCGGAGCGTTCACTCCGACGCCCAGGGTCCGCTTTCCTACTTTTCCTACTCCACTTCGCGCGGTCTTCAGCATCCCCCGTTTTGAGACGATTGGCACGCATGTCATCTTTCACGACGTCAAGCCAGCATTTCTTGGGCCTTCCCCTTCGACCGGGACCTGGCGGAGGCGGCATGGCTAGACATTTGTTCCCCACGTAATTAGCCGGTCTGCGTAAAACATGGCCGTACCAGCGTAAGCGACACTCTTGCAGTTTGTCTGCTATGTCACGGACATGAAGACTGCCGCGGATGCGGGAGTTCCTGACCCGGTCTTTCCGCGTCACTCCACATATCCATCGCAGCATATTCATCTCCGTGACACGCAGAGCTCTTGCTTGAGTGGCTCAAGTACTGGCCACGCTTCACTGCCATACAAAAGGACAGGTCTAATGATGGATTTATAGACCTGTCCTTTTAATTTGGCCGGCATTTTGGGGTCACAAATGACACCTGTCACCTCACGCCACTTAGCCCAGGCTGCTGTGATACGGGCCTTGACGTCGAGATCGATATCCCCGGACGCACTAAGGACAGATCCCAAGTACTTAAACTGATCCGTGCGCTCGACCGTATCTTCGCCTATGCGCACGGATGTGGGATCTGTAGTGTTGCAGGCCAAGTACTCAGTTGTACTCATTGTTGTTTCCATGTGTTGCCCATCTATTTATTAGAAATTTGTATATATTCTTTGTACGTTTTGGGAATCGTTTGTGACCTCAGTTATTGTACAGCTATCTATTGACTTGTTAGTGTTCCATTACAGTGTTAGAAATGTTCATAGGCGATGATAACCGCTTTTCATTGGGCGGGTCGTTTGCCTGTCTGCTGAACTCATGAGATAAAATCTAAGTCCTGCGTGAACAAAGCGGCGGGCACACCTAGTTTTAAGAAAGGGAAGGTGTTATAAATATAGTATATTTCACTTAAGCAATCGCCGCTCTATATAACTTGAATGCGTTATACTTGTCAACGACAAATTTGTTAGTGCCCTAATAAATTTTGATGTGGCCTAATGTCATAAGATTCAGCGATTATGGACAAAATTAACCTTTCTTAGAAATATTTTATTGCTTGCTTTTTTTACTGTATATAAAATATATGTGATCAGTATTCCTAATTCCTATTTGGTAATTAAATAACTAATAATTTACTTCTCCAAAAAATTATTAATGTAACTCCAATTTCAAACAAATACTGTTAATTTTATTATTAAGTTAAATATAATATTAAAAATAAAACTACTCTTAATAATAATATTTGCTTAAGTTTTTGCGACTTATATACATAATAACACTACGTTTTAACGTATTTAAGCGCGGTTATATATTATATTATAAATTTTAAGCTAATTAATCAAAATGAACAAGTTGGCGGCAGGCTGAACAAACCTTTACCAATACTCATTGACACTTGACCTCTTTGTCCTCATGATCGTCGGAATAATAATATAATCAAATAAATAACCACGTTTAAAAAAAACGTAGTTTTATTATACTATAAATAATATTTTATTTTTTCAAAGACAAAAACACATTCGACTTTTTCTGTCTGAATTATCGTACCTGTTTTTTCTTGACCTGTACTTACATGGATAATACGTGTTTTTTACAAAAAGCTAGTTGATTTTCCAAAGAAACAATTGAGGTGGCTGCCATAAGAGTATAAGAGAAGGATGAATGAAGTGGGTTATAATTTTTTTTTTAACAAACTAAGTTAATTCTACTAGAATTTTTTTTAAAGTTAAAAGTAGTTAGTTGTTATCCCTTGACTCCCTCATCTCTCAATTGGGACATTGCTTTATACTGTACAAATGCAATATGTATGCTCGGTCACGTGGACTGAAGTTTCTAGAATTACACCTGGCTAATGACTACTATAAAAGATTACAATACACAATGGGTTGTTTTTCTAATCACAAATTTTACACACAAACTAAACAAAAGAAGTCCAAATGGCGAAAAGGCAATAAAATGTCTAAAGGTATGCAGGTATGAATTTGTCTATTGGCGGTTCAGGTCATAACAATATGTTAAAATACACATGTCGGCGTAAACCGTTGTCACGGCAATGGACGGCTTTTGCTAGTCCGTACAAAGTTATTATCACGCACATCTCTGATTTTTAGTAAACGCCCACCTCTTATAACTTTATCCCGCCCCTAACCCATAGTCTTACAAATGCAAAACATTTTTTATCGGAAGTATACATACGCACGCGAGATTCAGCTAATGCAAATGGCGCAGAGACATGTAAATAATGATACTTGTTTACGCGTTTTGATATATGAATATACTTTTTATGCACTACGAACCGTATGCCGTAAAAGATGAGGGTAAAAATCTCCCGGATAGGGTGTAAAATATTTTTTCTCGTGGAATAAGTCCCAGGAGTTGAAATTGTAATCTATATTGTATATTACTACTAGCTGTCCCGGCAGACGTCGTCCTGCCCGGTAAAAATAGGGGTTTGTCGCAGAGGGTTAATAATTTAGGGTTGTATGTATTTTTGTATGTTGTATCATAAAAAAATAGAAATTAAAAATTTTGTCTAAAAAATAAAATAAAAAAATTAGGGGTGGACTACCCCTAACATTTAGGGGGATGAAAAATAGATGTTGGCTGATTCTCATAGATACCGGATAAGCACAAAAAATTTCATCAAGATCGGTCAAGCCATTTCGGAGGAGTATGGCAACGAAAACTGTGACACGAGAATTTTATATATTAGATTATTTTTGAAGTGATAACTTCTTATGGGAGGATAAACCGCTTTGTTACGTAACGCGTTACGGTGCCAGTCTGTCTGGCTTCCCCTTCTCCACGTTAGATTACACGCACACCGTCTGCCCCTTTTTACAACGTTTTTTATACGACGTAAAGATTATTAAGAAAATTCGAACATATTAATCTTATTGGGTACAAAGTAGCATCGAATGTTTGTATATGAAAAAAAAAACATGCCGCTATTAAACGAAAAGCCTGTCATCTCTAAAACGTCGCGAAACAAAAACTCAAGTTTCGGGCCGAGTCAGTCGAGTCATCCGCCCAAAGCAAACAGTATTGCCAAGTGAAACTGTCGAGTCACGGCAGCAACTTCTTCAAGCTTTGATTAATGTTCCCACTTTGTATTTTCTTGTATTTTTACTCACGCACTTATGAAGGGAAGAAATTTGTTAAAGTATTATTCAACTAAGCATCGCTGTTATTGGGTTCTTCGTCATATCTATCCTTATATTTCAGATGACGCATCTGTTAAAAAGAAATTAAAAATAACACCAATCATCCATCTGTCTGCACAGTCCTAACATTTGTCTTGAATATTTTATCAGTATCCCCATAATATATGTTTCTATTTTCAGTACTAATTATTATTATGTTCATAGTAATTATATGTTTTATGTGTATATCTATATATGTAATTTATTATTGTTCATACTATATATCTGTATATATATAACGGCGATCGTCCAGGTTCGTTTTCCATGTCAATAAATCAACTGTTTGTACCTCGAACACCTTATTAAACTCTAATTATCTAAAAAATATTTCTAATAAATCCAAAATACAAAACGATACTTGTTTCCCTCTCGTCCTTAGACGATAGCTTCCCCTCTTTCCCTCCATCATCTTTCAAAACCAACTGACATTTCGTAAGTCAAGTTAATGTCAAAATAAACTGACATTTTATACGTCAAGTGAAATGTTATTCTAGGCGTGATAATTAAAGTGGTTAGTTAAACCCATATTTTATATTGTTTTAGGGAATTTTTACAATTATATCTTTAATATTTAACATATGCAGCAAACTGCGACATCTATATGGAAACAGTGCAACATCCGTCCGTCCTTGCGTGCAGTTGAAAAATAGCGACAGGCACCAGTTGCATGGCACATGCTGAATTACACCTATTTGGTACCATCGCGAGACTTTCTGATATGTACATCTTTGAATCCATCGCCATGTGTCTCACTATGTGAGGATCTAATAAAAGTTTTTTCTTTCTTTCTTTCCTAAAGTACTTCGGAGACACGTAGCCAGAAAACAGGGTGATAATTTAGGATACGTATTGGTCACTGGCAAAATAGAACGACTATTATTAATCTTTTTCTTCTCTTCTTTTTCTTCTTCCTTAGTCTGTTGCATTGGTACGACCTAGCCACCTAGACAACTGGTATCAGCTCTAAACGAATAGAATGAAAACGTACGGCATTTTTTTTATTGCATAAGTTCAGCGGACATACAGATAGCTCACCTGATAGCAAGTGGTTACCATCGCCTACATTTGTAACATTATTAACATGGCCGACATTGGTAACACCATAGGTGCTACCACTATGCTACCGCTCCCTAAAGACAGAAGGTAATTATTTCTGAATAAACTGGATAATTCAGGTTTGTAACCGGCTATAACCGATTACAACCGGTTCTACAACTAAACATTCCTTCATTTATTTCCACCAAAAGCACCAAAGAAACAAAGTCATTTTCACATCTCTAAATTATTACGGACCCATAAACAGAGTTAAATGACTAACTTTTAAAAAGTTGAAATGACTTTTATTAATAAAAAAAAAACACTACGTGAATTTGAAAACAAGGGTATTGTCCCAACAATTTGTTAGCATATTATGTTTATGAAGGATGGCAGCCAATTAGGGTGCGAGGATTATGGGGCCCGTGACAAATGCCCTGACAGCCAGGACACGGCCGTCATGTGGACGCAAAGGGTTGTTTTGAAAGGGGATTGCAATGTCAGGATACATATTACGTTAGCATTTTAAAGGTGAACGCACATTTGTACATAGCATACTTGCCACAGACAAAATATTACAGAGACGGTCAGAGAAAAAAATAAAAATTACTGTTATTATCCGTGCAGGAACGGATAGAGAGGGAGAGATGGGAGAGAGAATACAGTTTCTTGCGACAAACCAATCCTCAGCCACGTCCTACGGTATTTTCCCTGGATGGCTGCCACTATTGGTCTGAAGTATGGCACCATTACAACCTTAAGTTGTCTTGCGGCATTAGTGTCTACAGGCGACGGTAACCACTTTCTATCAGGTGGGCCGTGTGCCTGTTTGCCTACTTCAGGCTTTAAAAAAATTATTGATCAGGTTCCAGTTTCCCTTAAGAAAGCAGTAGCACATCAGTAGCATCATTGGTGTTACAAATGTCCATAGACGACGGTAAACGCTTTTCACCAGGTTGGCCTGTCTGCTGAACTCATGCAATAAAATTTAAAAAAAACACATGACCAAAGTATCTTCGCCAAGATATTAAGAAAAGAGCTAATGAACAGTTTCTTAATATGTTAATTTTTTATAATAAAACTACGTTTCAACGGTTTTAAGCGCCGTAATTTGTTTTTACATTTTTATTATTCCGACGTTTCGGCCACTTTTTACTAGCCGTGATCACGGACGACAAAGATGTCTACTAAACTTAAACTTAAAAAATATACCAATACTTTTAGTTAATTTAGATTTAGTTTATAATTAAATTACTTATTAGCCTTTTTAGATAAGACGGTCATAATGATGATGTGTTTTTTGAATGCACCATTTATAAAAAAAAATTGGCATCCATACATACCGATTTTTCTGAAATGTACATATAATAATGAATGGAAGATGGACATAGGATACTTTATATCCCGGCAGATGGGATAATTCCCGGGATGAAATCAAGTAAATTTTCCGATGGCGGAAAATCGTTATATTTTTGATAATTCACACTATATCTTTATAAATTATTGCCTATGTGTTATTCTGATATGTAAGCTATATTATTGGAAAGTTTCATCGAAATCCATTTAGCAGTTTTTGAGTGAAAGAGTAACAAACTTATATATGTACATCCATGCATCCATTCTTACAAATTATCGCGTTTATAATATTTATAGACACTTCTTCCAGGCGGCAGATTTTGTGTAACACCTCGGGTGATGCGAATTTTACTGGCAATACGTACTTTCCATCAGGTCAGTGAGCTTGTCTGCTGTGCTCCAACAAATAAAAGATATGTAAAATGTTCAACAATCGGACTATTTTCTCTTTAGTTAATAGTTTTATCCATATTTTAAAGTTTAAAATGAAAATGTAGGTAGAAATTTCTAGAAGTCGTAGGTAGGTCATGACCTATTTGTCCTTCCAGTATTTATTTTTCAAATATTTTCTAGTTCTCCGAAACAGCTTTGATAATGGATAATGGAATTCGTGGTATCAGTTTAAATATTTCAATATACCTAAATTATTATAAAATGTCTAGCGCTGTAAAGAGATTTCCACGAGTATTAATTTTCTTTGTAATAATGTTTTTTAATAAAAAAACCTTTGTGTTTAATTTTTTCATAGAATTTCAAGTGTTTGTGAAAGGTATCATATAATTTTTCATTGTATACCACATTTTCAATGATTATATTTTTTAAATTTACTTGTTATAAAATCTTCTAAATTTTCCACGCCCGAACTTGGCCCCTCGCCTTGCTTGTTTAAAACTGATTGGCAGCTTTCAAATGTTGGTTATATCAATGTACAATATTATTCAAGTTTAGTTTTGGCAAAATGCCATTATTTATGACGTTCAAGTATCAAGGGGGTATAACACAGGCGGTTTCCCAGATTCTTACTAACGAAATTACAAGTATCAAAATCAAGTATCAATATTTAGATACGTGGCAATTTCACTAAGCGAATCTCCAAAAAGGGTTTTTCTTTATATTTGTTGTTCTGTTTATATTTAAATACTTTTTTTTCTGCGGAGTGACGCTCGCGGACCGCGTTCGTAATACCGAAGTAAGAAAGAGAGTGTCGGGGTGAAGGTAAGGAAAGGAATGCTCCGGTGGTTCGCGCATGTGGAAAGTATGTATGATGAAAGAATGACTAAACAGATATACAATGCAAAAGTGGATGGATGCAGAAGTCGCGGAAGGCCACGACACACCTTCCATGATCAAATTGATCGTGTACTAGCAGAAGGTGATGTCAGGAGCCTTAAGAACAGACGAGCGTGCATGACAAGAACTATGAATGTCAAAGAAGCAAGTGAGGTGTGTAAGAATAAGCCTAAATGGCGCTCTGTTGTTCGTGCCTACCCCGCAAGGGACCTGGCGTGAAGTTATGTATGTGCATATACGGTACTTTTTTTTAAACTGTCTGTCTGTGTGAATGTTCCGCCTAATCTCTGAAACGCCAAATTTGACATCGATACTTTCCCTGTCAGATAGCTGATGTTTGAAAGAGTAACTCGTGCTATTTTTTTACTTTTTTTTAGGGTGCCGTCAAAAAACATCTACGCGGACTTCACGAAGTCACGGGCATAGCTATTTAATGATAAGACTGGTATTTGTACATAATTAAGTTTTTTTTCTATAAAGAAGGTATTTAGAAGGACATACCTTATTAATATTACCATCTAATCTAAAAAGATTAATAAGTAATTTAAATATAACTTAAATTAACTAAAAGTACAATCAAGTTATAATACAAGCTAGTAAGCTTTTCTTAGTGGTGGAATATAACGGCCTTACTTATAATAATCTCGTTAAGAAAACGATTAGGTTACTTACATCTCTCAAGTAAGAGAATCAGAATCAGTCCCTAATCAATGAATATCTCATTTTCTTCACTTATAAACGTGTATTACCTGTTGCTTACCGAAGAGGAGCACAGATAAACGAAATTTGGATGATTAACGTAGGTTGTACGCAAAGAGAAGTTTATAGGTGAGATTTTCATTAATGAGGTATGTAAGAATAAGCCTGTATGGCGCTCTGTTGTTCGTGCCTACCCCGCAAGGGACCTGTCGTGAAGTTATGTATGTATGTATGTATTTTCATTAATCAGTTGCTGAGCAGTTTCTTTAAATTTAAGAAACGATTATAAGGTCCTAGATTTAAAATTACAAAATAGATAAACTGGCTTATTTATGTTGTAATTCTGATCTACATATATATGAGATATATACTGAATCTCAATCTCTAATGAACTTAAACGCTTAATAACTGAAATATGCCGCGGAAGTTTGGAAGCGAATATGCATGGACTGCGCCAACTATGTTCTCACAATTATCCAACATGTTTCGGGAACTTAACATAGCATTGGAATAGTTATCGTTGAATAAATACATCGCGCTGATGAGATGTTAAGAGCACAAAATCAACGCTATAGTCATATTTAAGGAATCTCCCACACTTCTGCATGAAGTAATTATGTCAACCATTATTTTATTTTGGCATAAAATAAAGTGGTTATGTATAATATATATATATATATATATATATATATATATATATATATATATATATATATATATATATTAGGGTGATCCAAAAATATTTTTTTTTTTTTTCCAAACAGGTTCAAAAGTTTCTTTTGGGTGTAAAAAAAATCGGTGAAAAGCTGAGCCCTTAATATTAAGATTGTCCTCATCGCATTTTTTTAATTCCCATAAGAATAACACAGGAAAAATTGTTTTTGCTTCTTCTGATTTTTGTACTAGCCTAAAATCAAAAATCGACAAATCAAAAAATGTTATCAGATGTTTTTTGTAGAGCGTTCAATTCTCTATAAAGATTGGAACAGCAATTTATCAGTCAACCAGTCGTTTGAACGGTACAAAAATCAGAAGAAGCAAAAAAATTTTTTTTTTGGATCACCCTAATATATATATATAAATCAATTATTGCTGTTCGTTAGTCTCGCTAAAACTCGAGAACGGCTGGACTGATTTGGCTAATTTTGGTTTTGAATTATTTGTCGAAGTCCAGGGATGCTTGAAATATAGTAAAAACAACAATTTCACTTCCTTTACAAACTATTCCTACCTGTCAAACATTTGATGTTCGTCCCGTAGTTTTGAAATCAATTAAATTTAAAAGTCGTTAAGAAATCAAATTAAATATCACTTTTATATTCCCTAGTTTTTCCCTTTTTTGGTTTTGAATGTCAAACTTTGAGGTCACGTTTAGGTATAGGTACAATGATACCTCCTCTGTTTGTGACAGAAAAAGATCTAGTCGTCCACGTAGGGTTCGTATGAAAAAGATGGTCAAAGCAGTAAGGGAAAAAATTCGAAGAAATCCTGTCCGAAAGCAAAAGATTTTATCTCGGATGATGAACATATCACCTAGAGCCATGTCGCGTATTTAATTTAAAAAAGAATAGGGTAGTAAAATCGAAAGGCCACTGAAGCGGTACGCAAAGGGAGATCACAGAAAAAAATTGTTTACGGATGAGATTTTTTTACAATTGAGCAACATTTTAACAAATAAAATGACCGTGTATATGCTCAAAGCTCTAAGGAAGCTTCTCAATTAGTCGACAAAGTGCAACGTAGGCAATATCCGTCTTCAGTGATGGTTTGCTGGGGTGTTAGCTATGAAGGAGTGACTGAGCCATATTTTTGTGAAAAAGGTATCAAAACATCGGCACAAGTGTATCAAGATACCATTCTTGAGAAGGTAGTTAAGTTCCTTAACAACACCATGTACAATAACCAAGAATGGTCCTTCCAGCAAGACTAGGCGCCGGGTCATAAAGCTCAGTTCACGCAGTCTTGATTGGAAACGAATGTTTCAGACTTCATCAGAGCTGAAGACTGGCCGTCGTCTAGTCCCGATCATAATACGCTGGATTATGATTTATGGTCAGTTTTAGAGAGTACGGCTTACTCTAAATGCCATAAAAATTTGGAGTCCCTAAAACAATCCACACGATTAGCAGTGCAGAATTTCCCCATGGAAAGAGTGCGTGCTTCTATTGATAGCTGGCCTCAACATTTAAAGGACTGTATTAAAGTAGTAAACAGATATACAATGCAAAAGTGAATGGATGCAGAAGTGGTGGAAGGCCACGACACACCTTCCATGATCAAATTGATCATGTACTGGCAGAAGGTGATGTCAGGAGCCTTAAGAACAGACGAGCTTGCATGACAAGAGCTATGAATGTCAAAGAAGCAAGTGAGGTGTGTAAGAATGGGCCTGTGTGGCGCTCTGTTGTTCGTGCCTACCCCGCGAGGGGCCTGGCGTGAAGTTATGTATGTATGTATATTAGGGTGATCCAAAAAACAATTTTTTTTATTTTACGCGTGGACAAATCAAAAAATGTTATTAGACCTTTTTTGTAGAGCGTTCAATTCTCTATAAAGATTGGAACAGCAATTTATCAGTCAACCAGTCGTTTGAATAGTATAAAAATCAGAAGAAGCAAAAAAAAATTTCCTATGTTATTCTTATGGGAATTAAAAAAATGCGATGAGGGCAATCTTAATATTAATATTAAGGGCCCATCTTTTCACAGAAATTTTTTTACACCCAAAAGAAACTTTTGAGCCTGTTTGGAAATTATTTTTTTTTTTTTTGTATCACCCTAATGTATATACATAACTGTGCACGAGATTACTAACTATTCAATATAGTACTGAGACCGACTTAAAATACAGCAGAATAAGCAATGTCCAAACAATATGCTTAAAACAAACAAAGTGGAAACACGCTCATTCGCCGCTGTCCCGTTGCACGGAGCACGTCACGTTCATCATAATCTAGTTTGTCCAGCTGCATACTATTTACAGCCAGTTTTGTAATGTGCGAAGCGTATTTTGCACATGTAAACGAGAACAATGTTAGTTTTGATTGGGTTGCTTTCTAATGTTAATTACTTCGATACCTTTATTTTATTTAGATAGATTTTGTAACTTTCGATGAGTTGGGTATAAGGTTAGTTCTTATAGCCTTACTATTAATTGATGGCCAGTTCCTATCTCTTAGTATTCATTCACTTGCCCTACAATCGGTTGAATTTTGACCCTACTTGTATGGAGCTCATGTCAAAAGTTATCCGATAATGCGACAAACGAATGATATTTTTCTTTTTATTGCGGGAGTTCATCAGACAGGCAGACGGCCCACTTGATGGAAAGAGGTTAACAGCGCCTATCAGTGAGCTTATATATACTAGAGTAGCAACGTCTTACAAATAATTATTTAAAATGCGTAGCCACTTGCGAGTTTAAAAGACGTAGCTTTGAAATCTAATGTAATGCCAACAGTTTGCCAAAGTAAGCCATATTTGTCTCGTTTCTTCCATAGTCCAACCAATTTCGTGAAAATGGACAGAGTTGCCAGTAGTCAGAAATATCCCCAGATTGAACGTTTTTTTGGCTTCTTTTTTATAGAATATAAAACTTACAATATATACTTAGTACATAATTATTATAAGAGTCTGTACATCGATGTTTTTGTAAAAATATTTTAGTAAACTGGTTTTGATTTGGTTTTCACGGCTTGCTTAATATCTTACTATAACAATATATTTTAATAAAACATGTGCAAAGGTTCAATTAACGTTGAGGGCCTAAAATCGTCTACTTTTGAGAATCGCTACGTATTTAGATATACTAGTAAGACTTAGCTTAAGGTTACACTTTATATCGATACATGTCAAGTTCGTCATATAAATCTGCGAAGATGGCCCCCCTCTGATATTAGAATAACCGCCACTTTTGACTTAGACAAACAAATAAAGATCATTCTAGCTGCTGCTGAACCTAATACTATTTTATGATAATTATTGACTCTGTAGTATCATAAAAAAATTAAAAAGCATATTAGAGTAGTTGTCGAAATTTTATTATTAAAGCACACAAAATTTACTGGCGCACGCTTCCATCATTCACTTTTTCAAGAACCACAAAATCCTCCAAAAAAAATTAAAAAAATAAAATCGTTAAAATTTTAATTCGTTTTACTGGCAACACCGATGACACAAACAATGCACGATACATTTATTATTTTGTTTTCTAATGTTATTTTAAATAATGCGATCAAAATTAAGCAAACTTACTAGTGAAAGCTAACGTCACTTGCTTTATTATCATTTTCGGACGTGATACACAACTTTTAACAGTACATTTCACCATTTTGAATACGTTTTTACGCCCGTCGCGGATACGTCACACTCGCTTAATGTCTAACTTACAACTGGGGCCAGATATGCCTGCAGGCATCTTTGAAGTGGCAACACGCGGTACCGTAAACTGCGTATCTAGTTATTATAAGATCATTGGCGCCTATGGACATTTTTAACACCAAAGGTGCTACAAATGCGCTCCTGCTCTCTTAAGGGAGACTGGAACCTAGTCACTAATGTCAGAACACAACTCAAGGCTCTGTGAGTTGATGCTCAAAATTTCACTTCTACTGCGTATGAACTGCACACACAATGTTTTAAATAAATTGGTTTTGGAACTTCGTCATCTTCGGCAACCGATAGGACACGTGTCGTACCCTCATAGCAATATAGTCGATACCCACTGCAATTAAATCACATACTAGAACAGTTTATTTCCACAATCAAACCCGGTAGGTTACGCTGGAGTCGAGCACTAGATTTTTATTTTTTCAGGACAGGACAACGTCTGCCGGGATCGCTAGGAAGTTTTCCATACTTTTCCAAATATGTGTTCATACATCAAATACAATGGAAATGAAATATTGTACAATTGTTTATTTAGCCAATTAGCCAGGTGGTAGGGCATTTGCCCGACTGCATGGCTACCACCCCTGGTCTAAAGTATGTCGCCATAACAACCTTGAGTTGTGTTCCGGCATTAGTGGACCAGGTTCCAGTCTCCTTTAAGAGGGCAGCAGCGCATTTGTAGCATCTTTGGTGTTGCAAATGTCCATAGGCGATGGTAACCGCTCTTCATCAAGTGGGCCGTCTGCCTGTCTGCTGACCACCTGCAATAAAAAAAAAAAAAAAATGTAATTTATAATAACACAAGCGGCCCCGGCAGACGTTGTCCTGCTCTGAAAAAATAAAAATCTATGACCCGATCCCAGCGCCACCTACCGGTTCTAATTGTGGATTTAAACCATCCGGGGACCCACTCAAACACACAAAAACAAAATCGCTCCCCGTTGTTAAGAGGATTCTAGAACCCGATCTCAGCGCCACCTACCGGTTCCAACGGTATAAAAACTATCCTATCTTTCAAGTTGGATCAAACTGCACACGGTGTGCAAATTTGATTAAAATCGGTTGAGTAGTTTAGGAGTCCATCGCGGACAAACATCGTGACACGAGATTTATATATATTAAGATTATGGTAAAAAAAAACATATTCCGTAAATTAAATTTCAACCGATAACAAATAATTAAAACTTATATAAATATATTCAATCATAGAATAATACAAAAAATCATACCATGCGATTTATTTATACCTCTCTTAAAAATATACCATCGTATTACTACAACGTTCGAAATATCTCAAATCCCATTACAGACCACAGTAAACTAGTTGGGCAAGCGCTTTAATATTAAATAAACAACATCAAAAGGCAATAAAAAGCGAGTAAATTGCACGCCAATCACTTTTACAACGTCGTATTTCAAAGAAAATAATAACTCTAAACCCACGATATTATGGCGTGACGAACAAGCGTGTTTCAGTGACGGCCGAAACATTTGTCACGCCCGCGATCAACTGTCGTCGCCAAGTGTTGTAGTGTTTTCAAAAGTTACAAGTATATCATGCAACAAATATATTACTTTTATATTATTTTGTAATAATATGCACGTATTATTATATGTATATACCGCAAGGAGCGCGAGTAGCGACACCTCGTACCTGACTCCGGGGGCCAAGGCAAGGCCCTCGCCTTCATGCTTGCCTTAGCAGCCGACACGGAGTGGAGAACGCTAAAGCTAAGACTCAAGCTCCAGGGATGGAAGTGTTAAATGGCATCACGTCAGAAGTAACTTCGGTGAACCTACTGCCCATTTCTATACACCCCTTAGCCACTCACATCCATGTTGCACCTGTCTTCTATGGCATTTTTTGGATCCCATGCAGGAAGTGGCGAGACATCGTCTGCCCATTTTTCCATGTTCCGTGAACATTGCGACTGGCAGGCGTCATAGTCCCCATATTCCTAGGCCCCTAGTACCACTAGTAGTTCACCCCAATAGCCCCGTTCTTTTTGTTCTCATTTCCCACAACAGTCGTACACTGGCCTAGGCTTGTCCTTTGATGCATTACTATATCGTGCAGCCAGGGATAATCGCCGGTCAGTGTCACGCCACATTTACATTAAATTTGTCAAAAGGCCTCTACGTGTCGGCCTGCCCATGGCCCCACGCAAGCCCTCCAAATGTCCGGGCCATTTTTATGGCCCGTAGTTTTAAGACATATAATAATATGCATGTATGAAGTAGGGAGTTGAGTTAAGTATCATCTATTTATCTGACTTTCACTTTTAAAACAAATTAAAAAGTATCATGCGAAAAAAGGGATACTACACTATTGGAGAATATTTAAATGACAAAACATCATTTACGTAGCAGCTTGCACCAACCTCTTGTACTATATTTTGTATAACGTTTTTTTTTTAAATCTTGCCAAGCTTGTAAGGAACTTATGGAGATATGTTGCAGCGTAAAATTTTAGTAGGTCATATTATGTAACATATTAATGACATCTATTAAAACTAAAATAATACTTTTCTTTCCTTTTATTGTGTCTATGTCTTATTGAGTATGCGCTCTTTGCTACAACTCAATTAATTCTTCAAAAGTAATTCTGTAATATACTTTTTTATAAAACTTATAAAAAACAGAACTTGAGATATGAATAGTATAAGGAATATAAAGCAAATTTTTTTTTACAAAGACATGTTGCTGGCGGGTTTCTTGCTGCTTCTTCTCCTTAACAGCAATAACACATTGCGAAGCGATGTACATAGAATAGGAAGTAAAATTAAATTTTAACTTATATGTATGACCTTCAAAAAGTGTTCTCCAGAGGAACTTATTGGGAATCAAAACTTTTGAATTTAATGTTACGCACATGAAAATTCCATCTAGTAAAGTTAAGTCAGGATAAGTGATGTAAGACAACTGGACTCGGGGCGTATCGCATAGGATTCTATACCAAACGCTGAGCAGGTAGCGTCCCATTAATTTTCATTGTCAAACTTATAATTAGCCCTCTTATTAATATTAATAAATATTAATATATAAATACTCAGCCCCAAAGACAGTCTAGACATTAACTCATTACATATTCTTCAATGTCAAAATGGTATATAGAATATAGAGTTACAACCCAGGCGCAGACAAAGAAAGACGGGTTCCACGTACAGATTTAGCACATTTATTACCCGCCGGCATTTTTAATAATTGTAATTCTTTTATGATCGTCTTCTTTTGTTTACTTATTTATTGGCATACGTTTCTGGACAACAGCCCATTGCTTCATCGTACTCGTTCGTGGCCGCTTGAGGCCGACGACTTAGCCAGGTGTTTCTGAGTACGTTGACTACGATACGGGCACATTGCATTTGTGCAGTATAAAACGATGGCGTGATTGAGGGAGGGGGCAGTTCAGCGACAACTACGATTAAGGCATGACATGTATACAATCGGGAATCATATAGTGACGAACTTTGCGCGTTTTGTTGAATTACAACCTTCTGCATTACGTTTGGATTTGTTGTGTTCGGTTATACTTGTGCCTGTGTTATACGTGTTTGTATAGTTCTAATAAACTCTATAATAATTGCAACGGCATTTTAATCCGAGTCTCGCACTCTTAACAATAAGTAATATAATAATATATCATACATATATATATATATATATATATATATATATATATATATATATATATATATATATATATATATATATTAGGGTGGTCGTTAAAAATTACATTTCTTGCGACGCCCCCTAAAAAGCTTCCTTTTAATGTAAAACACTGGGATTTTTTTAATAATTTTTCAAGTCAAGACATCACGTGCCTCAAGAAAAATATAAGAAAAATTGAAAGATAAGCTTGAATCACGAAGAATTTTAAACTTTTTCTGAAACTATAATTTGAAATTCATCACTGGGAATGATACGGAAGGTATTTCATTGTTAAAACTTTTCCAATCTTAAAATAATTATTTTTTCTAAGTATGAAGAAGTTTCCTGAAAAAACATGATATTACCCAAAAATTTACTTGAATCGTCTTGAGGCACGTGTTGTTTTGACTTGAAAAAATTATAAAAAAATCCCAGTGTTTTTTCATTAAAAGGAAGCTTTTTAGGGGGCGTCGCAAGAAATTTAATTTTTAACGACCACCCTAATATATATACTTCATCACTTCAAAACTCGCGACTAATTAAATTGTAAACTACAGTAAAACGAGTGAAAGCAACCCATCTATATTCGAAACACTCGTAGCCATGTACTCGTAGTACTTCGTAGCAGCGTAGCGGCGTAGCTATCAACCTTGACAAAATCAATTTGCCAGAATCTCGTCTAGGGCTGACAGGATTTTAATTTAGCTCAACTAAAAAGGAACAAAAGGAGGGTTGTGATTTATGGCTGACTAGCACGTTTAACACAGTTTTGCTGTCATGTTTTATTTTTCAATGCATTTAATACAATGAAATGATATGAAGGCCACTGAAAAGTGGCCGAAACGTCGAAATAATAAAAAAATGTGTGCGTGTACTAGTAAGAAGTACAGTACAGTAGTACACACGTAAGAACTGAAACTTCTTTATGACCTTAGTTTTCGAAAAATGATCTACTGTATGCAACTTTACATCGTATTGGTAAATAAATAAAGCCCCTGCCACGACCGAATCGACCGTGGTAGGGCTAAGAAAACAAGATGTCGCATGACCGAAAAAAGTGACGGTAAAAAGAATTCCAACGCCGATAAAGAAGTTTCACTTCAATAAAAAAAATTACCGCGCTAAAAACCGTTCAAACGTAGTTTTATTATGAATAAAAGTCGCGAAAACTTAAGGAAATATTAGATTAGGTATGTTTCACAGAAATGTACAAGAAAATCCTGCGTCTTGTTAAAATAGGCCAACCCTATTAGTCATCTATATTCGTAGCCGCGTAGCACTTTCGTAGCAACGTAGCGCTGTTGCCCGCTCTAATGAATAGCCTCCGCCTATGTCGACACCGATTGACGACACTCGAACACTGGCTTTGCATTGCTTATTCAATTTTCTTTAAGTGTCACTTCCGTATTGTTTTGGGGGTCTGGCCTCATATACATAGACTTGATTTAATTGTAATTAGCAGCTCGTTCAATGAGCCTTAAAGATTCATAATACAACCATTTTCTATTATTTTAACGGTTCAAGCTGTTCATTTTTGGAAGACATTACCTGTTGCTGTCAGAGAAGCAAAACTTCTATCAAGATTTAAGAACTTACTCAAGAAATACTATATGCAATATAATTATGTTAAAAAGTTCGTTTTATCATATATATATGTCGCAGAACGTTCTCACGACATCTCCTTTAGTTATTGCAGGTTTAGTGGGCGTCATCAGGATAAAATGCGAGCATAAAACACAACGGCCAGTTTATACACTTTTAATTTAGATTCTATCAACATTTTGACATAGTTTAGACCGAGCAGCGGGTTCAGAGCACCCGCTCATACTTCTTAACTTAACACTTTCTTTTAAAATACTCCATGGTCCAACTCGACCTATTGCCATCAACCAAATGCGCCACAAAAACTCCTCAGTCTACCCAAATAGATATTACTCAAAGTATAGAGGGCGCTGACCCCTCTCTAGACATGCTCTGCTCTCATTGGTCGTTCATTAAATTACAATATTCATAACTTTTATTAGGTTAGAACGATCTTTAAGTTATAGAAACATTTAACAAATCTAATTAAATTAAATTAAGAATTTAAGAAGTAATTAAAATGTTCACAAATGATATTGTGCGTTATACATCCAGTCAATAATACATCGAATTATAATTTCCCTCCGACATATATATATATATATATATATATATATATATATATATATATATATATATATATGTGTGTGTGTGTGTGTGTGTGTGTGTGTGTGTGTGTGTGTGTGTGTGTGTGTGTGTGTGTGTGTGTGTGTGTGTGTGTGTGTGTGTGTGTGTGTGTGTGTGTGTGTCGGCTCTGGCTGGCGAACAACACCAAGTCACTAGACTTATTAAAATTACAATATTAAATGCAGCAAAATAATACACACAAATATTAGGACAAATCCAAAAGTTTCATCCACGCTTGTCACGTGTCGAGTAGCGTCAAAGAATGCTGCGATTATCTAACAGTCATTATCGACCACAACCAAACTATGTTAAACCTTTGGCCCCCTAAAAATTGAATATAGTTTGACTCAGTAGTTTTCATTTTACGAAAAAAAAATTGTTCCCGTTTCTTGAGACCTATATTTTTTAAGGCACCTTTTGAAGACCTACCCATAGCTAGACACTAAAAAGTAACACATAAAAAAAACTTCGTTTTAAAAAACCGGCTTCTAAAATGAAAAAGTATAACATTACTTATTTCTAAAGATATTTTTAATTATAATATCTGATTTTTAGGGTCGCTTGCATAACGATCGTCTTTAAATAAAATTCGGTTCGGTTATCTCGATGTGCAGGTATCATCACGATGTTTTCCTTCACCGTTGTCAGCACGTGGTAATTGTAACAATATGCTCATTAGGTCATAGAACTGCCTAAGTTGTGCACGCCTCCTGGCTAGGATTCGAACCCACGTTATTTGAAACGCAAATTAGATACACGATTGCGTGACAACTTATTACTGTGTTACTAATAACACGTTTAATATTAATTATTTATATAAAAATAATATTAAACAATACAAAATATTAAGCAGAAGTTTAAACAATGAGCCCATCAAAAACACTTAATTGTTGCTAATTAAAATCAATCTCTGGCAGGAGCTCTCCCCCCCCCCTTCCCCCCGCCCCCGCAGACGCCTCTGGCCCCCCTCCGTGGCCTGCTGAATAGCGACAGTGGGCTTATCGTGGCCCACAGATCGAGTCTGGGCAGACAAAGCGCCCGAACAATGGTTTATCTCCACAAAGAAACTCTACTCATTACTTGAGAAAGGATAGACTCTGTCTTTATTTTCACTTGAGAAACTTCATTAGGCGACGTCCAGGGCTGACAGGTTTGCCGGATTGTTAAAAAAACTACAGATAACGCGGTAGTGGCATTGTGATTTTCTCTTAGACTTGACACATAATGGTGCATCTACCCCGCGGTTAGTTTTTGTGAGGCAACGAAATGCAACATTTCATATATATAAGACTAGCTCCTGCCCGCGACTTCGTCCACGTACAATAGTTTAAAAAAAATCAAAAACCTTGATTTTCAAACATTCTTTATTGAATTCAGTGCTCCGCTCCTATAAGTCTTAGCGTGATGATATATAACATATAGCCTTCCTCGATAAATGGGCTATCTAATATGAAATAATTTTTCAAATTTGACCAGTAGTTCTTGAGTTTAGCGCAAGCAAACGACATAGTGCTGGTCTATAATCCCATTTAACACTTAGGATACATTCTATCCCGATAAAATACGTCGTTTCCTAAGAATGGACGGATTAGTCAAAATGTATGTATGTACATTTTTCAATTCACTAACAAATACCTACGTTGGTTTCGACTTACCCCTATACTTTTACTGGGCATTTGTTTAGACTATATCGATTTAGTTTCTTTGTTATTATTGTATAAACAGTTCGGCGTGTGTATTTTTTTTAATCGGCAGACAAACACATTGTATTATACCCAAATTAAGCAAGTTACGCTTGTGTTATGGGTAATATACAATGGACTCTGGGGCCGATCCTAGACACCCAGACCATAGTAAATAACGAGGAAAAAACGTTTCCGAAATTTACTATACCAGGAATCGAACCCGGAGCCTCTGCGTTGCAGTGAGGTAGGCCGGCAAAGGCTAAGCCCGCTCAACCACTTTACATCAAGTGGGCGGTCTGCCTTTTTGCTGAACTCCTGTAATAAAATAAATTATATTATATTTAACAAAACCGAATTAAGATTTTGTGTAAGTAAAATAAAGCTTAGTACAAAAATGCTTACATATACACATACTACAAGAAAAACAAATTCATAAAAGAAATAATATTTTCTTAAGTTTTCGCGACTTGTATACATATATAATAATACTGAGTTTTAACGATTTTAAGCGCGGTAATTTATTTGATTTTTGTTATTACGATGTTTAAGTTAATTAATTAAATTATATTAGGCTCCCATAGAGTAAATAATAACCACAAACAAAATTAAAATTAAATAATTAAAATTAACAAGTTGGCGGTAGGCTAAATAAAATTTTAACAATACTCGGTGACACGACATCTATACCACTTTTTGCAGTGGCCGAAACGTCGGAATAACAAAAATAAAATAAATTACTACTAAAATGTCGGGGTGAAGGTAAGGAAAGGAATGCTCCGGTGGTTCGGGCATGTGGAAAGAATGTATGATGAAAGAATGACTAAACAGATATACAATGCAAAAGTGGATGGATGCAGAAGTCGCGGAAGGCCACGACACACCTTCCATGATCAAATTGATCGTGTACTAGCAGAAGGTGATGTCAGGAGCCTTAAGAATAGACGAGCGTGCATGACAAGAACTATGAATGTCAAAGAAGCAAGTGAGGTGTGTAAGAATAAGCCTAAATGGCGCTCTGTTGTTCGTGCCTGGCGTGAAGTTATGTATGTATGTATGTATGTAAAATAAATGACTTCCGTTAAAACGTAGTTGTATTACGTAAAAGAAATATTTGTGGTTTCAATTGAAGTCGCGGGCAGGAGTTAGTTTAATAAAAGGAAAAGGTAAAACCGAATAGGTAACAAGTGGTTCCCATTCCTGTCCTCGGGAGGTATTGCTCATCATTCCAGGGGTCCCATGTCAGCGAAATATGGAATTTTCCCTTTCTAATACCGTCTTACGGTCCAATTTATTGAGGGTCTTAGGGATTTATGTATACGTTTTGTCTTTTTATTATTTTACCTCTTTGAATAAGTGGTACGTATATATAAAAGGGTATATATAGAAAATATGAAAAAGTTCTGTTCACGAGACGCTGATTTCTTATAGTAATAAGCTAGCTAGTATAATACGGCCGGCGTAAGTTGGCGAATGTGAACATAGGCTCTGCGAACTTTAGCGCACGTAAACTCGTGAGTAAAATACAGTGATCAACTAGTACAAAGCAATGAAAAAATACAGGGATGAAGGGCGACCAATTGTATTCACTGACGAGTCGTATGCCCACTCATCACACGAGTGTACATGCTCTAAATTTCGCAGAGCCTATGTTCACATTGGCCAAGTTACGCCGGTCGTATTATAGTTGTTTCCAGTGAGTTTTCGTTCGTCTTGCCATGACGGAAGGAAATGCTAGCTTTTTTATTTGCTCAAACACTTAATAATTTTTCTATATAAGTATAAACAATCAATAAATAATTCAATATTATACGACTTTCAGATGTTTAAAATAACATTTATTAATAATTATAGCTTTACAAATAAGTTATTTTATACTTTTAGGTTTTTGAAGTCGGGTTTTATGCTCCACAAATGTCGCCACAGTTTCCTAGAATTAGTTTGTAACACCTGGCTAATGATGCTAATGAGCGAGTATTATAGGACAATAGGCTGGTCTCCACCAGAAACCAATAAATAAGTGATACAAAAGAAGACAATTATAAAAGGATTACAATGGGGATTGTTCACTTTTTTTCAATCTGGCTATTTGAAAAACCATTTCGAGGAATAGTGTCCCTAATCATTTCTGTCTAGTTGAAATTCCAAAAAACGTACGATCTTCTTGTATTTTGTAAGAAATGCGTTTGACCTTTATTTGACTTTACTAAATCCAATCAGGTGGGCCGTCAGCCTGTTTGCCTGCTTCAGGTGTGAAAAAAATCTAGCTGTACATTATTGGATTTAAGTTATGTAACATGGATTTTCCCCTTAAGACCCCTTTAAAAAATTTAACGATAACTATAGAAAATAATAATGATTGAACACGAAAAATTATAAGCCTAGCGACAAAATACACTAAAATGATCACGATACGTAATGATTAATGACAGTGATATTTAAATAAGTAGCACAGATTGCTATGATTAGATTAAAACTTGCTTTTATTATTTTTGTTTTCTAGGCAAAGAAATCAATGTAAACTTGTGCCTTATGACGTCATCGGAGAAATAACTTTAAAATCGAATTATAAAAAAACCAACGCTTAAAATACAAAAATATTCAAATTAATATCTTAAAATATCCTATTTTACGTAATCTAATATATAAAATTCTCGTGTCACAGTTTTCGTTGCCATACTCCTCCGAAACGGCCTGACCGATTTTGATGAAATTTTTTGTGTTTATCCGGTATCTATGAGAATCGGCGAACATCGATTTTTCATCCCCCTAAATTTCAGGGGTAGTCCACCCCTAAATTTTTTATTTTATTTTTTAGACAAAATTTTTAATTTCTATTTTTTTATGATACAACATACAAAAATACATACAACCCTAATTTGTCAACCCTCTGCGACAAACCCCTATTTTTACCGGGCAAGACTACGTCTACCGGGACAGCTAGTCTAATATATAAAATTCTCGTGTCACAGTTTTCGTTGCCATACTCCTCCGAAACGGCTTGACCGATTTTGATGAAATTTTTTGTGCTTATCCGGTATCTATGAGAATCGGCCAACATCTATTTTTCATCCCCCTAAATGTTAGGGGTAGTCCACCCCTAAATTATTATTTTTTATTTTTACCGGGCAGGACGACGTCTGCCGGGACAGCTAGTAAAAATATAAAATCAGAGGGTAATGTTTTGTGAACAATCCCCATTAGTTCAAGTGCCAACAGGTAATAAAATGTGCTTCCACAGATCTGTACGTGGAATTATGTAACATTACCAATATTTTTGTTTTAAACTCATGTAAGCATTCCACCACAAAATACAAGCTCCAAATATACGACACATTTAAATCGCAAATGAGACGAGTGAATGCTATATCAGACACCGTCTCGGTGCCGAATCTAATTTCCCACTCGGGTTAAATGGCGATGCGATTCTAAATTGGTTTACGTACGCGGTAAACATTTGGTGGTTATACCCTACATGTGACGTATTATGTCGTCCTGATGGAATATCTGCTTTTACATTAGCCAGAACGACGAGTTACACCCGGTACATTGGTACCGATATATATGGATATATCCTACACTATACATTCAGTTAATTACCATTTTTTTATAGAAACGTACTCACATTACACACAAAAACGCGCCCATAAACATACATGTCCACATACTTATAAAACAGCATAATTTTACAACCTTTAGTTACCTTGCAACGGATGTAACTATGTATATATTGCTTGCTTCTAAAGATTATGCATTTTAAACCCTATAGATATCCAACCACTGACTTATACCTATACTCAAAAGTTCTAAGTGTTAGAAAACTTTATGTTCTAAATGTAATTTTAAGATTACAGAAATCTAAGCCTTTACACTCAAAACATTGATACTACAAGAAGACGATACGTAATATTTGAACTAATAACTATAAAAACTTCCTTTGCTAGGCGGCAATACGTTTATCAATCTAGCTACTTGTACAATAAAATTAACCAGGTGTTAAATCTCTATCATATGAACACACATGCTTGTAAAAGGTCTTTGCTAAATTGGCTAATGTCGCTTGACTACGACCCAGTAGAATCTCTCTTACAAATTCCTTATTGAATATATTATTAATTATGCGTACACATACACACACACACACACACACACACACACACACACACACACACACACACACACACACATACGCACACACGCACGCACGCGCACGCACACACACACACACACACACACACCCACACACACCCACACACACACAAACACATACACACAAACTCACGTATTATTTATTATTTTCTTTAGATTAAATACTATTATAATATTATGTTCTGTGCATAATGAAAATATTTAAGCGCAGTGACTATTAATCTAAAAATACAATGGAATCATAATTAATATTATTTTGATATGTTTATTATGTTTTGTACTTAATGAACATTAAGTACACTAACTTTATTTTCAATTCAATTACAAAATTTATATATTATAATTTTCGATATTTATTAATACAATAATATTTAAGGTATGGAAGAGCGGGATCTTCTGCTACAAGTAAATTTTGCTTAAAACAAGATTCCAGCAACTGTTAACAAATTGTGCATGTGTTTCTGAAGAAATAAATATTTTCATTTTCATATTATATGTAAGTTCGAGTGGAATCTTGCAAGATAAATTTGACCAACTTCCCGATTTCCGAATGAGTTGAAATTTAGCACGCATGTGTATATTGCGTGACAATGCAATAGTATGGCACCATGGAGCTGATTTGATGATGGAGTCGGAAGGTGGCCGTAGGAACTCCTGTACTAAATAAGATAGACCCGTCGTGTTTGGGTTCGTTTCACTTGTCTTGGCTAGCACTCTACTGCCTCATGATATCCAGGATCTCAAAAGCTTGTATTTAAAAACCTTTTTAAAAAAAGCTTATTAAATAATGGACATAACTGTAAACAATATCTGACGAACAGAATTGTACGAATTAAGAAGAAGGGTCTTTGATTCGCAGTAGGCTAGATTGCGCAAAATTTTTATACGTAAATAGTTTTCGAAAAAATTTAAACAAAGTGGACCGTATTCAAAACCAATGTATGCGGATGATTGGGGGAAATATTAAAAGCACAGCAATTTACGTAATGGAGTGCGAACTTCATTTACAACCATTGCGATGTCGCAGGTACTATCTCGCCGGAAAGTTTGGTTAAAGAGTAAATCATTCTCAGCTAGTAAAATCATCCATATCCTAAGTAATTAAGGTAAGCTTTGCCAGAGTTTTTGTTGGAACCAGAAGCATAAACCTTTACTAGTTCTGGTTCACGACTTACTAAAGAACTTGTCTATCCACACAAGCAAACAGTTGGAGATGTTTTCTTTGGATTCAGGGGTGAGTATTGTGGAAGCTGCTTCCATAATTGAAGCAAATATAAAATCCGTTGGAAAACCGAAGTCACATTATAACCCTTTTGTTTTGAAACAAAGATGCACGTTCCAAGTGCAAGGTATTTAGACTTCTATCACAGATGAGTCAAACGTTAAAAATCAATGCAATTAAGGCCTTTATAACCCGCAAACCATAAGCTGTTTAAAATTAAAAATTGAAGCGAATATTTCCATATTGCATATAGAATTATAGAAGAGGCAGTTTCTTACATAAATTCTTGTGTTGCAGGCAAATATGCCATTTTTACCGATTCTAAAAGTGCTCGATGCACCTCGACTTTTTGAGGACTATCGATAACATACAACATTTTGAAATCCCTTTGTGAATTGTCAAGAAGCAATAAATTAATTAAATAATTCAGGGGATCCCTTCACTCATAGGTTTGCCAGGAAATGAGGCTGTCGATAGCCTCGCTAAGGAGGCTATTGATGATGCAGAACCCTTTCACTGTAAGGACTTTTTTTTATAACGCATGGGGAATGGGAGCCTCGATAGAGAGGCGGATCACATGGAGGAGTCCGTCCTGGCGGTTTCTCTTGATATCAAGAACGCCTTCAACAGTCTCCCTCACGACTCACGAGACAATAAGGGCGGGGCTTCTGTTTCACGAGGCTGTTGGAAGCCTACCTACAGGACAGGTACATCGTCTGGAGGCCGACCTGGCCAGGTTATAGGAAGACGACGCGTCGCGTGCGGCGTTCCACAAGGATCGGTGCTGGGTCCGATCCTGTGGAACATCGGCTACGATTTAGAAGTTTATGCAGGCGAAGCCGCTAATTTAAATACGGTAATAGGATTATTCAGCCCAGTCTAACACGCTCGCCGTGATTTACGGGGTCATCCTTGTCTAGATGTCAAATGGTGACAGTTTTTCGAGTTCGCCCCGGACACATACCACTGAACGGGTTCGCATTTTTAATAAAAAGATCAGTAACACCAAATTGCACAGAGGGTCAGGTTAGAGAAGATGCATATGAATCACATTTTGGTGGAATGCGTACCTAACGAGATTGAAAGAAATTTGTTAGGACGTGACTTGCACGAAATTGGTGCGTCTAACAGTATCCTGGCATATCGCCTATCGGACGATGCCAGGGTGCTACACAATCTAGTTAAAGTAGGTATTAAGCGGCGTTAAATAAATAAATAATTAAGTATGTTTTTCCTATGAAGGTGGCATGGTTAATACTGACCAAACCCTCTTATAAATATAGACAGAGAGAAAAGAAGGATGTTCTGTTACATTTATTTACTCGCATAGTTGTCCATGTCATGTTTTCTTTTTAAGGCTAATAATAAATTTTGTTATGTATCCTCTTGTTTCTAAACGATACAATCGACCATCTTCTTAATTGAATAATAATGCTATATTTTTTTATTCCCTGATTTTTGATGATTGAAAATATGTGAATCCTAATTTCATGTACACATTAGGAAACTAAAGCCCAACTTCGGCGCAAATATCTGATTTCTCGTCGAAACGCCCAAAAGTTGGTCGACTAACGAGTCGTTTGAATTTTTGGCATCGCCCCCAGGCCTTAGAGGCAAGATTGTTTTCGAGACTGCCCGGGACTTGTTTCTGAGTTTAAGCCCTGAAAATGACCGAACTAGGGCAAAATTAATTACGTATTTCGTGGGTTGCTTAAGTGCTTCCGATAGCTTTAATCGCAAATAGTAAATAATATCTCATTATACTTATAATTAAAGAATATTATATTGAATTGCGACCTTCTGCATTACGTTTGGATTTGTTGTGTACTGTTATTATTGTACCCGTGTTATATGTGTTTGTACTGTTCTAATAAACTCTATAGTAATTCTAACGGCATTTTAATTCGAGTGCCGCTAACTCGTAACAATATTCTGTTGTGAAACAAAAGTTCAGGTTCAAAGTTTTCTTACAAATAACATATGATATTTGCTAATTGTGCAGTCGCTGAATGAAAATGTTCGTCACCTTAATGTCGATTTTTGCTTGCACAAGTACAAGAAACACTACTACAATTGTAATAAATTTTACTTTAATAAAATATAAAAACGTGAAAAAAAATGCAATGTTGACAAAGACAGATGCCGAGATTAACAATATGAAACAAAGGGGATATAATAATAACGCTTCACATGAATATTAAAACCAATAAAAATGTTTTACACGTCTAAACAATCTTCTTAAACAAGATAGAAAATCTAGTAACTTTGATCCAATAATATTAAACTTTATTGTCAAATAGTTAAACATAATTTTCTATGGAACAGTCTGTTTTGTGGCTTAGTTTGAAAAAATGACATGTGCTCGCGGAACGTTAAATGAATTAATTTGAAAAGTGGTGAACATTTTCATGACAAAACTGTAGAAACTCGATACTTCCAACAGATTTAAGTTATACACACAATACGTGATGTACACACTTAAATATAAACACCTTACATGTTGACTTATTATGCCAGTTGCCACACCCTAATCCTAAGCAAAGTTTCAGAACCTTTTCAATCAGACAAATCCAACGCAAATCCCCAAGCTGCCAACATTCGAACCTCTATCAGTGAAAACATAAATCTTAAAAAACTTATCAAAAAAGGGTAGAACCACGCAACCGAGATAGCAAGCAATTATTTGTTGGAAACTTATTGCGTTTCAATCGGGCAGAATGGGCCGGGATGGGTCCAAACAGGCCGAAAATGGACCGGTAGCCCATAATGGACCATCGGTAGCCTAACCCCTAAATGCGCCGTAATGTGGAAAGTATCTCACAACAAGTATTATCTTTAGTATCGCTGAGTACTCGATATCTATTATATGTTTCTAAATACTAAACATTTAGTAGTAGTAATTTAGTATATGAAATTAGGATTCGATCATCAAAACTATTAAGACCCAGCCAAAACCAACTGCCAGACCTCAAGACACCTTGAGCTCTTTCTACGTGCACCGGAACACAAACTAACTTGATTTACAATCTTGCTTTTCATTTTAGCTTCTGCCCATTTTAATATCATTTAAAATTTAAGAGTTAGGCAAGTTGCTGAAGAGTTTCTTGCGCCGCTTGTTCTCTTCAAGCGACAGCATGTTGCGAAATGGTGGCAAATTAGATTTAGCTCCCAAAGAGTGAGTGAATGATAACTATAAACAAAAAATAAAAGTAAATAATTTAAATGAGTAAGTTGGCAGTAGGCTTGATAAAAACTTTAACAATACTCATTGACACTTGACATCTTTGTCTTCTGTGAACACGGCGATTGAAAAATGGCCGAAACGTCGGAATAATATAAAGCAAATAAAATACCGCGCTTAAAACCTTTAAAATGTGGTTTTATTAAGTTAAAAACTCTCTTCTCTAAAATTTCAATTTTCCAGATAACATAGTGGATTGGCGCAATGTAGAAGATAAGCTTTGTTTCAGGTTGAATTATTTAATTTCTGGTTCTACAATATAATATAGAAACTAATTTCGAGTAGCTATGTACAAAAAGGTTGTCCTACATTTATTATTGAAGCCTAGAGGCGAATATAAACGAGCTATACTAGCGAAACTTCGTTCGCGTTGCAATGTGTTGCCATTTATCGGGATATAGAATATCCTAAGTGCTGTGTAGTAATTGTAAAATAAATATTTTTATTATTAGTAGTTGTCACATGTCAACATTTGCTCTAAATTGAACCTGATTTCTATCTCATTTTAAAAATTATTATAAAGACTCGATTTTTCTAATTTATATATTATATTATTACGTATGTATATGTATGTAAGTGTTTAATTTATAAAGTAGTTTAAGTATGTTTATTTATGATATATTTAATGATCTGCACCACCTACATCGCCAGATTAGGTTAAATTATTCCTTAAGTTAGGTTACCTGAAAGAGATTGCTTTCAGCGACAAGACCACCTATTGTTTCTACCATGACAAAATTGTAATTGTGTATTTTGAAATTATATATTTGGTGAAAAATAACGTGTTATCTATATATCTATCTATTATTATAGAAGATTATATATAGCTATATATATGTATATTATATATATTAGATGATAGATAGATAGATAGATCTACATATAATGAAACGAAAGTTGTTTATCAGGATCGTCGCAAATGGATTAAACAGGTGTGATGATATGTAGGTATGTATGTAATAAATATTATTTAATTAGGTTACATTTTTGCTGTACTAGCTTACACAATTTGTGTAAGTTTAATCTAAATAAATATATTATTTATAATGCGGCACTTATTTGGTTTTTGGAAAATGTTCTAAACATAGATAATACTGTTACAATAATACACATTAAACACCTAATTAAGATATAATTATATGTAGATTATATAAATATGTAAATATATACCTTTTTTTATTAAACCTCCCACTGCAGTGGTATACCGTTAAGCATTACTTCACTGCAGCAGGGAAGGAATAGAGGGATTTCTTTCTTTCAATTTTTGGACATAATTTCGGTCATCATGTTGTTAATATTGTCCCAACTTTTTTCCTTTTTTTATCATTAAGTCCAACATTGTAGTTGCTGTTATTTTGGCACCTAAATTTGTTTGGGCTGTTATTCTCGGCTCTTCACATCTTTCGCATACTAAAATAGCTTGCGCCACGGTGTCCACTTTTTCGCAGTATGAGCATATGTCTGTATCTACTTTATTTACATATAGTTGGTTCTAAAGCAATAGTCAATAGTGGCGGAACGCCACCACAATCGATCTGACAAGACAGAGTGACAGCGCGGTGGCAATCACAATATTTCACCAACGTCACAGACCGACGAGATTCGCTGTCGTATCGGGGCTATACTCGTCGTATCGACAGATACATGAAGCAGATAGGCTATTTTAATGATTTGGCGTTTTCCGCTTCAAAGTCCCATTTAGAGGAATACTCATGAGCATAATTACGGTTGATATCACAATCGCCAACTGTAAAGCCTCATGTCTTTATTTATATAGACAATATCTGTTATGTCGTTAGACGTAATAGTTCGTTAAGAAGACAGACAGACGACCCACTTGATTCAAAGCGGTTAACATCGCCTATGGCCATTGGTAACACCAAAAGTGCTACCAATGTGTGGCCGCTCTCTAAAAAGAAGCTGGAACCTGGGCACTAATGTTGGTACATAACTCAATATTTTTATGGCGGCAAACTTCTAGACCATCGGTTTTATTTTTTTGTACTTTTTCTAAATAAAAGGTAATCCATGCCCTTTTAAATCCAATTTTGATTCGGTAGGCTCTAATCTAAC
This sequence comes from Dendrolimus punctatus, assembly GCA_012273795.1. NCBI lineage: Eukaryota > Metazoa > Arthropoda > Insecta > Lepidoptera > Lasiocampidae > Dendrolimus > Dendrolimus punctatus. Next base: position 19,089,421 of record CM022537.1, read on the forward strand.
TAAAACTTAAAGTCTTTAAACAAAATAATAGTTTAAAATTAAAATGCCCTTTCCAACAAAAAGTATACTTAGGTTAAAATGTTGCTAAATATATTTTTGTTGTATATTTTAAACTATTATTTTGTTATGCGACTTTCAATTTTAGTTAGATTATATCCTACTGAACCAAAAATTTGATTGCTTAACACAAAAGCTTAAAATACCTTTTGTAACTAACAATATTTTTTAGGTACAAACGTCGTCTGCGATAAAATGGAGGTGAAGGCTCGATATACATTAATTGTGCGCTCCAAAGGGGCCAACAAATATGCTGTACTTGTTCACTGACCAAGTTTCATCTATATTACCGTGTTTTGTGCAAGTAAAGAATTCGAATTTGTATATATAATCCTTCAGCGAAAAGTAATCATGGAAAGACCTTAAAAATCCGTTGCGTGGCTTAGGAGGAGTTATCGGATATACAGACAAACAAGGAAAGCGAATTAGTTTCTGTGGAACGAAGATAATGTTAAAATTTATTGCGACGTGGACTCATCCACGTCAAGCTATTCAAAATTATAAGAGCGAATGTGATTAAACGCCTACAGACAATCTGGAAAATATCCTTGCGAGATCAATGTAAAAAATTGCCCAAAACCCCATCTGTTTGTAGCTCCTTAAATTCGTTCCCGGCCCATTAATGGACCAGAACGGCAGCCGCGCCAAAATATATCAAAATGACACATTATTTACGAACACCCGTATTTACGGCCTTGATTTAAAATTTTCTTAGACTTGTTTTCTGTTATTTGGAACTTCAAGCTCTGCTTTCGGTTTATTTTTGAAAGAATTAATTTTGGGTCTGATATTTATTACATGGTATTTACATACTGACTTTCTTTCTTCTTTTTTTCTACTACTAGACATATCATGACTATCTATAGTTCGGCCATTCTGTCAAACCACATTTGGCAACTATCAAATTAATTTCTATCGATGATGATGCGATTGCAAATTGGAGTCGATATAGGAAGTCGAACATACCAAAGACCGAATCGGTTAAAATACAATTATTGACTTATTATTAAATTTGTCAATTATTTAAAAAACATCTAGTTGGGGGTAGGCAGATTTTCCAGACGTCCTTGTAAATCTAGATCTGAGTATATCATCATAAAAGTAAAATAATTTTTCGAACATAGTTGCCTCTCTTACTTTTAAAATCAAGACAATATGCACAACTTAATTACGACTGATGTTAAAACTTTACGATAATAAACCAATCTCTAAGTCACGTTACTAATAATTAAGAAACAAGGTGTTGACAAGCATATGATTGTCTTGTGTTATAATACGGCCGGCGTAACTTGGCAAATGTGAACATAGGCTCTGCGAACTTTAGAGCATGTACACTCGTATGTTGAGTGGGCATACGATTCGTCAGTGAATACAATTGGTCGCCCTTCATCCCTGAATTTTTTCATTGCTTTGTACTAGGTGGTCACTGTATTTTCTCCACGAGTTTACATGCGCTAAAGTTCGCAAAGCCTATGTTCACATTCGCCAAGATACGCCGGCCGTATTATACGTTTCTAAAGAAATAAGCTAATTATGGTGTTATAATTTGACAAAAACTGTTTTTATACTGTTACAAAGTTAGTTCGTCAGTTGTTATGTGAAATTTCAAAAGTGGGTTCTTAGAGCGGGTTAAGTATGCCAACATTGTAATTAAATGTTACGTTTATAAAATATAGAAAAGTGAAAATTAAAAAGCCAGCGCGAGCCTATTGTATTGTATTGTAAATATGGTCTTAGTCGTAAATTGGCTTATTACTCAATTTTAATCTCAATGTACAGTCGTGGAATGAAAATGTTCGTCACCTTCATATCGATTTTTGATTGCACGAGTACATGAAACACTACTGCTAATATTTTAATAAATCTTACGTTAATAATATACAAAAACGTGAAAAAAGAAAATTGCAATGTTGACAATGACATACGCTGAGATTCACAATAAGAAACAAAGAGTTGATAATCACTGCGCTTAACATCAATATTAAAACCAATAAAAAGGTTTTACATGTCCAAACAATCTTCTCGGACAAGATAGAAAATCAAACTACTTTGAACTAAGTAATTTTAAACTTATCGTCAAATAGTTAGATACAATTTTCTGTGGAACAGTCTGTTCTGTGACTTTGTTTGAAAAGGTAACATATGCTTGCGGAACGTTTAATAAATCAATTTGAAACTAGCGAACACTTTCATACCGCGACTGTATCTAGGTCTATCGATTAATAATATATGTAGATATCTATTAATAATATATGTATCTAGGTCTATCGATTAATAATATATGTAGTGGTATCGGCAGACGTTGTATTGCTCTGAAAAAACAAAAATCTAAAACCCGATTCTAGCGCCACCTAACGGGTCTAATTGTGAATTTAAACCACTCTAGGGCTCACTCGAACACATATAAAATTGCATCAAAATCATGGAACCCTATTCCAGCGCCAAGTATTTTGGTTAGATTGATGGGTTAATTTTTATATAGCCTACATAAATCAAGGATGATGTATGTAGCATTCGAATGGTTAAAGAATTTTTCAAATCTCTCCAGTAGTTTTTGAGTTTATTCGTTACAAACGTACAAAAATAAAAATCTTTCCTCTTTATGTATTAGTATATATTTAAAATATTAACCTTTCATCGGTATCAAAATCGAATAAAGTCGTATATCAGCTAGGTAAACAACCTGTTCCACTTAACCTCCCATGCTTCCGTTAATCAAGCTCTAATCAAGCGAAAAAATAAATTTCGTATCTAACCCTCCAAATGCTATCGCACATCTCGAATTATGGGCCACTTCATAAAGGGGCGCAAACACGGCAATAATTTTGTTCGCGCCATACCAGACGGCTAGGCGTAGCAGTGTTGCTATGTGCAAAATAAAAATCCGTTGTAAGATATAATTTTATGAGATTTAAGTATTCTTTTCAAAACGATCATAGTATTTATACTCTTTTATTACTAAAATCTGTAACTATATTTAATATTACGATATACCATATATATTAAAACAGGAAGTGAATTATTGCAAGATATTTTTTTATATTACATACATACATACATAACTTCACGCCAGGTCCCTTGCGGGGTAGGCACGAACAACAGAGTGCCATACAGGCTTATTCTTACACACCTCACTTGCTTCTTTGACATTCATAGCTCTTGTCATGCACGCTCGTCTGTTCTTAAGGCTCCTGTCATCACCTTCTGCTAATACATGATCAATTTGATCATGGAAGGTGTGTCGTGGCCTTCCGCGACTTCTGCATCCATCCACTTTTGCATTGTATATCTGTTTAGTCATTCTTTCATCATACATTCTTTCCACATGCCCGAACCACCGGAGCATTCCTTTCCTTACCTTCACCCCGACACTCTCTTTCAGACCAACTCTCTTTCTTACTTTCGGTATTACGAACGCGGTCCGCGAGCGTCACTCTGCAGATTTTGCGCAGTGCTCGCACCTCGACCGCGTTTACTCTACTTTCGTGCTCTCTATTCCATACCCAACTCTCACTTCCATACGTGAGCATATGTACCAGCACTGCGTTGTGTATGGCAAGCTGGGCCTTCTGGCTGAGGTTCTTAGTGCCTATAAATTTACCTAACGCTCCATTCACACTATTCCCCAAATTTACTCTTCGGTCTATGTCTTTCTACTATTTATATTGCTTAGTGGAATAGGCAAATCAACATATTTATGTATAGTTCTTGCAATCCATGTAGATGACCGGGTTTTTCTGGTGGACGAATGTGTTTATGACATTATGATAGTGTCCGTGTATAGCGCTCAGTCACGAGTGTGCCGGCCCGCTTTGATCTCATGCATACACAAATAGTATTTGCCACGAGCAAAGCTCATGCGCCTTCGTGAATTACAATAACTAACTTACTATAACGATTGGTGCCTTTAATTACTTACAATTTTTTTGTTGACTATAGACGCTGTAAAAAAAGCTTTACATATTTCATGTTTTACCCTGGAAGTTAAAAGAGCATTAAAGTGTCTGTTTGTAATCCACACACGGCAGAAGTAAAACTTCAGAAAAGTAGCCTACGAGAGAATGCGATAAATATAGAGTAGCTGGAATATTAGGATTATTACAAGGTTTATTATTTTTATAAATTTTTTACGAAGCTCAAAAATTATTTTATATTTTCATACAAAATATTTATTAATATTTATTTCATATATTATATGACTAACACCTAAAAAACAGGCTCGGCCTAGTTTAGGTGTTAGTTAACGATATAACTTATTATTAATAGACACGAAAATATATATTTTTCATCTTAATGTAAAACTATGTATCTATATTTGGTGTCAATAAAACATTATTATTTATATATTTACGATTTATTATAACACATATTTTTGACATTCCATGTTTTCACTTTGAACAAATGATACGAGATGCTTATTATGATAACTAAAATAGGAAAAACTTGGACTAGTTTCAATTTAACTTATGAACTTAAAAATAGTTCCAACTCTATCTTTATGGGCATAATGTTTGAATTATTAAATATATCTTTTTAGTTTCGCTTCTTTTTTCATTTCATCGAGTTTCAAATCACAACGATTCTAAAGAAGAAAATTTCGGTAGACTTCCGTAATTTTTGTCGTACTGGCAACATTACTTTTAGGCTAAGGGTCACGCGCGGACGAGGACTCCGTCGTTATTTATAGTGTTATGATTGGCCGGTTACGGTTTAGATTTAATGTTTATTCTGGCCTTATTTCGGCCACATTCTATTAAGTTTTTGTTGATTGTATCTCTCGGAAATTATTCCATGTTTTTGTAGCGACTGGTTGGTTCAACGCGTATAATTATGTTTCTATGTTTTAATTAAAATGTTAAGCAGATTGGTACTGAGTTAGGGCAATAGGGGAGCCATTAAAGCTTACCGGTCACGGCATAACGTGCTCATTGAACATGAGTTTCGCCTTGTCCAAATTCATGCGTAGATCGAGAGAAGGGCCCTAGTGTTACGTTGCCATATCCAAACAGTTATTATACCCGAGATCGTGATGAATGACATCCATTTTATATGCAACAAGGTAGGTATCGAGAAAAACAGACTCCTGCAATAGTTATTAGTTAGTTATTATCAGACCTTGATGCGCGGATGAACATGGATGACTACGATCGAAAACTCATTTTCTTCTAAATCAAGCGCGGGCACATGGGAGGAGGTTGAGGTTTAGTGGTGTAGTTGAGAACGTCTGTATCAGGCTCCCACACAAGCTGACCGGCCCTTAATATCGGCGTGTAAGATTTAACTCCCACAAAGGGCCCATAATGTACGAAATGTATACAACAAAAAAAACCAGTGGACCTAATTGTTATGTGCGTCGGATTTTGAAGAAAGAAAGAAAATATTTTTTTATTCAGGACTAATTATTATATAGATACAGTATAATTACTGATATTTTCAAAAACTAAAGTAATATAATTTTGTCCCCAAAGGAGCCAGCGCTGATCTTCCGCTGTGCCCTTAAGGTATCGCCACCGTAAACATTACACCATTGCAAAGCATAAAACTAGAATCTTAAACTATATACATACATACATTTGGTTGGTGTTGATTGTCCACAGAAAAGAAAAGATTATTAAGAGCTGCGAATAGTTAATAATATTATACATGCATTCATAACTGCACTTATAGGAAATTGGTAGCGGAGAGATCTGCGGGCTGTCGTACAAGGGTCGACAGCAGACTGACTCGTAAAGACGAGCAGTTCTAGTATAACGGTAAGTACGACAAGGATAGTCGTATGGAACGGAAGATGGCGGCTAGGAAACGATGACTAGATAACGCGGTTAGGACAGCGGGTAGTTATGGAAATAATTTGACAGGACAGGATTTTGAACTGAGCGGCAGGAACAGTGTTAAAGACAGGTAAAAAGCACCTCAAATTAACATGCATTTATGAATAGTTCAATAAAAACACTTATACGAAACGAAAGTTGGAAACCAGGTGTAATAATATGTATGTATGAAGTATATAATATTTATAAAAACTGTTCCCCTTTTCCAATAAATTACGAGGCCTTCAAATCCTTTAGGTAACATAAATTTCCAACATCCATAATCCGTCCGGTTTTTTACCACCGAAATACACGTTGTACGTGTTATAAATATAATCCAATATTGGCACCACATTACGACGTTGGTCCTTCGAGCGGTGGAACTCATTTCCTCAATAAATCCCTCAGCGGCGAGCAGGTTGGATTAATGCGAACGGCCCATACCCCAAGATCATCGGGTCAAATGATACATCGGGGCCTCGGATACCTGGCCACGGCTAATAGCCTCTGTTCCTATTAGTCTAGCACTCTCAAGGTTAAGTCTTATCGATTCACTTCTGACGTGGTTACATTGGATGCATGTACAGCTATAGCTGAATGTCCGATATCTTACTATCCAGCTGTGGCGAAGCAAACCTTTTCGCCTACTGCCTCACAGACGATATTTAGAGTTGAACATTGACCAATGTTATGTCAGAGGATACAGAGAAAAGTCATCACAAAAATGTATTATTTTAATCGTTTTAAATCCTATAAAATATTAGATATTATTTCTTTCGACTATGTGAATATTATTAATCAAATAGTATATTTTGCAAATGAACGTATTGTTTATCCTGCAACGACCCGTCACAGCCTTCTATTGGAATGGAGAGAGGTACATGTTGGCAAAGTAATGTAAAAATAGTGGCGCCACTTTCGCAAATTTGTCTAAACTAAAGCAACTCCAATTAGATCAAGAGTAATTTCGATACTTACTAGTGATATTTAGTATGACATCAAACATCGTGCAAGTATCAAGTTGCTTTAGTTACGACGCACGCATTTTGTCAACATAACCTTTGATGTTTACTTTAATAATAAATATAATATTGCAAATAAGAGCTTTAATACCTTGTGATAATTAACAGAAGAATTTGATGACAAAGAAGATAACTAATCATTAAAAACCTATCATGTCGGCTGTTCTTTGATAAATATCGTCGAATTACAATGCAAAGATTTTTTCTTGAAATTTTACTACACGTTCATGGCAAACTTTAAAAATCACTGCTCACGTGAAACTTAGTATTGTTGAATGCATATTTAGTTATTTTTAACGGATTTTAGACTCGCACCGTATATCAAAATTTAGTCAAATATAGACTGCTCGTTTGCAATACCGAAGTTTAGTTTGAAATTATTTTCACAACAACCCTTTTGTAGGTATAAATCCAAACCACAAAGAGGGTAAATTACAGATTTGGAGGTCATAAGTCTATCCTATGTCTTAACTCAAAAGTCCTAACTTGTGATAAATGTCCCTCATCAGGCTAATCTCGCTGAAATCTTGGCGTAAATCTTTCCTTTGTCTTGTAAATACGAAGCCAGCAGTTGCTAAAAGATGGTGAATTGAATTTCTACAGCTTAACAGTTTTAAATGACATGAGTTCGACGCCTAACCAAGAACTAGTAGCAATTCTCATCACCTTGTTAGGTCAGAAACTTATAAAGTCTAAAATTGAAGAAGAAGAAAACCGGTTTATTTTTAGGACATATACAAGTGAAACAAAAGCATTAAAAGTAATAAATAAAACACAATAAAAGACAAAACAACCACAAAGTATCTGAAGATAAAAGTCGACCTATTAGACCAGCGCTGATCTTCCGCTTGACCCTAGAGCGACGTCACGGCAAACACATTATATTATTAAATAATAATTATATTATTGAGCTAAGACTCAAGCTCCAGGGGTGGAAGTGATAAATGGCCTAATGTCAGAAGTAGCTTCGGTGAACCTGCAGGCCACCTCTCTACACCCCTTAGCCACTCATACCCATGTTGCCCTTGCCTTTTATGGCATTTTTTGGGGCCCACGCAGGGAGTGGCGAGTCACCGTCTGCCCATTTTTCCATGTTCCCCGAACATTGCGACGGGCAGACGTCATAGTCCCCATATTCCCAGACCGCTAGTACCACTAATAGTTCACCCCAATAGCCCGGTACTTTTTGTCCTCATTTCCCACAATAGTCCTACACTGGCCGGGGCTTGTCCTTGGGTGCATTATTGTATGGTGTAGACAGGGATAATCGCCGGTTAGTGTCACGCCACATTTACATTAAATTTGTCAAGGGACCTTTACGTGTTGGCCTCCCCATGGCTCCACGCAAGCCCTCCAAAAGTCCGGGCTATCTTATGGCCCGTGGTCTTGAAAGACATACAGTATAATATTATTGATATAATAAAGACAAATGTTAATACTGAGTCATACTGTATGTGTGAACTCAGTATAATAATTAATAGGTATATTAGCTATTATTACAATTGCCAACGTGTGCACATCTTGAGGAAATCAATGTTCGTAAACCACCAATGTTTCTTAGGCAAGCGCAATAAGCATACTGTCTTTTCCCCATAAAACGGAGAGGCTCGAGCCAGTGGACTGTGTATGGGTTAATATAGTATACTTTAGGAAAAAATCACCTGTATACAGGTGAACTATGCTAAATAGCGAAAACTACTCAAAGGAGACTCGAGACCGATTTAACGAAAATTAAAGTGGTTTTATAAAATTTTGAAAATCAATTACCCTTGCCAGGAACCGAATTAGCTGATTAAAAAAATAAACACATCTCCTGTATTATTATACTAAATCATACTTTAGATTTTAAGGATCTATTTCTGTGTTCACGAGCCACCAACGGAGCACCAATGAAGAATGCTTGAAAATCGCGGGGTTTTCAAAACAAATTCCACGTGGATGACGTCGACCTCCGTCCGCGCAAGCTTCGTAAAAAGGGGTAGAAAGTTTTTGCTTCACGAATTAATCTAATATATAAAATTCTCGTGTCACAGTTTTCGTTGCCATACACCTCCGAAACGGCTTGACCGATTTTGATGAAATTTTTTGTGCTTATCCGGTATCTATAAGAATCTGCCAACATCTATTTTTCATCCCCCTAAATGTTAGGGGTAGTCCACCCCTATTTTTTTTTTTTTAGACAAAATTTTTAATTTCTATTTTTTTATGATACAACATACAAAAATACATACAACCCTAGATTTTAAACCCTCTACGATCAACCCCTATTTTTTACCGGGCAGGACGACGTCTGCCGGGACAGCTAGTATTATATAGATACCTTCCACTACAAAATCCATTTAAAAAATTTCAAAACTATAACTAACATCCGTCCTAAATGGACCCTGTTAAATTTAATCCAATATTCATCCGAATTTTTCAAATAACGCTTCAGCGTTATTTTACAACGTCACCAATATTTTAATTGATTGGCGCTGAATACGCAAAAATTTGGAATATTCAAAAGTAGAAAATTCTATAGATTACTAGCTGTCCCGGCAGACGTCGTCCTGCCCGGTAAAAAATAGGGGTTGATCGTAGAGGGTTGAAAATCTAGGGTTGTATGTATTTTTGTATGTTGTATCATAAAAAAATAGAAATTAAAAATGTTGTCTAAAAATAAAAATAAAAATTTAGGGGTGGACTACCCCTAACATTTAGGGGGATGAATAATAGATGTTGGCCGATTCTCATAGATACCGGATAAGCACAAAAAATTTCATCAAAATCGGTCAAGCCGTTACGGAGGAGTATGGCAACGAAAACTGTGACACGAGAACTTTATATATTAGATTTCGAACAGAATAATATTTTTTTTATCCCTAATGGAAAGCACCCATCTGATGGAAAGCGGTCATCTATAGATATTTTCAATGCTAGGAACGAAACCAACGCGTGACCACTTACCATGACATAGAGGGATTATACAGGAGGGATGAGATGGACGGATCAGACTGGAGGAACGGTACAGAGTTTGGGAAAAGAAGAGAGAGAAGAGGACCCTCAGAAATCCGTATCTGCACGACACGATTACCTTAAGGCTTCACGCTGATATGTTGTTACCTTTCTTCGAGACTAGCAGGGCCAATGTCCAAGCACTTTCCACCAAGTGATGTGAAGTGATAAAAAATAAATAAAAAACACGCTCAAATATCTTCGTATAATTAAGGTCGATAGTTCCATTCATAATGTAACAATTCTATCAGCATCGGGTGGTTGAAAAACTAACCCTGCAGCGGTTAGAAATGAGGGGTCCATTTGGCTATTCACGGGGCTTTATTAACGTCAATCGGTGGAAGGGTTAATCCCCTGGGCACAAAGACATATTAAGACGTATTCACACGTCGACAGCAAGATCTGGCCGATAATAAATCACCACACAATGGTTGTTGGTCGCCAAATATTTGGGCACCCTTTGTGCTTAACGATTTCATCGATGATTTCTGACCAATTTTTGCTAGTTCGTGACTTTTCTCGATTGTTACTTTGATTAATATTTAATAATCAAGAGATTTATTAAAGTATTAAAAGAACCAGCAAAACTTCTTTTGCGTTGCCATGATGACTTAAGTGAATTGTAACGGTGGCATCAAAAATAATCACGACCGCCAGCTTTCTGGTTACAAATAATCGCAGATCGCTACGGAAACGATGTCATTTTTAGAATAAAAAGTATTTTACCACTCTGTCGAGTTTCATATAAATCTGTTCAGTAGTTTTCACGTGTTGCTGTAACAGAGACACAGACAAAAAAAATATCAGTTTCATTAAAATTGGCTAGTGCTAATTGAGCCCCCTGATTTTTTTCTAATTTTTAATTCATTGCACGAACGGAGAAAAATAGAATTCCCTGCGGCCGGGCAGCCCTTCGTGAGCGGCGAAAAAAGAACCTACAGCCAGGTTGCTACCACACACCTGGTCTAGAGTAAGCCACCGTAACAACCTTGAGCTGTGTTCCGGCATTAGTAGCCATGTTTCAGTCCCTTAAGAGAGCAGCAGCGCATTGATAGCACCTTTAGTGTTGCAAATGTCCATAGCCAATAGTAACCGCTTTCCATCAAGTTCGCCGTCTGCCTGTTTGCTGATTTCATGCAATAAAAAAAACATAGAATAAGTATGGAAAATAACTATTATAGCTAAGAAAATAGTTTTACTACAATATTAGCCGATATTAGATGTTTCATTTCTTCTTTTCAATTTCTATGAATCAACCAAAGAGATCCATATAAACATAAACTTGAATCATTCACTGTCATTGAATACGATCTTATCCGTCCAGTACAGTGTTTGTCAACCAAATTGATTCAATTTTTTGACCTGTCTAATATAGACATTACCTTATTATTCCAATGACTATTTGGCTCACAAGTTCTTACAAGTCTCCAGTATCTTTCAATCCATTCCTTACCTTACCTTAAGACGAAAATGAATTAAAAATAAGAGATAGAAACATGGCATCAATGTCGCTTAAACCAAATAACCTCTCACCCCTCGATACAGACGGTTAAAATCCGATCACGGAATCCAAATAATCATCTAATGAAACCAATATTTGCTAGCTGTTTAGGGTAACAAATTGCTGACAACCAAACCGTAATAATCTATTCCATGATGATATAATCCACCAAGCTGCTTACGTTCCTATTGAGTTAGAGTAAGTTTGTAGCCTTCTTTAGGAACCTTAAAAAAGTCGATATCTTTCGTGGCCGGTGTATGGGGTTCGTGAGTTCAGGGTGTTTGTAGCATCTCACGTGTGAAGCGCGATTCGCTCACGAGGGATACTAAAACCCCCTTTTTTATAACAGCGGAAATGTTTTTAGACACCACCCTTAGGCCCTTTGAGAGACGGGCCATAATGCAGGCTTAAGGCCTTGTTCTAAATCTCGGCCTTTCCTACACAAAAGCGCGGGGCACATGAGAGGAGGGTGGTTTTAGTAGGTAGTAGAGATACTATCCGTACACAGTTTCTCTGAGTCGCCACACAAGCTGGAGTCGATCGCGGGTGGATTACTTTTGCACGCAGTAATGCCGCCCCCGACCGATGTGATTCTGAACCCTGGCCAGTATTGTGCGTAAATCGGAAGCATTTCCCCACCTTAAAAAAAAGCCTAAGCTTAGCTGGCCTTAAGCTGCATCGGGGGTGTGTGGGATTCTCAGCGACCAGTTCTCCACTCTAAAGCGATTCTTCCCTTCTAAAGCGAAACTGTCGCGAGAATCGGTCACCGAAATACCCACTAAACCTAAACCTGCGCCCCATTTACAGCGCTTTTACGGAGCGACACGAGATCTCATACACACAAACACACACACAGACACACACACACGTACACAGCATACGTCCCGCAAACACACTGTACTATATATTGTACTAGATGTACGACTTCTTAATTTTTGTACTTAAGATTACCGTTTTCAAAATAAATCATTTCACATCACCACCCGTCAGTGAATACTACTCTCCGCCATCTGAAGTATCATTTAACCTTAACCTGTCGCTGTTACAGGCACATAATTAGTACAACCTCCATTCTTCGGCTTCAGAATCCTTATAATTTTATCTGAATACAGCGAATTACATAATCATGGTCATGAGACCTGTTAATTACGAGTGGGCCGCTCAAGACGCACGCCTAATTTATTTCTGAACCCTCGTATTATAAGTTATAACTGTACTAACCCTGTATAATGTATACTTAGAACTTAAGTGAGCGCCATAAATATATAAAGCGTTATGTACGGCTAGTCTTCATATACGAAATTTTGTGTGACTACATTGTACAAAATTACTAATAAAATATTGTTACGAGTTACGCAGGACTTGCATCACCAAAGGTGCTACAAATGCGCTGCTACTCTTTTAAGGGAGACTGGAACCTGGTCACTAATCCCGGAACACAATTCAAGGTTGTTATGGCGATATACTTTAGACCAGGGTTGGTAGCCATCCAGTCGGGCAAATGCCTTACCAACTGGCTGTGGGTTGTTTGGTCGCCCCTTACGACAGGCTGCCCGGCCGCAGAAAATTGTATTCTTTCTCCAAGAATACAGGTCAAGTGAGTATGTGTGCCAAGCTCACTAAAGGTACTAGTGTTGAAGATGTTCCTCCATTTATAATAATTAATTTATGGCAGACACAAAGGTCCATAACAAAACTAAATATTTTACAATTTTTTATGTCGTAAGATATTGTTACGTACGAGCGGGGTTACGCACTTATGGATTGGAAGAAAACACCAGTGTTTAATTTAAAAGCTTTTATTGACTTACTCAGCCGCACGTAGTACCTCTTTGCAGGGTTGCCCCTATATGCACGACCAACGATGCACAGTCCCGATGATAAGTTGTCACACCCTCAATACCGTCGCCGATATTGCGTGGACCATCTCCGATATTATCGCAGGTAGCTCGCTTCTGGTTCCTCTTTCGAACTACGCTACACACCTCCTTCACGTATCTGTCCACCAAACTTGTCACTAAATTCACCACTTAATTCGTCTCTGTCTTCTATTAACCTTCTCTTCCAACTCTTTAATATCGCACTTGTCACTTCACCGTCTTGTACTGAACTCAACTTTAAACTGCCCGGTAGGCACGTCTTACGCTGTTTATATACCCGGAAGAATTTTCTAGAACCCATCTATCTATCTCTGTCTTTTCTTTCCCGAACCTTCTGTTCGGGAACTTTCGTTTATACATGTATCCCTTTCTAACATCTATCTATCTCTTTCTTTCTTTTGTCGTCTATCTCTTTCTAATATCTATCTTTCTCTTTCTTTCGTTTATCGTCTATCCTTTTCTAAATATATCCGTCCTTGTCTTATCGTTCTACATTGTTCTTGATTTTTCCAAAAGTTCTAAAACTAACTAGATGGTTCCACCATCATTCGCCACAATATTATAATTAAATATATCAGAGTAAAGGCAAGACAATTTATTTTAGATATTCACTTGGTAGTTGTTAGAAAGCTAATGTCTGTCTGTACGTCAGACAGTAGAATAATATATTTGAATATATTATTCTTATGCTGCCAGGTATTCACATGGTATCATCACGTAGGTCGAACAATTTTAAATCACATTATTGTAAATTAAATTAAAAACTTTAAAAAATATAGATAAAAATTGACAAAATTAAAATTAAAAATTATCCAGCTGTCAGTCGGCCAGTCTCTCACTAATATCTAATATATAAAATTCTCGTATCACAGTTTTCGTTGCCATACTCCTCCGAAACGGCTTGACCGATTTTGATGAAATTTTTTGTGCTTATCCGGTATCTATGAGAATCGGCCAACATCTATTTTTCATCCCCTTAAAAGTTAGGGGTAGTCCACTCCTAAATTTTTTTATTTATTTTTTAGACAAAATTTTTAATTTCTATTTTTTTATGATACAGCATTAAAAGATACATACAACCCTAAATTTTCAACCCTCTACGATCAACCCCTATTTTTTACCAGGCAGGACGACGTCCGCCGGGACAGCTAGTAATATATAATAATATAATATTTATTGATACCAAAATTAAATTTACATATTGTCTTAAAATTTAAGACTGTTTGGGTACTAACACCTAAACTAAGCAAACCCTGTCTCTTACTAAAGCATGTCATTTACATAAATATCTTACATCCTTTTTTTTTAAATCAGTAGTTCTTGAGATTAGCGTGTTCAAACAAAGAAGCAAACTTATCAGCTTTATATATTATAATAATATATATATAAGATAAAACGCTCTCCCCGAAACCATACCCTGTCAAAATCTCCGCTTCTATTATGTTACGTTCCAAGGAAATTACTTTTAGTCTGTTATAAGCTGTTTAATTAATTAAAGCGTTTTAACTCTTAAATTTTTCGGCATCAAAAGTATCATATATGTTGATCAGGGATATAAGCTACCACCGCACAAAATTTCATGTAAATCGGTCCAGTCGTTTCGGAGATTAGCCGGTACAAACAGACAGACAGAAAAACAAAAATTTTGAAAAAAATCTAAATTAGTTCTATCTCACTTCTAACATCCCCTGACTGGGTATTTAACATTTTTTTCACTGTACAGAAATTTGACCTCTACAATTTTATTATATGTATTTATGCCACATAGCCACTGAAGTTTAAAAAGTTATTGCAAATTAGACTTTAATTATATCCAAAGTGTGACAAATTCCAAGTTTCAGTCCACATTGAATACGGCATAGACCAACTAAACCACAGCAGCAGTTCTATGTATTATGCGAAACTTACGTTAGAGCGTGTCAGTCTTGGTGGCTGCAAATTAGTTTAGTTGGCGCGTCATTGTTACTACTAGAAATGCTCGCAGTCGCCGCATGCAGTGCAAGTGTGATTAAGTGTTGGAGGGATATAATTTCACTAGAACTGTGCAGAATTCGCTAATCCATCTTCTAGTACATAAAAATCTCGTGTCACTGTGTTTGTGGTCGAACTCCTCCAAAACGTTTTAACCGATTTTCATGATTTTTTTGTATATATGTGGGATTTGAAGACGCTTTACGACTCGGTAGCCAGGCCACACATTATGTTTTCTTATTTATTAAAGTCAATGTCAAAAATATAGTGAGTCGGAAGAGGTAGTTGGAATCTAATGAAGTTTGTTTTGTCTTACTTCAAATAAAACCCACATATATTGCAATTATGAGAATTGGTATTCTGCGGATGTCGCAGAAATTTTTAGAAAATGGCCAGATTAAAAAAAAAACGAATTCCAATGTGATTTTTTACTGATTTGTTTTTAACTGAATTTTTCGAACGACGAAAACGACGTAATGCCCATAAACGTCCCGCTATAGGGGATGGACAGTATACCGGCCACGCTTTTCTAAGGTGGCTTAGCAGGTTAGACACAATGGCTATCTCGATGTGTAGGTTGCATCACGATATTTTCTTTCACCGTTGTTAGCACGTGGTAATTGTAACAATATGCACATTAGGTCAGAAAATTGCCTAAGTGGTGCATGCGTGCTGGCCAGGATCGAACCCGCGACCTCTCAGTTTAGGACGCGTGCGCCAGCCATTACGCTACCACGACCTCATATCCATATCCTAGTCTTATACATATATAAAAATCTTGTGTCACGATGATGTTGCCATTAAACTCCAAAACTACTGAACCGATTTCAATCAAATTTGCACACCGTGTGCAGTTTGATCTAACTTAAAAGATAGGATACTTTTTATACCGTTGGAACCGGTAGGTGGCGCTTAGATCGGGTTCTAGAATCCTCCTAATCACCGGGAGCGATTTTGTTTTTGTGTGTTTGAGTGGGTTCCCGGATGGTTTAGATTCGCAATTAGAACCGGTAGGTGGCGCTGAGATCGGGTTCTAGAATCCTCCTATACACCTGGACCGATTATAGTGATTTTGTATTTGTGTCATGAAACAAAGTCTTTTAGGAATTCAAAAAATATGGCGGTACGAAGTTCGCCGGGTCAGCTAGTATTATATAAAAATTCAGCATCGAAGTGTACTGTGGCGCCCCCAGGGCTCGAGCTTGGTACGGATCTTTAAATGATGGACTGGTTCAGGGAGTGTATTCTTTATATTTTCAATCAGGAAGCTTTTAAATCTGTTTCGTGCGCGGCCCGATACAAAAATGATTTCGATTGTTTTTTTGAGGCATTCGATATTCTAATTCAAAATTATTATATTTCGTAATATAAACAACGACTAAAAAGGTTTTAGTCGTTACAGTACCTAGAACCAACATTGATATTTCCTCTACAATCTTTTTAGATTATTTCAAATCCTGATTACCTAACGAGTTTTAAAATTGCTTAGTTTGCTGTAACACTGTAACTGGTTGTGGCCTTTGTGCATAGTTAAATCACTCATATTTCCCTGTGAAACGGAATACGCCCGACTAAGCTAAATAATATGCAAGAACTATGCGGACCTTTAGCAATTTCTCTTCGGTAGTTTGTTCAAACGAATAGTTTTTGTTTGCAACTTTATCTTGTAACTCTACGTTTAATTAAAAATAGTTTATTAATACTACCATCAGCTGTTAGTAATGAGAATATACTCTATGAAGTATTCCCATGTTTGTTTGTGTTTTTTATCTTATTTTTATTGCACGAGTTCAGCAGACAGGCAGACGGTCCACTTGATGCAAAGCGGATACCATTGCCTAGAGACATTTGCAACATCAAAGGTCCTTTTTTCAGGAGTTCAGCAGACAGGCAGACGGCCCACTTGATGGATAGCGGGTACCATTGCCTAGTGACATTTGCAACAGCAAAGGTGCTTTTTTATTGCAGGAGTTCAGCAGACAGGCAGACGGTCCACTTGATGCAAAGCGGGTACCATTGCCTAGAGACATTTGCAACATCAAAGGTGCTTTTTTTTCAGGAGTTCAGCAGACAGGCATACGGCCCACTTGATTGAAAGCGGTTACCATCGCCTATGGACATTTGCATCACAAAGGTGCTACAAATCCGCTGCTGCTCTCTTAAGGGAGACTGGAACCTGGCCACTAATTCCTGAACACATCAGAAGGTTGTTATAGTACTACTGATATACTCAACCGGCATTTTATGAAAGACTTAACATACAGGATTTCTTACATTGTAATGTCACAACTGAAAGAAATATAAAAACCTCTAACTCCAACCCCATCAAAAACTACAGATTCTTTAAACATTTAATCAAAACTACGTTAAAATAGTATTAAGCGCCGCTTTTAAATAATATTAATATTTCGACATTTCACCCACTTTTCAATAGACGTGATCACGAAAGACAAAGATGTCGTGGATCAATAAATAATGTTAAAGTTACTTTTATGTAAAAGTGGCCAAAACGAAATAAAAATTACACAAAATACCGCGCTTAAAACCGTCAAAGCGTAATTTTCATTCAATATCTGTTCCTGTAACTTTTGTACGCCAAACTACACTATAATTTGTAAACTGTAAGATCTTATAATTATGAAATACTTGCAAATAAATTACGAGTATATCTTATTATCTGTTCCCCAAAATGGCCACGGAACCCTAATAAAAGCCAGTAAACAGACCGACCCGCCTGTAAAAGCCTTTATGTCCCATCGACACAAATTAGAGAAATCTCGGGCACTACTTGATAATAAATAACACCCTGCTCCTAAGTGTGATAACAATACCTGAGAAGTGTGAGCGGATATTGAGTTCCCACTATGGGAGCCGTCTATTATTCCCAGGGATTAATTTGGGATTCCCAAACTAATTTGAACAGCGAACTCAGCTGACGCTACCAAACAAACTTGGCTGGTAAATCCTGGACTGCGGTTTCAGGTATTATTCACTGCAATATTTCAGCCGTTGCTCTGAATGCTTTTGGTAAGAAAATATTCATTTATGGTAGGATGGAAGTTTCTTCAATGCCTTTATCGAGTCATTTGCTCTGAAAAAATATAAATTTAATAACTTTTTACTGTAGGATTTTCAAAAGAAAATAATGTATGTACGAATGTATAGGATAGAAGCAGTAATATACTTATGTTTTGATTTTCAATTATCTGGAATAAATGAAAGCTAAAATTGAAAGAAAGAAAACATTTAATGTAGAGAATGAATGCACATTAAACTAAAAAACGTTACACTGTATTGTTACAACCTTGTCTTAACAAAGAAAAATTCCAGGTAAAAAAACTGTAAAAGCACATTTTATTACCTGTCGGCATTTGAACTAATTGTACTCCTTTTATGGACGTTTTCTTTTGTTCATATATTTATGGGCATACCTTTCTAGAGAACAGCCTATTGTTATATTGTACTCATTTATGACGGCTTGCTGCTGAATCATTAGTCAGGTGTTGCGGATTACGACGGTCACATTTGTATTTGTTAGGTATAAAACGACGGCCTGATGGAGAGAGGGGTGCAGTTGAGCGACGATTACGATACGGGCGTGACGTGTGTACATTCGGGAATCTAATAGTGACGGACTTGGCATGTTTTATTGAATTAATACCTTTTGCATTACATTTGGATTTGTTGTATTCGGTTATATTTGTACCTGTTATACGTGTTTGTATAGTTCTAATAAACTCTTTTAAAAGCCTTCTAACGGCATTTTAATTTGAACCCTGCTAACTCGTACCAGTATTAATATAAGTGTGTTAATGCATATACCGTCTTCATATTACATTACAGCGTCCGCAGACCCCAAATCCGTTTAACACAGTGACAGACACAACCTGCGAGAGCGGATCGCTTTATGGAATTAGTGCAGTGTCTGCGAGCATCCCATTAAATTGGGTTGCAAACTCGTCAGCTGCTCAAACGGAAATTCCAATGCGGGTAGTCAAATTTGAACTGAGAACGATTTAACGAAAGAAAATACTGGGTATTTTAAAATGTACATATTCTGATTATAGAAGAATCTATGGTATAATTCTTTTATCCGTGCAGTTTGGGTCATAAATAATCGGAGCGGTGAAGCGGGTATTTCGCTCTCTCTCTTCCACTCAGAGGCCTTATAGGCGGGCGGGCATAGTGATGCGCATTATTGTTGTCGATAAGCGTTATCCATAATGTATTTAGTTTTATCATTTTGTGGGTTAGTGATAAAAATTAAAGAAAAAAATAGATAAAACAACGTATTTATTAAAATAAGATTAATAATGATTTAAAATAAATTATTAATCAGGTATCCATGTATTAAAACTATATGTAGAAATATTTATAATGTAACAAGTTATATTAAAAATAAATATAAATATCTCAAGTTTAAAATGATCAGCAAAAAAGATATTAATGATTTTTGAAAGAATGATAATCTTTCTTTGATAAGAATGAGTTTTTATCGATAATGGCGTTGCGCCCGCGCAGCATGCTCACCGCCTTAGCCGGGCTGAGGCTAAGCTATGATTTATGACCCAAACTGCACGGACAAAATAATTCTACTATAGAACTGTTAAAAGCCCAGTTGTATCTAAGCGCCGTGTAAACGGCACCGCTGCCTCGTCATATTTCTGTGTATGTGTGAACGGTGTCCAACTCCCAGTTTTGAAGTGATAACTTCTTATAGGAGGGTAAACCGCTTCGCTACGTAACACGTTACGGCGCCAGTCTGTCTGGCTTCCCTTTCTCTTACGCATACGGCAGCGATAGGCAGATTTCTTCTCTCTCACTCTAACCCACAGCGCTAGCTGTATTTCGGACAGACGCTTACTATATATTTATGTATATATAAATTTACCATAAATATTTATGTATGTTATTAGGCATAACGTCAAGTAATAACCTAACCTTTTCTCAAGTTAAAAAATTTCAATATTAAATAGTTCTACTTGATTAGTTTAAGTTATTACTTCTGTCGGGTGTCCCGAGACGCACTTCTTTTTTTGCAGGTCTTCAGCAGACAGGTAGACGGCCCACTTGATGGAAAGCGATTACCATCGCCTATAGATATTTGCTACACCAAAGGTGCTACAAATGCGCTGCGGCTCTCTTCAAGGAGACTGGAACCTGGTCACTAATGCCGGAACACAACTCAAGGTTGTTATGGCGACATACTTTAGACCAGGGGTGGTCGAGCTGTACCCTACCACCTGGCTGTGAGTTGTTTTGTCGCCTCTTACGACAGGCCGCCCGGCCGCAGAAAATTGTATTCTTTCTCCGTTCCTGCGTGGATAGAAAAAGAAAATAGAAATAGTAATAAATAAGTCCCCTACTGCCGCCCCACTGCTGACGTCTTCTTGACAGCGAAAGCGCAGCGGCGGCGGGGTCGCAACTACTCTACATAATTTAACGGTCTTGTACACTTACTCTAAAAACCTCCAAGTAAAGCAGTGGTCAGTTATAAATTCCGTAGGTTACGTCCGGCGTGATTCTGTACGCGACCGACAAACGCTCCAAGCAAATCCATTATAATCATCTCTCTCAAACGCCTGATATATACGCTGTGCGCTGCGTCTGCATTCATTCTCACCAATTCCATATCTAAAGATATTTTCTACGGGACACCGTCTTAAACAATCATCACAAACCAAGAAGTAGCTTTCGTGATTCATTCGCTTCGATTAAGCATAGGTAAAAATTTCAACTCCAACAAAAATGAATGTTGATTAAAGATAATAAAAACCAATTTCATATCAACCCAATGTCGTAGCCAATAAGAGCTAATATCCGTTAAAAACTCTTAACAAAAGGAAGTTACAGCTCCATAGGTAAACGATAAATCGTGTGGAATATCTCAAACTATTGAAAATCACTTTCCGGCTCGTGAAAGGGCGGTCATATATCCCGAATCGGGAATTACGAGGGTATATATTATAGTGTAAAAGGCGCGGTTTGGATGACAGCGGTTAATCATCGCTGCTTATCCCTCTATTAGGGTGTAGCTACGGGGGGTGAGCTCTTCGGGAAGTCCTTACTAATACTGTAAATGTATGCTTTTGTTAAGCTTTTACGCCTTAACCACTCAACAGATCATCACGAAATTTCGCATACACGTTATCAAGAGCATAGAAAAGGACATAGTGTACCTTCCATCCAGAGAAAAATTGCCGTCCCTGAGGGACAGTCAGTGGAACAGTTGGCTCTGCGATCGCGTTTCATTGGCACTCGCATACATCGCTATGGAAACAAAATTGTTACGAATCCCGACACTCGAATTAAAATCCCGTTAGAATTACTATAGAGTTTGTTAGAACTATACAAACAGGTATAACACAGGTACAAATATAACTGAACCACAACACGTCCACACGTCTGGCTTCGCTCGTGGTTATTCGACTGTTCCCCCTTCAATCAGGTCATCGTTTTATACTGCGCAACTGCAACGTTTCCGTATCTAAGTCGACTTAATCCGAACACACCTTGCTAATGACTCCCATAAAAGATTACAATACAACAATGGGCTGTTTTCTTATCACAAATTTTAAACACAAAGTTAACGAAAGTAGACGACCATAAAATAATTTTAATGTTATTAGTTCAAATGCCGACGGGTAATAAATGTGTTATGTTACAAATATGCAGGTGGATGTTTGGTTGACTAAAACAACAATACATACAAGTAAAACTTGCAGCTGAATTGAGAACTTCCTCATTTTGTAGGTCGGATAAAAATGTTCATATTTATGTACCTATTTATTATAGACCTTGTGTTACTTTCTCATAAAACGCCGCTATTTACCTTAAATGCAGCGATAAACAAGTCCGCAGTTTCATCGTACGTCGTACGAAGCGCGTCTTTAAAAGCAGCCAGATTTATGTCCTACCAATAACTTCAAGGCAAAAGCTAAAAAGACATAATATCGTAAAGACGAAACTTGTAAAGTAAAGAGTCGTATTTGGGTCGATAGAAAATTTAGTTCATTTATTTAAACATTTTTTAATATAATTATATATATTCCACAATTAAATCTAACCATTAAAATGTAACGCTAAAATAATATAAACAAACTACACAAGGTAAATTTTTCAAGTGGGAATTTAGCCCTATTCAGGGCTAAATCTTAAACTACGCTAAATTTTATATTATTTACTAAATATGTAAAATATTTATGATTCATTTTTTTTTACTTATTAGAAAGTAGATTATCGAGTTCCTATGAACAAACTTACTCTAATACCTCACACTATCAAAACAATTTATACTAAATCAAATTAACGCCACCCCTAAATGTCTTTCGCAATTACCTAACACGTTCTAATCGCGGCTTAAACAGGTAATAACTGGTTAATCGAACCCCAAAAGTGATTTGTAATTGGTTTCTAAATTAATTAAGCGCCAGCATCTGCACTTACTCAATTTAATTGCCGCGTTGAAAACAGGTGCCATCAAAATTTTGATGTGAATATTAAAACTACATTATTATATTGTTACAACTCAGGTACCTGTCGACAAAAACAAAATCCTCCTGCATATCTGAAAAACAGCACATTCATTCACACTCATCGGCATTCGAACTAATAAGTATTAAACATTGAAACTATTGCAATTCTTGTATGATCGTCTTATTTTGTTTACTTATTGGCATTCGGCCTATTATCGTATTGTAATCATTAGCCAGGTGTTACAGATTTTAAAGTACAAGGGGGTTCTAGAAAATTCGGTCCACGCTGCCGGACGGACATATTGCATTTGTGCAGTATAAAGCAATGGCCCGATTCAAGAAGGAGCCAGTCAAGCGAGAACTACGAGCGAAGCGTGATGACGTGTGTACTACAAACCGAAATCTAATAAGTGATAGACTGCGCGTGTTATTGAATTACGACCTTCTGCGTTGCGTTTATACTTGTTGTGTTTGGTTATATTTGTACCTGTGTTATACGAATTTGTATAGTTCTAACAAACTCTATAGCAATTCTAACAACATTTTAATTCGAGTCTCGCGACTCGTAACAATGTTATAAGTACATAAATCTGAGCAAAACTATTACATTGTATAGTTTATTACACAATACATACGACCGTAGCTAGTCAAATAATCGCCCGTTACATTAAATAGCAATGAAATTGTTGATTTACTCTTTGATTAAGAAACTTTTCACTTGGATTAAGCTCTCGAGGTTTACTCGGAGGGCGTTACGATATGTTTTGTTTCATTTTTTTATGGATGTGTAGGTTTGCGTCTGACCACTGTCTCACGTGATTTTGATTGATGACGCTGTCTAGAATGGAGTACGCTTGACTTGAAGATACCTGAATTCACTCGTGATTTGAAGACTTCAAGATTTGATTGATAAAATGTCTCAAACTTCCTTAGAGACCGTCACATTAATTAATTACATTTATTATTGCAAATAGGTGACTTAAAACAAATCCCTCACAGCGACAAGACAGTTAATTTCACTCTTTTCTTTATATTGGTACTATAGGTTTTTTTTTAGTTTTTTGCAATAAATTATATTATCAATACGTAACGATACTACGTAAAATACATGACTCTAACAATTAAACTATGTTAATATTTACATACTGAATGCAATTACGACTTATAGTTTTTTGACGAACATATTGACCTCCTATAATTGTTATTAATATGGAGGTAAGCGTTTTAAACATTTGCTAAAATAATTCATATAAAGATGTTTTTAAAATTTAAATACTAGCAACGAATTTTAATTCTTCGTTTTTATTTTCGTAAGTTGTTTTAACAATTATTGTAAAATTTATCATATTTTATGCCTAGTTATTAAATGATATTTAATCCATGCAGGACCGGAGAAAGAATACAATTTTCTGCGGCCGGGCGGCCTGAGGCGACAAAACAACCCACAGCCAGGTCGTAGGGCATTTGCTCGACTGGATGGTTACCACCACTGGTCTAAAGTATGTCGCCATAACAGCCTTAAGTTGTGTTCCGGCATTAGTGACCATGTTCCAGTCTCCCATAAGAGAGCAGCAGCGCATTTGGTGTTACAAATGTCCATAGGCGATGGTAACCGCTTTCCATCAAGTGGGCTATTTGCCAGTCTACTGAACTCCTGCAATAAATAATAATTAAACAACTTTCTAACATTGACTTTTTGAAGGTACCAAATCCGTACCTGTATTTAATGTATTTCACCAGAGACTAGATTTAAGAAATGCATCCGCTCGACCTCACCTGCGGCTTATTTATTGCTCAAAGCGCGCCGATTTGCTTGAATAACGCATTTTGCAGGTATACCGAAGATGTTATCCCCATTCAGAGAGAGAGCTTCAAGCGAATTTCTGTATTTACCGTGATTTGTGGTCAGTCGTCCGAGATTTATTTAAGAAGACTTTTAGTTTTAATTTTATATCACTTCCGCTGATGTGCAAGTCTTAAAAGTCTAATGTTTTTAATTAAAGTAAGCTTTGATAAAGGACATTATTGACGATCGTGCGTTAAAAGTGTTCAAAATAATGTGTCGTTGAACGGAAGAGTGGCTTAATCCACAAAACAGTAACAGAGTTAAGTAGGTGTTTTTTTTCTTATGTAGGGCCTAATTATGTGTCATTTATTAATTTTGTAATGAAAAAAGTCCGCCATCTCAGAGATTAAGCCCCTTCGGGCTTCTTTTCACAAAATGAGGTAAGTAATAAAAAAATATAAAAATCGCTTTTCAATCGAATTCTTCATTATATTTCACAAGAAATGTTTTTGCAAAAATCGGGGGTTTACGGGGTGAGCACGCAGCATGAGGGTAGATGAAAATTCATGACATGACACAAACGTGTCGCTGACATTCCAGGTTTTAAAAATAAATCAAAATCGACACAAAGAAAAAATACCTACTTAATTCTGTTATCACAATATATTATAAGAAGCTGCTATGGATTTACCTTATATCTTTGTAATTAATTGTTAAAACTTACCATTTTCACCATAGATTTTACCTTTCTCTTTCCCTCACCAGCATGCCTTCTTTATGTCAAGGATGTGGTCAAACTGACATTTCATATAGGCTACGTTCCATTAGAGACTCACACGATCACTTGCCGGCGTTATAATCGTAAACCCAAGTGGAACGGTTATTCGACCCACCTCTTGGCATGGGTCGTTGTGAGCATTGTGTGGTCGAAAATGATGACGTCACTAGTAACTCGCCGCGATAATAACGACCGCGTTCGCCAGGTGGTACACCACCAGAAATCGTTAAAAATTTCCTTTAAAATCTCCTTAGACACTGGGTTTCCTGGAAGAGATCGCTATAAGCTAGTGTTTTTCAATCTGTGAGTCGCGACCCCTAGGGGGGTGGAAGCAAAAGGGAAAAGGCAAATTAAGTATACCTCATGCTTACGTACTGTCTAAGATCAGCAGCATTTTACAGAGTGTAGGACGTAATAATGAATATTGGTAACAGAATAGGGAACGACATAAACGTTGTCATTTAAATTACTAACTTTTTGTCTGTCTATAGCCCAAGGAGGTCCCGAAAATTTTTCAACCTGTAAAGGGGTCGCTTATTCAAAAAGATTGAAAAACACTGCTATAAGCGATAAGGCCGCCCATTATTCTAATGCAAATGTATCGACATCAATTGTCTAGATTTAAGTTTATGGTGAGCAATAAAGAGTTTTCATTCATTACAGTAAAATAATTTTCATCTCAGAAAAAGTAAGTGTTCTGTAAACAACCTAAGCTTAGTGTTAGTTAAAGCTATATATTTAATTCATTATAGGCTAACCCCATTCATTTGCGGAATAATAAGCAGGCGGGCTTAAACTAAGCTATTGTTGAGTCATGCATATGCCATGGGATCCGCAGCTCTGACGCGGTGCCAATTTGCATACAGCCAGCCAAAGTTTGTTTTATAAACTCACCATTGTTCGTCGCGAAGCAGTTTTGGATTATACACAAAAAATTTGCATAAATTTCCAAGTTTTACTTCAATAATTAGTGTTATGTATAACCCGTAGGCGTGAAGCATGTTTATGCTAACAGTTACTAATAACAGATATTCACAGAGAACAGAAAACATTTGTTATTTTCTAGAACACAATACCTATTCTCCCGATAAAAGGCACATAACAAATCAACTATAAACATTAGCTACCTAACCGTTCTGTCAATTACTATATTTCACTTGTTCTACCTAAGCAAATCATATTAAGCTAAAAAGAGATGCACCTAATTCATATCAGTGTCTCATTTTCACTTCAAGGACTTATACGGGCTAGAACGCGATGCACCTAATATTTATGAGGTAACAGAATTGACAGAATGTAAAGCATTTAAGATGCGCACACATTACGGGACGCGTCTGTAAACAATGTGCACGACCAGAATCGGACGCGGCTTTTGTGTTGCCAACTTTCCTTAGAGAAAACATGCTATGTGAACTCTTAATAAGCGCTAGATTGGCAAGGATGTGGAAAAAGCGTTAAAAATAAAGTAATAAAACTAGATACTTTCTTAGTTTACTTTATTGTAAACTCTTGGTCTTTTGACGATAATATTGCATTATACGTCGATATTTTTTTAGTATAGTCATTGACAAAAGAACCTTTATAATGTTCAAATTTAGAATTTAAACTAATTATGGTCGAATTTCGACCACTGGGCGACCACTTGTCTTTATAAATTAAAGTGAATCGTTGAAATATATGTACACGCATAACTTGAGAACGACTACACCGATTATAATATTTTTTATGTGTTTGAATGGGTTCCTAGATGGTTAAGATTCACATTTGCAACCGGTAGGTGGCACTGGGGTGGGGTCCTAGATTTTTATTTTTTTCAGAGCAGTACAACGTCTGTGGGAACCTCTAGTTTATTATAATAATAATTTGTTTTAGCACACTGCGCCACTATCCAAAATCAGCTTCCTTTGGCAGGCTTCGCTCTGAGAGCTGAAGGTTCGATCGACCCCCACTTCATTCATGTGAAAATGTGCTTAAGACATTTTAAATTTCTATCATACATTATGTTCTTATCCTAAGCAACATGTCAATACAATGACCGGCAGTTTCGCAATTGCCCTTACTAAGGTTTCTCACTGCAAGATGAAGCAATTAGTGCTCTCTGAAGTTGTTTAATGAGAAAACTTGTCGAGTTAACACGGAGCGTGTAATATATTTCTACTATATTTATTATACTGTCCGTAGCAAGGTTTAGGATCTCTTTTACGATATTGATTCTTCATATTAATTGCTGCCGTAATTAAAACTTGTTTTGGTCAAGTTTGACATCATTCTACTTTTTTTTTCTTCGAGAATTAATAAGCGAAATTATTGTTTTAGCCGTACAGGAACAGAGAAAGAATACAACAGTCGAGATTACACAAGTCGGCCTGTCATCAAAACGAAATGCGACAAAACAACCCACAGTCAGGTGATAGGGTATTTGCTCGACTGGATGGCGACCACCTCTGGTCCAGAGTATGTCGCTATAACAATTTTGTATTGTGTTCCGGCATCAGTGACCAGGTTCCAGTCTCCCCAGCAGCCCATTTGTAGCACCTTTGGTGTTGCAAATGTCTGTAGGCTATGTAATCACTATCCATCACAATTGGGTCGTCAGCCTGTCTGCCGTACTCCAGCAATAAAAAAAACCTAGCAGGTAATATTAGTCTGTGAAAGTATTCTTCGCTCATAACTGTCTGCTTCAGGTGAGCACTTTGGATACTATAAAATTACTTTAAGATCTAGCTGCCATACGTTTTAAGGAAGAAGTTTATATTTCACCAGCTGTTCCTGCAAGCGTCGTCCTGCTCGGTAAAAAAATAAAGGTTGATCGTAGAGGGTTGAAAATTTAGGGTTGTACGTATTTTTAATTCTGTATCATAAAAAAACAAAAAAATAAGGGGATTTAGCATTTAGGAGGATGAAA
Organism: Dendrolimus punctatus; assembly: GCA_012273795.1. Taxonomy (NCBI): domain Eukaryota; kingdom Metazoa; phylum Arthropoda; class Insecta; order Lepidoptera; family Lasiocampidae; genus Dendrolimus; species Dendrolimus punctatus. The sequence goes on from CM022537.1 coordinate 19,117,600, forward strand.
AATAGATGTTGTCCGATTCTCAGACCTACCCATATTAGGTAGGTAGGTGGTAGGTCTGAGAACACAAAATTTCATGAGAATCGGTCAAGCCGTTTCGGAGGAGTATGGTAACTAACATTGTGACACGAGAATTTTATATATAAGATTTAATGACTTAAAATGTTTGGCTTTTAAAATAATGTAACCTTTGGTGTTACAAATCTCCATAGGCGATGTTAACGCTTTCTATCAGATGGGCCGTGTGGGAGGCTGGAACCTGGCCACGATGCAATGCATTGCACTGCCCGACAATGCCCGAGTACAGCTCAAAATTGTTATGGCGGCTCCCTCTAGCCATCTCGACAGGCTAATACCCTAACCTAATACCCACTTGGCTGTGGGTTATTTTGTCGCCTCCTACGACAGACCGCCTGGCCGCAGTAAATTGTATCCTTTCTCTGTTCCCGCACGGATAAAACTTAATAATTAATGAAACTTAATTCTAAATTGCAGATCCCCATTTAACAGAGCAATTAGTAGAACATAAATATTCATTTTCGAACAAAAAGCTATTTGTCATAATTAATCCTACTTGTAGCCGTTTAACTAAAATTTAACCGGACCCCACTAATCCTTCATTTCCATAAAGATTACATCACCAAGCGGCTAGCCATTTTTTGTTGAGCTTCATGCAAGTTTTGCTGTTGAAATTTTTTAATATTTTCCATTAAATGTTTGCCCGCAATACAATATATTATTATATTGGTTTATACGTATTAGTCCATTACAGAATGACCCTACGTTAAACAAATATGTTATTGAGATTAATAATGTAATAATACCATCAGAATATATAAGTATATACTTATGTATACACTTATATATTCTGATGGTATGGCCCACACTGCACATGCACTTCCTCACAACACCAGCATGTAAGAAATACAGTCTACACTAGTATAAGTTTAGTATTAAAATTAGGATAAATTAATATAATAAGTCACTTGTAAGATACATACACTTCAACACAAATTAATTAATGTCACACACAAGAACTAAAATAATAAACTTGTTAAATTTTAAAAATTAAATCTAGAAATAAAGCTTTAAAAAAGGGTACTGAACTCGGGTTAAAAATACCATCAGAAATCATTAATCATATTTCACATTTTGTTTTAGTTTAACATCCTTTGTATTATATCATTTAGTTCGTTTCTAAAATGAACAATAGTTGTAGGATATTGATAGCTCTTCAGTAGTAATTAATTATGTGTTTTTGTGAGAAATGTGAACTGTATAGTCAAATGTGGCTTTTTTAGTTGTCACAAGAACTCCGTCGAATGGCTTCAGTTGATAACCTACAGTTCAGCTGAGCTATACATAGATTTATGACTGACTGAAACTATATTGTAATCTAAGATCTGGCTTAAAGACCTAGCTACCAAGCCATAACCCTAAATACATAATAATAAGAAATTTACAAACACATTTAAGAACCAAGCGAAATCATATTTAAAAATAGAATGCAAGCAAATACCAAAGAGGTTAAAAACGTGAGAATGCTACGCTTTAGTTAGGTGGCGCGATAGAGCGCACCACGGGGCAACATGGCGGCTTAAATGAAATATGTCGTCAATTTAGCGGGAAAACGCGGCTAAATTGGATATTTCTCACGGTCTAAACCCCTGCGCTTGTGTTTTTGCAACATAAGTTTAGTTTTGTTTGTTTTATCTGTGTGCTTATTGGATAGTGTTTCACTCAGTTCAATTAACAAGCGTTGATGAGATGTAGGTAATAACCGATTGTGGTGTTTATAAGGTTTTTTATAATATATTGTGTTTTAATAATCAAATAATATATGTTTAATCATTTTACACATCAGTGTCTCAATTGCTTCGACTGTTAACTATTCTATTCATGTATTTTCTTAAGCTTGACTTTAAACATGTGTTATTCAATATATTGTAACTTATTGTTATTGTATTGCTTACACTTAGCTAAAAAAACGGCAAAGTGCATGGATAGGTTATCGGCACTCTAACTGTCATTTTCATACAAAAAATTTAAGTGTCAGGGAATTTCTGGCTGCAACTGAAAGAGGACCTGCTGTGCATGTTCCCAAAATGCTGACGGCGTTTTGGGAGCGTTTCCACGTAAAATATATTTTTTTTAAACATAATTGGCCCATATTCGTCTTTATTAATCCGGCGCTTGCCATATGAGGTCAACATTACGTGCATACCTATAATTACAAAACCTAACCCCGCCCCTTTATTTGACAATGCAGGAGGAATGCATTTTCTATCATACTGGGTCCTCTGTGGAGGTTAGACCTTACGCTGTGAGATTAAGCACCGCACAGCGTGTGTGGGACTCTGACACAGGCGTTCTCAACTATTCCACTAAACTTAAACCTGCGTCTCATATGCCATTAACACCCATGTTCATCCGCGCAACAAGACTTGGATCACCCCGGGAAGCAGAGTGACCCATTTCACCAGCAGAGGTTTAGATTCGTCGCATACCCAAATGCTAGTAGACCTCTGCGATAACCGGGTTAGGTTAGCCTGTGCCGAAGCGTGGTGTTTTAGTTTTTTCTTTTGGGAATTTCAGCATTCCCTTAGTCTATACCAATATTAAAAAGAAGAGGGATTTGTTTGTTTGATTGAGATAGGCTCTGTAACTACTGAACCGATTTGAAAAATTATTTCACTGTTGGTAAGCTTTTTTTTAAAGGCGTGGAATTGCATTTCGCACACTACCGGGTCCTTTACTAGGGATTAGACCAAAACGACGAGAGGTGAGACCACAAATGGGCACCAGAGTAAAATCGCCGACTTGTGTGGAGACTCGACTACTCAATACTCCACTAAGACCACCCTCCTCCCATGTGCCCGCTCTCATGGTAGGAAAAGCGTGAGTCTTAGAACCTAGTAACGCCCACACTGATCTTAGCGCATCAATGCTTGAGAATGCGCTGAGAACCAGTATAAACTCACTTCGTCAACAGGGGTGAAGACTCCCCCGCTCCCTAGATGCTGGCAATATACACTGTCCATAGTTGACATCGGCTATATAAAAATAAAATAATAATCTCCTTACATACCCGTGCAAAGCCGGGGCAGGCTACTAGTTACTAATAAACCTTCTAAACCCTACACTTGGAAATTTATGGGCTCATATTTATATTATGAATCAGGAAACATTATAGTTAACATTTTTAGCACCATTCCACTCTTAGCATTGGCATAATATTTCCGAAAATATTCTCAACTACCTATCTATCATACTTCGCTGGAATCCATTCGGGCTGTACATTAGTACCTTTCAGTGGGACCTTTTTCACCGCACTCGAACGTGATTGGATGTTTAATTTGATTTATTTATACCCGAGCGACTGAGATAAATGACGGAGAAAATTCACGTGCACCACTTTTTCATATTTTCACGGGGCTTGGCTGTATTTCATTTATTAATTGCGTAATTTACAATTGAAAGAGAGAAATAAATTATTATCTGTGCAAAATTTCAAATCAATCAGACGTCTAGATTCGGAGGCAAATGATGTTGAAAGATTCCATAATGCTGATTATTATATAATAGCAGCCCATAACTGTCCCACTGCTGGGCTCGGGCCTCCGACTCTAGGGGGAACGGACAGTATACCCGCCTCGCTTGTCTAAGGCGGCTTGGCAGGTTTGACATATCGATTATCTCGATGTACAGGTTGCATCACGATGTTTTCTTTCACCGTTGTTAGCACGTGGTAATTGTAACAATATGCACATTAGGTCAGAAAGCCAGGATAGCTATAAGCTACCTATCTATCTATGCTGATATTAGATGAGCTGTATTCTTCTCCTTTCTTGGACGGATCTGTCCAGTCGTTCCTTCGGATTCTCTTCACATCGCAGGAACGGAGAAAGAATACAATTTCCTGCGGCCGGGCGGCCTGTCGTAAGAGGCGACATAACAACCCACAGCCAGGTTGTAGTGTATTATATATATGCTCGACTGGATGGTGACCCCTTGTCTAGAGTATGCCACTATAACAATCTTGTGTTGTATTCCGGCATTAGTGACCAGGTTCCAGTCTCTCTTAAGGGAACAGCAGCGCATTTGTAGCACCTTTTTTTTTTTTTTTATATTGCAGGAGATCAGCAGACAGGCAGACGGCCCACTTGATGGACAGCGGTTACCATCGCCTATGGACATTTGCAACACCAAAGGTGCTACGAATGCGCTGCTGCTCTCTTTAGGGAGGGAGCCTGGAACCTGGTCACTAATGTCGGAACACAACACAGGGTTATTATGGCGGCATACTCTAGACCAGGAGTGGTAGCCATCCAGTCGGGCAAATGCCCTACCACCTGGCTGTGGGTTGTTTTGTCGCCTCTTACGACAGGCCGCCGGGCCGCAGGAAATTGTATTCTTTCTCCGTTCCTGCACGGATAAAAAAGCACATTTGGTGTTGCAGATGTCCATAGGCGATGGTAACCGCTTTCCATCAAGTGGGCCTTCTGCCTGTCTGCTAACCTCCTGCAATAAAAAAATAAAATAAATAATAATTTCAATCAAAGTTTCTACTGGAGACTGAAACAAAATCATAACGTTACTAGATTCGTGTGATAACTTACTATTCAAGACCATCGATACAATTCGGCGTTTCGTATTGAATGGGGCTCTGATGGGCCGTGGCAGAGACACGGCGCCTAATGATGTAAGAAAATACTAGCCGGTCCACGTACGTGAGCGGAAACATTCAGATTCAGTGACTTAAAGCTAACTCCACGCATTAATTTTTCTTGTAACCAGGTGTTTTATAACTCTTGTAGGTATCGCTCATATGGTTCTTTTTCCGTTACTCTTGCAAAGCTGCCAAACAAGCAGATGGTCCAAGTGATGGAAAATGTTTCTTTTATTTTTCGTTCTCCTCCATCCTGATGAAGTGAAGATATATCAGGGTCTTTTCTATCTTATGTGTTTTCCTTATTTGTTCTTCTCTTTTTTATTACTTTATTTATTTAGAAATTCTAAATTCTATTGCTTATTTCCTATTATAACTACTGTATATCTATTACAATACTTTTCTTATTACTAATTTCACTTTACATTATTTATTACAATTATATTTAATATTTATAATCTATTACCAAGTTTATTTATTTTTCTATCTTTATAATAATACTATTTTAGTTTCATTCATATTTACCATTAATACACCCCTTGACATACAATGTAATACCTATATATTCAAGTTGTTATTTATTTACTTTTATTTCCGGTTATTACTTTTTTTATCATTTTTATGCATAACTTTATGAAGTCCTTGTAGCAGGTTTTAGCCATCAGATCTTCCATGTTTTGGATACTTAACGGGGGGGGGGGGGGATTTTTGTCCTACATTCATGGAAAGTGTTTTACTTCACATATACACATTTTCAACACCAGAAGCGAAGCCAACGTGTTGCCACTTTTTAGGGCGGAGAAGAGCTGCGATAGGAGGGTCGGACGAGGCTATGAGATAGAGTTGATGAGATAGGGTAGAATACGGGGAGGATACTGTTCGTTTTCCTATAAATGGGCAGCTCGTGACATGGGATATTTATGGATAATTTTTAATCTTTCGCTTGTAGAATAACGTAAACTACCCAAATGACTAACATGCACCCGTGTTATTTCGATTCGTTTCAGCAGAAACACCCACATGTGATATTCGAGGCCAGGACGAAGGCGAACAAGGGCTGCGCAAACAAGCTGGAGTTCAGGCCGAAGAGCAGAAGGACCAAGCACGTGTCGTATATAGAACAGCCGCTGGGAGACGACCCTGGAACTATGTAAGTTTAAACGAATTTTTTCATTATTTCCATTTGACTGGTTGATTTTTGTGGGCCAAACATATCTCCAGCCATTAACTTCGTTAGAGGGCATTTAAGCATGCTCTCGTAGCCGGGTCTGGAGTATGCTCCCACAACAACCTTGAGATTTATTCCAGGGTCAGTGATCAGTACAAATTTTTTTAGTTGCAAATTTGCAAATGTCAATAGGCGACTGTTACTATTTTCGATCACGTGCATTATCAGCCTAACTGCTTTACTCCAGTAAAAAAAACAAGATGGAAAAAGATAAGTTTAGTTTTGACCAGTAATGTGTATTTTTAGCAAATCTGGAGTAAGTGGTTACTGGTTACCATAACTTCTTTAAATAATCAGCTGTAGTTTATATGCACATACATAAATAAATACTAGAGTAACACCATATGAAAAAATCTGGGTAAATCTTCCGAGTGCATTATTGTCCGCAACCACGCATTGCTGTAACAATAGATTTGCAGACGTCAAAATACCACGGACCTGGCCCGAGAGTCCGTAAGCACAGAAGAAACCTAAACATTGATTACAAACTTTATATAAAAATGTTAATCTTGTATTAAATTAATTTATGTTTGGTACTAACTATACTAACTATGCTCCGGTGGTTCGGGCATGTGGAAAGAATGTATGATGAAAGAATGACTAAACAAATATACAATGCAAAAGTGGATGGATGCAGAAGTCGCGGAAGGGCACGTCACACCTTCCATGATCAAATTGATCGTGTATTAGCAGAAGGTGATGTCAGGAGCCTTAAGAACAGACGAGCATGCATGAAAAGAGCTATGAATGTCAAAGACGCAAGTGAGGTGTGTAAGAATAAGCCTGTATGGCGCTCTGTTGTTCGTACCTACCCCGCAAGGGATCTGGCGTGAAGTTACGTATGTATGTATGTACTAACTCAAGATCACAAACAAATCATATAAATAGATTATCAAGACTTGAATATAGTCGTAAGCATAGAATGAATACGCTTAGAACCAGAGTAGGTGTCAGCAGAGTGAAGCAACTTTAAGAAGGACCTAAAAGTCTCCATTCGCTTGTCATCGTCTGTCTCGTCAGTCCGCAATACATAGTCTCAGCGTGACGAGCTACAATAGTTCCAATTCTCCACTTTTTAGAAATACTTTATTTACTTGCAATATTATTTATGCCTTTGCGTGCTACCGAAAATAATTATATTTGAGAGTTTGTGAGTGTCTAGTCATTCAAATGCCTTACACTCGGTGGAATTTTTGATTTCCAATTGATTACATACCTTGTCTGGAGCTTATAAATGCACGGTCGGTAAAATATAGGAATCGCCACGGATCTGCAACGAAATAGTTACGCCTCGTAAAAACGACAAAATTTTAATTCAAGTGTCTTGTTAATCACAATAATAAGCATTACAATTACTGATTAGCAAAAAAAATGTTGTAGACAATGATGCTCGCAGAGAATTGCTTTTTTACCTTTGGTTACCTTTCGGAACCCTAAAAATGTACCGATAAAACAATTTACTTGTTACTACATGTAAATCACGCGAATATTAAGTTTGTAAAACAAAGAGACGACAGTTCTAAATCATAATACTTTATGAACAAAAAAAGTAAACAAAAACTTTCTTTTATAAAGTTGCGGAGAGCAGTTAATCACAGGTTTGCTGGTAACTTAGTTGAAATATCTGAAACTACGTGAAAAAAGTGAATAATGCAGCGAAGTTGGAAGTTTTCAACTCTTCTAGGGATCTTTCGGAGCTTGATTTTCTCTGTGCGTCGCAATTATTTATCTCTTTTATGCCGTTTTCTGAGGTTAGGTACCAGTTATGAGTCAATAACAATTACATACAAAACGTCACGCCTGGTCCCTTATGGGGTAGGCACGAACAACAGAGCGACATTCAGGCTTATTCTTACAAACGTCACTTGCTTCTTTGACATTCATAGTTCTTGACATGCATGCTCGTCTGTTCTTAAGGCTCCTGACACCAATAACAATTGATTCCATAAAGTCAAAACCCCACGTTACTTGTATGAGAAGCTCTCTTGGGTATCAAGACGTAGAATGGTCAATTCTAGGACGTGTGCAATACAACTCACTTCTGAGCGTCATTATACAGCCGGCTTCCGCGGGAGTTTTCGTTACGCAACATCAAGGTGCTGGAACAATATTCCACCACCCATTCGAAATTTGCAAATCATAATGGGTTCAGAACGAAATTAAAGATATTTTAGATTAGAGCAAGACAGATAGACAGACAAAAATTGTAATATTTGTTTTGAGCCTTGTTAATCTGGACCCCTGTGATAGCGGTAATCCAGACGCGAGGCGGTCTTAAACCCTGTTTTGAAATAAGCGGAAAATATCGAAATTGACAGCCACGTAGTTGTTTCTGCCGAGCTTTTGAAGTGAAGTGCAAACATTTCAAACAGAAGATTAATACAGACTGTTTCGTGAAGATTTAAATTTCTGTGTTTTTTTTTTTAATGCATGTCAAGTGCGCAGATTATAATCCCCAACATGTAGATTTTATGTTCATATTTCTGTCTTGTTTGTCTCACTTGTTTTTACTAACTTTTTGATAATTAATGGAAGGAATTAAGGTTGCATATGTATTTTATTCACATTATATAAGTGGTTCCTTTACTACTAAATATCGTGATTTGAACGGCAATGAATAATGGCTCTCCTCCAATGAGATCAGATTTGAGTACGGTGAAAGGCGGAACTTATTAATATATCCAGCTAGTCAGCAACCAGTTCAATACATCTATTTGGAGATCTACCACGAGGTCTCATGCTTTCAAACTTTCCCGTGACTACAAGTTTCTTCATATTATCTGGATTCTTGCGGGCTATATGACCAAAGAGCCATTTTACGAGGACAGTACCCGCAAGGAGACTTTGTTGCGAAGCCTTAGGTGAGCAGCGACACTTCGGAACCGACTCCGGAGGCCAAGACACGGTCCGAGCTTGCCTTAGTAGTAAAAATAAAAGCCATTACATCGGAAGTAGCTTCGGTGAACCCCCTCTCGACACCCCTTAGCTAGTCACAACCATGTTACCCCTCGCTAATCTTCGCCTTTTTGGGGTCCATGCAAAAAATGGCGAATCACCGTCTGCGATTATTTTATGTGTTCCCCGAACATTGCGACGGGCAGACGCCATAGTCCCCATATTTCCAGACCTCTATTACTCTACTAGCAAGTCACCGCAATAGCCAGTTACTTTTTGTTCTCGTTTCCCATAATAGTCCTATACCGGGCTTGCCTTTGGGTGCATTATTATTTGGTGTAGACAGGGATAATCGCCCTCCAAAAGTCCGGGCCATTCTTAAGGCTCGTGATCTTCAAAGACAAACAACATAATAATTATCGGCAGACAAGCACGCACACAGACGACAGACAGACACAGACAGACGCAGACGATTTACAAATATATACGCAATCACCTGTCGCCACCTTAGACAAAGCGGTTTCAATCATAAACTTTGATTTTGAACGGATTCTGCAGTGGGGCAAGTCTTTTGGGCTTCATGTGAACCCTGAAAAAACTCAAGTCATCGTCATAGGTAGCTCACGGATGCTTAATAAGGTCGACTGGAGTACCATACCTAGTGTGATGTTTGACGGGGCAATCATTCCTTTTAGTGATAAGGTAAAAAACCTTGGCGTTATATTTGACAGTGAGCTGTCTTGGCGACCTCATATCACCGAATTAAGTCAGCGGCTTTATCTCTCATCCAAATCCCTCAGAAGGTTGAGGAATTTCTTACCCACTACCACCAAAATTAAGCTAGCAGAGTCCTTATTACTTCCTATACTTGATTATGCTGACGCCAGCTATCTAAATTTAACCCAAGAACAACTCGATAAACTTGAGCGCCTCCAAAATTTTTGCATAAGGTTCATATTTGGACTACGCAAATATGACCATGTCTCTGAATTCAGAAAAAAACTCAAGTGGTTGCCAATTCGATTTCGCCGGAATACTCACATCCTTGCTCTTCTCTATAGTATTTTATTTGTCCCTAGTACTCCTGATTACCTTAAACAAAGTTTTGAATTTCTTTCTTGCTCTCATAATCTACGCCCTTCTACCAAACTTAAATTGAACACTCCTGCGCATAACTCAAGTTTTTATAACAATTCTTTTACAGTTAAGGCTATACAGCTCTGGAACGCGCTTCCTGTTACAATCAGACAAGCAAAATCGCTAGCGATATTTAAAACTATGATTAAAAAATACTATCTGTCTTTGGAATATGATATTTAAATTCACTTATAAATATTTATATATTTTGTAGATATGTATTTGTATGGTATGTATATTAAGTATATATCTATGTAATATATAAAATTTATCCATATATTTATATATATATAATTTATGTATTTATTATTAAAATGTAAGTAGTTTGTACTATATGTTACGTATACCACCATCGCCATTATCATATAATTTCATTTCTGGGGTTGTCTGGAAGAGATCGCTTTTTAGCGATAAGACCGCCCTTTGTACATAACTAGATATAATTTTAGTCTTAAGTTCATGTTTGTATTGGTGTACAATAAAGAGTTATCTATCTATCTATCTATCACACATTATATATCCCCAAGCTAAGGAAGTTACGCTTGTGTTATGGGTGATATATAATGGACCACTCTGGGTCCGATCCCAGACAGTCAGACCATAATAAATAACGGAGAAATTTACCATGCCAGGAACCCGGAGCTTCTGCGCTCTAACGAGTTCGACCTGCTAAGATTTGCTTGCTCAACCGCAGAGGTCATCAAGTAATATTGCAGACCACAATCCGGACACCTTGGTAATCCGCAAAGCGCCTTGTTTTTGCCTATCTTGATTATTGAGGCCCTGTCCGGTTCGTATTAGCTAGACAGAGAGAATAGGATTTACTATAAGATAGATTGTTACGAGTTACCGTACTCGAATTAAAATGTCGTTGGAATTATTATAGAGTTTATTAGAACTATACAAACACGTATAGCACAGGTAGAAATATAACCGAACCCAACAAATCCAAACGTAATGCAGAAGGTCGTAATTCAATAAAACACGCAAAGTCCGTCACTAATAGATTCCCAAATGTACACACTTCTCGCTCGACTACCCCCTCCCTTAATCAGGCCATCGTTTTATACTGCACAAATGCAATGTGCCCGCCCAGCAACGTGTACCGGATTTCCTAGAATCAGCTTGTACTTTAGAATGCGTAACACCTGGCTTAATGATTACAGCCACAAACGGCTATAAACGATTGCTATAGAAAAATAGGCTGTTCTCTAGAAACGTATGCCAATAAATAAGTAAACAAAAGAAGACAATCAAAAAAGAATTACAATAGTTTCAATGTTATTAGTTCAAATGCCGACGGGTAATAAATGTGCTTCTACAAATCTATACGTGGAATTTGTCTTTGTCGGCACCTAGGTTGTAACAGTATAAATAAGATAAAATTGACTGCATGCAAAACAATATTTAAAATCAATACAATTGTATTTAATTTTAAAGACACACTCCCGATACGTCTAGGAAGAAGCGTTTACTTCAGAGCATTGTATTCGTACGAATCACTACATATACCTCATAAATCATTCAGTCAAACCCAATTTGTTGTCTGGGCCTGATGAAAGGCAACCTTAATATTCCTACCGCGGCCCCGAAGGAATCCACGGGATTTTATTCCCGCGGATGGATTTTGCTTACTTTAGATTTCGGGATCTGTTCTTGGGTTGAAGTCGACCGCGCCCCATTGTATTTGCAGTCAAATTGATTATATTTTATGTATGATGTAGGTCTTCACGCGGTTTTCCAGTGTAGGTAATATTTATATCCGCAGAAGAGCTTACATTCGTGATACAGTAATACGTTGTGTTGATCTTCTAGTGGTGCCTAGTGGTCGAAATTCGACCATAGTTAATTTAAATTATAAGTTTGAACGTTATTAAGGTTCTGTTGTCAAAGACTATACTTTTATAATCACAGATTTCGCCATATGCGTGTGTGTGTGAAATACATAGTAGTGTGTGTATTTTTATCGTGTATTAGCAGGTGATGTCAGGAGCCTTAAGAATAGACGAGCGTGCATGACAAGAGCTATGAATGTGTGTGTGTGAAATACATAGTAGTGTGTGTATTTTTATCGTGTATTAGCAGAAGGTGATGTCAGGAGCCTTAAGAATAGACGAGCGTGCATGACAAGAGCTATGAATGTCAAAGAAGCAAGTGAGGTGTGTAAGAAAAAGCCTGTATGGCACTCTGTTGTTCGTGCCTACCCCGCAAGGGACCTGGCGTGAAGTACATAGTATGTATGTATGTGTGTATTTTTTTTCATTTAGAATCGCTTGCATAACGATCGCCTTCAAATAAAACTAGTTGATCATATTAAACTGCCTAAATACGTTTTACACAAAATGTATTGACAGTTTTTTAAACTTCTTTAGCGACAAATTTTGCGTTGCGCAAGACGCTAATCATATTTAAGGGTGTTAAATGCGTTTAGTGTTTTTTAAATAAATTTAAGGAAGGTTATGCAAGCGGCCCTTAATATATTTCTTATGCATAATTTTTAACAGTCTGCATTCCTTTTCTATATAAACTATCAGTTTACGAAATTTCATACTCCTCCGTCCGCGTAATTTCGCTAAAAGGGGTAGGTACAAAGTTTTTACTGTACGTATTAACATAATGATAAATGTAGATTCTGATCGGTTTTATGCTTAATAAACAAACTTAAATTATAGTTTAGAGGTCTTCAGGTAGAAGTGAAACAATGTTGTGTGTTTGAATTGCAGTTCAGGAATGCATGATGTAGGCTCGCTCCGCGCTTACTAAAGTACTACAAAAATGCAGACGCTTAGCAGCTAACGGAGCGAGCTATGTCCCCGCGGTAGGCGAGGCGTGGTCGCACGGGCTTTACGGGGGTGAGGTCAGCGGAGTGATTCTGTCCGCAACAATTTGTGAGCGGCCGCCGTGGTGAGCGGACGTCTGCGGCTACAATAGCATAAATGTAGAATTCACTGAAATATTGAATATTTTTCTATATAATAATTACCATTGAAATTAAAAGATAACACTATCAGCAGTTCTTTTGATAAGATCTTAGACGATTTAGTGATCCGTTTGGCATTCAAGAAAAGTCTTTGCGGCGATTTAATTTTTACAAATCGCACCAACTTAGCAACGAATTTAACTTTTAATTGTTACGATCCTCCATTGATTTATTACGTTCATTTGAAACGAATTCGATTGACTTAACTAGACTTTTGGAGAGGGTCATTAATTGTGCCTTTTTTGACGCGATTAAAGGGTAGCTGACAATCAAGTCGAGACACTTTTTATTGTCCTACAAAACGCCGAAGCCTTCTCGATTTTGTGCTAGAATAGCAAGTTATGACGTCATAGCCCATACGATTCAAATAGCGTATTAATGTAGATAGACAGATAATACATACACACACCAAATTACAAAAACAAACCATATCTATCATATAACATATAATAAAACTGTAGTGGTCGAATTTCTGTACAATGAAAAAAAATGCTAAAAACCGAGTAAGGGAGAGGTAAGAAGTGAAATAGAACCAATTTACATTTTTTTCAAATTTTTTGTTTCTCTGTTTGTCGGTTTGTCTGTCTGTTTGTACCGGCTAATCTCCGAAACGACTGGAACGCTTTAAATGAAATTTTGAATGGTGGTAGCTTATATCCCTGGTCAACATATAAATAGGATACTTTTGATCCCGAAAAATTAGAGAGTTCCCGTGGGATAGTTAAAAAACAGCACCACGTGGATGAAGTCGAAACAAGAAACTAGTTAACAATATTTCCTAGGCAATAGAATATCACAAGTCGTGGTAGCATAATGGCTAGCGCACGCGCCCCAACTCAAAGGGCGCGGGTTCGATCCTGGCCCGAACGCATGCACCACTTAGGCAGTTTTTTGACCTAATGTGCATATTGTTACAATTACCACGTACTAACAACGGTGAAGGAAAACATCGTGATGCAACCTGCACATCGAGATAACCGATGTATCAAACCTGCCAAGCCGCCTTTGACAAGCGTGGCGTGTGTACTGTCCGATCCCCCAATAATGGGAGGCCCGAACCCTGCAGTGGGACATTTATGGGCTATTAATATTATACAACATTGCACGATTTCAGCAGACAGGCAGATGGCCCTGATGAAAAGCAGTTACCATAGCCTATGGACATTAATAATACCAATGTGCTGCCGCTCTCTAAAAGACCAGAGGTGGTAGCCATCCGGTCGAGCAAAAACCCTACCACCTGGCTGTGGGTTACATTGTTGCCTCTTAGGTCAGGCCACCCAGCCGCATGAAATTTTATTCTTTGCCGGTTCTTGGAAGGATACAAAGGTTTTTGAGACTAACAACGTGTTAGCAACGCCCCTAGTGTTGCAAGACGCACAGCAAATTACTCTGTAGGTAATGCTAACCCCTTTCCATCCAGGTAGACGGTCTGCCCGTTTGTTTGTTTTTTAATTTTACAATTTACAACGAGTCTTGAGTATTTTTCTATCAACTTTGTAAAAGCAATATTTCGAATTATATGCCAGTCTGAAACTTTGTAGTTGCAGCTGTTTAAATGAATTATTCAACATGAACTTTTATTGGTTCAAAATTAATTTTGTTTGTTAGCTATAGTATTAATTTGCATGTTAATAATGGGATAATATTCAACAAAAATATTAACTGCAAAAGAACTAATTAATGCTAGGTTAGTGTTCATTAATTCAATTATTATTTGTATATACACTTGTATTAGACAAAATTGGCTACCAGCTGAATAGTACCGCTTCAGAACCTGCTGATCTGGCCGCATTTGTTGACGTTACTGCATAGGTCACATACCATACCACAGGCTTATCTCACGGCTAGGGAATCGGAGTTATTCCGTCAGGACATTTACCATCATCATTGCAATACCGTTCAGCTCCAATAAAGCCCGACAAATTAGCGATATCAAGTGCTCAGACGTCATTCGATTATTAGTCCTTTCATAGACAATAAATAACTTAGTTTACTAGCAACTAAATCATCCACATGCTGATAAGATTATTGAAATTATATTTCGGTATGTTAGGATCAGAGAGATCAATTTCATTTTCGTCGGTGACTTGTTTACTGATCCTTAAAAAGCGAGCTCCAACAATCGAAAAATCGGCAACGATACGTCCTTCCGTCCTGATAATAGGGTAAAGGCACAAGATAAACCTGATTAAGGGACATCCCCCCTTAATTTAGGTGGAGCGGACCGATAAAAACCCCATTTCGCACAATAATCGCTTTAAAAACCGCTATTCTTCGTTCCAATGCGATGCGGCACTTTTATAATTTCATCTCGACGTTGTAATGTGATCAGATCGGGAATTTAATTGAATATCTCCGTATTATTTTCGTTTGGTTTTCTTGGTACTATAACTTAGGTACGTACTTCCTACGTTCATTAGTTGTGCTATAGTTTGATTACAATCTATTTGTGGTAGATATATCCTCGTAGTTTGAAAGCTTTAGATGGATATGAGTAGTATTTTTAATTTTATAAAGTTAGACACTCTAAACAATAGAGAGGATATTCTACATATTAATCTAGTATGTGCCCAAACCCAAGAAATTAGAAAGACGCTCTGAAAGTAAAACTTAGTCTAAGCATCCCATTGAACAATTTACTTAGAAACTTCAAGTAAGATAGAATGTCAAACACGACAGTAAATATCGCTGTAAGATTTCGCAGTATGGCCTTAGCCTAATACCTTTCGACTCAAGGCAGCACTTTTTAAATTCCATCTCGCCGATGTAATGCGATCAGCCGCGAAATCTAATTGCAGATAAAACCCTATAACTTATTAAATGAGCTCTTTTAAAAACTTTTTGTTCGTAATAATATGATCTGGATTTGAAAGGATCGGATTATGGATTGATTATATTTTGGACGGTTTGTTTATAGTAATTCAGAGAGAGGGTTGTTGCGGAATGGTTTGTTTTTAAAGTAAACGTTTTTTCTCTCTCGTGATAAAGGCGAAAATAGGATCGAGTTGATAATTATATTCTATAAATAACTAAAATGTCTGTTTAGTTTCTTCTTGATGTAAATGGAAGTAAATAAATAGATCAAGGTGAATAACAAAGATTTTCATTAAGGAACTCTTACTGCTATACAAATGTTAAGATATGGTGTTTATTAATTCTCTCTTCACAGGCTTATGAATAAACAAATGAATTGCCACAGGGCCAATTATTCAAACTACAAGCGCTATTGACCACTTTTAGTCGTCTATATCTATTTATTTGATTGAATCAGATAGAGGTAGATTTGCTGCCGGTAGATCGGGAAGAACACACCATGATCAAATATCAGAAGCATTAAAGAGAGGTCAGGTAAAAACCATCTCAAATAATCGTACAAGTATGAAGAGATTAGTGAAACGTAGATGAAACGAAAGTTGTTTGTCAGGATCGTCACAAGTGGAGATTCATAGTCTCTGCCTACCCCCATGGGAAACACGCGTGATATTTATATGTGTGTATGAATCCGATAGTCGTGGAGGTTGAATGTGGAAAATGAAGGACCGAGATATATGGCGTAGTTGAGGTGGTCTATATTAAGCTATATAAAAAGATTGGCTGACAAGTATACTCTTTACAGAAATCCAGGTGAATTACTCAAGGGTCTTCAGCGTAAATAAAATAGCGAAAACACTCAAAGAACTGTTCAGGGCAATTTTGATGAAAGCTAAAGTGGTGTTATTAGATTTTCGAAAAATCAATCACTATTGTCAAACATCGCATCGGCTGATTTTGCATAAATCAACACATACTATATTTACTATCCCTAATTATATTATAGCTTGTAAGAATTTTTATGCAAGAATGACAACCGTCTAATGATACTTAGACCACTTTGAGTCTTCGTCCAAATCGGTCTATAGTCTCCTTTGAGTGTTTTTCGCTATTTAGTATAATTTAGGGTTTAGCCCTGAAGATCCTTAAAAATGGATGCTGTATAATGTATAATTTTCTTTTTTCGAAGTACGTAGGACACCATAAATGTATATGAACTCTAGGCACACTGTTTGTTCCAGGGATACTTCAATGCGGGGCAAGGAGAAACGAACCTGGCGCTGGTGGCAGGACGCAGGTCTCAGAGCTTTGAATCGCAGAAGGCGAGATGTCAGAGAGACAACAAAATATATAGAAACAGCCTTAGTGATAGATAAAGCGATGTTTGACAAGAGAAATGGGAGTACCAGATCGGAGGTCGTCCACGATGCCATACAAGTGGCCAATATTGCTGACCTGGTAAGAGAACACTCTTTGAAAGTCCTACACATAAGTTAAAATTTAATATTACTTCCTAGCCTACGTACACCGCTTCGCATCGTATTATTGCTGTTAAGGAAAAGAAGAGGCAAGATAAAAACGTTCTACAAAAGATATTATAAAAGGCTGGAGCGAGCTAATATGTTAAATGAAGTTTTGTCATTTAAGTGTTTTTCGATAGCTAAGCATGATACTTTTGGATTTGGTTTTAGATTTAATGGAAGGCAGTTGTAAAATTTCTTTCAGTATCTTATTGAAGAAGCATATACCAACCCCCAGGAAAGAATTCGATTCTAATTTCTTATTATTAAGTCTTACGTATTTTGTTATTTTAAATATATTTCGCCACTGCCGCAGTAATGTGTGAACTTGAGAATAGAATTGGATTGAAATTTTAGGAAAAAGTTTTTTGACCTCCAAAAAATAATTGTATCCAAACGAATTACTTTTTTTCTGTCCTTTGCAATGTATTTTAAAAGATACAAACTTATTCGTTTCGATACAAATATTTTTTGAAAGTAATAAAGCCGCTCTTCGGTATACACATAATATAAGATGATTACTTTCCTTCCAGTACTTCCGAACCCTTAACACTCGTGTCTCCCTGGTGTACATCGAGTCATGGCAGAGCGCAGACCAGGCAGATATAGATAGGAAGCAAGACATAACCCGAGCCATCCACAAGTTCAGCGACTACACCGCCAGGAAACTGTTCAAAGTCGAAAAGGACACCACGCAGTTGCTTACGTGAGTAATCATAATCCTTTCATCATTTCTTAATAGACTATTGAGTCTTTTTTCTTACGCTTACTTCTGTTTTTATTCTTATGCTTATTGAAGCGTAAGAATAAAAACTGGTGGTTCGCTTAAGGCTTGATTACACGTAACGAGTACAGTGGCGAGACAGTGCCTTCGGCCGAATACACGATGCATATAAACACTGACGAGTACTCGGTCGAGCGCTGGGCCCAGAGGTGTTGCGTAAAAGTCACTAGATCTAAGATTTTTTTGCTAGACCGAGTAACCTGCTCCCCGCTTCAATCTTCAGCCGCCCATTGAATACACACTCGCTTGCAGCTCGATCGCCACGCCAGCAGTGTTTTTCATTTTATTGTCTTTAGTTTTTTTTCTATAACATTTGTGTTTAAAATGGCCAATAGTAATAAATGAAATTTAGATACAACTTTAAAAAGGAAATCATTTATATAAACATTCTTAAAGACCTCCTAAATTTCTTAGGATCTCTGTCTGTAATTCATGAGATATAAATACTATTTTTGCACTTAGATTAGATTTCCTTACAATCGTCTATTAAATTCTACAATTCTTGAATTATTTGTCGTAGGATCAGGTTGAGGATCCGTTTATATTCTTTAATTCTACGATTCGTCTTCTCGATGCACTAAATCAAAAATAATCTAACCCGCTATACAAACAAAATATGTGTAAACAGGAGTTTACAGGGCGAGCAGGAGCTCGCCCGCCCAACTCTCTCGCGTTGTATAATTTTACTGTCTCGTCACTGTACTAGTTACGTGTGATCGAGACATTAGATAACTGATTGAATATAAAAGTAAAACAATTCGATTGTTTTATTTACACGAGTGCTATTTTTAATTTGTTCTTGTTGTATTTTATCCTATTAATAACTCCTAGCTGATTATTGGAAAATCAAAATTATCAATCGGCATGCAACAGATATATGGTGGATATTCCACTTATACAATCGAAGCGGTTTGTATTCACATTCATCATGCGCACCGCAAGAGTGGAACTCTTTGCCGGAGTCTGTGTCTCTGTGTCTTCAAGTCCCCTGTGTATTTGAATAGTTACATTCTGGACAAGCCCGTTCTATCTTGGACCACATCTCCACTCACCGTCGGGTGAGATTATGACTTAAAGCGCAGTTATGCTATAAAAAGAAAAAGATTTTACTTAAAAAATAATAATAAATATTTACAATATTGTAATCTATATAATTCTGTATAAAAGTTTCTACTGATACCACCTTAGACTTTTAATATAATTGAGGGACTTAACTTATCGCTTATAGCAATCTCTTTCAGGCAGTGTCTGTCCCATAATATAGAAATACATTTGGAAAATTCCAATTGTTTACTCGCGTTAAAAGGTGCCTTATTTGATAAAGCTGTTTGTGAACACGCCATAGCTTCATTATGGACTTCTTTGTAAAGTATAACATTTGGATGTAATAATATGTATTGTCCAACCTTAAACCATTTTTGTTCTAGAATGTGCATTATCTTTTAACACACGCACAGTATATTATTACTAATAAAAAACATGATTATTACTATAAAAATATAACGCAACATCGCGTGATGTTCTAGAATCTCTATATGCGAACACTCGATGTCGCGTGATATACAATTAAAATATTTATAAGTTAACTTGCATCGCGACCCCTGCTTTTCTCATTCAAGCTGGGATATCTGTAAATATTTAGATGAATGCTTGCTTACACCCTCGAAATCTGCTTAGTGAGATTTCGCCTCGACCCGGCAGTTGGCAGGCCTAAGCGCGCCAAGCATCTCCGAATTAATCTCGTAAGCGGGCGTTTTGTGTTATAATTTAAGCATTAAACGAATTTCGTGAAACGTTAAACTCAGCGGATTTTAATGGGACGACGTTTGCGATTTTTGAACGAATAATTTCTGGTTTAGACGGAGTTTTGTTGAATGTACTCACTCCATGTGTTCCGTTTGTTTTATAATAAAGACTGTTTAATAGAAAGTTATGACATTTATAACGGCAAGCGTCCAGGTTCGTTTTCCATGTCAATAAATCAATTGTTCGTACCTCGCACACTTTATTGACTTTGCACATCACCTGTAATTATCTAAAAGTTATTTATAACTAACTGTCCCGGCAGACGTCGTCCTGCCCGGAAAAGCTTCAATGGATATGCCGACTACAGCGCCACCTACCTGGTAAATTGTGAACCAACTCAGAAACCTTCTGTGGCTCATGTACCACAACTTACCTAAAGATCATCATATAATCAAATGCAAAATATACGATTCTAAAAGGACATACAAACAAACATTCATTTTTATATATAAAGAAGCAGATAAATCCAAAATATAAACGATACAGCACACCAGGAAGCCCTGAAATGTCGCAAATATGTATCCATTGGTAGTGGGTACGTATTTGTGGCTTTTGGGGTCGAGACCCTGGGGCCGTGAGGGCCGGGAGCTCATCACCTCTATCGAGACCACTCAACGCGTCTCATTGAGTGTCCAAAAGGCTGGCTTGTACCTAGGGCAACGAATTAGCATTGTCATCCAACGTGGAATTGCGGCCAGCATTTTGGGCACGCTCCACGCCGACAGCGATTTGGAGTAATTTTTTTATTTATAGCTTTATGCTATTTATAAGTATTGCTTTATTTATGGTATAGATAATAATTTTATTAGAACATTATTTACAAGCTATAAATATGAACATAACTGACATTTGATTTTGACACTTGCGAATAAGTCAAGTTAATGTCAAAATTAACTGACATTTTATGTCAATTGGAATGATATTCTAGGCGTGATAATGAACAAGCTAGATAAACCCATATACATATAATAAAACTGCTGAAAGAGAGAGAGAAAACTGTCGAATTTCTGTCGAAAAAATGCTAAAAAGCGAGTCGGGGGATGTAAGAAGTGAAATATAACTAATTTAGATTTTTTCGACAACTGACCGATTTAAATGAAATTCGTATGGTGGTAGCCTATATCCCTGGTCAACATATAGGATACTTTTGATCCCGAAAAATTAAGGAGTTCCCGTGGGATAGTTAAAAAAATTCACGCGGACGAAGTCGCGGGCAGAAGGTAATCTTCAATATTTAAGATGTGCAGCAAACTGCGACATACAAATGTTACAGAGTGCTTAGTGCAAGATTTTTAACTACTCGATTAGGTAAAAGTTAACCCTATTTTCGCCAGGTGGTAGGGCATTTGCCCGACTGGATGGCTACCACCCCTGGTCTAAAGTATGTCGCCATAACAACCTTGAGTTGTGTTCCGGCATTAGTGGACCAGGTTCCAGTCTCCTTTAAGAGGGCAGCAGCGCATTTGTAGCATCTTTAGTGTTGCAAATGTCCATAGGCGATGGTAACCGCTCTTCATCAAGTGGGCGTCTGCCTGTATGCTGACCACCTGCAATAAAAAAACTAAAAAAATTGTGGCACGATTTATGTTTCTCTTCAGGCACACGAGGCGGCGCTAAGTCATTTTCTTCTTGTGTGATATATAAAAATAAATGCTTGTCTGTATGTCCTTTATAGAATCGTAAACAATACCTCCGATTTCGATGAAATTTTGTGTGTGTGTTTGAGTGGGTCCCGGGTGGTTTAAATTCACAGTTGGAACCGGTAGGCGGCGCTCAGATCGGGTTCTAGATCCTGTTAATAATCATCAAAATCGCTCCTCACCTGGAGCGATTTTGATGATTTTGTTTTTGTGTGTTGAGTGAGTTCCCGGATGGTTTCGATTCGCAATTAGAACCGACTGTCAGCATATCAATCAAAGCCTTTTCGGGCAGGACGACGTCTGCGGGACAACTAGTTCCCATATAAAACTGCATTAACTTGACGGGGTCAAAAAGCTGCAGAAAGTTTGTACAAGCTATGGCTATTTTTAACAAACGCGGACGAAGCCGCGAGAAACAGCTAGTGAGAGTTATATGAGATTCATAGACTCGAGATACAATTATAACTTTGGATATCCGCAAATCAAAGATCTACTTCAGAGTGTCACGTCAAAGTTTAGGCAGCACAGATAGCGCCATAACTCTAGATAATAGCCCACTATCTCCGCTTGTTAGCGAGTTTGTCAAATAAACACGATTGCTTGTTTTAGATATCGTCAAGGATTTATTGCTTACTGGATCGTTTAATTGGAAAGTTACCATAGGTAATATAATGAAGAATACTAGGAATGAGAAGATACTAAACCCTATATCACTAGACTCACATCGCTTGCGCTGGCTTCACCACCTACATAGTATGAGAAGAGCCCACATATATAATATATATATGTATATATGTGTATATATATATATATATATGTGTGTGTGTGTGTGTGTGTGTGTGTGTGTGTGTGTGTGTGTGTGTGTGTGTGTGTGTGTGTGTGTGTGTGTGTGTGTGTGTGTGTTTTGTCGCTTCTTACGACAGGCCGCCGGCCGTAGGAAATTGTATTCTTTCTCCGTTCCTGTACCGATAAGGGTCTCCTTTACTCTAATACAAATTCTACGTAGTTAGAGGAAGAAAGCCTTAGCTCAACGTTCGTTTCAATTATCTGTATTTGACCACAAATTTGTGGTTCCTCCCAATTGGCCGTATGTGACCCTCGTGAAAAAAGTTGTGGTGGTTCCGTCTTATAGAGTTAATACGGATAATAGGGATGACGCCGTATGTATAGGCATGCGGATATTCGAGTCTCCACTGTATAGACAGTGGAGACTCGAATATCCGGAACTCAGTTTTACGGATTCACGATTATCCGGATTAGTAATCGCCATTAAATAACTACCCAAGGGTGTTGATATGGTTTTTAAGTGAATTTCGAACAAACAGACAAGAATTTTTTTTTAAATGCAATTTGTTCTCCGTCGTTTATATAGTATACTAGCTTCTGCCCGCGACTTCGTCCGCGTGGAAAGTTCTTTTAACTATCCCACGGGAACTTTCTAATTTTTCGGGATCAAAAATCCTATGTTACTTCTAATACCTCCAAGAATATGTATGCAAAATTTCATGATGGTCGGTTGAGTAGTTTTCGCGTGAAAGCGTAACAAACAAACTTATATTCACATTTATAATATTAGTAGGGATTACAGTACTTTTGGTACATAGCTTTAATGTACACACACGGCAGGCATAGAATATTATAATATTTGATACAAAGATATCGCAAACATGTTACAGATATAAAAAAAATAAGAAAAAAGCTTCTATTCGTAGCTTAAAAATATAACACAACCTTTCCAATGCTATTCACCTTTATTCCCAAGGGAACCGATCTGTGTAACTCTAAAATACACACAAGCGTTGCTTATCCAGTATCTCCAAGGTATACATCTGTCTATAATAATATAACACACATGTATAAAAATGTACACATGTATACAAATATATCGAATCAAAAAGCCAGATCTAATCCGATACGTTTTATGATGCCGCTATTCTTTTCCCGGCGGATCGGTGCTATTTCTACTCTCGCATACATTTCGCCCTAAATATTTGATACACATCAATCAATCTGACGAGACATTCAGCCGAAATCACTCAATAGAAACGGCCGTATCGGTGGCAAGGGTTTCGCTACCTTAGTTATTTACATAGCTGTATGGAGACACATTATACTACAAACATATACCAACCAGTTTTTATTAACCGACTTCAAAAAAAGGAGAAGGTTCTCAATTCGTCGGGATATATTTTTTTATGTATGTTCACCGATTACTCCGAGATTAATTATCCGATTTACGTGATTCTTTTTTTGTTCGACGTGGAATAGCTGCCATTTGGTCCCCTTAAAATTTGACATAGTTTGGCCCAGTAGTTTTCATTTATGGACATTTTTTATGAAAAAAATTCCATTCCGTTCCATATATACACCGATTACACTGAGATTTATGATCCGATTTACGTGATTCTTGTTTAGTTTAATGCGGAATAGCTGCCATTTGGTCCCTTAAAATTTAACGTAGTTTGGCCCAGTATAGTTTTCATTTTACGATCATTTTTTTGTTCCCGTTTCTTGGGACTTATATTTTTTTAAGGAGCGCGACAACTTTCGTAGGTCTACCCATACATAGCTAGACACTAAAAAGACACTAAAAACAAATAAAATAAAACTTCGTTTAAAAAACCGACTTCAAAACTAAAAAACTAAAAAGTATAAAATAACTTATTTCTAAAGCTATTATTATTAATATATATTATCTAAAACATCTTGAAGTCGGTGCAAAGTAAAACATAAAAATTACTATATTTTGAAAATGACTAAGCACCGACTCTCCCCCGGTTTCTATATTTTACCGACAGTTGTCTGTAATAGTAACTGATTGATTTTGAAGCTACCAATAACCGAAGGTTGAGAAGGCTATACGAGCGTTTCACAAGCTCATTGTCAGTTAGAAATACTGTCGGTTATCAGTAACTAATTTCCTCCCTAGCGTTTTGTTAACGCAACGTAGTACACGCAACTTAATTCAATGAGTTGAGGTATAAGTACAAAATAATACATTTTCAAAACAAGAGATCTTTTCGGATATACGACTGTCATTAAAAAATCAAGATTTAAAAAAATCTAAAAAAAAAATAAAAAAATATCCTACTTTCTGGGATAACCTTTACATAAATCTATCCCAAACTCTTTTTTCCCGAATGAAAAGTATCCTATGTCCGTCCTACATACTGAACTTACATATGTACCCTAGTTACAGCCAAATCGGTCCAATAGTTTTCCGTGAAAGCATTACAGCAAACAGAAATATATACTTTTATCCCGGAATCTATAAAAAATTTCGGGATAATCGTATGCTATGTTTATCTTCGGCATCAATAAAAGTATATACATACTAATTTGCAACCAAAGCGGTCAAGTAGTTTTTTCGTGAAGGGTAAAAGACAGACAGACAAAGTTACATTTGCATTTATAATATTAATAGAGATGAATAGTAAAGCAATACTTGGATTGGAATTAGAACTGTTAAAGATAGAAATAGTAAATTTGAAAGATATAAATAAGAATTAAATCCAAGTTTTTTTTTTTTTTTTATTGCAGGAGATCAGCAGACAGGCAGACGGCCCACTTGATGGACAGCGGTTACCATCGCCTATGGACATTTGCAACACCAAAGGTGCTACGAATGCGCTGCTGCTCTCTTTAGGGAGCCTGGAACCTGGTCACTAATGCCGGAACACAACACAAGGTTGTTATGGCGACATACTCTAGACCAGGGGTGGTAGCCATCCAGTCGGGCAAATGCCCTACCACCTGGCTGTGGGTTGTTTTGTCGCCTCTTACGACAGGCCGCCGGGCCGCAGGAAATTGTATTCTTTCTCCGTTCCTGCACGGATAGATAAGGAGTAAAGTAGTAAGTCAAAATAAGGAGTGAAAAAATTTAGTTTAATTTAATTTAAAATCACGTACAACAAAAAACCGGCAACCGGCCGAAATCGGGTGGTAATAAAATTCCTACGAATAGTATTGTTCACAACCAGCGGTTACAATATAGAAACACTTCATCTGTCGGTTCCATACAAAAAGTCTACCGATCGGTTAGAAAATCCCTCCCATCGGTAGTTGGTACTTTCATGAGTAACTAGCTACGAACAGTTCATTATAGAAACATCAGTTGCGCTACCAGGCGGTAACATTCTAACCGTCGGTATCAAAAACGTTTTTACGATATTGAAACCGGGCATTTAAGATGTTTTAGATAATATATATTAATAACAATAGCTTTAGAAATAAATTATATCGGTTTTAAGTTTCTTGTTTCGATTTTAGTCGTAACGATAACGACCGCATCTGTGTTATTAGATATTAAATCAGTTTTGTTTACATGCATGACCTAGAAATACTATCCCGATACAATGATAGTTCCCTATTGGGATACTTGCAACAACTCGGAAGGGTTTATGGTAATAAAAGAACAGCAACTGGTCACATAGTTATAATAAAAAAAACCTTACGGTTTTGACACATTGACTTCACTAAATCTTCACACTCTACAAGCATTTTAGAACCCCTCGCCATCCCTCCAACAATTTTACAGTCTAACAAAATTAGCACAGCCGATAGCGGATTGAAGTCATTAATAAACTATTTTAATTAAAGGGTTATGAATGAAAAGAATCTAACACATGATTTTTTGGGAATTCTACACAACATTTTCTATAAGATATTATATAAAATATTATACTCCAAGTTTTACATGTAAAACAAACCGAACACAGTATAAATCTATCGCGTCTGCCAACATGAAAATAACTTGTAGTGAATACACCATATACAATTGAGAGACTTTGAATTATAACCTACACAATCACCACATCATATTGTTGTTACATAAAATGGAGGTATAATAAACTATGGAGAACTACTCTATACAAAACAGGCGCTAATCACGGAATAAATAAAAATATAACATTGTATTTGCCCGGAATACTTTATGAACGGGCATCCGAATAAAACTGCTGTTTAGCAAATAGCTGAACTTTGCTCGTCCATTGTTCTGTATTCAAAAATGAATAAATATGAATACATATAACTTACATAGCACGCAGAACATTTACATCCGCTAGTACATTACACAATCACAGAAAAAACAAGTCGAAAGTTCACTGGGCCGGCCTTTGATATTGTTTTTGTATTATAAGTATGTTGCGAAGTTTAGTGTCTCAGGGTTCGAAGAGAAGTGTTGCAGCCGCGTCGTCGGTCGCCGCTGCATTTCGCGTATTCGGTGTTGGGGGAGGGAGATAGATATATATACACATTAGTATAGTAGAGAGAGAAGAGTATACTATGTAATGTATGAAAGTGTAAGGCTGGCAACCACGCTTAACATTCCCGCTTAAATAATAAGCAAACATTATTATTCAATTAAGGAAATGGCCGATTGTATCGTTTATAAATAAGAGGGTACATTACAAAATTAATTATTAACTTTAAAAAGAAACACGACAGGAACAAGTATACTACTTAATAACAGTAACACTATATCACAACAAGTCATTTCAGTATTCTAATTCACCATAACCCCAACTCATGAACACGCCTGCATCTGTCTCTGACAGAACAGCCCCCGAAATCTGTCGGAAGCTTTTAGCATTCGTAATTTGCCAGAATTAGATGGATAATCGACAGTAATATTTCAGAACGTTCGCTTTTTGCTTAATGCACGATATGACGGAGGGAAAGATGGCAAATCGATTTTGGATTGATGCTCATTTAGGAAGGCGTTATTCCATCAATATCTTGTCGTATCTTCGTCATTTTTATAAAGTAAATTGTGGCAAATGTTCCAGTGGCTACTACTTTTCTGTGTTACTTTTCTGTCTTTGTATGTGTGACATAAATGAAATAACCATCTTATTTAACTTCTGACCGTAGAAACCGAAAACATATCCTATATCTCAAAAATATGATCTAGGTACTCCATAATGAATCGCTTTAATTGAAGATGAAAATTCTATCCCCCATCATGGCAAAATTAAAGTATCTAACAAAATTCAAAATCTGTCGAATTTTTTTTTTTTTGTATTTGGTTTTTAAATAAATGTTAATAATTATGGATGTTTTAAGTACTCGTAAGGTCATAGACATTACTTTATTATTCACCAAAACAAAAATGCACAACAAAACAATAGTTACTTGATAAAACAAAAGGTGGCCTGGCCTTATCGCTAAAAGCGATGTTTTCCAGGCAACCTGACTCAAAGAAATTCTTAAATTATAATATAATTCTTAAATTATAGCTGTAATATTATGCAACAAAGGAAAAAGATATAAAAAATTTGACATACATGAACAGCAGTTTTACAGTCTAAAATATTGTTATGAGCTACAGAGGACTTGAATTAAAATGCCGTTGGAATTACTATATAATTTATTAGAACTATACAAACACGTATAAAATAGGTACAAATATAACTAGACACTACTAGTACAAACTGCATGATTCAATAACACGAGCAGTCCGTCACTATATCGCTCATCGAATGTACGTCTTCCTCGTATCGTAATCCTCGCTTGACTGCCCCTCTCCACATTGGGCCATTACTTTATAATGCACCTACGCCATACCTGGCAAGCTGCGACGCAATACAATAACAACAAGAATTAGTTCGACACGCCTGCCTAATGACGGCCATAAAACAAGCACAATAACAATATAATGTTTTTCTTAATTACAAATTATTATTAAATTTAATTAAATATTATTAAAATGGTATATCGTTTAAGATTGCAAAGTACCTAGTTCCTAGAATTCATTTGCTAGGTTTTCAAATTGCTGAGCTGTAATGACTGAGGACTGCCATGATAATTTTATAAAGGGCCTATTTTTGCCAAGCTGGCTACTAAACCCAAAAAATAAACTGAAGTTACCACGTTTAGAGAATGTTAAAATTATACAAATAAAATCCCAACGTATATTAACTAACATACTAATGCTTGATAATTAGGTTATTAAGAATTAATGCAAACAAACGCTGTATAGCTAACACAGTCATATGGGGACAACCCAGCTAATTATAACGCAGTGGTTGCTCATAAAAAGCGCAATATCCCCAACCTCCCCGTTATTTCGTCGTGAGGAGAAATTAAACCCATGTGCGGACTCCCTTAAATAAAATATGCCCCATTGTGCTTCAGGACTTAATGCTAATGTAAGAATAAAAAGGAGATAATTGCTTTGTAAACAGAACGGGTTTTCTGAGTGATTTTTTTATAATCACTGAGTTTATTTTACGGTCTTATTCATGTTAAGTTAGAGTCAGTTTGTAGGCTTCTTTAAGAACCTTTTTTTTATGAGTTCAGCAAACGGGCAGATGGCCCACTTAATGGAAAGTGGTCACGATCGCCTATGTAAATTTGCAAGTGAGACTGGAACCTGGTCACTAATACCGGAACACAACACAAGGTTTTTATGGCGGCATACTCTAGACCAGGGGTGGTAGCCATCCAGTCGGGCAAATGCCCTACCACCTGGCTATGGGTTACTTTGTCGCCTCTCACGACAGGCCGCCCGGCCGCAGGGAATTGTATTCTTCCTCCGTTCCTGCACGGTTAAAAAAAAACCTTTATATTTTTTTCTTTTATTGTATAAGTTCATAAAGTCATTGTAATTATGAATAAATTTTGAATTATAAATAAATTTGTATGGCTATTTATTACAAGAAAATTATTTTATACATAAAAATCTCGTATCACGATGCATGTCCGGTATAAACTTTGGAACTACTAAACTGATCTTGATGAAATTTTGTAACTATGTGTAATTGGGTCCCACTGAAAAGATAGGATAGTTCGATTCGAACAAGATAGTAATTAGAATTGGATCCGTGAGATGATAGACATTCAGACTGGCAAATACCCTACCACCTCCCAATTTAGCAAGTTAATAAGCTTTCTAGCAAGCTAAATCGAATCAAACAATTTATTGCATAAAAACATGGTCATGCAAATAGGTCTTGATATTTTATACTAATGACATCTTTTTTGGCGGTTGGGCATACAATTTTTTGAAACTTATGCTATATAAGTAAACATACTTATTTAAAATATTTATTTAATTTAGCTTTGTATGTCCTTGAAGACCACGGGCCATAAAAATGCTCTTTGACAAATTTAATGTAAATGTGGCGCGACATTAACCGGTGATAATCCCTGTCTACACCATATAATAATGCACCCAAGAACAAGCCCCGGCCAGTGTAGGACTATTGTGGGAAATGAGGACAAAAAGTACCAGGCTACTAGGGGGGTGATACTGCTAGTGATACTAGAGGCCTGGGTATATGGGAACTATGACATCTGCCCGCCGCAATGTTCAGGGAACTTGGAAAAGTCTGCAGACGGTGACTCGCCACTCCCTGCATGGGCCCCAAAAAATTCCAAAGAGGGCAACATGGGTGTGAGTGGCTAAGGGGTGTCGAGAGGTGGGCTGCAGGTTCACCGAAGCTACTTCCGATATTAGGCCACCACTTCCACCGCTGGAGCTTGAGTCTTAGCTCTAGCGATCTCCATTCCGTGGCGGCTGGTTAAGGCAAGCACAGAGGCGGGGGCCTTGCCTTGGGCCCGGAATCAGGTATGAGGTGTCGCTACCCACCTAAGGCTTCGCCACAAAACCCCCTGCGGGTTGATTTTAATTATTATTACTAATGTTTCAATCCTATAATTATTTATAACCTTAAATCTAACAAAATACTAAATGATAGACTAAACTGAACACTAGAATATATTCTTATAGTTCTGAAACTTGTACAATATGTAGGTACGTACACACGTGTATAACGTTACTGCTGCGATGTTCAGACGCTCGGATCTCACGTAATTCAAAGAACACAATACCCATGCTCCAGAATACAATACCTGGACGTTGTAAATCTAGGGATATGTATCTTGATGCCATATTAGGTATTGAATCAGTGTTAGACTTGTTACGTTTCTATCTATTAAATATAGATGTATAGATTTGTGAAGCTCGGTACTAACTATTAAGGCTGAATATTGGATTTATTCGTTTATCACCCGCACCTAATAAAAGAACATTCCTTTTATAACGAATGTGCATATTTTGAGAATTTGTACGTCGCATTTTCAATAAACAATTTAATTAATTTTAATTAATTAGTAAATCAAATATAAATAAGTTTCTTATAGAAACCAACATATACTACTTTGTTACTTCAAAATTAGGATATAATACTCGTTTAACAACTTGTGTCGAATCATTTATTTGAATACAATTTGATGGAGTGCTTACCGAGTATTACCACATTCTGTAGGGGGGGGCCCTTTAACATCTAGGTAGCGAAGGAGTCTTTACCCCTGTTGACGAAGTGAGTTTTACACTGCTGCCCGGGGTATTCTCAAGCACTGATGCCCTAGGATCAGCGTGGGCGTAACTACGTCCTATATCTCATGCTTTTCCTACCATGAGCGCGGTACACATAGGAGGAGGGTGGTTTTAGTGGAGAATTGAATAGTCGAGTCTCCACACAAGCCGGCGATTGACTCTGGTGGCTATTCAAGGCTTCACCTCTCATCGCTTTGGTCCAATCCCTAGTAAACGACCCGGTAGTGTGCGAAATGCATTACCCCGGCCTTAAAAACAAACTCTGTGCCGCGTCGCTGACATGAGACAACAATTGACATTTAACTTCATAGCCTACAAATATTTAGCCTCACCTCAGCCTTCTCAGTTCACAACGTTTAAAAAAACGGCATTTATTTTTTTACTAGTTTATTCGAACTGTACAAATACGTATGAAACAAGTAAAAAATAAAACCGAATGCAACTAGTTCACACTGCACGGTTCAATGCAATTCAACACGTGCAAAGTCCATCACTAAAATGTCGCTAATCGAAAGTACTTCACGTCTTAATCATATCATAGTCGGCCTTTGACTGCCCCACCCCTCCGTTCGAGCATTGCTTTATACTAAACTGAATAATACCGACAAAGGGTTCACTCACACACTGGCAAGCTTCGACGCAATGCACTAAAAACAAGGATTAAGTCGTTTGACACTAATTACAGCCATAAAATAAATACGATAACAATATATTTATTATATATTATATATATTAAGTTTAAACACGAAGTAAATAAAAGACGAACTCTTTTATTTACTTCATTCACTTTACAACATGCCAAATGTACGGTCTTTGTCGGTATGTAACAGTATATTTATGTTTAATAATTTTTATGAGATATTTCTTGTTAATTATGTATGTGAAACGTTGTGACTTTTACAGAACGCGGGTTAGCCACGGAATGAATGCGAAGCCAAATACGCGAGTAATTGGAAACAAGATGGCGGCATTATATTGATGCTTCTCCGAAGTAAATAACAAAAGCGCCATTTTAAAAAATTGTGAATACGTTTAAACAGAACTCCAATTGTAAAAATTTGCTCGGGCAAGTCTTTTATTGTCATTTGAGTAATATGTATGCGAAACATCATATCGAAATACATTATCGTTGAGGATATCCAAGGGGATTTCGAAATTTTCAGAGAGTTCGGATTTTTTCCTATCGAGGCTTTTGTATCGAATCGCGTTTTCACTTCAGCCAATTTGACACTTATATCCTCGAGTATCATACATTTCAATTTCAGTACCATTCTGATAGCATCATCTACGTTACCGGAATTGGAATATCTTGTATTCTGAAGCTTAACTATTTAAAAATATACATCAAGTTTTTTTACAGACTGTATAACAGAGATTGTTCTGAGGAACTGTTTAGAATGGTCCCTTCGTCCTCTTTCTACCGACGCACCGCTCGCCATCGGTTGGGAGTCCATCCCCACTTCCTCGAGCCGCTTCGCTCATGTACGCCACGGTTCTGTAGACCATTTCTCTTGCGATTGGTGATTTGGAATGAGCTAACAACCGAGGTTTTCCCACAACACTACGTTGTGAGTTTTTTAAAAAGGGTGTCATAAAATTTCTTCGAGGCCGGCAGCACGTTGGTAACATCTCTGGTGTTGCAAACGTTCATAGGCGACGGTAACCGCTTTCCATCAGGTGGGCCGTCAGCCTGTCTGCTGTACTGCAGCTATAAAAAATATATAATTAAAACTCGAAATATTTTTAGTATTTTAATAATAATTTTTAAAAAACATTTATAACTCTCATGATAAAAACTCCTTCATTTAATAGTTCTCTCTTTCTGTTCCTAATTTTAATCCGTAATAAACATATTTTTCAAGTATAACACTAATCATAAAATTAAAATGTAAAACTGTAAATTTTTGGGATGTACTAAAGCAGCCGCTAATTACTTATTTGAAATCTTCAATACCCTTTCGATATTCTAACATAATATTTTCACAAATTTAACCTAAATAGATAAATGAGACTTGTAATTGTGTCAAAATTCATATTTATAGTTATAATATCCATATTTCGAAATAATCAGATAATTGAACATCATTGTCCACCCCACGTTTCCAAATAACAACAACAAGATAAAAGACCATATAAAACATTTAAGTGATATTATTCGTTTTAAAAAATCCATCTCAAATATATAATACCAATAGTAAGCCTTTGTTAATCATTCCTTTGTTTCGCTGCATAATATTCATAGCGCTGTAAAGAAAATAATAATTTCCTAAAGCCCAACACAAACAGCCTTTCATCGTGTTTTCATTGCCTGAAACACAATTTCTATAATTAATTTACTATTTTCTCGTGTTGGCAGTACTGATGGGCTCCATCAATAGGGCCAACTTAAACAAGCTAACGTAATAACGTTTAGCAGTAAAATCAAATAGGCCAGTCCTTTCGTAGGGCTCTTAAGCAAACACCGACAATATTATCTTATTTATATCGACTTTCTAGTTATACCGTTGTATCAAAATCAGCTTATATGTGTTTTTGTTCGTAAATCAGTCGATAAATTGACGTTAGTTGTTGCAGTTGCAGAAGGTAGTTACAATATTTTTTTTTCTATACTAGCGTTTATATCAAATATGCGCACTGAATACCGACACATTCTTCTTCTTCTGCGAGCGGTGGGTTTCCGCAACTCGACGACAAAGCGCCTATTTTGCGTGCGAGGGTGGATGAGGGTTTATTCCATCCATCCAGCCCAGGTCATCCAGGAAGTCGACCAGCTTCTTGACGTTGCTGAAGACTTCTCGGAGGCTACCTGGGGCGTCCAGATACTTCGCCCTGTATTGGGCCACCCCTCCGCATTCAAGCAGGACATGGGCGGCTGTTTATACCGACACATTATTAGAAATAGAAAATTATCACCAGAAGGTTGTCTGGAAGAAATCGCTGTTAGCGATAATACCTCCGATTGTACTATTATAGTTATAGGATTGTTAATTCTTGTGTGCAATAAAGAATATTCTATTCTATTCTAGCGTTTTCCCCGCGGCTACGCCACGTCATCGTAGCGCCCTCTTTTTGTTATTTGCGCCTATCCCACGAAATCGACGACATTTACCGGGATAAAAATATCCCGATAAATGACATCGTTTCAATATCTGCATTGCAGGCCGCCTAGCAATCTGGCGTTAAATGCAGAACCATGAATGTCGTTGCAACTTGCATTGCGTCCTGCAACACCGAATGCATATTGAGTCCGGGAAGCTTCTCCTATTATCGGACTGTAATGCAGGATCGTGTAGTCCCCTTAAGGCCCGCTGTTTTATATGTGAATACTTATTTAAAAAAAACCCTACCTACCCTTTTAATGGCCGACAGTGAAACATGCCCCGGTATAGCTAGTGTTGTTATAAATACTTTTTTTATTTCAGTGGTCTGACGTTTCCTGGTGGTGAATCTGGAATATCCGTCCCGGACACACTCTGCACGCCCAAATCCGTAGGGATATCAGTGGACACAAACACATATGAGCCTCATCTCTTAGCTGGTACAATGGCGCATATGATCGGGCACAATATCGGTGAGTAGATTAACAAGACATCCTAGGAAAAGATAATTATATAATAGTTTTGTGGGTCAAAGTATAATGCTCTTCAACAAAATCCCAGAAAGCGTATTGAACGCTTTCAATAAAGCAAAATACACCAACAACCAACAAATATTGTACGACGAAAAATTTTTAGATGATCGTACCAAATAGGTTAAATGCGATTCCCACCAAGCTTTTATCATTCATATAATTATACTATACTTATAGTAATATACTTATATTACTTTGTTAAACCTTGTATTAGTACATACATTAATCAATATTGGCACGCCTGTTTCCGATTGGGGTAGGCAGAGACGATAGATCTCCATCTGCTACGATTCTGACAAACACTTTTCGCTTCATCAACTTTCATTAATCTTTTCATACATACACGCTTATTTAAACTGGTTTTTATCTGACCTTTCTTCAAAATATCTTCAATTTGATCATGGTGAGTACGTCGCGGTCGACCAGCATTGACTCTACCGGTCACATTGCTGTCATATACTTTTTTGTGATTCTGCTTTCATACATTCTCTCTCATGCCCAAACCACCTTAACATTCCCTTTTCAACTCTTGTCAATACATCTTTTTTTATTCCTTATCACACTGTTTTATTATTATATTACTTACATTAACCTTACATATACTTCTCAAAGCTCTCATTTTAACTGGATTTATCCTACTTTCACGCTTCTTCTGCCATACCTAACTTTCATTGCCGTACATTAGCGTTGGTACTGATACCTCTTGATGGACAGCCAGACGTTCCTTTACAGACACTTTCCGGCTGTTCATAAAATATTTCAGTGCTCCATTCACCCTTCATTCCTTATTACCTGCCATTACTCTCCTTTCAATATCACTTTAATGCTTTCAGTCTCTGGTAAATATGCTCCCTGACGTACAGCTTGTATTAGTATAAACTACATTAAAAAAAGACAAATAACAATAAATATGAAGTAAACATATGTTTTTAAGGAGTTTGTTACGCCACTTTTTCTCCTTTAGCAGCAACTAAAATTGCTTTGAGAGTGGTGGAAAGACTCGTGACTTTCAATAAGTAATCTTTATGATTCCATTTTGAAATAAATACATTCAATAATCATAAGAAAATGACGACAAAAATTGTGGACTCCCAACTTATAAATTACTATAGTATCAAAATGTCCGATAATTGACTTAATAATTGTGTAATTTTTTACTATACACCAGGTATGGGTCACGATGATGGTCGCGAGCAGTGCTTCTGCCGCGACTGGCACGGATGCATCATGGCCCAGTCGATCGTCGGACAGGACAATGTCCAACCGTACAAGTTCTCAGACTGCTCCAAGAATGACTACATCAACGAACTACGCGTTGGCCAGGGATTGTGTTTGCTAAATAAACCTAATGAGGTAAGATTTGTTTTGTTAAGCTATCTCTCTTTGCTTTTACTTTCTAATTATTTGTGGCCGGCACAATATCTCTTTAATTTCCTTACTCGTCTGCTCTGACATATGTACGTCCTCCGTCACACCACCACACAACATCATATTATGCTTCACACAATCCGTCCATCTCTTTTTTGGTCACCTTACATTTGTACCCGTCATCAATCTTCCAGTTTAACTTTATTTTTGTTACATGGTCTTTATCCCTCCTCATTTCTCAGTTCTATTAGAGAACATTTTTTGAAGGTCATGTAAGTTAACCGCTTCCCAACGTGTTATCAATGCTTAAAGAAGAAGAAGCGGCAAGAAACTCCCCAGCAACACGTGTAGCATTAAAAAAAAATACAATTAGAAGTTGCATTACATGCCCATACCACCTTAATCTTCTTTCTCACAATTTTTACTCACGGATACAATTTTCAAAGAAATTCCTCGGGGTTAGCGGGACACAAAGTAGCGCAGCATTTAAAAAATAGTGTACACTCAAATCATATTAGTAATATTTATGCACCCGGACAATTACAAAGCGCTCGCGGGAAAATTCCTCCGGGATTCCCGGGCTAAAAAATATCACGCAATTTACTACATGACATATATCGATCAGTGAAAAAATCACATTGGAATTCATATTTTTTTCTGGTCATTCCAAATTTTTAATAGCTTTAATGTACAGACACGTCATGCTTAGAATTTTATAATATTATAGATAGACTAATTGTACGGGCTACTGCGCGACAGTCATACACATGGTGATGGTGATGAGAGAATGATGATGATGGAATGTCGTGATAAATGATATTCACTTGGCTGGCTAAAATTTAATATATTAAATAAAATGATAACTGATAATGATAAACTTATGAAACTAATGATAAACGATAATGATTGATATTTAATGATAGAATGATTAGTGTGCTGTACGCGACGCGTGAGAGCGGCCGAGCGTGTTTGCTACCTACTTGTGCGAACTCCGCTGTGTTCGGTTGACACGAACACTTTTACTTATGTGTATGGGTTTCTATGTAAAACCCATACATAATGTACATGGTCCGTACACTTAATGTTATTTTATAATCTATCTGTCAATGAAAACTACGTAACAAAAAACTCCCTCAACAAGTATAGGTACATATCGCAAAATCCAGTATATACATTATCCGAAATTTCCAAATTGATTTGTCGATCGTAACACATGGAAATGCGTGTAATTATGGTTAAAAAGTAATAGCCATATCCATTAGCAGACCGTGTAATGTAATGGTACTGATATTCATGCTTACAAAACGTTTTTAGGCCCTCCTATAAAATTCACTTTGTTACAGTGTCAGTACTGGATTAATACGATACGTATCTGTAAAATGTATGAATACATTTACACAGAAACAAGATTTATGTATCAAAATAAATAAAAACAAGTGACAAGCCACAAACAGACTCATAAAACACGAGTCATTTCTACAAACATTGAGTGTGTCCTATTTACCTTGAGGATGTCGTATAAAGCAGACAACG
This sequence comes from Dendrolimus punctatus, assembly GCA_012273795.1. Taxonomy (NCBI): domain Eukaryota; kingdom Metazoa; phylum Arthropoda; class Insecta; order Lepidoptera; family Lasiocampidae; genus Dendrolimus; species Dendrolimus punctatus. The sequence continues at coordinate 19,154,945 of CM022537.1, forward strand.
GCTGAACTTTGAATTCTCATATTATCCTGTGTCGAACGGGCGTCTTACTGGTTTTATTTGAACAATATATATAAATCTCTTATCAAATTGAAGATAGTAAGCAATCATTAAACCAAGTTTTTATACTTACTATATCTGTCTTTTATTTTGAATGAATCAACCAAAATTGTCCATATATACACACCAAAGTTTATCCCGCGTCTGCGCCGCGGGTAACCTCTAATGTGTCCCTCTTGTTTAAAGAAGTTACAACACAGGTATTAAATTTTTATGTTAGTGCTATTTGCCCCGAAAGATGCACTCCATTTTATATCGCAATCTATCCCATCTCCCGGATTAAAAGTATCTATGCCAATCTTCGGTATTAAAACTACATATATACACTAAAATGACCATATCGATCAAATCGGCCACATCGACCAAATCGGCCAAATCGACCACATTGACCATTTCGATCATATCGACCAAAATTACCAAAGTAAAAGATGTTTCCTAAATTGCGTATACTAAAACGTCATCTCATATAATCTCATCAAAATATTTGTAACACATCTAAAAGTAATTTTCTATTTTAGCACACATTTTATCAAACTTTTCGCCATTAGCATAGCCTGTTATCCAATCCAGTCAAATCACGCGCCCGAGAGCCCTCAAAACTGGGAACTTTAGTTTTTGGCATATCCCAATGGGGTTAATAACAAATGCAACGAGTTCAAAACTCCACCTTTCAGTCCATGGTGTTTTCAAACTCGATTATGCAGTGTAAAGGGTTGTAAACCGGAGTTTTGGGGCATTATTCATTAACTGAGTATACGCTAAGTTGTTGGTATGCATTAATCTTTAGAGTTAATTTTCATATGATATTTGGGTTTTTTTTAATAAAGAAATCTAAATAGCTTTTATTGCAAGTTATTTGTTAAAAAGTTATATCAAATTAATAATATGTTTTGAGCCTGGTACCGAAAACACGCCGTCAATTCCCGAAGAAAAGAAAAGTCAAGCTGCTTGGCACTTCAATTGTGTGCTGCTAAGCTACGATGAGTAGAAATCAGCTACTTAACCTTCGGAGAAACTTTGAGTCTCTCTGCGTATTTTACCTTCTGTACAACAAGAAGTATTCCTAGGAACTGTCTGTTCTGACGCTTACGGCTAGTTTTTACAGCCGCATCGCTCGCCTTTGATAGGATAGCGACCGTCATTTCGTTGTTTTCTAGAACGTTTATTCCAAGTACAATAATTATCTGCAAGGAACTTACCGCCAAAGATTTCCCTCTCCGCTGCGGCATGGGATTGTTTAATAATTAACAGGCAACACGTTGGTATTGCAACCCTCCATAGGCGACGGTAACTATTTCCATCACGTAAACCAACCTGTTTGCCTGCTTCAGATAATAAAAAAATAATGTCGATAGAGCCCAGTCAGCGAGTCCTGTCACATTCTTTTTTTCGTCTGGCCGTAATCAAAATCGACAATTGATCTACTAAAATATAAATAAATTCGTAAAAAATCCATTGTGATTTTTTCACTAATGTGTGATATTGTTTATCCCAGAAATGCAGCGGGATTTTTCCCTGGAGCGGTTTGAAGTTATTCGGATGCATAAAAATTAGCTTATTCCGACACCGTTTTCACTAAAACTTACATTCCTTTTTAGATGTTGCGATACTTTGTGTCCCGAGAATCTCGCGGGGATTTCAAGTCAAGCGTGGACAAAGTCGCAGGCATGTCCTAGTTAAAAGATAAAATAGCAAAATAATTTCGTCTTAATTAATAAAATCATAATAAATAGGAATTGTGTCAATGTTTTCCACTGAGACTGTAGTTACAAAGGTCGAAAATTCGTCACTTATTTGTTCAAATCGGCAAAAAAATTTCCTTCAAGGGTCTTCAATCCATAACCTTCCTGAAGTTACGTACAAAAATATTTGTCAGGGGAATTTTATGCGCATATCCTTGCTTTATGTCATCCGTACATAAACCCAGTATAAAATGGTCTTCATTGAGACTCGTAAACCCAACCATCACGTGGCCATCATCTGTACCTTAGTCATAAAAATGTCTAAAGAATTTAGAAAATTTCACGAATAGGCTTTCTTTTGTTTACTTTTAGCTTTTCTTTGTCTAATGAATAATTAACATCTGGGAGATCGTCTATTGGTATAAAAGCTATAGTTTTAAAATTCTACTTACTTAAATAATAATACAAATAAACTATTATAATGCCTAAGTACCTACTGAATATGCAATTAATGGTGTTTATGAGTATATACCATATAATTTTATAACATTTTCAATGAAACTAAAAATTAATAATGGATGGAAATTTCATGTTCCCATAAAAATTTAAACAATAAGAAAAAAAGAAAGAATTACGAGCAATAATGAAAGCTACTTTTTTCTTTTTCTTTGATTTTTAGGGTCTGTAAGAGATGTCGAAGGCGGGTCCTAGCATCAATCAAGGTTGAATGTCGTTTTTCGCGTATCAGTTTTCGGATATGTATATGAATAGAGATATAAGATTAATATTATGCCAATTTCTTTAACGGTTATGGATATTAAATAGTTTGGTTTATCCAATATTTTCAGATACTTTCAGTTCCGTAACTGATAAGTTTTGACGGGTTGTTGAAGAAATAAATACCCGTTCATTTATAAAATATGTAATTGCGTACATAATATTTACATATCCGAAAGAGATAAAATTAAATATACAATGAGATTTAAAGGGATGAAAATATATACATTTTGAAGACGACTTTTTCTCTCTATATCTAATGTCACATCACCCTTGACAATTCCTCACTCTAAAAATATCGCCTGCCAGGCAGTGGGCGAAAAGGTTTGTTTCGCCACACCTTCTTTTTGATGAATTGTAAGAGAAAGATACAAATAATACGTGTGTCATCAAATGATTCACTGACGGCTCCAAAGAGTACATTGAATATACAAAGAGACGGCTCTGACGACCAAAATCTGTCATAACTTTTGCATTAACAGTCTCAATTTCTCCTATTATTAATGATATATGTGAATGATTAGAACCATTTTCTTTGTAAAATGGATTACAAAAATAAGATACGTAAGACGTAGATTCGTGCCAAAAGTGAATGACCATATTCGGTTCTGCAAAGTTGTCAAGTCCCCATTTTTACTTTTAGAGCGGACACCGCAGTATATTAATTAGCCCAGAGGCATTGTTTGTCGGGTTCTTTACTCCTTTAATAAAAGTTATGTTAATTCCGCCCGGGCTGGCCGTGATATTATCTGTTCGTTTGCGAATATATAATAATAGGGGAGCTCCCGGACGGTTTATTGGAATAAATTTACATAGCTACCAACGTTATGCCCCCCTCTACCGGCTCCTTCGATTTGCGTTTACATATTTATCGGGAGATGATTGTGTTCGCCCTGTTTGCACTTCTGCGGTTTGTTTTAGATTTTTACGCCTGCACGCCAAGAACGTGCATAATAGTTATAGTTTAGCCTTAAGTTGTAAGTATTTCATATTTAAACATTATAAGTAAGAAATAATCTATTTGTGCTATTAAAATTCCAAGTAGCATCGACGACAACAACCGCAACCAACGTGAGAGTAACGTAACTCCCTGATTTTAACCCAGCTGCCTCAACTAATAGAGTTTTAAAGTTGCAAGATTTGCTTTGAGTTGCGATTCCGAATGCAAATTGAATGTAGGCAGGCATCCGTTCCTCCGCGTTGTTGCCAGCTCTCTTACTTTTCAAATATTTTTCTTCAACATCTAGAACTTTGATAGTTACTTCAGTTTGCTCCAAGTTTAAAGTTTTATTGTTGTATTGCTTGTTTGTAAACATGACATGATTCTCAGTTTGTTCCATGGAGATTGTTACAAAGTTTCCTGTTAGTATTACTACCTCAGCTTTTTTGGCTGCCTTTCTCTTTGAAATCTACAAACTAATTTCATTTATTGTTAGATCATTGATTATCTCACTAGGAATTTGCCAATATACTGTGCGTGACAAAACCTTCAAAAACTGTGTCAAACCAAGGTATCGGTTCCAATAAGCCAAATAAATAGTTTTGAAAAGGCTGTCCTTAACCATCTACCAATAGGTGGAAGTGGTTTTTGCTAACTAATGTGTCAACTCTACCACCTTGAATAAGCGAGCGTTAGATCCCTCTTTTGACACTTCTAATCTATCACTATATACTATATATCTATCACTATTAATTGGTATCTGTTCCTTCCAGCTCGTTATCCACCACCAATGCGGCAACGGGAGGCTGGATGAGGGTGAAGAGTGCGACTGCGGCACCATAGCCGAATGCCAAAACTCCAACTCTTGCTGCGATCCTTTCACTTGCCGTCTCACGAAAGAATCGCAGTGTGCGTCAGGAGAATGCTGTGATAAATGTCAGGTTTGTACTTCAAACTGTCCAGTCTAGACTTTGTTTTACAAAACTTAATTATAAATCACTTAACATAACTATGTAACAAGTCACTGCCTGAGGGCAACGTGCCCAGAAGGCTAGCTGAAGTTCTACGCTGTACGACAATGGCATTTCGTTGCACGATATACGAACCAGCCTTCTGATCGCGGGTGGCACCAAAGAGTTTCTCACAAAAAATAATTCAAAAAGCCGTTTGCATACGGACCCCACGGACCAACCCCAAACGGCACAAATATGCAACCCATTCCAAAGGTTCTATTTACGCCATTTAAGAGCCTCAGCTGTTGAGAGGTGTATTTACAAAACTGGAGTTAAAAAATATTTTTGACGACAGTGATATGAATTCAATCTATAATATAATACATCTAAAAGAATCAAGTTTATACTATGAATCAAAATCAGGATTGCTAATTATATGCAGCAGATTTCGAAAACTTTTAGATATTTTGATCTGCCCATCTCTTAGAGTATTACGTGAAAACTACTCACCGGATTTAAATGAAACTCGATATAGAGCTAAATTATATCTCGAGTTGATGTCTTTTGAGTCTTTGAATATCGATAAATTACGTTATTTCTATGCGATAGGTATAGCCAAAATGATGGCGCTGCGTTCGCGAAGTAAGATGTGGTATTTTGATGCCTGTTCTGTTGTATTAGAATTTATTGTAAAATATTTACACATCTCTATTAACGTATACATACTATTAAATTAAATTGGGCTGAATATGTCAAGCCATTACCACCGGTTTATCATAAGCGTCATTTGTACCTAAATAGTTTTTGTGTTGCAAATATTTACTACTTCAAATTATTATTTTGTTTTAAGATTTTAATTTTTTCTTAGACTAGTGATGAACCAAAAGTCGTTATACAAAATAATAGTTTGAAATGTCATTTGCAGTAAAAAATCTATTTAGGTACAAATGATACTTACGATAAAATAATAACTGATTTTTTGACATCGAGTGAATTTAAATTTTTTCGCAATGAATATTTTAATATAATCTGTAGAATGGCCAATTAATTATCAATTTTCAAACAGCTAAAACCACGAGGCGTTGTTTGCCGCGATGCAACAAACGAATGTGACCTTGAAGAAACCTGTACGGGTCTATCAGGGTCTTGCCCAGCAGACGCCCATAGGAAAAATGGAGAGCCCTGCGAAGACGGGAAAGGGTATTGCTTTGCTGGTCAATGTCCGACCTTATCGCTACAATGTGAAAGAATCTGGGGACCAGGAGCTGTTGGAGCTGATAAGGAGTGCTTTGAACAGTTCAATTCTAAAGGAGCTGTGACTGGGCACTGTGGGAAGGATGGCGATGGTCATTATATTAAGTGTGAGATGGAGTGAGTATTGTAGGAGATATGATGTTTTTCAAATTGAAGTTATAAAAGGATGAAGGAGTTATGTATCATTGCCGATTTCGTTCTGTACGTCGAATGGAGATGTAATGTGCATACAATTATAATCCTATTACTATATACCTTAAATCAATGCCATTTGAGCTTGCTTTAATAGCAACTGATAAATGAGTTGCGCATGGAAAGTGAAATGATAGTAAAACGTTTAAAAAAAAAATACTATTCTCCCATGGTAGAACGAATACTTCGTGTTTGCCAATTGTAACATATCCCCTTCATCCATAAACGTCTTAAATGACTGCAATAGGATAATAATAACCCTGAATAGTTAGTTGTTCTAATTTTCTTGTTTATGAAATTCAGTTTGGATAGTGCAATTATTGTTATTAATTTCGATAGTAATCTACAGAGATTTTTATATTTTTTGATAGCAAAATGTGTTAATGCCATTAAGCTTATTCGACCTTTTTTAAAACTATCAAGTTCTTCCTGTTACCTATTTCACATTTAGTAATGATTTTTATTTGAAAGTTCAAAATGAAAAAAATATATTAGCTATAATGTCGCATCTTCCCAAATATTCCAGAAACGTTAGATGTGGAACGCTTCAATGTCAACTCGGGAACAAATATCCAGTTGTAACAGGGCTTGATGAGCATACCAGGACAGCTGTTACCATCAAAGGGAACGAATATGAATGCAAGTTAGTACTAAATAACTCAAATTATATTACCATTGAAGTAAATTTAATAAAAAACAAAAGCAGTCAAAATGCATACGACCACCGAATTCTGATATTTGCAGAGATATTTTAATCACTGATTATAACAATAATATTCGTAATTGAAAGGACCACATATGGTCTAAAGTTTTAATATACTACATTAGCCCAGAAAAACTGCCTAAACATTTTATTTCGTGCCCTATGCCGAGAATCGAATTTACGTTATTGGAACAAACCTCAGGTGCCTCAGGCATTGAACCACCGTGAGTCATACAAGTTATTATACCTATTATATCCCGTAAACGTTCCATGGCTTCGATTGAACTGAACGATTGTGTTACTTCTCCTCCTATACCTTTCTTAAATTAGTTCTTCTACTTTAATTGCCTAGTAATTAAACTATGCATGAATTTCAGAATTTTCTTGTGAATTTCAGAGCGACGACCGGTCTTCTGAAGCATCCCGAAATCGGCTCCCTCGGTTTGGTCCACGACGGGACGCCTTGTGGTGATAACCTGGTCTGCGTCAATCAAACCTGCACTTCCATATTTCCCTTCATCGACCACACCAAGTGCCCCACCGACCACAACAATCACGAATGCTCTGCTAAAGGAGTGAGTTGAACTTTTTTTACTTCATACATAGATACGTAGTTTTAGTTTTTTTTAAGGGTGTACAATAAAGAGTTAATTTTCTTTCTAATGACACCAATACATTCTACGCAATTTTGACAGAAATCTTTTACTGTGCAGGCTGTAAGGTTGTGCAATACATTACCAATGAGCATCAGAAGTGCCAAGTCACTTACACCTTTTAATAAACTTGTTTGTAACTCTATGTATGTACGTGTATTTGTTTATAAATATGTATGTGTATTTTTTATTTACTATTAATATATGTATATATGATTGTATATATTTTAAAATATGCTCACTGAATACCGACCCATTAATAGAAATATGAAATTATCTCCAGAAGGTTGTCTGGAAGAAATCGCTGTTAGCGATAAGACCGCCGATTGTACTAGTTATATGATTGTTAATTCATGTGTATTATTATTTTCTTCTGTGCAATAAAGAATATTCTATTCTATTACTATTCTAATATAAAGAGTACATTCATATACATTATACAGGTTTCTTTTTTAATGAGCCTATACGGGCATTTCCTAGATTATACGAATTAGCAAAATAACTCGGAGAAGTCTCAGGCCCAGTTTCGATGAAGTCTAAAATGGTAACACTATGAAATGTCCATTATGCTAGGAAGAAATCGAATCAGATCGTTTTGAAGAAGAAATAATATGTTAAGGTAGTTAATTTAATTCTTCAGCATGCTATCTAGCTCAAGATGCGTGGACGCACCGGGTAAATATTGGTGTGATTTTTTCACTGCGAAATCTGTAACCTCTTGACACCAGATAAGCGTGCGCACAAATCAAACCGTTCCGCACTAGAGTTACGAGTACATCCTATAAGTTGCTACAAATTTAATGCGCGCTATACCAAACACCAGCAAAACTACGTGTAGAGACATAGCGTTATATAATGTTTGATATTTTATATTTTAAACGACGTCAATACAAAATTTCCGTTCTGGCCGGTGGCACTTTTAATAGTTTGAGTGCCGTGAAGCGAGCCGTGTTATTCAATTTTTACTTCAAAACTCAGGTTCCGGTACTTTGTGCAACTAGTTTGTGCAACGAACAGACTTTGGGACTTTGGACTGTACGTGTTTTGTGATTAGGAAAGTTTGAGCGGGTTTACATTCTTACGTAGAGTTTGCAAATCAAGTTTGCAGTAGCTCTCTGATTTGCAGCTCGAATTAGGTATTCCTGTAGAAGAGTTTTTGTTAAATCTCCATAGATGCACAGATCAGATTCGAGTTTCTATTGACTTGCCTATTTAATGCGGTTGTTTTTTACATGTGACATCTTTTTAGTCTCAGTAGTTATATTTCTTGGTATAGCCAAAATTTGGCAGATCAATAAATTAATAGTAACGAGGAATTTACTAAAACATGATGTAACGATATGTAACCTAAACTAGAAGAAAGATAAGAGAACTTTTTGTTAGCTTTAACTATTTACCGTTATCTAATTATCCATGCGGGACTGGAGTACAACTATTGATTCCTGCAGCTAGGCGGCCTATCGTAAGAGGCGACAAAACAACCCACAACCAGGTGGTACGGCATTTGCCCATCTGGATGGCTACCACCCCTGGTCTAGAGTAGTACCACCTTGAGTAATGTTCGGGCATTAGTGCCCAAGTTCCAATCCCATCTACGAGTCCCGCAGCACATTGGTAGCACCTTTATTGTTGCAAATGTTCATAGGCGACGGTAATCCCTTTCCATCACAATTGGGTCGTCAGCCTGTTTGTCGTATTTCAGCAATTAAAAACAACAAAAAGTACATAAAGGTATAAATATTAGTCTGTGAAAGTCTCATGAAGTTACAAATTTGAGATCTAACTGCTATACTTTTTGAGGAAGAAGTATATATCATTCCATGACTTAAAATGTTTTATTTGGCTTTTAAAATTCTTTCCGTGCACAGTTAATTTGTCTCATGGGTGCAATAGTTTTCGAACTTTCTATGTCACGCGAAATTACTTTCTTCAACTTAAAAGTTTTGTGAATATTTCGAAGGGGTCGTTTTTATTTAAGATTTTTGTGAATCTTGTTGAATCTACCTTTTCAGCAGCTTAGAGAACATTTAATCTATATGACGAAATATGTCTCTTAGGGCTGTTATATCTTGAATAACTTAATTGTTTTTATATAGGTACAAAAGAAAAAAAAATACGCATTATTGAAATCTTAGGATTGTTTCATTTCCTAACAGCCGGACATTATTGGTATCATTCAACCACATTCTAGTCATAAATGATTATTATTATGATTTAATCGTAAGTATCTTACATTCAGCTCCTTAGTTTGAAAATTATTTTAAAAATATATCAATTACTAAAGGCCAGGTAAGGCCGCTTATGGTGTACTTCTCACTCTCATAGGCACCTAAACATATCAGCTAAATCCCCTAGACAGTATTCAACGAGATTGACGGTTACGATACGCTTGGCCATCGGATAGAATTCGCTTATGTTAGCATATTTTATCGAGTGTACAATGGGTAGTTACAAGGAACTATTCAGAATGGTGTCTTCGTCTTCTTTCTAACACCGCACCTCTAGCCATATCGGCTAACCGTTCATCTAACTTTCTTGAGCCGCTTTGCTCATGCACGCAGCGTTTCACTAGAACGTTTTTTTGCACTCCGTGCGGATTTTTGAATGAGCTCCCAGCTGAGGTTTTCCTACAGCGCTTTCATATAAAGGTTTTTTAAAAGGGTATCATAAAATATCTTCCAAGGCCAAGAGCGCGTTAGAGACATCTCTAGTGTTGCAAATGTTCTTAGGTGGCGGTAACCGTATCTCATCAGGTGGGCCGTTAGCCTGTCTGCTGTATACTCCAGCTATAAAAATTGTGCCTTGGTAAAATCTTATTCAATGAAACCGAAACGACCCAATACGCACTTAACTATAACATAAGCACACATTTCGCATGATCGCATTCAACTGCCCTTTATGTTCGGATTGGCGTTATATTTGCAATTGTTAACCGATACAAAACGAGTATTGTATGAGGCAACACATTTATTTCCACTCGGTGAGCTCGCAGCGCTGCGCTTGTTTAATTTCGTTCTGTCAATTTGTGCGTGAAATGAGGATTTTAATTAGGTTTTATTTTATAATGAAATGTTACATCGTATTCTGTTCTTTTATATATTATCATTTCATTTGGCTAGGTTAGATTGTGTAATCGTATCCCACGGTCGCTTCATTATCCTAAAATAAAAGGATAATATTTATATTGTATCAAAGGATGTTTGTATAGTCTGAATCTGTCACGACTCGAACTACTTTGATATAATGGCGACGTAGGATCGTTTTACCCAGCACCCATATTTTTATGAGTGTTTCCTGTTTCGCTCGACATACGTAGGAGTGGCACATGCCGAGGGAATCAGGAAACGCTCATAGAAATATATGATTATACCGATTCCAGGCTGTACCGACAAATTTTGAAAACAGCCTGAAATTGTCTACTGTTTTTAGAATGTATGTGTGTGAATATTTGTCAATCAATTGAGATGAAACTTAACGAACGGCGCGGCTTTGTAGATTTTCTACGAGCGTACCTACTTATGACATTATAAGTAGTAAAATGAGTCTATTAGCGCATTCATTAAATTTTGAAAAATAATTGAATCACGATATTTTAGATGTAGCTTTATGCAAGAACGGAGAAAGAATACAATTTCCTGCGGCTGGGTGGCCTATCATAAGAGGTGACAAAACAACCCACAGCCAAGTGGTAGGGCATCTGCCCGACTGGATGGCTACCACTCCTGGCCTAAAGTATGTCGCCATAACAACCTTGGATTGTGTTCCGGCATTAGTTGACAGGTTCCAGTCTTCCATAAGAGAGCAGCAGCGCATTTGTAGCATCTTTAGTGTTTTAGATATAAAACACGTATTTTGTCTGTTTATCTGTATTTTCCATCTCGATAATTCCAAAAATTTTAAAAATATAAATATGTAATCAAAGCTCAGTGCGATAGAAGTTTCTGGCACAAGTAGTAACCTTAACCTTTTCAAAATCTCCGATATGAGCTAATAGGATTCTGAGTCCGTTTGGCAAATAGATTCCGTTTAATAACAAATCAATAGTTACTTGCCTAAGTTCGAAATTGATTCACGGGAATCCCGCTTCGATTGGTTCTGTATTTGAGTTGCGTATAGAAAGCACTGAACACACATTATAGTTATGTTCAACTTAGGCTTACCCATGCTATATTGTTTGTTATTTACTTTATAACGTTGATGGGTACAACTTTCAGGTCAGATTAAAAAACAATAGTAAAACGGAAAAAGATTTTTTTTTGTTGGTCGAGTTTCGCAGACAGGCATACGGCCCACCTAATTGAAAGCGTTTATCATCGCCTATAGACATTTTCAACACCTGCTCTCTAAACGTTGTTATGGCGGCAAACTCTAGATCAGGGGTGGTAGCCATGCAAACCGACAAATGACCTACCGCCTGGCTGTGTGTTGCTTTGTCATCTCTTACGACAGGCCGCCCCGACGCAGGAAATTGTATTCTTTCTCCGTTCCTGCACCATGTGACCAGCTGTGACAAGGATGGGGAGATGGGTAGAGGTCCAAAAATCATGAAATTCGTTTTGTGAAATTTGTGGATGAACCTTAACCATTTCACGCCCAAACTCTGTGAGAGCTGGTGGTATAACTCCACCATGGTTCTACCACGTCTATAGTTCAAGGGTAGATAGATAGCTTGGATAATTCGTTTATTGTATACCACAACACAAAAAACTTAGAAACCAGTAGTGCTATTCTAATAAGTGGACTATCTTATAGCTAAAAGGCGAATGCTTTCAAACAACTAGTGACAGGAAAAAAGTAGATTAGAAACGACGATTGCAAGATATCATGCCTTGCGGCAGGGCAGCTTGGGTCCTCGAACGACCATCAAAAGGAATATTAAACAATAATGGGAGTGATTGCGTAATAATATTGTCTAAATTAATTAATAAATGTGAATGTTGTCATAGGGGACAGCATCGAAGCACGTACGTAAAATTTGGAACAAACAAGCAGTGCCTAATTATGAAATTCGCGCAATGTATTTTTTACATTTTGTAACTTAGCAATTTTGAATTTTGGAATCCACGAAAGATGCAAAAAAGTCATTAAAAATAGGGACGACACATTAGGAGGATTAAATTCAATATTGAAATTTAGTACCAAACTTTGAAACGCAGATATTATGGTATCAAAATTGTTTAGCTTATTAGAGAGATAAATTTCGCATTTAGACAAATTAGGACTTAAACCAATTTTACCGAATTTTTCAATAAGAAAGTGGATGTCATTTTTTATTGTTTCAATGTCCCCCCCGCCTAGGGTGCCATCGCCTAAATACCATGCATTAAATTTTGAATTTAGTTTGTTAATGATTGTATGCATTCTAAGGGATATAATTACTTTTTTATGTTTACTAGTAAACAAACTGACAAAGGAACCACCTGGTAGTATGTGGCTACCGTCGCCCTTGAGCATTTGCAACACTAAGAGAGCCTATGCGTTACCTATCTCATTGAGGCATTAAGTATTTGTTCACACCCTTTTGAAGAGCCCCATATTGTAGCACTCTGGGAAAACCGCCCTAGATCATTCTATAACTTGGACACATAAAGCATGTATAAGCTTCTACCACGTGCGGTGGAGGACTTCCAAGTGTTTAAGAAGTGTTGATGCACTCCCGACCGTGGCTTTTACTTATCAATGTTCCTTTCTGTTTTCCAGGTTTGCTCGAATTTAAACAAGTGTGTGTGCAACCGCGGTTGGACCGGCCCGGACTGCACCCACCACGACGCACTCCCCCCCTCCCCTACACCATATGTCCCGGAAAACGCAACAAAAGCCGCCTACAACATGACCAAGAAGGAAACACCGTATGGTGAGTCGTAAACGGTTATAGAGTAGAAGGGCAATCATTAATTTAAGCCATAACTTAAACATGAGTAGAACACGACGTTAGGTGGAATCGGTAGGCCAGAGAAAAGGGTAAGGGGCTTAGTAATCAAACGAGAAATGCGCAGAAGTCATCTTTATTCAATTTATATTATTGAAAATGATAAAGTCTTATACGCACTGTCCGGTTAGCTGACAATGTGACCGCACCCGATTGAATTGATTAGACGATACATGTCAGAATGACATGAAATTTATTATCATGTGAGTAAGTAGTACATGGTACACACATGTAAAATGACTAAAATACAGAGAACAGTACAAATGGTTTCTCGCGCTAGGTCTCCCTAAAGCCTGTGTGGCGGGCCACAGTAGGATTCGCTTCGGTCATATAATTCTCATCATTGCTGATAGTACATTAATGCAAAGTCTTTGTGTAGAATGAAGTCTAAAATCGATTACATATAATCGGTCGGGATCGGGTGTAAAATACCATAGTAGAGTCTTTTATAATATCGCAATAAAAAAAATTGTTAGGTAATTCGGCGTTTCTTAACGTGATATTATATCACATAATTTGCCTGTCTACTGCCCTATTTTGAAGTCAGCCGCAATTGCTACTGCAACTGCAAATTGAAGCAGCAAGCCTATGGCATATAGCCACCGCATGACAATACTTCTAGGGATCAGGGAACTTTACTGGCAGCCGCAGACTAGTGTGATTATGATAAATGCTTTTTACATACATTTCCTCACTTGCGGTCAACCACACGGCTCACCTTACAGCGGCTAGCCGCATAATGCGTATGAGACCTAAGACTGGCAACGGCCCAGTAAAAAATGTAAATCTGAAAATTCTCTTGAATCTTACTCCTCGTTTGCATCATGCTCATTTCCATGGCAGCAAGCAGGAAAGCGGCAAGTGAATTGAGCAACGCGAGTATGCCATGTTCGACAGATGTTGCATTTATATACGCGCTGCCCATTCCTCTCCTGATTGTTGCCCTAAAAGTGGGCATTAATTATAAAATTTTAGTTGACAATCATTCAACATAAACATGTCTCTAGAAAATAGATTTTAGAGAAAACTATTCGATCGTTATTTTAAATCATGTATTGATAGATACTTGCTCAAATTTCAAAATTGGTTCCTAAATGCTATTCTTAATTTATTATATCAAATTGAACTTGAGCCTGATTGGAATTTGGATAACTTTTATCAACTATACCAATATTAATAATCTTCACAACTTAACTAACTAAAATCAATCGTAAAATTTCGTGCAGAGTAATTTTTGATATTAAAAATCTTTAATTGTGTAAAAACATTAACAACAACATTAATGGTGAATTTAATATGTTTTCTTTTACAGACAATGTTATTTAAGCAGTTGATTTTAATACATCCAACAGATGCCCTTTAGTACCCGTGTAACCAAATATGTCATCTGTACAGAATTTTAGCAAGTATCCTAATACAATATTGTTAGATTAGAATATTTTTACTAAAAATTTATATAAATTTTTAAAACGCAACTTTGTCATTTTTCAGGTGTCATTATTATCTAGCAATATTCCCCCTATGTTTATAAATCTTATAAGAATTGGCCATCGCATCCGAGCAATGCTTTTCGAAATCCAAATTTTTTAAAGAATTTCATAAATTTCATAAAGTGTGTAGAATAATTATTTTACATTATTAACAAGTGCTATTGCTTGGTTTGATACTACTGGTCTAAAAGTACTTCGTTATGGTACTCCTACAATTAAATTAAACAGATCTAAATTTACAACACGGAATTCATTCGAAGTATAATAATAATAAATAAATTTGCAGTATAGTAATATTCTATGAGTATCTAACTCCTATAACGTGAGTATAATTATTATTATGTACGTAAATATGCTGCCATCAATAAAGCATGCTATTAATAAACATATATGTATTTCCCATAACAAAATAGGACTTAAAAGACGTGAATTTGTGAGTATATTATTTTTAACTAAATCGTAGCTAAATCTTCTTACAAAAATGAGTATGTAATACTTAGTTTACCAAATACCCCTGTTGAAACAAAAATATTAAACCAAATTATAACATGTAGCTGATTGTCCCGGGAGAGTTATCTAAAGCACCTACACACTTTAAGGTATGAGTAAGTATATTAATTTTCAAATCAAAATTGCTCTAAGGGATTGTGTAAAAAGGAGGTTATGAATAAAATAAGGAGAAATGTTAAAGTATATCAGGTTTTGAAAGCAATGCTCGATGTGAGGTATGGTGCCGGGCAAATGGCGGGCGGCGTCGGCGCCTTCGACTAACAATAGGGCCTTTGCAGGTGAACACGAGGGGAATAAGATGAGCACAATGAACATGGTGATACTTTTGCTCGCGGTCGTACTCTCTGTGTTCGTGGGGTTCGCGTGGATGGCATACTGCTTCAGGTAACGGCCGGTAACCCTGGCTCGGCTCGGACGCTCATTTCCTCACCGCAATCGTGTCGCTGAACCGTGGTTCTTGATACATCCACGCAAGAAGTTAAAAGAAATCAAGACACGTTTTGAGCTAATTCACAATAATGTGTACGATGAAACATTTAATCCTGTATTGATACTCGGTATATCAATGTTGGTTAGGATTGTAAACTTTGCCACTTATTGACACAGTCAACAAGATTCTTAACGTGTCTTGGATTCCGAAGTATCAAGAAACAATCGAAAACACTTATAATGTGTGAATTTCTCAGATTTAACACGCTATCTGGTACTACATAATTAAAAGTCGTACATTACATACAAACTGGTATCAACCAACCACAGTTCTGGGACTGCTACGTGGTCAGAAATTTGCATTCAAGTTGGGCTTCCAAGGCCGTAGTCAGGGGGATCATCCTTCTTCTTCTTTCCACCTTCTGTCTGGCTACGGTCTTGTTTGTTGTTGCACTGCTCGTGCCTGGCTCGTGTCGTACTGTCGTTACATGTCGTGAAGTGTCGTCTCAGTGTTGTATCGCCGACCGCGAGATCGCCAACGGCGCCGGCGTCGACCGCCCATTGCGGACGTCGCGAGACTATTTACTTGCACTGTAACATCTTTGAGGACTACATATCTCAAGCACTATAAGCAATTCTATGAGCCTTAAGTGTGGTGATCGCAAATTGCGACGTGAGATGTAGTGCAAAGTGAATCGTCTCGCTCAGGCGTACGCGCCCTTGACCGCCTCCAGCGGCCTCCACTCACACCGTTGTCTTGTGGCGCAGAGAACTACCACGGCTCGAACACGGTGTTCCTCGTTGCGGTGCTCATGTCTGTGGTAGGGGGGGTATTCATAGTATTTGCCCTGAGCGCTCTCTGCTACAGGTCAGTCGTAGTACACAAAAACTTCTCCCTGTGTCTAAGGTTAGTGAGCAGAAAACAGACCAAAGGTAGTCTTTAAGAAGAAATTTAAATCGTCACCTTCGTATTTATTATATTACTGTATATGTTTACGAGTTTAGATATTATTATATATTACATATTTATACAATAGTGTTGGTGTTTATGTTTTTCGGTACGTCGTCGGCGATTTTTGTTTCTTTGTTCGATTCTTTTGTTTTACTGTTCTTGGAGGTTTATTTGTGGTCGTAGAGTTAGATGGCGGGTGGCGCGTCGGCGTCGGCCGCGGCCGCCGCGCCACAACTGCATTTGATCTGTGGTTCTGTGTCGCGGGGGCGGCCGGGCCGCGCTCACGCCACGTACGCGCCACGCACGCGCCACGCGCCACGCGCTCGAGGCCTCGCCGTCCGACCGCCTCGCTGCATGCCGACAAGGCTTTCCTCGTTGTTAACGAACACTACTCAAACCCTTAAGATTCTGGGCTCTTGGATGTATGCATTGGCTTATGTGATACTTGTGACTCGTTTTCGTTTCCTTTCTTGGTCGGAGGGCGCGCTGCCGGGCCGAGGCGGCCGACGCGGCACGACGCGGCGCGGCGCGGCTCGGCGGCGCCACGGCAACGGCCCGGCGGCGCGGACGCGGCTATATCTTCAAACTAACAACACATTCCCTGTAGCAGCCAGACTAACAAGCTCATCGATACTAATATTTCAATCGCGCTTATTTTTATTCGACACCCTGATATTGTTAACTAACTTAATACCAACAGCCGGTATATTGGAAAGTGCAGGGTGTTTGATAAAAATGTTTTTTTACACCTCCCTTGAATGAATATCTCCTTTTCCATACGGTCCACTTGAGTGGAGAATAATGTGGAGATATAGCTCGCTCGACTCACACCTCAATCACTAACCACTGAACTGTTTAACTTATGCACGAGAAGCGAATGTGCGATGCACGGATTCTTCTTTAAAGCAGCTGACTATCTAGTTAGATATGCCTATAATGTTTTAATATAATGAAATATGAAAGGGTATTTCCAGTAATCTGTATTATTAGATATTAATGAATATTGATTTTATCACAAGTTTCTAAAAGGCCCTTATATCGCATTCAATGCTTCAATGATCGAACTAAAAAATAAACATTTATATGAAAGAGATGCTTAATAGAACAGTATCTAAACATCCACACTTACGAGCTTCTGTGAGATAGGGAACCGAGTCTTGCCACAGATAGGCCATTTGGAAAGCCCTAGTTCTAAACATTTCTAGATTAGTTGTTATAACTAAAATTTAAATAATATCTTCATTTTCATATTTATTTTAAATAAGCAAAATTTAATCATTGTACTTCATCAATTTATCAGTTACTATCATTTATGTTACTCTAATTAGGTGCTCCCTTCTAAACTTGTGGTAAAGCTTTCAAGACCCTAATAACTTCCCGGATTAATAGATGCCTACAGAAACCAGAAACTTGTTACATTTTGCAATAATGATCAAATGAGTATTTTTAATCAATTAATGATCAAAAATGTAGTCATGATGTCTGCTAATTGCACCTAAAGGGTTTATTTTAAAATAAGTGTAAAAGATTACCACGTAAATAAAATTTCTTAGATACAAATCAAATTAAAATTTGAAGAAAATGTTTCAGATGAGCCTTAAAAATATTAATGTCTTTTACAATATACTGAACGTTTTACTGGAAAAACTCTGTACACAAATAGGTTTAAGGTTAAATTATACAATAATATATTCAACCATATCACATCAATTCCTGTGAGGAATGAAACGAAAAGATGAAAATTTTAAATCCAATTGAGTTATTGAAGAAGAAACATCACGTACGTGTTTAATATCCAAAAGCGCCAGTCTTTAAAGTCGAGTACCGTGTATGGTTTGGGGGAACAAAAGATATGAATAGAAATACATTCGCCCAACAAGGCAGAATGTATTGATATATAAATAAAACATCCAATGTACATACATTTCTACAAATTAATCTTAATTCTATGTGAATAATGTCATTGTCTACAGCATAATAAATTAAAAATCCCAGACAAGGAAGACTTATTGACGTTGATATAAGGCATCAAGTAGAATTCATTATAACTAACGCTGCTTCTGTACATACTCGTACGATCGAAAATAATTTAAAAGTGTTAATATTTGTTTACACTGAAGGATTTATTTTTGATTAGAAAGCTTTTGGTATAACAACTTCTAATGAATAGTCAATTTTGTAAAAAGCTTTTCCTTTAAAGTCAAAGCAACTTTGTTCCTCCATCCCAAGTTGACCATCCCACCAAATTCTATATCATTAACTTCATACCAACTTTTATAACGTAATCGATTGATCCGAGTGTGCGTTCCCACGCCACGCCTGCCGCAGAAAGAAGAGCACGTCGCGGAAGTACGATCCTCCTTACGTGAAGAAACCAATTGCGAAGAGCTTCGCAGCTGGATCG
Organism: Dendrolimus punctatus; assembly: GCA_012273795.1. Classification (NCBI taxonomy): domain Eukaryota; kingdom Metazoa; phylum Arthropoda; class Insecta; order Lepidoptera; family Lasiocampidae; genus Dendrolimus; species Dendrolimus punctatus. Next base: position 19,173,870 of record CM022537.1, read on the forward strand.
ACTACTTCAAACAACTCGCAAGAGGACATCTCTTTGGATGGCGGAAAGATGCATTCCTTCAATAACACGTTTAGGTAAGCAAAAGTAAGAGTTGGAAGGGTTTTCTGTTCATATTATCTGTTTATACTTTAAACCCTTTAATGTTAAATTGATTCCTGTCAGTTTTTACAAGTGATTGGTTTTATCGGATCTTCATTTTGTATCGCTTAAAATACACACTTAAATTTACACGCTTCAACTGATTCTCGCTCGTCTTCTGAAGAATGTAATAAGTCACTCAAGAATAGATTATATGAAGTATTCTGCTTTAAACCAGTGTTTCTTAATGAATTTCGATATTTTAATCTCTTATATAATAAAAAAGAAATTAGAATAATTTTTCAAACAACTTCTAGTCAACATTTTAGCATGAGCGTTAGTTCTAGACAACTTTGTAAATATATAAATAAAACTAAGTATCTAAAGCTGAACCTAACTAAATCTGGGCTACTGTCAATAATAGTATATACATTTGAGATATAATGTTTGTTTCCTCTTTTTGTATGGGATCTCATCTTCTAACAGAAATCTGCTAAGGTACGTGCCGACTGCTTACTGTGGCAGCGCACTGCAAATGTATTCGCTCAAATAACTTTTGCTTCTATAACAACGTCAAAATCCTAAACGCTTTGGACAGCAAATTTCGCAAGTAGTTCGTATTCAAGCACTGTCATTTCAAAAACACGCTTAATATTTTTGATATAGAAATCTAGATTCATGACACTAGATTGCTTTGAATATGATTGTTTCTATACTAATGTAAATTGGATCACTATAATCACTGATCTTAATACTCTACACGCCGTCATACTAGTTTTCATGGACACCATTTTTAATAATGATTTCTCCAATATCGATACGTTCTTGCTGAAACAAAGGATCAGGTATCTGACACGCTTCATAGAATTTATAAAAACTATCACGTGTGAGTTTAATTTCTTTTTATATATCGAGTGAAATTTATCACTATCCGATTTGTTTATTTTATACTTTTTTACAGTCGTGGAGATTCTCAGAGAGTCATCTTTCGACATGGAAACCACATGTCTGGTGCTGCGAATACTAGTAGATATCCGTAAGTTACCTTTTGGCCAGTTTCTGTAATACCTTACGGTTCGTTACTTTTGGTAGAAATTTGACATTACTCGGATGGGGCATATATTTCAAATTTTAACTGGCAGTAAACAAATGAACAATTAATAACATAGGAACTAACCATTAGTAATAAATAAATATAATTATCGAAAAAAAATATCTAAACAGAAAATTAGTTCGTCTTAATTAGTATATTTTGACTAGACTGACTATGCAACCCTTAATATCATCCAGAACCACTAAGAATGTATTCGTTAATATATAATGGTTTTAGATGGGGTTGTGAATTTAAGTCGCAAGCTAATTAACATGATCAAGATTTCATTCAATTGAGCTACATTACAATGCATAATAGCGAAAATATTTGGTACAGTAATATATATAGACTATAATATACCATCAGCCACGTAAAGAAATTTCTATTTTTACAGAGATCACAAACAAATGAAACGTGTACATTCGGGCAGTGAAGATGAACCAACGCATTCAGGTAAAATATATATTTAAATAGAGAATGATAATATTAATAAATTGGTTATTAATTTCGAAATATTTGAAACAATCGTCTATTACTAATGCTAGTGATCATTATGTTTAAAACAAATTATTTGTTTTAGGTGAAGAAGATATAGCATTTATAGATGTAGCACCAAACTCAATGTCTAAATTACCAGAGAAAGGAATTCTAAAGAAACATGGTTACGGAGCAGTAGATGGTAAAGATAAGTGGGGAGACGACTCACAATCGGAGCAACTCGAGGCTGGCTCACAATCTGATGGCCAAGAGCCTGCTGGTGCCGTAGCCGATATGGAATATAAATTTAAGGTAGGTACAAACATATATATGTCGCAGAACGGCCTCATTCTCACGACATCATCTTTAGTTATTGCAGGTTTAGTGGGCATCATCAGGATAAAATGCGAGCATAAAACACAAGGCCAACGGTTTATACACTTTTAATTTAGATTCGATCAACATTATGACATAATTTAGACCGAGCAGCGGGTTCAGGGCACCCGCTCATACTTCTAACTTAAAACACTTTCTTTAAAAATACTCTAAGGTCCAACTCGACCTGCTGCCATCAAACCAAACGTGTCACAAAAACTCCTCCGTCTACCGAAGTAGATACTACCAAAGTATAGAGGGCGCTGACCCCGCTCCGCCATATGCTCTGCTCTGATTGGTCGTTTATTAAATTACAATATTCATAACTTTTATTAGGTTAGAACGATCTTTAAGTTATAGAAAAATTTAAAATATCAAATTAAATTAAATTAACAATTTTAGAAGTAATTAAAATTGTAAACAAATAATATTGTGCGTTATATATCCAAACAATAATCCATCCAATATAGCTTCCCTCCGACACGGCCTTCCTCTCGTATCGCCCTCGTGTAATAGGCCGCTCATTATGGATTATCTGCAAAAAGAAAGAGATGTTATAGTTCGGCTACTCCTGACCAGGGACATCGTGTACATTTTATCTTCTGCGCAACAACCTCATTCTGGATTTTTATTCTGAGATCCGAGTCCTAACAGACTCCAGGCTACACACCAAATCAAGTCAGCAGTATCGAAACTGCCACCTCGTCGCCATAGAGCTACATATTTTGGGTCAAATGTCCAAACACAAATCAAAACATCAAACACAAAAATATCTCCAAATAATACCCAGCTTCTCATTCTATCTATACCACTTTTCAATCGCTACCTCGCCTCTCATTCCACTGATTTCACCTTTCAATGGCCACCCCGCCTTTTATTCCACTGATTCTACTTTGCAACGGCCATGGCACCCATTAAAAAGCCTAAATCAACCCAAATGGCCACCTCGCCTCTATTTCACTGGCCACCTCGCCTCTATTTCACTGGCCACCTCGCCTCTATTTCACTGGCCACCTCGCCTCTATTTCACTGGCCACCTCGCCTCTATTTCACTGGCCACCTCGCCTCTATTTCACTGGCCACCTCGCCTCTATTTCACTGGCCACCTCGCCTCTATTTCACTGGCCACCTCGCCTCTATTTCACTGGCCACCTCGCCTCTATTTCACTGGCCACCTCGCCTCTATTTCACTGGCCACCTCGCCTCTATTTCACTGGCCACCTCGCCTCTATTTCACTGGCCACCTCGCCTCTATTTCACTGGCCACCTCGCCTCTATTTCACTGGCCACCTCGCCTCTATTTCACTGGCCACCTCGCCTCTATTTCACTGGCCACCTCGCCTCTATTTCACTGGCCACCTCGCCTCTATTTCACTGGCCACCTCGCCTCTATTTCACTGGCCACCTCGCCTCTATTTCACTGGCCACCTCGCCTCTATTTCACTGGCCACCTCGCCTCTATTTCACTGGCCACCTCGCCTCTATTTCACTGGCCACCTCGCCTCTATTTCACTGGCCACCTCGCCTCTATTTCACTGGCCACCTCGCCTCTATTTCACTGGCCACCTCGCCTCTATTTCACTGGCCACCTCGCCTCTATTTCACTGGCCACCGCGCCTCTATTTCACTGGCCACCGCGCCTCTATTTCACTGGCCACCTCGCCTCTATTTCACTGGCCACCTCGCCTCTATTTCACTGGCCACCTCGCCTCTATTTCACTGGCCACCTCGCCTCTATTTCACTGGCCACCTCGCCTCTATTTCACTGGCCACCTCGCCTCTATTTCACTGGCCACCTCGCCTGTTACAAAGGTTAAATAATCCCAGAGACTCAAGAAACACGAACATTGTAAACCTTTTATCATTTTAACTATCAGACTAAAATCTTTCACTCTATATGTACCTCTAAATTTAAAAACTACCCATTAGAATAGTCAACTGCATTTACCACCTTTAATAATTATTGAAATTCCATTATTTTAACCTCAAACAAAAACAGTGTGAACGCATCAGTCATCCAATCCGCTAACAACACTTCTCAATCAGTCAATCAAACCAATACATCTAAATGAGTGATGTACTCTCAACAAACCCCCGCTGAGCGTGGCTGGGATGATACTTTTTCACCAGAATATACAATCAGAGTAACCAAGGTTATCACTCTACGGGCTCCAGGGTAGACTACTTATGAAAACTCATAATAGAGGAACAAACAAAAAATAATTTTCCGATTTACATTTACGTTCAATAACTAGGGTATTCACCCTAATTCGAATTTGAAACTATCTGAAAAATAATTTTAAATAACAAATCAACTTACCAAAGTGTCCACTAACGTAAATACCCCCAGTGTACTATAGTGGCTTTCAAACTTCTTCATAGCCACAATTTATTCACGGTAAAATTATAATCATCTGAATCTAAAATGTCTTTCCAATAACGCCTGCTAACTTATTTTTACGGGAAAGAAAACCTTAATCATAAAACCAGCAGAATACATAGCGTAGCAATAATGTGTCGTAACCAACTTTCCACTATACGTTATCCAAGTAAAAAAAACTCAAAAACTAGATCCGATTTTCACATTATAAAAACTCTTGGAAGGTAGACTTGAAAAGACAATGAATACATGCACATCGTTTACAACGAACACAAATTCTTGTAAGTAATCAACTCCCAAAAATAATGATGAAAAAGTAAACTACCTACGTAATTTGTTCGTTTTCCATTTTTTGGCAACCATATCGTAATTTTTCGTACACGAAAAATATCACTTAAATATGAGGGTAGTAAAATTGTCTACCACAAACGATGAACTATAATTTTTTTAAATCTCGCTTTCTTCATTTTCAGAATTCGCACTAAAATAATAATTAAAAATTACCATACCTCCTGTGCCAAGTAGAATAGGCACGTAATTTTTTATCTTACCCTGCACGATCCATAAAATTGCACTTCCACTCGCTGTACTAACGTGAATTTGAACCATGCCGGCACATAGTAGGCCCAACGGTGACCAAACCATGCATAGGCGACACACTGCTGCTCCACAGGCACATTCAGGACGTCACCACTACGTCGCCGCTATTGCCGCCGATGGCCCAGACATATCAATCGTCCTCAAATGCTTTTGCTTCCACTGTGGGGATCCTTCAATCCATCAGCACGCCTTCTTATACTGGCAAGGCTTCGCAGTCATTGCTTTCATTGTGGGCGCAGATTGATATCCCACTTCTGATGTCGCAGAACGGCCTCATTCTCACGACATCATCTTTAGTTATTGCAGGTTTAGTGGGCATCATCAGGATAAAATGCGAGCATAAAACACAAGGCCAACGGTTTATACACTTTTAATTTAGATTCGATCAACATTAGGACATAATTTAGACCGAGCAGCGGGTTCAGGGCACCCGCTCATACTTCCAACTTAAAACACTTTCTTTAAAAATACTCTAAGGTCCAACTCGACCTGCTGCCATCAACCAAATGTGTCACAAAAACTCCTCCGTCTACCGAAGTAGATACTACCAAAGTATAGAGGGCGCTGACCCCGCTCCGCCATATGCTCTGCTCTGATTGGTCGTTTATTAAATTACAATATTCATAACTTTTATTAGGTTAGAACGATCTTTAAGTTATAGAAACATTTAAAATATCAAATTAAATTAAATTAACAATTTTAGAAGTAATTAAAATGTAAACATATAATATTGTGCGTTATATATCCAAACAATAATCCATCCAATATAGCTCCCTCCGACATATATATATATATATATATATATATATATATATATATATATATATATATATATATATATATATATATATATATATATTGATAGAACTAGAGTAATTTTGTAACAAGTAAACTACTTTAAAAACATTTTAAAACGTAAATTCCTACAATTTCTCAATGTGAAGTCGCCAAATGCCGCTCGTTCTCTCTAAATACAAAAAATAGACACATCCTAACATATATATTGTTATCTAACCTCCCAGGCCAATTCAGTTTTCTATATCACTAATACAAAAATTATCATCGCAGTGAGAAAATATGACACGGTCGCTTACGAGGACGTGTCTCTTGGGTATGAATCTTACTGGGTCGGAACGATCGTATGTCCTGTTGATAGTTTCTGGTCTGATTATATTTCTTCTAGGTTTGATATGTGCCAAATATACTAGTGGAGTCTTATGAAAAAAAATATATGAAACTTTGATTTATTTTTCATATAAATCTTTTGGAAACCAGCCAAACCCTAATATTGTAATGAATTTTCCAGGACCTCAATGGCTACCACGAAAACATAATCGTGGCGTTGAAGACCGCAGCCGCCCAAAGAGCCAGCGCTGGCACGGCGGGCGGTTCTGGTGACCTTCGGGCGCTTCAGGAGTACGAATATAAACGAGAAAGGGCTCCGAGTGCTGAGAAGATCCACGAAGCGGAATTAAGGCGGCAAAGGTATGAAGCACATCCATAACAGAGTGTTATTAGGAGCAAACACCCGAGTGCCCTGTTCTCCAGTAGCTGCAAGATAACGAGAATACACTCTCACTACAGTTATAATATGGTTATTACTTATCTCAGGGATATTAAATTATTACAATGAAAGGTATTAGACGTTGCCGCAACAACATTATATTTTTGATTGGCAGCAAGTAACATATATAAAAGATGTCTTTCTAAAATCTTTCTTGTATCAGGTTGGGACCTAAGTCTCTCAACATATTTCGGTAATATTATGTATTAGGTAAAAACTTCTCTTGTTCGCTAGATAGAAAGAATATATATTTATTTACAACTAGCTGTCTCGGCCGACGTCGTCCTGCCCGAAAAAGCTTCAATCGATATGCCGACAGCAGCGCCACCTATTGGGTCCGATTGTGAACCAACGCAGAAACCTTCTCTGGCTCATGCACAACAACTTTGCTAAAAATCATAACATGATCAAATGTTTAGTTTACGATTCTACAAAGGACATACAGACAAACATTCATTTTTATATATAAGAAGAAGAAACTATTAAGATAAACTTTGAATTAAGTATTCTACACCTGTGTAAAAAAATAGGTTGGCTTTCAAATTCGTAAAAATGGAGCTCAAATTTATTTGACTATTTTGCCCAGTTAGCTCTCCGACCTAAATAAATTACATGTTGACCTTCAAGAACGAGACCTCATTATTGTTCCTTGTCATGCGCAGTTTCTTTCCAATTTTAGTTCTAACTTGTGCTAAACACGTATCTGTATGTACCTACATGAGACGAAAAGCTGCTATGATTTTATTGCCCGCTCGGAAGTGATCGTTTCCGTCAAACATGCACATAGCCCATAACACGGGATAGCCCAATGAGCATAATATATTCTCCGCAAATGATCACTATACTCCATTGATTATTAGGGGAGAAGACGAAGAAGACGAGACTCCTCAATGTGGGCCAATAAGAATCAGGAATCTGGAAGATCTAATCAGGCAGTTAGAGCACCATTCAAGCAGGCACATGAGTCCATCGGGATCCGAGGATATAAGGATGTCAGAGACCGAAGCTGATAGGCATTATAGGATCGAACCTGGCGAAATACCAACGTGAGTAGAAATGTTGTTGGATATAAGAAATATAGCCATTTTTAACACTTTCGCAATTTACCCGAAATTTTGAAGATGTACGAGCCAAACAAACGGACCTCAAATTTAGATTTAGTGCGTCGAAATACATGTGAGAAGGTGAGTCTGGTCAAATGTACAGACCACTCTCTTTGTGTGTGGGTGCTATCATCATCTGAGTATTCAATTCCAACATCCTTTGTTTTGAGACCATTTGTTATTTTTGTTCTATTCTGCTTTCCAGTCGTTGCCGTGGTCGTATTGGCGGCAGCGAAGACGACTCCCGCTTCGGATACCCGCGCTTCCGCGGCAGCGGGCGGCACCACGCGCCATTGTTCGCCGGCGCGGGGGCGGGGTCCGCGGCCGCCGCCGCGCCCGCGCCCGCGGTCCCCCTCGTGCACGCGGCACACGTGGCCCACGCGGGCCACTCTGCCCACGCCTCGCACGTGCCTCACGTGCCCCACGTCGCCCACTCGCCCCACGCGAGGGTGCCCCCGGACGACGATGCGCTCTATGAAACGGCGGATGCGGAACGGCTCAGGGACGCCCCCGACAGCGAGAGGTAAGGTCGACACCGATCTGACGGCCAGCGGCGGCGTAACGACTCTTACCACCATTTACGCCTCCACCGGTCGCTTTGAACTAGTAGTCCCAATCGGCTGTAAAAGCGCGCGAGACTCGAGACGCATCTTTTCAAAATTTATTCAAATTTAATATCAAAGAAATGTAGTAGTGTGTAGTGCACGTGCGTCTAGCACGTTTAGAGTTATAGACTAACGACTCGTGGGCGGGCTCCACGGTCTACGTCAGCCGATCGGCTGGATACAGCCGCGGAGCAGCAGTGCCGATGGGCACAGGCCGTCGGGCCCGCCGGCGAGCCGGCCCGCGCCTCGACTCTCCGTTCCTCTTCTCTACATTTTCTAGTGATGAATTTATTCAAGCTCAACAACAGTTAGCCCGGTGGGCGAGTGAAGACGCGGTGCCAGCGGCGGCCCAGCGCGAGTACTTCCCGTCGCCCGTGGGCAGCTCGAGCAGCGAGGCGACGCTGCGCGCGGGGCCCGGGCCCCACGGCCCCGGGCCCCACGGCCCCGGAGGCCCCTCCGCCGCCGCGCTGGCGCACGCCGCCGCCTTCCCCGAGTACACGCACTGACCGCGCCGGCGCGCGCCCCCGCGCCTCGCCCCCGTCACGCCCCCGCGCGCCCCACGTGCCCCCCGCCCCCTTCGTCCCGCGCACTAGTAATCGATGTACCGACCTCCGTACTATGTTTGCACTATTAGGTTAATCACGTTAACGAATAGTTTAACCGTTAGTTCTAAACACGAAGAATCTTCTCACGCGTAGCTAATCTGATAAAACCTAGTGAATTGCGCGGCGGGCGGGCGCGCGCGCGCCGACGCCGCGCTGACGCCGCGCCGCCCGCCGCTTGTGAATACGTAGTGATCGTTAGCCGATCGGTGACTTGTACATATACATATTATTGAACTATGAAGTATTAAATGCACAGTATATAAACGATATGACTGAACTATAGTATTGAACGTTTTAGAATAAACCGTTGATTGTGAGCCCGAATGGGTGGAGTGTGGGCCGCCGCGCCGCCGGTGGGGGATATCTGTTACGTTGAGATGTTTAATGATTATTATATATATATATTCGTTCTATTAAATCGATACGCTTTATAACTCTTTATATAGTTATGTTCGGGTGCCGCTCCCCGGGCGGTGGTGCGGTGGGTTGTGTGTCTAAACTAATTTAAGGGTCGTCGTTTTATGGATGTAGTGTTAAGGTGTAATGTTGTACGGTGCCGAGGTCCTGTCGGACGTCGAGTTCGGAGTCGTGCGAGCGAGGACGAACGGGGCTCGAATAGCTTGCAAATTAGATAGGCGACTAACAAATTGAGCTAAAATAATCGTAAGGGAAGCTTTAAAGTACTCGACTTGGGGGAATGTGCCGCCGGGGGCCCATCGTCGACGAGCTCGACGTCCTCTTCCGGGAACGTCTCCAATTCGAACCTATCTAGTTTAAGTTGAATTGTGTACAGCGTGGCCAAACAGCGGCGGAAGTAGGGCGACAATCAACCGTCCCCGGAGAGAGACAACAATCGTTTTCATACTTTATATCATCACCTCTCCGAAAATCGCCCAACTTCATTTCACATCCATTCTCAAAGAGACATTAGACAAATAATTGAAAAAAAAATGTAACACCAAAATTTGCATTCCAAAATTATATAGGCCGTTTTCACTAGATCGTTGACTGTATGATGTGTGTATTGATTAATTGAAGAACCAGTGATCTCGTACCACCGTGCACAAATAATTTACTAGCCCCTACGTACACATATTCTAAAACTTTAAATGTTAATAAAGGTTATTTCGATCTTATCAGAATATCTATTATATTTATTGATGATTAAACGAATTTAACACCGATTGAAATGATGTGGATGAAGTATGTTATTGGAGGAACATGTTATAGTTTTCAAGTTTATTTTATTGGGACAATTTAGATGGTTATCGTTTTATTCGCGATTGCGCTAGGCTAGATGGTTCGGCCACGGATATAAACATGTAGTTAAAACATAAAGTTATCGAATAAATAAATTAATTAAATATCTGGTGTGGTATCGACGATTATCACATTGGTATGATGTTCATTGTTCACAGACGATACGGGGCCGATTGGACCCCTACTCTCAAATAATTACTCTCATAGATATTCGTTATAAACTTTAATTAAGTCTTAAATAGATACTAAAATGAACACGTACAGGGTAGATGTGATTGCAATACTCTGTAACTGGGTGACGTCACTCGCTTGGACCCGCTTGGGACTTGTCCCAATAACGCAAAAATTGTGGAGAATGTACTTCGTGTTTCATTGAAATTTAGTATCATAATTTTAAAGACAAACAGTTAGTAAATATTTTGTTAAACGTTATTAACACTTGGAAATTTCGTAAGTAAAAAAAGCCTTAAAACTTTCCATTACTAATAATATTCTGGTAGATTTGCTAAATTAGTTTATACCAGTAGGACAATTATCGTTTAATAGTGATTATGACAGTTTAAAGACAGACAGAGCAAATTTGTAGGTTTATTTAAAGTCCTTAAAGAAGTTTACAAACTTACTCTAACTCAATATGAATAAGACCGATAATGTTTAAAGTACATAACTGAACAACAACAAAAATGTTGACAAAAACAATATTAGGTATATATTCCTAATAGCTCTTCTATAAAATATTATAATTATTTAATACCAGATTGTCTTTAAATACCTATGCGAAGTGATTTGTTTCTAACTTCATAACTTATTCATTTGTATTTTATAATCAAATAAGCACAAACAAAAAATAACGCATTATTACAGTTAAGAATTATGTTGTATATTTACAGTTTTTATAATATTGAAAACATTTTTGCAAGCGAGCGTACGTCACTCAGTAGGCGTCGCGTGCGCGCGTTCAAAACCACGAAACAGCATTGCTGTCCACGTGACATCAAAAATAACGTGCATTTATACGAGATTCGCTAGTTTCATTGTAAATTTTTCTGGCAAAGATGCCTATTATATGTTTTAAATGGTTATCGAAGATTTCGTTGTGTATCATATTTTGAAACTAGCACGTGTCTAGATACACTGGTAGGAGCAAGACATGTTATAAAGTGTATGACTTTGACGCTTGTCATATTTCCCATACAAATCTGCGTATGTGGCTATTATTACTGTTTTGTTTATATTATGCTGCCTTATACGGCATGAAGCAGGATGTTCGTGAGAGAAACAGGCAGCGTGAGTATTTTTTTGTTTTTAATGCATAAGTTCAGCTATAAAAAGCGATTACCATCGCCTATATACATTTGTGAAACCAAACGTGCTACTAATGTGGTGTCACTCTCTAAATGGACAATGGAACCTAGGCATTAATGCCGAAAAAACTCGAGGTTGTTATAACGGCATACTCAAAACCAGGGGCGATTGATGGCAATCCTCACGGACAAATACCCTACGGGCTGTTGGTTGTTTTATCGCTTCTTACGGCAGGCCGCCCGACCACGGAAAACTGTATTGAATCTCCGTTCCTGCACAAATATAAGGGGGAGCAAGTGTCAAGTTTCAAATAAATTGTGATTACATACTCATGCTGCCCAATTCCCTCGCTATTTTCTTACTTGCGTAGCAGTGAACAATACAGGCCCTTGCCGCCATTTAATCGTAAGCGACATTTTTAAACCATTATTTTGTTTTAAGACTCAGTTTTAGTTCGATTAGATCCTACTTAATCAAAAACTGTTTTTTTTAAACAAAATAATAGTTTGAAATATTTTTTTGCAACAAACAATATACTATATGTATACTATACTATATGTCGCTTACGTTAAAGTGGCGGTAAAGCCTAGACATTTTGGATTTTTGAGTTGTAGTATATGCCACTAGATTAGTTAAGTACTTTCTTCAAGACTAAGTGAGGTTACCTAGAAGAGATCAGATCACTTTTAACAATAAGGCCGTCTTTTGTTTTACCAAGAAAGTATTGTAACTATGGAGTTTTGTAATTGTTTATTATGGTGATAAATCTGTCTATGTCAATTCTGAATGTTTCTTCAAATATTTTTCTTGCTTTCTATATAAATGTACGTTATTTGAAATGATAGCACATGGACAAGCGGTCTGTTCACGCGTAGGCCTAACACGTCAATTGCGAACGGCGCCAAACACCGCCATTGCTCACGGTAGTGGTACGTTATTTAGGCGGGAATCATCGCAACTGTGTGCTCAATTGAAATCACTGTGTATTGTTTAGCATAAATAGCATTATCATTGTCATATAGAATAATGGATGATTTGTAATTAATATCGCTTTGAAACAGTTCTTCATACCTACTACTAAAAGTTTTTACCACATGCTTTTCATTTTTCACTTAATCAAACAACATAAGATGCATTTTGTCCAAATAAAATTAATTCACACGACACTTGTTACTCTATGTAAGTAAATGTAATCCCACAAGATCAAATTACTCTCTGGCTATGTCTAAGCGATAGAAATAATAAACAATGCATGGATAGTGATGATAGACGCGCGTGGCTCTTGTGTCGATTCGTCCGGGCAAAAACAAAAACCTGTTGTAAATAAGTTGTCTCATTTAGACCGCGCTCCTATCCGAAATTATATGAAACTTTTATATCAATTTCGGTTAAGGTTGCGGATAGCATTTAATTTCGAATATCCGATAGTTTCGTTATTTTTTATGTGTATGGCTTGGCAACTAGACCTTTAAACCATATAATTTCGGTTACGTTTACGGATAGGGTTGCCAATCATACTTGATACTAACGTATCCTACTTTGTTTTTGGTTAATTTAACTTATACTTTTGCTTGAAAATAAGTATGTGCAATTACTATATTTTCAATGTTTACTGTGATGCGTAAAATGAAACATTTATATGATAATTACTGAACTATTATTGTTACTTCTAAATTGAAGCAGAACATAATCGATCGTGAAGTAGGATGAGGACTGACTGATGAGGATGAGGACAGCAGGATGAGTTTGGTTAAGAACCACCCTGAAGTAGATGGACCTTAAGCAAATATCTTTCCAGAAGCTTATATTATTTTATTATAGTAAAATTATAGATTTCTCTTAAAACTGGTCGAAGATGTAAATATTTTTAATGTATATGATAATTCTGTATTTTTTTTACAAAATGGTGGAAACGTCTTAAAGGCTAGTTAATGCAGTTTATATGAATCCCAACTCTTTAATAAACTGAGCAATGTCCTTTGTTTGAAGAATCCCTTTGCCGATGGACCCCAAGGACCTGAAATTTCAACTCCAAACGGCAAAAATATGTATATTTCCGTCTTTGGGGAGCTTAGCTGTTGAAGCACCCCTGGCTCAGTCAAAGATCTATTTTATTTTTGTTTCTGTTTATTATTTTTACCATTAGTAGAAATTTATTATATGGAGTTTATATCATATTTTAACCAGTACTAAGACATGAATGATAGGTTTAAAAAACCAGCATAAAGGGCGGTTGACATGGAGAGAGTTTCTTGCCTTGACGATACGATTGTCGAAAGAAAGAAAAAAATATGTTCATGTAAAGTAAATATACAATATCGTACGTATAAGGGCGATAATCGGGTGGTCTTTTTTTATTGCTGGAGTTAAGCAGACACGCAGACGGCCCGCTTAATGGAAAGCGGTTACCATCGCGTATATATACACCAAAGGTGCTATAAATGCCTTGCTGCTCTCTTAAGGAAGACTGAAACCTGGTCACTAATGCCGAACACAACTCAAGCTTGTTATGGCATATGCTTGACCAGGTGTGGTAGCCATCCATTCGGGCGAATGCCTTACCACCTGACTGTAATTGTTTTGTCGCCTCTTACTACAGGCCGCCCGGCCGCAGGAAATTGTATTATTTTCCCGTTCCTGCACGGATGAAATGGTTATTGAATATCGACGTATCTGTGTAAAGAAAATACCGTAGTCATCACCGGGATCGAAAGACAAGTCTCGCATTTAAATCGTTTAAATTGATTTGTACGATACACGCATTAATTTGGAGAAATGGCATACGAGTTCTAGTTTAGTCAAGTCGAAATATCGTAAGCAAGTATAACAATGCGATTTGTGTCATAGTATAAACAAAACTCTTGGTAATAATTACCTGACGATTGTCGTATGACATACTCGTTGGCGAGTATTTGTTTTTTCGTTGGATGTAAACATGTCATTGCAATTATTGTCTAAAGAGTATTGCTTACGAAATAGTATACGATTCTCGCCCCAAAACGTGTGATAAACTCCCTACATGTAAATTGCCCTTTAATCGTTCTTTCGTTGATAGTTTTTATGGACTTTTATTTATTGTTTTAATTTTCAGGGGTGAAGAACAATTAGCTTCAAGCTACATTTTGTAAATGTGGTCAAGAGGAGACTTTATATTTCGAAATGACCCAGAAAAACTCGTAATAATAATGGAGTTGGGCAAAATGGAGCTCTTGTTTTCTTTATTTCTATTTTTACTCTATTTAGTCTTTTATCTTTGAATAAATAAGGGTGGGAAAAATATTTTATCTTATTATAAAATGTTTACAATAATACCTAATTTTATACATTTAACTTACGATTTAAGTTACATAATTTCTTATAGTAATCTACATATCTGTTTTATCTTATTTTATTGTCGATTTACATTTTTTATAAAATGAAAAAGAGTTTATTACAATTTTGAAAACTGTATTTTCGATGTTTTAGAATAATGTTGTTATTTAATTTCCTGCAGTTTACTTTTATTTTCTGTTCACTAGGTACAACGCTACTATTTTTGTGTAGCATCTATTTTACTGTAACTAATTTATGCATTTCTTTTTCCATATATTAGGGACATTAGGACGAAAAGAACTGATTTAGTTTCCCAAAAAAACTTTAAGATAAAAACTGCCTTTCATCCCTTTATATTGTTATAAGTTTAAAATTATCAACATTACTGATGTTGCAATCTTGCAATTTGTCTTATTAAAGCCACATACTGACTGTCTTTCTGAAATTATGAAGCCCGAACTCGGCGAATGATTTATTGGTCTATAATATAATATGAGGCGTAACAAAAAATTGAGTACTACCATGCGGAGGACTTCAGAAATTTAGCTTCTTCTTTTTTAATTTTTAGTTATATAGTTACAATATTCGTTTATATCACAATTACCAATATGCATAACAATCACATATCAACTCCTCTAAAGTATGACTTAAGAGATGATTAACGGAGCTCATCTTTTATGTCAACTAAGGTTCGTACTCATAATGAGTTACAGTAAGTTTGTAGGCTACTTTAAGGTTCTTAAAAACGTCTATAAACTTACTGTAACTCAATATGAATAAGACTGGAGAGCTCATGTGTATATATCACATAAGACATGAACTTTAAGTAACTTAACATCATATAGTTGATATGTGATAATATGTATACTGTATAATTAATAAGTAACTTCATGATGACAATATAAATAAGTTAAGTTTTATTTTATTGTATTAGTTTATAAAATAAAAAGTAATTCCAAAACACTATACTGTTTCAAGCGTTTATTTTAGTTTTGACGTTTGCACGTCTATCAAGTTATAGTTTTCTTGACAGTAAAGCCCACATGAAACAAATTACATAATTGTCGTAGATTATTGTTCTGGATGACGTGATAGTGATGTTCTGTGAGTCATGTAACAATATTAAACCATCGACACTATACATAAATAAATCGAAAGTAATCGATTTGAAAATAAAAAAATGTTCTACTTTACTACAAAAATGGCTTATAATATGTTATTTGAAATGTGGGTATATTTATTACACAATGTACTATTTTTAGGAAAAAATATGTAGTTAAGTTAAATTGATTACAACTTATTTATAAATGAATTTGATTTTCATAACAAATCGAGGCAGTAACGATTTATGACATCACTAATTCAACCGTCATCGAGCTGACAAAATAAATAAATGCTTGGAAAGGGTATAATTGTATCCATTCCTTCACTTAAAGCCAATATTTGATCGAAATTGAATCAATTTGGTTGAAAGGCTCAGAACTGAATAAACACGACGGTATTCAATTATTTGAGTTTTTTTTTATATGGATCATTGGTTGATTCATTGAAATTGAACGGCAGAAATGAACCGTCTAATAACGGCTTTACCATTGGTAGAAGATTTACATTACTCATATAGAGTTTGTAAACATTTACCATTAGTAAGATTAATGAAATACCGGTCTAAAAATGTTTGTGCTCTCAACGAATTTGCAACAATGCACAGTATGAAAGGTTAATTATGAATAATGCTTATGCGCAAATCTACGCTTTACCTGATAATCCGTCTAACTTAAGGGGTGTTTTAAAATACCCGCGACATCACAGGGCGAAGCGACGTTTCATATTTATCGATTGTCATCTGAAGCATTGGTTTCCGCATTTAATGATTATTGTTCTAGAAAATGATAAGGCAAGGTTATCTTTTAAAATAATGTCAGTCAATAATAGTTCTATCAGTTGCGATGATTCGTGTACAACGATCTACCAATATACTGATTTAGTAATGTTAAAATTAAGTGATATTATGTAATATAAAAATACGAATTTTAAACGAAATGAAAAACGTTGACACGTTGTAATTTATTCCGTTTGATTTATGTCCTTGTAAATATTTGCTATATGATTTACTAAATGAATGTAACATATTAATAATAACAGAAAATAGATGAACACAAATTTTATTAGTTGTTTCAATTTTACCAATTCGTTTGTTTCAAACTAGGGAAAAGGATTGTTCTATTTTCCATGCATTCATTAAACATCAAATTGCGCCGGTCAATTGACCGCACCTCATTTGAACGCCAGTAATGTTTACCCATTGACTGATTTGATTGATTGGGGTAAAATAGCGCTTCAAATATTAATTTAGAGATGCCTATATAAATATAGAATCATTTTTGTAATTTCCATATTGAATAAAATGAAGCGATATTTAATTAATGTTTGGAAAAATAGAACTGTTAAAAACAACCCTTTGTCTTGGTTTTCCGTTTGACATTCCTGCACAGAGATTAATCCAAGCTATGATTTAGGATAATTATACTAAATCCTAATGCTATGTTTATTTACTCAGCATCAACCGATTCGATTCCTGACAAGGGTAATTGATTTTTCAAAATTCTAATAACACCACTACAAATTTCGTCAGAATCAGACTCAAGATTCCTTCAAGTGTTTTGTATAGTTCAAGATTTGGCCAGGTTGACTTGAAAAATTCCTCTATATAATAAATATATTTAAATCTGTATATCCTTTATAGAATCGTAAACTATACATTTGATCATGTGATGATTTTTAGGAAAGTTGTCATGTTTGAGCCAATGGTTTCTGAGTTGGTTGACAATTGGACCCGGTAAGTGGCGCTGCTGTCGGCATATCGATTGAAGCTTTTCCGAGCAGGAGGACGTCTGCCGGGACAACTAGTAAATTGTATAAATTTAAAAGTGAGGCAAGATTCGTTTAATCGAGTCTGCATGCAAAAGTTCAAGTTCATAGGGTCTTATCAATGAAGAAAGACGAATATTTTAATTCAGTTTTATTTATTTAACTAAAATTATGATTACAATTAGAATATGTTTTAAGTCAAAAATGACAATTTAAACAATAACATCAGTGCTCTCACTTTTTCGTCTAATTAAAAACTTAGCAAAATCATCTTTCTCGGGATCAAACGGTCTAATCTTCTCGCATTGAGCAGCGACCGCGGCTTGTTGAATTTGATCACCGTAGCCTTTAACATGCTCACGTTTGAGTTCTGCCATATATTTCCTGGACTCCATTATGACTACAGCATCATCTCTAGCCATAGACCAGACACTCGGCTTGATACGTGGCAACATGTTGTGGCCAACAAACACACCATGGAACAATCCCTGGAATTGAGGTTTATGAGGATAGTGCTCTAAAGCAGACAGTGACAGGAAATGAACTTTTCCATAATCAACGTTAACATACGTGTCTCTATCTTCGCGTAATACTAAAGGAGATTCAGGCCCATGTTGCGATATCTTTGCATCAATCTCACTGAGCACGACCATGCCTAGATTTTGATCTGTGTCCAAATTCATAGCTGAGACATCAAATTTTTTACGATTCTCAATTTCATAAAGCATTCTCATTACGTTCCTTTCGGATACATCGGTCGACCGTTTGTAATTTACTCCATGCGAAGACTTGATCATTTCTGTGTCTTCACACTCCAAGCCATATGCCACGTATGGAGATGATACTATATCTCCTAAGTAGCCTCTATGTAAGTATCTCTCTCCACATTTGTAAACCCCAGCAGCTAAACTTACATTTGGACGACATACTTCTGTCTCCAACCAAGTAAAAGCGACACCGTGCTCTCTAAAATGTTTGTATTCCGGAAAGCAAATTTGACCAGCAATCTCTTTCAAACGCATATGATAATCCCAATCGTATATTCCTGCTCGATTATCGTACCGCACGCCCAAGCTGTGTCTGATGCGATGTTCCCATAGTTCGACAGCATTGAACTGATTCGTATTACCAGTCGTCCAAAAATTCATTACATTTTCCATGTAATCACGTTCTCTATACTTCATTTGTTCAATCGAAATGCATGGAAGGAGGCAATTCATGTAATCAGGGTTGGTTAACATGCCTATTAGTTGACGAGCTTTGGCAATCACGTACCTTGAAGTTGAAGGCCTTAGTAACATGTTGCCATACACTTCTAAATATCGCCTGGTCTTTTCAAGTAACCCGCATCGTGTGGTCTTCTCTAAAGCCAGTGATAGGAGAAGTAACTGCCGAGCAACGAGTTCAGGACAGCCATCAATAACGAAGAGGTTCATATAACGATGACGGTGACGGTAAGCTTGAGCCAAGGTTTTCAAGAGATGTCTTCCATCACAACCTCCGATGATAAGAAAATTCAATTCATAACCATTCTCGTTTCCATGACGTAGATATTCTTGCTGAAGGTCCAATGCTGGAGATATTCCCCAGAACATTTTCAATGTTTTCAGTTTAAAAGACAGCCCCGTAATGTCGCGAATATCCCTCGAGCCAATGTCATGGAAACGTAAATAAACTACTGGTGCGTGGCTTTCAGGGCGTTGCTATAGAGACTATTAATATAATTATATATTTTATCTCGACTTAATTTTCCGAGACTGCTACAATCGTGCACTCGTGCAATGCAGCTAGTTAATCAATTTTATCTGACCCTAAATAGTCAGTGAAGTGGTAATAATGGAGTATTGATTTATGAGAGGCCTTTTTATACACTGGCAGGATACGGAAAAATCCCGCAGTAGATCTTTTAACACTGTATCTTGACTTCGATAAAGTTTAGAAGTACTTTATTTGAACAGAAAATTACAGTAATCGTCTAATTAATTACTATTTTTAAATTTTAGTAATCAAATATCTTTCAGATAAAGCAAAAATCAAGAATTTCCTATCCAAAAAGTACAAGGGAATAAAGACTATATACAATTTCTTGGATATTTATTACCTTTTTAATTAGACGATTACATATATGTGGTATGGTACGGTATGTTAAGAAGTAGTACATAGGTAATCTATCTTTAGCTGTTCCAATTTTAAGGCACAGTAAAGACAACTCGTGCAAAAGAGACGGGTGTTGTTCGATATCTGAATGTAAACTTAAAGACTCTCAAAACTTTTAAAGTAGTGAATTTTTTGCAAAAAAAATCATAAATCGTATTATAATTTTAATATCTTAAAATTTAATATTTGCGTAATTAAAAAACCTACATCAGCCAGACATTTGTTGAATAATTTAACTATTAACACGGTTAGTGTCTTTCAAAATAAATATCGACTAGTTATAAGTTAAATGACAATTTATTTCTATCTCAAATCAAAAACAACTAATCCAATGTCTTTTAAAAGTAATTTATTTCAATAAGATTTATATTTATAAATAAATGCCTCTGTGCTTATTAATACTTTATACAATAGGAAAATGATGACAATCTTATCGTAGGTACAATAGTTTTACAATACTACATTACATGTTATATATTTCGTATTCGAATACAAGATTCTGTGATCTGGCAAACTGTGAACTGAAAATGTACTTACAGAATATCAGAAATAAAAATCACTTTTCTGTTTCATACTTATTCTTTCCATCAACAAAGGTAAAGTATAAATAAGTTCACTGATCACTACCTTCCGTCACCTTAGGCAGGGACCAAGTTGCACAAGTAATTCGGACTTTAAATTGCCCAGTGGTATGATTAAATTAGGAAAGTGTTCTAATAAAACAGTCTTAAATAAACTTTAAAACGAAACCGTGCTTTGTTATGATATGTACTTAGATTATAATTCAAAAAATAGGGAAGCCCCAAATTGGACATCTTAAGATACTGACGTAGTCGCGTCATTGATGGGTTGGCAAATGTTAGTGGTGCTTATTACCTTTGATGATGATTTCTGTACACGATGTGACATTCATCTCAATTACATAAAACATAAGCAGTTGACGGTCCAAATTCAATACTAAACAAACAGAATCAGCGATACTATCATGCACTGATCTTTGGGTAAGTGATTCCGCATTGCAGAAGATCAAATATATCCATTAATACAATACTATAATTGAAAGTCTACATAAGTGGTTTTGTTGATTTGATTTTCTCGATCTTAATAAATAGTTCAGAAATATCTTACATTTTAGAATCCCTGGAAAAATGTGTTGTCCACTTTTCAGTTACAATTTGGAGTAGGTAATTCCTGATTTTGTTCTATACGTTAAAATTGTATTTGCTTATATACATACTAAATTAAATACTGCATTTCATAGTTTTCTATTTTTACTATCTAAATTACACTTCACGTGGTTCATGCTCTTACAATTATTATGTATTTTTACAATATTTTTTTACTTTACATCATATTTGGTAACTTTCTTTGAAATTTTTATAATTAAAATGTAGCAAGTTTATACGACTAGGAACGTGCATAATAAAAATCTATTCAATAAATATTTGTATTACTATGGGAATTTCCGACATAAATAAAGAAAGAAGAAAGATTAAAACCTAGACGAAGGAATACCATAAAATAAAAAGAGTACATATATTATGACGCTAAGCTACCAATGGTCTTCGACAAGCTGTTTGGGAAACCGACAATAACACTGACAAGTAATTTTTAATAACAATATTGAAATATAAATCTTTGTTATTAACAAAAGTATCAGAGTACCTCCAGGAGGTTCACTGAGTACAAATTTTTATTCGTAGATACATAACACTTAATACGATAATTCGAAAATAAAGTTTACTTTGTGAAATGAATGAACACATTAAATCTACATCAGAGGTTAATTTTGAAAGATAACAGTAGTTACGAAACTAAATAATATTATAATATTAAGAATAATAATTTTAGACGAACACAAAGATTCTGATGATTTAAGATATTTCGAAAAAACGAAATCACTTAAAAAAATGTTTTTATAACATATGTACGTTAGAATGTACATAAAAAGCAGGTAAAACATTATGGTATATAATTGTTTGTCTTACTTAAGATCCCAAAATGTGGTACTTTCAGCAACCTTAGTTTAAATACGCCGATTTTTTACAAAATTAGAAAATTAACCTCGAACTAGAGTAGGAACAGAAATTGACGCAGATCAATTTGTTACTGGCAAGAATTTCATTGTTTTATATTTACACTAAACAACTACTATACAAAAATACTATGTTTTTATGATTTTTAAATATATCTACTACTAATCATGCTCCACTATGATTAAATAGTTTCCCTATTGAACAAAAATATATTAGATAGGTTATTGTAGATAAATTAATTTTAAGCGGTCTTTAGTACTTCAGAACTTCATTCACAAGTAATGAATTTGAACTATATTCAATTATTTCCATCTACTGAATTATTCATTAATTAAAGCCATTCATTCATTGTAGTTTTTTAAACACATAACAAAGAATGTTAAAGAAATTTAGCTGGTTCAGTAATTGGATAACACTCCGTAACAATGTATCAACATTTTAATGGTCAAATTCACAAAAAGAATTTGCCAATACGTAAAATATATGAATAGCTTTATAACTGTAAGAATGACTCATAACTACCTATATACCATCCCTTCTTGGGTTCTTTCTTTCGTCAGGAGAATCTTGAATCATCTGGAGATGCTAACGACCTAGGTTTAGAATTTTTAGCTTCCATTGAAGCCGGACCACCAGCTGGTGTTCTCCATCCAGGATTGCCACCCGTACTCCTGTTAGTAAATGTTGACGATGTGACAGGAATCTTTCTTGTCTGCTTAATTTTCAATTTATTCAACCACAAGTCTCTAGTCTTTTTATTTCCCACCACAAAGAATATAAACAATACAAAGCCTTGGTACGTCGCAGTAAGAACAAATAAGTAAACAGTGACTATATTAGATGGGAATAATCCGAAGATCCATGGAAGACCAAACAAGAAAACAAGCAAGCAGCTGACAGAGGCACAACGTAAAGCTTCATTAGAATCGCCGTGCCTTTGAATCCTTTTAGAAGCAAACACGGATCGAACTATCAAAATGAATAGCGTCCAGTTCGCGAATAACATTATGGCTATTGGTGCATATACCGACAACCAAAGGCTTAAGCCTGAAGGATAGCAAAAAGCGTTGGTTACATTCTCTCCAAATTGCCCAGCATAAGAATCAGGGGCGACCGAGAGTAATATTCCAACTATAGCACATGGAGCTCCCCATGCAAAAGCTGATGCTCGAAGCAGTTTATGTGACGCGTCTCTTGTAAAAACCATAACTAATCTTCTATATGACAATACTGCTGCAACTAACATCCAACTGAAAGATGCTAATACTGAATAATGTAGAAGAATTCCTACCAACATACATCCAATGTTATAGGTATCAAATTGTGCAAAACATACTACCAAGAAACATACTGATAGGAATAATATAGCCACGCATAAATGTAGCCACACTTTGTTGCTAAAGTCTCTTCGCCAGGACCTAAAGAGAATAGCAGTTAAGCCAATTAAAAGTAATCCTATAATCGAAAGAAAACATCCTATCATTGATAGAATTTGAAGCGCATGTTCATGTGCGTCAGAGAAATTAGTTCTTGGGATTAAAATCTCTGCGAAATGAGTTAGATGGTCGCAACGGCAAGTATCAAGCATTCCTACTTGTGCTGCTCGGATGAATGTACAACCTTCTTGAGACCAGAAACCTGTTCCGTCTTCTAGGAAATGCCAATAAGCACAACTGCGGCTTTGATTTGATTCTGGTTCTGCTAACATCGGGGTGAGGTGAATATCTATTACCTGTAGACAAGTAGATAACATTATTCGTCATTAAAATTTATTTATGTATTGAATTTCATTGCATAATCTAAAACTCACTGAAAATGTCACAAAATGCTAAATATAGGTTGAAATTTTCAAGTGGGCCTTTAAGGCCCCATGCTAAACTATACGAAAGGAATCGAATCTGCTGTTTTTGAAAAAATAAATACAGCTGTATTATTATGCCAAATCATAATGCAGTGTTCATAGTGTCAGGATCAGTTGGTCTGTTGGAATGCCAAACGGTAAACCAATAAATATAGTATATTAAATATAACTACATTGTTTTGACTAAATTCAGAATTTTCAAACGTCAAAACAATATAAACAAGAAAACTAATTTTATGAGAAATGGTTTCAAATAATTCATTAACTTCTTAAACAACCGTATTAACAGACAATCAACTTAAAAATTAATTAAAATCTATACACGTACAAAAATAATAAGGAAATTAGACCATATTAAAAATTAACTACTTCTCCTTGATGAAACTCTGTAGTGTTTTCAACATTGATACTCAGAACTCTGCTATTAACAGAATAAGTGGTGTGGTTGCTTTGGAATGCTCTGTCATTTCTAAATACTACAAAACTATTCGTCTCGAAGAACTCGCTACAGAGGGCGGTAGAGCTACTACCACTTCACTTTCGTCTGTCCTTAAATGAGTTGAATTAACTTCTTCTGTAATTAAAATGTTTAAATGCCCATAAGTAACCAATAATATACTTTAGTAGTGGAATTGTCTCGAATTTTTAGAATCGCAATAAACATTGCCTGAAAAATTGATACGAAAGAAATCCTTCGTGACAATTTTGTAGGTTGGTAAGGCAATCAGAATTATTTCTGTTAAACCCGTTGGCTGTAGCTGAGCGTTAAAAGTTTTTGAACTCCTTAAGCACTTAGTCATCAGAGAGAATGTCAAATTGTTTTTATATAAGAAATTAGAAATCCTTCCTCATTTAGAATTACTTAATACGGAAGTCTTATATTTTTTTAAAGTTTAACTAACTTAGAGAGAGTGCAATAAAATAAAACTTTACCTCTTATGATTTCGAATGCTCCATCACTGAAAACATCAGTGTCTCTAGTAGCGATTCTTAAACCTTTAACAGGCATTTGTGGTTGTGATTCTGCTATTAATAAAGCAATATTTTCTCTAACTGCCGTAGCCTCTTCTGTTCCATTAAGATCGATTCTAGCACCAATGTTATCAAGCAAATGAAGAAGTTCACCAGGTATTTCTAGATCGTCCGTTACAGCTAAAAGTTCGTCTACCTGGAAGATAGAATAGTATTTTACAATATTTTATAGTCACAATAAAAATGGACTAAGTCAATTAATTTATATAATCAAGTTTTTGTTTTTTAATTTCTGATTAAATCATCTTGTATTCATAATAAAAATATATCTGTAGAGGGAGTAAGTCTGTATGATGAATTCAAAAATGTATATAACCAGGGTAATTCGGACCCACAACTTATAAAAGAAACATTCAAATTATTTGTCTGGTAGATTCCGTAGAATAGACGTGTAGTAATAAACAGATGGCGCTACAGTTGTGTATTTTGGCCTTGCTGTTATAAATCACTATGGATACGTTCCTCTTTGCCCTCACTACGAGCTCGACAGCGATTTATCCCATTCCACTTGTTTGCGGGCTTTACATCATAAATTCAAGGAGCGTTAATGTCATTAACAACGAGATGTATTGTTGGTTTAAAAATCAAGTCTTTGTCAACGTTTTGATAGGGAGAATTAATGCTCTGTGGTCAACGCCCACTTCGACCCATTTTTGACATGGGTCGTTATTAGGCTGGGTGATCGAAAACTATGACATCATTTGTGAAGTTTTCACAACCCCATAACGACCGTGGTCGTATATGTGGGATTGCTAAAGGAGCAGTTGATTCGTTGTGAGCTACCTGCAAGATGAACGCAGCTCATTTGTCCCTCGTCATGACATCGCGAAAGAAATTTCACTGTCACTGCTAGTAGGTATTTACAATATTCTTGAACTGACCTGGTTAAATGCTTCGTCAATATCTTCAATAACAATAATAGTTGAATCATTGTTGATTAAAGCACCCAGGTCATCCATCACTTGTTGAAGCTGCTCTTGAGGCTGATGGAAAAAAAGGATATTAGAAACACGTAAGTAAGTTAAATTATAGATTAAATAGAATGCAGAACCATTCTGAATACTTAATTAATATCATGATGATTATTATTGAATACGGATTTTTCTGTGACTCCATTTACTAATAATTTTAATAACCAGTAAGAAACTAATTTAAAAAAATTATCACACTAAGTGATAAGCAAAGTAGTTGGTACAGTAGATATTTGAAAGTGTATAAATACACTTTTAAATATCTAGTATAAATATCTACATAACTATTTATTTATAAATATAGTACATACTATATACTATAGTTAATATCTACATAAATATTTATATACTATATTTACAAATAAATATTTATGTAAATAAACTTAATTCGGGGAAAAAAATTACCCGACTGAGGTTGGTAACACATTTCTACTAGATCCTGCCAATGACATGCGCGTCTTGGAAATCTGAATGAAATGCAATGAAGCCATTTTAGAATAAAAATGTACAGTATGCAATACTTACGGTCCGTTGGGTCGTAGTTGTTGGCGATAATGTGGTGGTAATAGGAGTAGTATTAGGTGGTGGTCTAGGTCTAGTTGGGGATGTAGCCATGCTTGTTTCCGTATCCCCTGTAGTAGGATTAGTCGCAGCCGCTAGTGTAACTGCTGTAGATATGTAGGCTTCACTAGTTGTAACTATAGTTGAAATAGGCTGCGGTGTTGATGATGTATTTGAAGGAATTTCTACTATTTCCTCGGAACTTTCGCTTGTTATATCCCGCTGGAGGTGATCGCGGGTCTGTTAAGGTTAGTTATTGTTAAATACGTTAATGTGCATTTTGTTTTATCAGTGAGAAATGATTGGTTATTGTTAAATGCCTTTTAGCTGTAGGAATATTTCCTGCGATAATGATCAGGATGTTCTAATTCCACTATTTTGGTTAGTGAAAATTAAAGGTTAATGCTCTATTATCTCTATATGTGTTCCAAAAATTAATCACTAACATGATGAACTCTAACAAAAAGATATGATGATATCCATGATACATTTTTTTTATATAATTCTGATATCGTTACTTTATACTGGCTTTGTGATAAAGTAATTAATAAACTAAGAGCTTTAGTTTCGTCTATAAATTTAAAGTTAACATACTAATGTCTGGAAGTATCGTGTGCCTGCTAATTTAAAGTAGCGCATGCAACATTATTAATGCAAAATAAAAAAATTAAAGAGTTAATACTGTTTCTGACAGAATATTATTATATGATAGGTATATTAAGTGCAGTTAGAAAATTATTATTTATGCATTAGACAGATCAAAAAAGAACTTGATACAAATTATAAAATAGAATACATAGAAATGTCATAAATTATACATGAACACATATTTTTTTAAATTTTATAACAATATGAAAATAAGATGTGTTTTGATATTGAGTATAGAAAACTATGCATATTATATTGCAACTTACAGCTCTTACTGGTTCCACAGTTCCCACAGTCGGCATTATTAATGTGACGTGGTTAGTTTCTTCTGTCACGTTATATGTCTCAGTGACGATTGCACTTTGACGAGTAATGCAGTCTGATAGAGCAGTAGTGACCCATTGGACACCTTCATTGAAATCACCGACACAGTTGAATTGACGACAACCAGATGTTATTGTTGATTGACCTGTAATTTAAAAATGTTCATTATTTAATGTATTTTTCTTGCGTAAAATAATCCAACCGAGTCATGCCTACATTATACATACACATCATTTCAGACCTTTTATGCATATATTTTATTTTAAGTAACTAAAACCCTATTGCTGCGTTGCGATTTGTTTTTGAATTTTTATGATATTTATTTTTCTATTCAATAGAAAATTTTAAACTAATCTCTACTGAGCAAGAAATTCTTTAGTCACTTTAAAATCTTATATACAACCACAATCAAGCTCACAGATTAACGTGTCACTAAATTCTATACTACATGCCTTATCATGTAGTGTTAAATTCTCTTTCTGCCTTATTGTTGACATACATGGCCGCCTGTTTCCCTTTTTCGCCATATTTGCTTTTATCGATCCCTTTATACATGCATTTTTGTTTAAAATGCTTTTCACTTAACCTATCTTCAAAACGTCTACAATTTGTTCATGGTGCGATTACTTGTTTCAACTTTCAAAATGTTATATATTATATCTTTCATAGATTATTCGAAACATAGTAACGCACCTATACTTACTAGAATTCCGATTGATTTATGTAACATATAATCGTGGGAAGAACTTCTAACGTTGCTAAGCATTTAACAACGATAAAGATAAGTTGGTCTAAATTCGAGCAGAGAACACGCACCGCTCAAGTAGGCCAGACTTAATTCTGGCCTAAAGCAGGACAGAAGGGTAAGAGTATTCTGACAAACATCTTGGCCTAACTAATATGCAGACATTGACATATAAAGATCACTAAAATATGTAATCCACTACTGATATATCATCATATACCCTGAGACAAATAAGACCGAGCACAACAGTAGGATCACTATTATCAGATATTACTACTAATATTATAACCATTATACTCCTTAACTTTAGACAGTCATATTTAAAATTTATTCGTAGATTCTATTCTACTACTATTTACTCTAGTAAAGATATTAATATGTAATGACTAAACAATTATGCTAACATAATCGACGCATCGTAACAATGTTAATAATCGCTAATTGTTTTAACAAGTTACAAGAAATCATATAAAAGATAGACGCAAATATGAACAAAACATTGCATGTTGCTCTTGACAACATTGAAAGAGATATAGCGAGAAATCACAAGGGACATAATACGACCGATATATTTTCCTTGATTAAACTAGTGATGTAGTAATAAGGGAATGTTGCATTATCTGTAGGTAACAAATATACAATTATTACAAATACAAAAAAAAAACAAACAAAAAAAAAAACTATTTATTCATATATAAGTAGTGTTTTTCACAGCAAAAAGATAATATTTATGTGATATTATTAGATGATTACTTATTATTAAATAAAAAAAAAATTAAACAATTAACTTATTAACTTACAAGACTAATTTGTGCTTCAACAACAAACACTGGGCAAACAAACTCAATAGAAACCATGTCTTTTTTTTACATTTTACATTTACATACAATTTATGTGAATATTATTTATGACGAAAGAAACATCTTTACATAGTATAAGAAAATCGCTTTCCACGTCTGTCTGTCTATCCGCTAACTCTTCCTAAACCATAAAACGGATTTAGATTGAAGCGGTTTTCATCCTCAGTTAGGTAATTTGTGGACCAAATCTGAAATTTTCTTAATTAGAAAAAAACACTGAAAAGAGTGTTGAAGCCGATTTTGACGCAAATTAAAGTGGTATCATTAGTGGTAGTTTTTAAAAAACCAAATTAATATTCTATCACCTAATCACCTATAATATTATATCAAAGTATCTATTAAGTAGCTTGCAAGGATCGATTGGCATTACATGTATAGGAGCTTATGTCAAATTTTGAGTGTTGATATAATATATAATCGAGAACTATACTACAGAAATTATTAATAGTATAACTCACACTTTGTTGGTGTGTTAACCAACGGTTAAAATAAAATATTCGCTCACATTATATGCCTAAATAGCGATTAATTTACTTTAACTATTAGTTAAATGCTATGCATATGCTGGTATGCGTAGCATTTAGCGAATAGTTAAAGTTCATCTATCAAGTATTTCTTAAAAAAATTAACAACTTACTTAAAGCCAGCATTGGGACCGAATCAACTCCTTTGCAATAATATGCTCGCTTCATGTACTGCACTTTCAGCCCATCCCATGTTCCCGGTGGTACAGGTATCATTTCAGGATTCAACTCTAAATGTACTAAAGCTGTTTTACCATCAAGGTAAAGTTGTTTTATCTTAATCACTGTAATAACATCTTTCTCCTTCACCTTCAACCCTGCATTAGCATTTTTAAACTCTTTCAAAGCAGCTTCGAAACTATCAAAGTCAGCAATGTCAACCTCACCATTGACTTTAGTATATTTTGTGTAATAAAAAATATATTCTCGTAATTTTCTTTTCCAATTTCTGTACATTTCGTCTAGATTTTCAAAACGATAGCCGCTTTTGAGGATGATTTTAATAGCGTAAAGATTTACTAGAGAGCTTTTTTCACGAACGAACAGCACTCTGTTAGATTCTGTGACGTGGAAATTTTTAGAGTCTATATGAATGCACCAATAGTATCCATCTTCGATAGGTTTAAGAATGTATCTGTAGGTATCGCTGTCATAGGTCTTTTTGACTAGTTTTGGATAGAACATAGAAGAGTCGGTGAAGCAAAATATACTGTTTTCGTCGATAGTATCGTTTACTTGAAGTACGAGTTTGTTATCACTGAAAATTAAGCGATTATTTATTAATTACTATTAATTATTTATTAATTATTATCTTTTTGTTTTTCTTTTTGTAATTAACTTTACATATACAGAATGAATTTTTCAAGTGTGCCTTCAGGGTCAAATTTCAAATAGCGAAAAACACTTAAAGGAGTCTCGATGGCGATTTTGACGAAAATTAAAGTGGTATCATTAGATTTTTCAAAATTAAATTACCCTTGTCAGTAATCGAATTGACTGGTTTTGAAAAAAATAACACATTCTGTATTAGTGGCAAGATTATTAATCTCGTTCGAGCACAATGGTAGAACCTTTAGTATTGCCAATATCCGTAGGCGAATCTAACATTTTTCCAACAAGTGGATCATCAGTCTGTCTGTTGTAGTACAATAATAAAATAACAACTAATAAAGAAAAAACAAATTCGTGTTTCCTTGCAAACTTTTTTGATTATTGTAAGACACGTTTGATATTAATATCTATTTTTATACATGCGTATGCGCTAGTAGAACAAGATGTCGAGATGATAAGATAAAGAAAAAATGAAAGTTATCTTGATTGATATAAAAATAAGGTTATTGATATTATTTTTTATCATTCCTTTGGAAAAACATGTTACTGGCTTAACAGAACTTTATTGTACTTAAAAACTTTTGATTCTTTAACTAATGTTGATATTAGACGACTCAACCAAATGGAATCAAATTGGTTGAAAGGCCACGATGATATTCAAAGATATTGAATCGTTCAGGTTTATGTTCACATGAATCACTTTGGTTGTTACAGTCAAATTGTAAGACAGAAATGAAAGTTCTAATATCGATTTAAAGTTACTTTAAACACTTGTAATTTTTCTTAAAGTAGTAAAATATTTCCAATTTTCTATAAAACCTTACCCATCAACATTAACATTCATGCTGACGTCCTTGATGATGAACGGTCGTTCACAAACGACATTATAGAATGTATAAGTGTTATTTACGAGGTGCCAGAAGCTATTTAAAATCGCTCCATATATAGCATCTTTAGGAAATTGGTTGACTGCGAAATTCCATTCTGATGTTGGTATCTGAAATTATAAGACGATGTCCTTAAAACTCGTGAACGTAATGTCTTGATCACATGTAATTAATACAGTAGATAAACAGTAAAATTATAATAGGCCGAGAGAGTTGCATGGACTAGCAGGAGTTTATTCGTATTTTGCTTGTACAGCGAGTCAGTTTAGTTTTGATTTACTGAATCAAGAAGATGGATTGTAGAAAAACTAATATTAATAGATTGCCAACCTGATTCTACCACAAATAATTGAAGAATTGTGAAATTTAAATGACGGAGAAAGTAAATGTGATTGGCCCAGAAAAATAATTGCAAGGAGGCCAGGTCTTGCTGCAACATATAAAATTTCATCATCATGAATTACAGATATAAAATCCCAAAAATTTACGGCGTTGTTAATAATGATGTTGGTACGTTTTAAGATATTGTTGGAAACCACACATATTCAAAATGGCTTACGGAACGAATAGCAGGCGAGTGTCGGTTAGGCATGTATTCATACCTGCCGAGCGGGATAGCGAGTATGCGGGAGCTGAAGGATGAAGAAGGGAGCAGGGTACTCGGTCTAACAAACAAATCATGGATCTAGAGACTCTATCGCCAGAATCGCCACACTACTCTTTCGAGCTCAGCCGGGCACTCGTCAAAGTGTTTATATGTTACGAGTTTTCGGCCGAGGACACTACCTCGCCACTGTACTAGTTACGTGTAACCAAACCTTCCTAGCACAGTCATTTCATTAGCATAACTTTTTTAGCAATATACAATTTACATCTAGAAACTTCTATCGTTAATATCCTTTGTAGAAAAAGCAACTCTTTAAGCAACAATAAATCGCTTGCGAGATGACAATAGTATCCAAATAGCTTTTGTGGTTACGTGGGAGTTCTTGTTGATTACTATTCAATACTATAAGCTATACCTATTCTAATATTTGCTCTCATTTATAAGAATGGTATCATTGATAGGAATATGTTGATAAATGATCTATCTCGTGTTGGTTATTAATCAAATGGAATGTACATTTTCTAGGTTTTCCACATTACAAAAATGCTTATTTTTGTAATCTGATCTGATAAGGTTTCTCGTTTTAATATTTTGACGCCTTACTCATTGATATTATTTAATTGATAGAATGTGAAACAAGACTAAAATTTTATTAAATCACTTAGCAGTAATTAGTATTAGGATTTTGTTTTATTTGTATATAAATCGGTCTTAAATTGCTTATCTCTGGTCTCTCTTTTTACATACTAGCCGCCCCCACAAAATCGCCCACGTGGAATTATAAAAAAAGTAGCCTACGTTATTTCTTATAACATCAGCTATCTGCCAATGAAAGTTCTGTCAAAAACGTTTTAGCCGTTTCAGAGATTAGCCGGAACATCCAGGCAGACAGACAAAAAATTTAAAAAGTATGAGTACCGTATATACTTACTTATGTATTTCATAAAAAGCTTTTATTTTCACATTAAAAACAGATACTTTAATTCTATTTATCTGTATAGATGTTAAAGATATATACATTTTTATACTATGCGCAATGAACCTAGACTAAAGTCTATCTCTTTGTGTTATCCTCTTATATATGTAACTCTAATAGAATACAATGATCTTGAGTCACAATATACCAATCATCTTCATCTGAACGTTCAATCTCATTTGCCTTTGAAGAGCCTGGGTTGGCTTTCCTACTTTTTCTTCACTACTTTGCGCGATTCAGCGTTCCTTATTTTGAGATTATTATACGCGTGTTATCTTTGACAACCTCAAGCCTTACGTTTCTTGGGTCTACTTCTTCTACCCTGTAAGACGCCAAGGCTAGACATTTTTCCCCGCATAACTAGCATGTCTCCGTAAAATGTAGCCTAGGTACGTTTGTTTACGTTTCCGTAGGTTTACCCTCTTACAGTTTTTCTGATAGATCACAGACATGAATACTTCTGCGGATGAGAAAGTTCCTCATGCGATCTTTCATTGCATTCCTTCTATGGCTCAAGTACAGACCATGATTCACTGCTATACAAAAGGCAGATTTAATTATGGATTTATAGACCTATACTTTTAATCTTAATATATCAATAAATACTAGTACAAAAAAAACTCACCACGGCATTGTCATAAATTCCCTCGTATCTCAAATTGCCAGTAGAATCAAACTCCATGCCTAAGGATACATAGGATAACTGTCTGAAGTATGAAGGAGTGGGTTATTCGAATATCGCCATCCTTTACTTAGTAGAGCGGCGCCTTTCTTATGGCACAGTTCTTCGGCTTGTTTCCATGTTGCTCTAACAGTTCCACCTCCGACTCCTTTAATTGTTTTCAAGCAGGTTGGAATTGGGCTGTAGAATCTCCAGGAATCTGAAACATAGAGTAAAACTAAACTGTTCTATTTCACAAGCACATTTCATGTTAGAATAGTCTCTGGTAAAAATATAGAAAGTTGTGAATAACAAAGTTCTACCAGTTAACAAGTAACGATAAAGATTACGTTCCAAAAGGACTCACAACGACCACGTTTACGACCGCAATTTTTCCCATTCCACTTGCTTGCCGACGTTACAATCATAAACTCTAGTGGAACGGATTTGGAGCATTGACATCATAAACCTCGAAATACACAAATGTCTTTTTCAATGTCGAGAGATAGAGAGAATTAATGCTCTGTGGTCAACGCCCACTTCGAGCCACCTCTTGATATTGCTCGTTGTGAGAGCTGTGTAATCGAAAATGATGGCGTCATTAGTGACGTTTTCGCCACGACCATAACTAACGCGGTCGCCTAGAGAAACGGCAGACGGAGCATTTTGGTCGTTGTGAGCTACTAACGGACCGCGTCCAAAGTGAAATTTAATATTAAACATCCTCCTTAATTAGAAATAAGCTTTTTCTATATTTTGATAGAACATTGTTTTGTTAACATACCAGAAAATTCTTTACATCCTTCCGTCGCCATATCATTCTCACTGGGATACGGTTTTATAAAGCAGTACCTAAAATGCTCTTCATCACAAACGCTCGCTGTGAAATTCATCACTGGATCTATCACCACACATAATTCCTGATCTAGACCTAAAGTCTTATCGTAATTCACATCATAAGTCGTCAGCAGCATATCACCGGTCGATTCGGTATACGACCAATCTATGAAAGGTCCCCCTGGATATGTACTTTTGTACTCCGCCCATAATACTAATTCTGTTTTGGTTATATTCAAACTATGATACAGTTTCGAGGTATATAAGTTCCCTGGACAGTCTTTAAACTTGTCTCCGAAAGCCTCCGGGCCTTTTTGGCGGTAGCATATCGGATCATCACCCCTGGTATAAGCGATACTAAAGCCAATAGGGCATGTGTATTTTCTCTTCGCTATTACATGTACGCAGAAGAGTGATAAGGCAATGAAAATATACCGGCGTTGAACCATCTGCAAACAAAATAAAAGATATTACAGTTAATTACATTTATATTATTTTATATGTATTTGGCTATATAGGATTTCGACGTGCTGTAAAATTCAAATTCGAAAGTTTTTATTCAAAATAAGTTCCCCTGGAGAACACTTTTTGAAAGTCATACATAAAAGTTAAAATTTAATTTCACTTCCTATTCAATGTACACCGCTGTGCAATGTGTTATTTCTGTTAAGGAGAAAAAGCGGCAAGAAACGCCCAGCAACACGTCTAGCTAACAAATTGTTTTCCTTTATATTTCTTATTCTATTGCTATCTCAAGTTCTTTTTTATAAGTTTTATATAGAAATATGTTACAGAAATACTTTTGCAGAATTAATTGAAGAGTTGTAGCAAACAGTGCATACTCAATAAAACTAAGACAAAATAAAGGAAAAGAAAATTATTAATATAGTTATAATAATGACATGACGTAGTAAAATTTTATGCTGCAACATATCTCCATAAATTCCTTGCAAGCTTGGCAAGATAAAAAACGTTATGCAAAATTTTCTCTCTCTCTCTCTCTCCATCAATCTTTATCACCCAAAAACTTTAACTTAATTTCGTACCTGAATAAAATATCTATTCAAGTAAAGCATTAACCAAAAGCAAATATTGAACTAATGAATACGCATTTGTTTTTCGATATTATATTAGGGGTAATATAATATCGAAAAACAAATGCGTATTCTAATAATAATAATAATAATCGGCAGACAAACACATTGTAAATCCCCAAATTAAGCAAGTTACGCTTGTGATGGTTAATATACAACGGTCTACTCTGGGGCCGATCCCAGACACCCAGACCATAGTAAATAACGGAGGAAATACGTTTCTGAAATTTACTATACCAGGTACGTAGCCTCTGCGTTGCAGTAAGGTAGGCCGGCAAAGGCTTATCCCGCTCAACCAGAGAGGCCATCATTCATGATAGAGACCCAGAAAACGGATGATAGTGATTCTTTGACTGCCCGCAATGTTCACATGTACTTATTAACTAACAGTACTGTAAAAAGGTCGGGTCATAACGCATTAACAAAAAGCATGTTACCATATTCCCAGTTTAATGATCCGTCCACCTCACAAATCTTATCTGTCCACTAATAATGCAGATTATTTGGACAATCAACCACTTAACGCTATTACCGATAAACGCAATTATCGCCTCTGATTGTATGAATTGTATACGAGTTTTAGGAAATGACTGACATTAAATCGATTTTGTTCTTTACCAGTTTTGGGACACATTATTCTATTTTGTATATATTGGTATACTAGCAGCACCCGGCAGACGTTGTCTTGCCCTTAAAAAAATAAAAATGTAGAAACCGATTGCAGCGCCATCAACCGGGGCCAATCGTTAATCTAAACTATTCTCGAATCTACTTGAAAACAAACAATTTTTATCAAAATCGGTCCCACCGTTAAAGAGGTGTTTCTGCGGCGCTACCTACCGGATCCAATTGTGGATGCATTTGAACACACACAAAATAATTCACCTAAATCAGACAAATGAAAATGAGCTTAAATGCAGTCACCGTTGCCGAAATCGCCCGGAAAGTAACTAACTAAAAAACTAACTCCGTTGGCCCATCGACCCACAGTGAGTCTTGGCCTCCGAAATGAGAGCACGCTACTAATTAATTGTCATGCCGGACGAAGATAATTAAAAAAAAAATAACAAAAAAGGTCCAGCCGTTTTTGAATTATCTGTAACTAACACTAATTTGTTTTATATATGTGTATATATACGTATTTTATGCAGCCTTTGTATATTGTATACAGGATTCATGTCGTACTTGTTTAACATTATACGAATCTGCTAAGTGCTGAGCTTAAGGATAGATAAGAATGTTGTTTGTTGATGTTGAAGAAAATTAATAACAATAATAATAATCGGCAGACAAACACACATTGTATATCCCCAAATTAAGCAAGTTACGCTTGAATTATGGGTAATATACAACGGACCACTCTGGGGCCGATCCCAGACACCCAGACCATGGTAAATAACGGAGAAAATACGTTTCCGAAATTTACTATACCGGCAATCGAACACGGAATTGTATTAAGCAGTTTATAAATTTAAATTAATTCAATCATTTATCATTTAAGAGCATGTTCTTGTCGGTGGAGCCCCTTCCAATCTTCTCTATTATGGGCCAGTTGTTTTACTTCTATGTAAGACACGACACCCACTTTTTCTTTTATTTGATCATATATACTCACCTTAGTCTTCCCTTCCCTCTCCTTGCTTCCACTTTGCCTTCGATTAACGTGCATAAGGTGTCGTGTCTTAGTAAATGGCCAAACATCTTCCCCCTTATTTTTTCTAGAGTTTTTAAAATTGGTCTGGTCTTGGTTCATTGGTCTTCTTCTATTTTCAACTTATTCTCTCCATGCGTCGCAAATTTAAAAGAACACAATAAATTTTGATTAATACCAGAGATTTCTGTGTGATTTTCTTGGCGTATATCTTGGTTCCGAATAACGCATCCATTTCCAGATCTTCTTCTTTTTCAGCCTGAATAGTTAATACTTTTATACCAAGTTATATAATACTGATATAATGAATCCTGAATAAAAGGAATAAATGTTTAAAAATAATCACTATCAAATATTCAATTAACTTTGAAACATGGATAAAAGAAAGAAAGAAAATCTTTATTTGCAGAAATAGCGACCTAATTACATTCCATATACACTATTATACAAAAAGCATATTTTGAAAATTTGTACGCCGCATTTTCAGCAAACAAGGATTGGACCCCGCATATTGCTGTGTCGGAATTATATCCGACACAACGCTGATTTTCAGTGGATATCAGACAATGAATGTCGTGACTTCTTAAATTATCACGCTGACACTTTGACATTGGAATATTTCGGGAGTTTTTGCTTTATTATTAAAATCTCTTATCAAACAATATACAATCAAGTGAACTGGAAAAAAGCTTAACTAACTTAAAAATAAGATTAAGTACAAAAATAAACTAAGTAATAAATATTAAGACAATCCTAAAAAAAAAATCGCTTATAAATATTTATAGTTGCGATTGGAGTTAACAGAATATCGAAATCAGGCAAACTAATCAGGCATTTGATAGTGCCCATTTAGGTGGTAAGAGCAGAATTGGAAGAGGTACTAATGAAAAGTCATTACAAGAGCTCTTTTTATGCAAACCGAGACACTTGCTTCAACAACTTGAGAATGTTGACGAAGAAAGATAACATGTACTACCTACTCAGCAGCAGAATGTATCAAATAAATAATGCAATAAGGCCTACACCCAACCTGAGTCATTGTTGTACGCCATAACATCAGCGAATTTTTAAGTGACAGCGATAAGATAAAATTCCATCCAACAAAAGTGATACAAACAACTTTACAAAAACATGATACACAAGTAACGATTAGATAAACTTTCTTTTGCTCCTATTACACTATTAACAATATACACATTTTTAATAATTATTAATTTCTTATTGAACAACACACTGTATGCTATATACAACATTAGTTTTTATAACCATTTATTCATTTGTACCCATAATAGTCGAAATAATGTAGCTAAATTACCTAAAATTAATAAGGTACGACATATAGGTTAACAAATCCGATTTAAAATTGATTTCACTTTATATACAATACTAAATGTAAGTAACAATATCAAAGATAAAGATAACTATAAAGTCTCCATCTTGTATATTGTATGCGAATCGCTTGTTGCATGGCCGGATCCAATTTAATTGGTAAGGTCAGGACCGCGACTGTTGGGTCATAATTAATTGGTCTAATCTGCGTGATAGTGTCTGGAACTCACAAAGAATGAATAGGTGGTGTTACCACGGTAATACCAAAGACAGTTGGCATAGATATGTAACTTTACAACTTTTACACGGATCTTACATAATATTTACATAGTATAAAACAAAGTAGCTCTCCACGTCTATCTGTTGGTATATCCGCTAACTGCTCTAAAAATTCGTTGAGTGGTTTACCAGGCAACGGATTTTTAAACGGTTTTTGTCATCAGGTACATAATTTTCACTGAAGGTCAACATAAAAACCTAATTAAGTTTTTATGCAAGTAAATAAGATAATATACTTCTTAAAGCTTAAAAACTCTAGTATAAACGATAAAATAAATATTTTAATATTTGAATTGTGTCTAATTTCATAACGATCTTAGGCTGGTCTTTATTGACATCAGTAACGCTTCTTTCACACGGCAGTCCAGTTTTGCAGAAACGGCTTTTTACTGTATCCTGCAAAACTGGACGCTGTGTTCACATGGCAGTTCAGTTTTTTTAGGATTCAGTAAAAAGCTGGTCCCGCAAAACTGGACTGCCGTATGAACATGGTTTCACCCTGTTTTTTGACCATTCCTACGCCGGTTATCAGCCGGGTGCGGGGCGGGGACTGCTACCACTCCACTATCCCGCCAAAAACAGTGTCCAGCAAAAAACCGCACGCAGGAAGCCGTGTGGACACTGCTATTGAAATATATGTGTGATTAAACGGGATCCCGCTTTTTACTGGACGACGGATCCAGTTTCTAGTGACAAAACTGAATGGCACAATCCGACCGGATCGGTTTTTTGCAGGATCCCACATGCGGGATGCTCGTGTGAACGCTAGCATATGTCCTGTATTATTGTTACATCAATGATATAAATACACCAAAACGCCATCAAACGGGATCCTGCAAAAAACTGGACTGCCGTGTGAAAGGGCCTTATGTTATGGCAAGAAATAATAATACCAAAACAAATTATGCATTTATCACGTGAATCTATGAGTTACCCAGTTGATCAAGACTTGACAAATATTTATATGATGATAACAATGGTGTAGAAAGAGCTATAGATAGACATTTATATGGCCGACGAAGCTGTTTTCATAGTGTTTTTTCTATCAAACAGGGCGTAAACAAAAGCTAATTATTTAGCCAACGTCCGCCTGTACGCGATTCAGTGAAATAAATCTACAGTTGGCCAATGAAGGCCATGGTGACCATTAACTTAGATTAGATCCACGCCAGACTTGGCCGTTTGCTGTGCAAACATAGGGTTGCCATCCGTCAGGGTTCCCCGGATTTGTTCTAGTGTAAAGAGCGTCCGGGGAGCGTCCAAGCGGATTTAATTTGTAGTCCAGGTTTAAAAATTCATTTCGTGGGCTGCCACCAGCGCCGCGATGGCAACGCAACACGCGCAGTCGCCGAGAACCAACTTTTTGATTTAACCAAAATAATCCGGTTTGTTTTAACTAAACAACATTCTGTTTCCATCGATATTACTTCTTTAGTTTTCGAACAGATGGCGATAGTAGTAGTCAGTCCAGTTGATATTATACATGTCTTAAGGTTTTATAATTTATACCAAATATATTTTTATAATAGATAACACATCTGGGAATAAATTGAAATTTTATGTCAGGGGTAAAGCGTACCACAAAAATGCATAGATTATAGGATAATGTAGGGCTCGCCTGACAATGAGCCTTGTTTTCTTATACTTTCTTTGACAGTGTATGTGGTCTAGTGTAAGCAAGTAAGTCTAAGCCTTGACGCGCCTAATGCAGTAGAACCCGTCTCAGTCTCCCTTTAGAGAGCGGCAGCGCATCGGTAGCACCTTTTTTTATTAAAAATGTCCCCATAGGAGATGGTAACCAGGTGGGCCGTCTGTCTGCTGAACTCATGCAATAAAAAAACCTCCAAGACTTTTTATATAATATACATTTATATAAGTACCCAATGTCATACAATTGCCTTACTACTACTCCCTGAGACGATCAACTGTGAGGTACAAACAAACAGACATCGGAGTGAGATCATAAGTTCCTTTTGTCTTTAGGTGTAGAAACCTAAAGAAAACATGTTTGTATCTACAACTGCGTCTCGCACTCTGACCTTAATTAAACAAACAGACCGACAAGGCTTTATTCGTGAATTGACAAAAACTCACCTTCACTGAATTTAAGTAATCAGCGAGTAAACGTGGAGCGTTCCTCCGTGACTGCACATTTTATATCATCTAAGCCTATATTGTTCTTTAATGCTTTCTATTCGACGAATAGTGCTTTAATTGATTTGATATCTGAAACAATACAAAAAGCATAGAATAAACTTTATAAATACTTTTTATTCGTCGGACAGTCCGACAGACGGATAGAGGATCACCTGGACATGGCTAAATAAGGATTCCCTTTTTGCGAAGATTATTCCGAAAG
Source organism: Dendrolimus punctatus (assembly GCA_012273795.1). Classification (NCBI taxonomy): domain Eukaryota; kingdom Metazoa; phylum Arthropoda; class Insecta; order Lepidoptera; family Lasiocampidae; genus Dendrolimus; species Dendrolimus punctatus. The sequence goes on from CM022537.1 coordinate 19,214,725, forward strand.
GCTAAAAAGGAGCTATTTTTATCTTCATCTTTATTATTTGGACATCATGCAGGATCGGAGAGAGAATAAAATATACTGCAGCCAGAGGTTATACCTGTCGTATATTTTGTATACTCAACTACCGTTAACATCCACTCTACTCACACTTAAAAAAACTGAAACTTAATATATATATTCATTTTTTGTCAACCATACCATAGCCAAATTTCCACCTCGCATCACACACATACCCACATATGTAGTGTGTGTGTATGTGCGTGTGTATCAATGGTGCGAGGTGGAAAGGCTAAGCGGTTAAAAAACATACCGCATGATCCAATGACCGCATGTTCAAAAAAGTCCAACTCGCTATATAATTTGTTATTACATTTTCTATTTATAATTTTGCAATCTTATCTAAATCTAATGAGTTGCTGTTAGGTCCAATATATGTGCCAAATCGAGCGTAAGAGATAGTAATTAAAAACGTAAAAACCAATAAATTCATGACACTTTCGAACTTTTGGTCGATAGTTAATTTATTATAGACACTAGTAATGTTTTCGACCTTTTTGTCTTTAGCCACTAATTTCTTAAAGGTGACTGTGAAGAATCGAGTTGTATGAAGTCCAGAACACTGATGTATAAACTTTTAATGAAAAACTACATAACTGATGGTGAAAACCGCACAAAAATCCGTAGAGTGGTTTAAAAGGAGTTAGCGGATATATCTGCACAGACAGACGCGGAAAGCTAGTTTTGTTTTGTACTATGTAAATAAGATTTAGGGTAAAGACCTAATAAACTTAACTTCCTAGTCATGGTTTAATTCTTTTTTATTTCTAATCGGTTTCACATGCTCCAGTCATTTAATGTCAACCGTAAATTGCAGATATACAGTTGAAAGTACATAGTATGAGTCACGCCTTTGGTTTTATTGTAAGAACTGACTGTACTAAAGCCATGTACTCACACTAGGTTAAAACTGCAAACCACGAAATTGAAGTTGGTGTAAGTTACAGCTTAGTGTACACGTAGAAGAATGGCAAGATTTTGAATGGTGATATTTTGCTGTACAATTTTGTTGTCAAAAACGTATAATACTGGTTAGAAGTGAACAATAGTTGTAGGATATTGATAACTTTGTTTTGTTTTGAAAATCTCAACTCTTTGGTGAATGAATACTCGAACTGCTGCTACAAGACCTTTCTTGGTTGGTGTTAGGCAAAGATTTATAGTTTGAGGCTTTTGCTAAAGAAAATTCTAAACTTGTACAAATACTACACAGGCTAGATACAGAAATGAAGTCATCTTTATCTGTGCGATTTCTTCATCATATAAAAAAATGTAACTTTGAAAAGCTCCTACGTGTATAGAGTAATCGAAGTATATTCTTCGCTGGTATTTTGATGTGATGTCTGTGTATTAGTAATTGGTATACGTACAAGTGTATAGACCACCACTAAAAAACCCGCGCACGTTTTACGCCAGCACCTAAACGAGCTGCGGTCAAAACCGCGAATGAGTACTAAGTCTAAACGTACTGACGTGATCTGCGACGATCAATCAGAACAAACGGGCCAAAAGGTACGTCACCAGGTAATAAATATACTAGATAATTTAGTTTTATGCTTCGGAGAATTCTCTTTATAGCTACTAAAACGCTGCTCATTTGTTTATAATTATATCTTTTTACGATTAATCTTTAATGATAATTATAATATTATTATTTAAGTTTTTTCCTGCAACTTTAGCTGCATATATTTATGCTCCATATCCCAAGGAAATCTGCATTTCTGGCTAAAAGTATTGTATATATAATTAAAACCACTTTTTAATGGTTACTAAGTGCGTTTTTGTATATAATTATATATATATTTTTTATTTGATATTTCATTTCAATCTGATATTTCAGTTACTTTAGCGTACGTTGTTGAATGTGTTGGAGATATTCTTCTAGGGCTACGTTCCATTAGGGGCTCACAACGCCCACGTTCACGACAGCGATTTATCCCGTTCCACTTGCTTGCCGGCGTTACAATCGTAAACCCAAGTGGAACGGCTATTCGACCCACCCCTTAACATGGGTCGTTGTTAGCGTTGTGTGATCGAAAATGATGACGCCATTAGTCACGTTTTCGCCAAGACCACAACGACCGCGGTCGCCTTGTGGAACGGCTAACTGAGCATTTTGGGGCTACTAATGGAACGCCCTTAGGTAGTTGATTGAAATAAAAAAGCTGATTTCATGTATTGACTCGTGGGCAATCCCCTAACGGCTAAAGCAGTCAATATTTGAAACGCGCCTCGTTTCCTTTAGCATCTGTTTAGATGTTTAGTGTAACGTCGCGAACATTTGTATTTATTCAAAAGCTTATAAAAAACTAATTATGGTCAAGTATACACTGTGAATTTTTCAAGTGGGTCTTCAGGGCCAATTCCTAGACCCTATTACCCGTGCGTTTGCCGATAACCTCATGATGTCACGCGTCGATGGTCAGTCAGTAGGGATGACAAAAAAGGTAATATAAATAGTTGTTGCAATAAGTTTGTTATTTAAATTTATTACTGTATATACTTTACATAAGTATATAAAATAATAGTAAGTAATACAATACAATATAATAAGTAGTCATCGGCAAACCTGCGCGCGGCTTATATGTGAAATAGCGAAAAACACTCAAGAGTTTCGGGCTAAGTTTGTCGAAAACCGTTTTTTTTTTTAATAAATTATCCTGGTCAGGTATCGAATCGGTTGGTTTTCGAAAAAAATACACATTGAATAGAGTGTGTTTTTTATACAATGTATAATGAGATATAAAAATGAGTGCCTAAATGACAAAAATGTCATTGAATAATGACATAACACATTAAGACCTATTTTTCAATTTATTTATTTTTTATTATTAAATAATAAGTAATGATAAAATAATTATTTTTATATTAATCTTAATTTGGTATTGGTAATAGGTATTGATATAGTAAAGTATTATCTATTAGAAAGAAAATTGAAAATTGTTGCTTTAATTAAGATCTAAGATAGCCCGTTTTAATTACCCGGACCGACCACGTAAGACCGTATGTCTTGGCGCATGAAAATAAGGACCCCAACCGCAAATAATGAGATATGAAGTCGAAGAAAAAGAAGAGTTGTAAATTTGCACGCCAAGTAGTCGAAAACATGACAAACCTGTACCTGTTTTATACGTGTTTGTACAGTTCTAATAAACTCTATAGTAATTCGAACGGCATCTTAATTCGAGTCCTGTGTAGCTCGTAACAATATAATTGATAAATCAAGGTCTTTTTTTATATAATGTCCCTGTAATATTTGTTATAGAAGAACAATTTAATTACTTCGTATTATACTTTTGTATTTGATCAGTGATCAGGTGATTACATATTATTGACAATGTTTAAACAGGTGTCTTTTAACATCTTGCTTAATTTCGGAACAGAAACACATTAAACAAGAACATGAATATAAATATTTTAGAGTACAATAATTATTATAGCTACGAATCGTATAACAGGCTACTTTACATGGACCAAACAAAGTGGCTAAATTCCATACTTTTTGCCAGGTGGTAGGACATTTGCCCGACTGGATGGCTACCACTTCTGGTCTAAAGTATGTCGCAATAACAACCTTGAGTTGTGTTCCGGCATTAGTGACCACGTCTCAGTCGCTCTTAAGAGAGCAGCAGCGCATTTGAAGCTCATTTGGTGTTGCAAATGTAGGCAATGGTAACCGCTTTCCATCAAGTGGGGTGTCTGCCTGGCTGCTGAACTCCTGCAATAAAAAAAGAATACAATCTAAAAATACCTTAGTGTAGCGAGCGATGGTGGAACGAATGATAACACTTTAATTTTGAAGATTCCCGTTAAAACTCGGGATAAGTAATGCCCAGGTTATAAAGAGAATTCGCTATCTATCAGTGATATTATCCTATGAATCAGATCTTTTATAAAAATATCCCGAGGGAGATCCGAGATATAAAGTACCGCAGATTTAAAGACCGAGAATTTGCTATCGATCAGCAAAAACTACATCGAAATCCGTTCAGTGGTTGATGCAATACATGCATTATTAGTCCCGAACTAACAGACAAACAAAATACTACACATTTACAATTTTATAATAATATAGATTATAGATAGATAAATACGAATATGGATGAAGCTCCATAAAAGTATCATTTTAAAAAATGCTCAAGGCAATCGTGCATTTAAATTCATACTATCAGCGAACTTTATAGGAATTTAACTACTTCCGATTCAGATGAAATTTTTAATACAGTCAAGGTAACTTAAAGCCCTTTCGAAAGTTCGGTTTCTGTATACGATTATGGTATTACCATTGCAATACCTGTTACCAACGGTCCTGATATACATGATAATGTAACCAGTTTAAAACCTGCCCAATATAATATCAGTACATTGAAGGCGACGTCTTGAATTGAGCACTGGGTGGAGATGTGAAGTGCTTAATGTTGCGGCCATATTTACATCATTTTAGTAACATGCAAGTACGATTCAACGTACAGCGTTTTGCTGGCGCTGCGGCTTTTTAGGCTACTTTAATATCATCAGTGAGCATTATTTAATATCAGTATAAATAATCCTCACGAATACTTTGTGATGGAGTTGCAATCAAGTCGTTACGAGCTGCTGTAAGTCGTAACATCACCCGATACTGCGTTTCATACGCTTTTCGAGTGCGCTGCTTGGACGCCGCAGCGTTTCGAGCTCGAGACGCACGTAGGAGCCGTCGGATCGCTCGGCGACTTGGTAACGGCCATGTTGCAGAGCGACGACCGCTGGGATGCTGCGGTTACTTTTTGCGAGGCAGTAATGTCTCTCAAAGAGGCCGCAGAAAGGGATAGGGAGCGAAGTCCTTCGGCGCGTGCTACAGTCTCTTCTCGAGGTCGCCGGCCTTCAGCTGGCACCCGGAGAGGCAGGTACGCGCATTACTTCCCTCCCTGAGTTAGGTTCCGGAACGAGGGGGCCCTTAGCTACTAGGTAAAGCAAGGGATTTAACAACTACCCTCGTCTCGAAGTGGAGTGTGTTCTCCCAGGGCACACTTCAGGCACTTTATTGCGCTGGATCGACTGTTGCGTAACTATGTTCTATATCTCAGTCTTTCCATCACAAACAAAAGCGCAGGGTCGACAGGGAGGAGGGGGTTTTTAGTGGGTATTGAGGTTGCTCGCCCGTGCGGCATCACTCGGAGTCTCCACACTCCTCTGTGAAATCCATCGCGGACGGAACGCAAATAAAGCATACAATTGCTAGCGTTACCGCCCCCTGTGGATTCGTGCCGTTTCCTAGTGACGGCCCAGACAGTGCGTAAAATGGTTAGTCATTTTCCCTCGCCTCAAAAAAAAAAGTCGTAACATACGTCTTTAACTACCACTAAGTTGATCTCAGGGATCAGCATTCAAGAGCTAATAGTACGACAATAAATCCCTGAAAGCAACAAAGTGTATTTTCTTCACTGTACTTAGTAAAGCATCAGCACTCCACCAACTACTGCCAGCATCCACCACTACAACCAAGAGCAAGTGTACAAACTGTACACAAGCATTTATTTTACTTTTGACAACTCGACGACTGATCAATTGGTAATGTCCTAATGCGTTGCCGACTCGATTTATTATGAAAATCGATTTTATTCATAAATAAGTTTAATCATTTAACTTATCTATTATATTTTGCTAAAAATACTATCTATATCTTTTAATAAATATACTCACATTTCAAATAACATTTAAATAAACAAAATAAAATACAACAACAAACGATTTGAGCGGGACAATGCCGCGGCTATACTTCCCTAAGTAGATATGGACCTCGAGGTCCTGTTTTGTCAACCCAAGCACTGGCATAAAACGAAGAGAGGAGTATCGAGAGTTTTAATGGGTATCCCCGACTAGGCTGGCAATAATATTTCTTCGTGGGTGCTAGTGCCACCCCAAGTTGACGCTTTCCCTCTCGGCGTTTAGTACTCGATCGGATTTCCCTTCGCCAAAAAAGGGATAGTTCTAAACATGAGAATCTAAATTTTATGCTGCACTAGAATTATACAATCCTACATTATATTATGATAATAATATTAGGTATAGGTATTACAAATCAAATTACAAAGAGCTGGTAGATGAGCTCAGTATAATAGGTGAGAGCAAGGCACATCGCTTGCGCTGGCTTGGCCGCCTACGTAAAATGGGGGAATATCACGCGGTGAAAAGAGCCTATCTGGACAGACCAACGGGGCGGCGACCAGTTGGTAGGCCCAGATATCGCTGGAGGGACGTAGTGGAGGCTGATCTACACGAGCAAGAGACAGCGCTGAACAGGAAGGAGTGGAGTATTCTCATTTCGGAAGCCAGGACTCATTTTGGCCGCAGCAGTTAGTTCAGATAGTTAGGTATTAGAAATCACGAATGTGAAATTTGAAATAAGCGTTTGCTCAGAATAACGTGAAATGAAAAATAAATAAATAATCAAAAAAAGATCTGCAATGTAACTAAAAAAAGTGTAAAATAAATTATTTCATAACATCCGGAACTCATTAAAGCAATAGCTTAATAAATTTTAAAACGTTTATACGTTTTAATAAAACCTATAAACTTTTTAATATCTCTATTATTAAGGAATTTCGGAATGTAAATAGTGTTGTTGTTATGGGAATTCCAGTAAGCCATCTTGCAGAATTTTAAAATACTCACCGAAAACATTGTCACGCCTCTTTCCTATAGGGGAAGGTAGAAACAATGAATCCTCCACGTGCTACGATACTTCCTCAATTTCTTCGTGTATACACGATTATTTGAAGTTCTTTTTATCTGATCCCTCTTCAAAATATCTTCAATTTGATTATGGTGAGCGCGTCGTGGGCTACGGACACGAAGTCTGCCGGATAGCAGGTGTATATACTGCTATTACACACAAATTTAGTCTCTCCCTCACTCCTTTCTTCCGTTCTCTTTACATGGATAGTTATTTGTTCCTACTCATACTTACACAAATCTTTGGCGACTTGGTTTTAATTTTATCAAGACATTTGATATACAAATAATAGATGACAAGCCAACTGATGCTTTTTATCATCTTACAAAGCGTCGCAATGGACTTTGTACGAGCGTACAAACTTATGACGTCATGTGTTTGTATGAATAAAATCATACATATATTAACAGTGATTAATTTCTATGAAGGTTTCTTAAGGTATGATAAAAGAGTGTTTTAGCGTTTTTTGTAAGATTATTGCACATACCCATCCTATTTGTACGTCATTGACTTGAAATACATAGTTATTTGGACGCGTCGCCTGTTCACATGATATCGTCAGCCGTTCAATGGCGAATGGTCGCATGTGGAAGACCATGGTGTATTTAAAACGTCACTATGAATATCATTTTAGATAAGTCTCAAAGACCATTCAAAGGTGGGCGAATGCGTTATACAGAGCAGTAATTCCTTTCGATTGACATTGAGAGGTCATTCCAAATAATTTGTAGTTTATGACATCAACGCTCCATAATCCGTTCCACTAGAGTTGAGAGAGAGAAAGAGAGCGTAGAGAGAGTGGAACGGGAAAAATCGCAGTCGTGAACGTGGTCATTCTGACCCTCATGTAGAACGTAGCTCTTGCATCCCGTGAAATGTTATAGTTTATTAATAGAAGTTTAAAGAGAACATAATCATGCAGTAAGGTAAAATAGATGTATATGTATATTCCATACTAGAATCATATTAAATCACTGCGAAGATAAGTAGTTAACTGTGCATACAATGTATGCATATAATTAATTTATACATACCATAGTAAATTGCCACGGTACGCATGTATGTAGGTCTCAAATCTATTCGCATATACTTGTTAATATCAGTAACACAATGGCACGGTATGACGAAATCCCAGAGCATAGACCTTGGTAAACAAGCCAACAAGAAATATTTTTAATTTATTTACGGCTGTGTTTAGATGACTTAGGCTCGATTTTTCATTCACCACACATTGAAGATATCTATCAATTAAATTATAATCCAACTAAATACAAAAGTGAAATAACTGAACTATTGTCATTCATACAGATGTCATTTTAATTTGTTTGTGTTGAGTTTTATGCTTAGAATATTTTTATCTAAAATCAGGTCTTAGTAAAAAGTGTATATTTTGATACATAGATAACGCTATATTGCTTATTAAATATACAATCATTAATAAAATAAAATAAACTTTGTACCTCTTTTTACGAGAATAGCGGACGGAGGAGTATGAAATTTCGCACACTTATAGTTTACATTGAAGAAGTGCAGAATGCAAAAAAAAATCAAATTATGCATAAAAATACATAAAAGAAACATTATACACACTACCATGTATTTGACACACGCACACATATACTCTTTTGTTTATTGTTAAAGTCAAATTAACAGCGTAGCCTTCGCGAAATCTGTGTTTATAGAAGTTTGACAACAGAACCTTAATAATGTTCAAACTTGTAATTTAAAATAATTATGGTCGAATTTCAATTACTGGGCCACCACTAGTTGAAAGAAAAATACTATATTGTCATAGTAGAAATAGGCGGTAAAGCAATCCCTTCCATGCAACCTAATATTAAGAAATAATTTAGCCTAATCTGGCGATGAAGGTGGTGCAGATTGTCAGATAGATCTTAAACAAACATACTTAATCTACATATTTTGTATTCGATATAATTGAAACACAAATGTAATTAGGATACTCTGATCAGGTAGCTGATCACCCGCTTCTTATCAATCCTCATGATCTTTTAAACCATACATACCTATTAACAGTCCAAAAAATTCCCACTTCTCAGCTCGAATTTTCTAACATTTTCAGTTTGGTGGATTGGACACATAAGTTATTTCGATGCGCAGATTCACCATCAACGCATTTTGATCGTAGCAATATGATCATTCGATAGAAAACTGCCAAATCATTTGAAATACGTGTTTGCGATGGGCGAATATAAATCATTAACCACTACACTATCACGCTTCGTTCGTTAAATTTGAATAATTTTATTTCGCAAGGAACCCTGATATACTTTATCTACAACATAAACATGTCAAGAATGTTTGAAAAAGCCCAATATAGGGTAGGTATATCGAGGGTGGCAATGAGTGGTTATAGGAGCGGCAATGTCTGGGTGCAGCACATTTCTTTTTTATAGCTCACTTCGCCACAACTGTCTCATAATGTAACATAAAGAATGATGCTTACATACTAATTTGTTTGGGAAAGTTAACGAAATTTGTCTTTCACGGTACTTTATTGAGGTTCATCTATAATGTCAGATATACGTGCAGGGACGGAGAAAGAATATAATTTACTGCGGCTAGGCGGCCTGTCGTATTTTTTCTCCTTTAATGAATTTAACCTGATAGGAATTAAATCCGGGTCCTGTGCGGTCTAGTGAACTAGGCAAAAGTTTAGACCACTTACCAACGGAGACTGTCATATTATCACTACATTTACTTTATAAAAACCGAAGTAAAAACTAAATTTAGCTGGAAAATTGTCCAACAATACGTTAATTAAAGCTGTCAATCATAAATATAATGACGTAAAATTGCGTGCGTTCACGCTCACACTTTTACTAGTTATAAGGAACTAATGCATTTAGGCCCGGTGCCAATATCTTTCTTCCCTTTGCGTATTCTACCGACTTTATAACGGGGAGTGTTCCGAAGAACTGTTTAGAATGGTGCCTTCGTCCTCTTTCTACCATCGCACCTCTCGCCATCGGTTGGGAGTTCACCCCACTTCCTTGAGCCGCTTCGCTCATGTACGCAACGGGTCTGTCGTTTCTCTTGCGTACCATGAGGATTTGGGACGAGCCAGCCAAGGTTTACCCACAGCGTTACGATATGGAGTTTTTCAAAAAGGGTGTCATAAAATTTCTTCGAGGCCGGTAGAGTGTTGGTGACATCTCTGATGTTGCAATCGTCCATAGGCGACGGTAACTACTTTCCACCAGGTAGGTCGACAGCCGGTTTACTATACTCCAGCTATGAAAAAAAATCTATGCATCCATTCTTACAAACTTTCGCCTTTACAATATTTATAGAGTAAAATAAAAGAGAGACTGTAATTAAAAATCGCTGTTATTCTAAAAAGATATTATTATACAAATTAAACAAGTTTAATACCTTTCGGAAGTAATATCGAATGTGTGTATTTGCTGAGGAATATTTGTTTATAAACATTGTTTCAGTAACAAAATTTCCGTGACGTGTTTCTGAAACACCTATATTTCTTTAATATATAAGCAAGTAGATTAAAAATTGGAGAAGTTGCGTTTGAACAATGAATTTAAAGAGAGAGAAAAAATAGAGCAGCCAATTTGCTTCAGAATATTTCGAAAATGCAACATATTAAATTTTCTAATTATAATATATTAATAAAAAATAATAAATTTTCAAACTAAACAAATAGTATGAATAAATTTGCATTAGAACAGCGGGCGGCCTTATCGCTCACAGCGATCTCTTACAGGTATCTCGGTGTCCCTGGAGATTGTAAAGAAAAATTATGGTGGTGTACTAAATTAAATAAAACTAATAGGATCATCATAGAATATTAAGTGAGTGTCTACTGTGCAGATTTTTATGAATCTCGACATAGAGATAGCATATATTAAAAGTATAGTAGTGTCCGTGGGATACACGAAAAATGGAGATGAAAAATGCCGTCGCGTTTTTTTGATGCCACTATTGCAATTCACTGTCAAGCACATCGTCAGGGCAACGCGAAGAGATTCGGTGGCAGTTGACAGTGCTAATCTCGAATAAATGCTTTATTCGTGTCAGGGGTTGTCTGGCAAACATCTCTCTTTAGAGATATAATACCCCTTTATGCACATGCAGAATACCACTAGCCTGTCAGTTTTGTGTGATATGAACATATGTGTTGCGGATGGAGAGCGCGCCAGTGAACTCTTGACGGAGCACAACTACCCCCTGCCTGATATACCGCCGACGCCTATAGCTAGCACAGTTAGCAGCTAGGCGTCTGACGAAGAATGCAATTTAAGGGGCGGCCCTGGAGGATTAATATATTAGATTCTACTCTAATCCTCGCCGTTCTTACGTCGTGCTCTTTCTCTCTCTTGCTACATACATATGAATATTTTTACGTGTGTTAAACGAGTTAATAACCTTTATAAATAATTGTAAAATAATTGATTTAATATACAGTTCATAGTAAATATATATAATAGTTTTATTCAAACAAAACAACTTCCACCAATGATATGCCTATAATAAATATTCTAAATTTATCTATCTGTTTTTCCCAAATATTGTTTATTAACTAATACACAAGTTTCAACTTTTATAAATTTTATCTATGGTTTCAACTATTTGTCACAGCCTCTCCTTACTTGACTTGAAGAAGTCAGCTCGCTGATACCTTATCATGACGTTTTCCTTTTGTGTAACATGATTCATAACTTTATTGCCAGTACAAAAACAACAGTTTCTCGTGTTACTTTAGTCAGGGTTGTCAAAATAATTTTTTTTATTGCTGGAGTATCTACAGACAGACAAGTTGATAATCCTCCTCATCGAAAGTGGTTACCATCACCTATTGACCAGTTATGTTTCCAGCCTCGATGGGTTTTTTAAATCATCCTTTTTCCTTAGTTTGACGTTTGACATTACAGAAATCGAACCTTACAAGCTCGCTTATGGACTGATGTCCATAATACAGTGTGTGTTGCTTTTTTCAAAATGAACCGATGAGATTCGTGACTAGGGTATTGATTTTTCAAAATTCTAATGACTTCGCTTTAGCTTTCATCAAAATTAGCCCCGAGACTTCTTTGGGTATTTTTCGCTGTATTATATATAATAGTTTAAATTTGCTCTTGTAGGCCCACTGGAAAAATTCAGCCTGTATGTTAAGAGTGGTTTTTTTGGAGCAGGGGAATACATTTCGTACAATACCGGACCCTTTGTGGGGGTTAGACCTAACGCGGTGAGATTAAGCGCCGCACGGCTTTTGTGGGACTGATAAAGACGTTCTCAAACACACCACTAAACCTAAACCTGCGCGGGCACATGGAAGCCCCCGCTTGAGTTGAAAGAGTTTTAGAACGTAGTTACACCCATCTTCATACGCGCATCAAAACCTGTATCACCCCGAGAAGCAGAGTAAGTTTAGTTTTACCACATCGCTAGATGCAGGTGACTTCTGTGACGGAATCACGGGAGATTTTGCGTATATCTGCGCCTCCGGACACTGGACTGACGTCGAGACCCGTGAGTCGCATGCGCACCTCTTTTAATATAAAATGTAGGTTATGCCAACCTTAATTACGGTATTTTTATCATATACTAATTGTAAGTATGTTTGTTTATCATTTAGTACAAAAACACAGTTCTTTGAATCGTAAAATAAAAAGTATATAGATATGACTTTTTCATTTGATAGGTAATGTTTGGTAATTTACGTAAGTCAGCGTCAGATAAAATATTTTAAGCTACGTGCTCAGGTATGGAATGCTATCACGGCGAAATTCGTTGTGTGTGTCATATCCTGCCATGTACAACAGGAAATTGAGATTATTAATAACTTTTCGTATTACCAATATTGTTTTCGATTCATTGTAAGTTTGTAGCCGTTGATTGTTCCGAATACTAAATTATTTGGAAGTAATTAGAATTCAGATCTCAGCCAGTAGCGTAATTAGTCCTAGTTCGACCCTGTATTAAGGGAAGCTCAGAAGGAAGTTGATGAAGTTGAAGTGATTAAATTCACATAACTCTACATTATTCAAAATCTTATCTAATATATAAAATTCTCGTGTCACAGTTTTCGTTGCCATACTCCTCCGAAACGGCTTGACCGATGATGAAATTTTTTGTGCTTATCCGGTATCTATGAGAATCGGCCAACATCTATTTTTCATCCCCCTAAATGTTAGGGGTAGTCCACCCCTAATTTTTTTTTTTTTTTAGACAAAATTTTTAATTTCTATTTTTTATGATACAACATACAAAAATACATTTAACCCTAGATTTTCAACCCTCTACGATCAACCCCTATTTTTTACCGGGCAGGGCGACGTCTGCCGGGACAGCTAGTACTAATATATAAAGCTGAAGAGTTTGTTTGTTTGTTTGAACGCGTTAATCTCAGGAACTACGGATCTGAGTTGAAAAATTCTTTCAGTGTTAGAAAGCCTATTTATTGGGAAGGCTATAGGCTATATATCATCACGCTAAGACCAATAGGAGCGGAGCACCAATGAAAAATGTTTCAAAACCGGGGGTTTTGGAAACAAATTTCACGCGGACGACGTCGCGGGCACAGCTATAATCTATAAATCCACTGTTTGTTTTGAAATTACATAATATATCGGTTTTGAGGAGTCAGCTTGTTGCAGTATGTGTCAAAAATTTCAACTAATCAACAACTTATGAGTAATGATATCGCAGTATGCAAACGTAACATTAGGAATATTCCTAACAAAATGATAAGTAGGCAAATTTACTGCAGAGTAACTAGAACTCAAATAACAATATTTTTTATCAATATGTTTGTACGAGGGTATTTTAATGTACTTTTTGTGTTTTTTTTTTGTTTCGCTTCTCATTCTTTATTTTTTCTTATTTATTACAATATTACTACTAACATTCTGCTTATTACTTACTAGGATATGCCCGTGACTTCATCCACGCATGACTTGAAAATCCCGCGGTATTCAAAGTACCATAGCAATAAAAAAAATAAAAAAAATGTACGCTATTGTTTTAGTGAAAACTATGTCGGAATAAGCTAATTTTTATGCACCCGATCGCTCCCGTGTAAATTCACGCGGTATTCTTGAGATTAAAAAATATCACATTTTTATTATACTTAAAATTTGCTATCGATCAGTAAAAAAAACCGTTTTTTTAATTCCCGGGATAAAAAGAAACGCAGATTTTAAGATTAAGCTGTCAATCAGCGAAAATCGAATGGAAAACGGCCCAGTAGTTTTTACGTGAATGGCGAACAATTAGAAAAACCGACAAACAGACAAGAAATCTAGAAATATGCATCGTGTTCTCCATCGTTTATATTGTCCCTTCGGCGGCCTTACCGCTAAAAAGCGGTCTCTTAGAGAAAACCTCAGGAATTAATTGAGATGATAATGGCGATAGAGGTATAACATAACATATAGTATACATTAAATAGATATATGCTTTATATACATACCATAAATATATAATAGTTTTAAAAAACTAAAAAAATACGCTTTAAAAAAAATAAATATGAATTTAAAAAAAATTAAGAAAAAATAATTTTATTGTAAAAAAAGAGTACTTTGTTTTCAAAACAAAATCCACTCGGACCATTTCCATTCCGATTTCGGGACATTCTTCAATAGTGCTTCGCTCCTATTGTTCTTAGCCTGATGATGTACAGAGCCTTCCTCGATACATGGACTATCTAACACTGAAATAAATTTCAAACCAGACCAGTAGCTCCTGAAATTAGTGCCTTCAATCAAACAAACATAGTCTTCAGCTTTATATATTAGTATAAAAAACCCCCCCATTTTGAAACATACTTCATTGGCGCTCCGCTCCTATTGGTTTTAGCGTAATGATGTATAGCCTATATAGCCTTCCTCGATAAATGGGCTATCCAACACTGAAAGAATTTTTCACATCAGACCAGTAGTTCCTGAGATTAGCGCGTTCAATCAAACAAACAAACTCTTGACATTAGTATAAGATTGTTTAATTGTTGTGATAGTGTGTTAATGTGTGACTGTGTTGGGATATGTTGTTGAAATTTTTTGTTAGCCTACAAATGTATGTAAATAAATATAACTCGATTATTCATTTAATAAATTATTCGTTCCGTGAAATACAATTAATATCGATTGATGTAAAATTAATAACAATAATGTACAAAAGACAAAAACCGGAAAAATGTAATTCCAACTACAGATCATATATATTGCAGAGTTCGTATGTCATTATCTTACCTATACGGTAGATAATTACACAAAAATGGTCATAACAAGTTTTAAATAACAAATAAAACATGGCTTGATTATGCCACTTGTGATTTACGAGACTTGGTGACAACAATTTAGCTATAACCTTACTTACAATCGTCTCTTAAATTTTAAACAATTGCTCAGCAATTGAATAGTGGATGAAAGGTAGGTAGAAAGCTATTTCAATTTCGCTTTTATCCGGTCTTTAATCAATTATTTTGGTTACAACCTACGTTTATCATTCAAATTCATTTATCTGTACCCCTCTTAGGTTAATAACGGCTAATACACGTTTATCAGTAGAAAAAAGGTAATCATTCATTATAGAATTAAGAGTTTCTTACTTAAGAGATGGCTCATCGTTTGTTAACGAGATTATTTTAAGATTGTAAAAGTACAGGTGCATCTTTTTTACTTCAAATTTTGAACGCGGTAGAGCTATGTTGAAATCATAATTTTGATTACAGCTCTTTAGACTGACTTGATCGGTGCGATATCACGTTCATACAGTATATAGGCATGAGACGGTTAGCTTTGACCTAATTGTGTTTCGTGCGATGAATGAGACTTTCGCTGTCCTACATCTTCCTCCCCTCCACTTATCCTAATCTCTATATAGGTACTGTCCCATCGTAAAAACAGGCAACGCATTGGCTTTGCTATAGGTGACCGTAATCAGTTTCCATTAGTCTACCTGTTTGCCAGCTTTGCAATAAAAAAAGTTCATTTATTATACGAGCTGTTCGTTCTGCTGAAGACCGTTTTCCGAGTCATATCATATCGGCCCATAAATTTTCCTACACGGATAGAAGTTGTTATCATTGTTTTGACAGACATCTACTTAATCGAAAACTTATTAATTAATCGTAAAATTTCTGCACAAACAATAATAAGGACTTATCTCGCTAGTTTCACTATTTAAATGCAAATGCATTTATAGGCAGGCAGGCTTCAATGTTTAATACGAATAAAGTGGAATTCTGTTAAAACTTCGCTAATTGTCATTTAAGTACATTACGAAAAAACTGATATTCTTCTTACATAATTCTATAAAATCCGTTTGCGTTATATTAATTTATTAAACTTAAAGTTTATGCAAATTTAGTTGAAATTGAATTAATATTGTTTAATACATATTAGCATATTATGCAGTTTGCTAGATATAATCGCATCTGTCACTTGGTATCGTAATGACTAGCGCACGCGTCCCAAACTCAAAGACCGCGGGTTCGATCCTGCCCGGAACTCATGCACCACTTAGTCAGATTTTCTGATCTAATGTGCATATTGTTACAATTATCACGTGCTAACAACGGTGAAGGAAAACATCCTGATGCAACCTGCACAATGAGTCAACCGATGTGTCAAACCTGCCAAGCCGTCTTAGACAAGCGTGGCGGTATACTGCCTGCTTGATCGTCATGTCCTTTGTCCAGCCTTCTGAAGTCCCGAAGAGTCAATAAGTCGTTTTGAATGTCTATATGAGTATCTTTTAGAGGCTCATTATAAAATAAATCTTACTTTGTTTAAATCTCTATTTTTTAAATGTTGGAAATATTATATATACTTCAATACCTCAATGAAGTACGAAGAAGTTATAAGGCCGGATATTGCCATTTGGCAGTAAAAAGTTCAATGCGGTTGCTTCAATTTTAAATCATTAAATCAAGCCTTCGAAAGATGTCTGGTAAAAAAATACTCGGTAATGATTCACTATAATTACAAGAAAGTATCATTTGTTAATCAACCGGAACACTTGTTAAATTAGGTATAAACACTTGCAAAAAATTCTAGTGCTCTAAAAAAATAAGATAATTATTTGCAGTAGGTATATAAATAATAAATAAATGGTATTTTTTATTACTTTTTAGAAACATATTTTTTTTAATTCCTCGGTACCAATATCAAAATAACCCTTTTTAAGTTTTGAATGAAATCTAATTTTCCGTATTGCTCTGTTACCTTACATTACTTTTAACCACGTTCTCAGAAGCTTTTAATGTTGTATAATTTTTAAAACGAAATATCCTTTTATTGTTGTTGTTGAGTATATTATTGCAATAAGTTTTAAACTGGTGATATTTTATTTTTATGAAAGTAATTAGGAATAACAAGAATAGAATAGTAGGAAACGTAACTCTAAAACAGTCATACTCCACCTTTATATAGAAGGGCCACATACAGCCACATTACTTAGATAAGGTATCGTGAGTCGTAACATCAATTTATTTAAGGTTTATTTTATGCTTTATGGTCGGCTATAGAAATTGCTACCGCAGAAATGTTATAGTTCGATGCATACTTTGTAGCGGCTACGATATTAGCTGCGAGCAAAGGCGTGCGAAGGACAGTCAATTTTAGATTAATTAGGACTAATTATGTTTCTACTGTTTTTACCGACATTATAAGAAGCAGGAAGTTTTGTATATCATAAAAAGCGCAAGATTTCACGCTGGAAGTTGTTTAATAAAAATGGGAGCTGGGTTGCCCTTATAATCGCTATATCTAGATATAAGCTAGGAAAGTCCCGTAAACGAGAAAGCAACCGAGAGAGCGAACGATATACTTCGACATGCTCGTCCTCTAACACCTGACATCGCGTTCTGCGCATCGGAAAGTGCGATGTTCCGAGTTGCCATTAAGTTTGTATCGAACTATACCAATGTAAATCTGTTATTCTATGCAACTATGTAGACAGTATGCCAGGCGAGCTACTCACAGGAGCTCGGCGGATCGCAGGATGAGTATACGGGATCGAGAAGATCCTAATCGTACACGACTAAAACTTCTGTCTAAACGATGACAAGTGCTTAACAGGCCAGTTTCATAAATTAACTAATTGCTAGCGTGGCAATGCATCTGTATGCATTGCCACGCTAGCAATTAGTTCTGCTTCTGGGCACGCTTTCCTCTGGCAGCGATTTGTTAAATATTTTATATTAATTTATTTTTAATTTAGTTTATCTTGTAGTATTTAGTTCTATTTTCTTTCATTGTAAAACGTTGGAAAATAGAACTAATTGCGTAACTAATGCAAGTGTTAATCAGGTTTAAAAATATGTTCATTGATATTTTAATTAATAACATTTCAAGCGTCTTAACGCTATAACAATCCAAAGCCTAAGCACAAGAACAAAGTCAAAAATAGTCAGTATTATCCGGTTCATGAGTTCTAGCTCTTCATGAGTCCAAAGACAGAATCTTGATCGGGAAATTCAAAGAAAATAAATCATTCGTTTATACACGAATGAAATGATACCACTCCCTTACAACCGTCGAATAATTTCTCAGGGAAGTAACACGCGAATCAGATTCCGTGTGAACATACTACCGTACTCATATGAAGTATGGTAAAGTACATCGTCGTGCATTGTTCTTGCTTCCACATTAATTAAATGTGCAACGAAAGTAACGGTGAACTGTACGGTGGAGGGTAATTGCGCATGTCAATAAAAGCTTGTGCAATAACGTGTTCATCTTGATAACAAGTAACAATTAATGAATATCAGTAGCCCACTCAAAAAAAATTGTAATCTATAAAATAACTAACCGAGGGGAGGCTTTTTAGCGAACCCTTAGGTGAGTAGCAACACCTCGTACCCGACTCCGGGGGCCAAGACAAAGCCACCGCCTCAGTGGTTGCCTTAGCCAGCCGGCACAGAATGGAGATCGCTAGAGCTAAGACTCAAGCTCCATGGATGGAAGTGATAAATGGCATAACGTATGAAGTAGCTTCGGTGAACTTGCAGCCCACCTCTCGACACCCCTTAGCCACTCATACCCATGTTGCCCCTTGTATGAATAGTTTCATATCATTTGGCTTTCGTCCATAAATAACTACTATGAAATTTGTTACTACCTAAACTAATCTCAAATTAGCATTGTTTTAACATGGTTTGTATGCACGATTGCACGCCTCCATTCGATTTGAAAAATAAAAATCTTCAAAATGTTAACCTTTGTGGCATTTCTTATATTTTTGCGACTAGTACACATAATAAAACTAAGTTTTAGCGGTTTTTAGCTCAGTATTTTATTTAATTTTTATTATTCCAACATATCGGCCACTTTTCAGTCTTCCATGATCACGGTTACTACAAAGTGGCCGAAACGTCGGAAAAATAAAAATCAAATAAATGCCCAGCTTAAAACCGTTAAACGTAGTTATAATAAAAACCCTTCGTTTTTCTGGTCTTCAATTGAGATCGAGACGCACGCGCTCTTTTGACTATTTTTTATAACTGGAGTAAACCCCCCTTCCCCCGAAAAAACAATCCCGGGGCTGGTTTTGCAAAAATTATACTTTATGGATATTTCTCATTCATTGATCAATCTGGTTTTGCTAGTTGTTTCTTATGTTCGATTAACCTTACACTATCGACTACAGGCGAGTTAGTACAAACTAGTTTATTGTTTATCAATGTTTTTACAATTTACATAGCGTTTTAATTGTTCCACGTACATCTGGTTTATTGTAGACGAACAGTTAAATGAATTTAATGGCCAAATAAATACAAGGAATCGGAGAGCAATGGCATCAATCTATCCACATTTGCAATGTGACTAATATTCAACCGATTCAAAGTTTTGAAACAAATGCTCATAAATAAATACTAGATAGTATCGCGAGTTTTTCAGCTTTTGAAATGATAACTTCTTATGGGAGGGTAAACCGCTTCGTTACGTAACGCATTACGGCGCGAGTCTGTCTGGCTTCCCTTTTTCACGCAAGTTATCAATTCTGTCGGGCGTTCCGGGACGCACACGTTTGTTTTTACTATAAAGTAAATCTTAATGTCAGATACGATCCATACCATTATAGTTCTCACTGATGAAGGTATAGCGATGAGCAATACACGTGTAAGCCAGTACATTTGTCCCGTACCCAATACATTTGTACTGATACGGCTCAAATTTTGTACCACTTAATTTTTTTTGTCGCGCTACTACTCAAAAGTTAGAAGAAGGACGGAACGAGGCTTATGCTACAACAGTATAATTAATTACCCCTCTACGGATATTGGCATGACAAAGAGGGACAACATGACAATTGACAATGTCGTATTACGACTGTTAGTAAAATGAGATAACCGAAGCCAAACACATCCAATTCTTAACGAACATAGAACGTTAACTCGAACATCCGAACTAGTTTTGAACGGGACAAATGAGGGAATGACTCTCACAGCCTCACCGGCCTCATCGCGTCAAATGTACTGCTGCGGTACAAACTATTAGTCCGGTTTGTACTCCTCGCGTAATTTGAAGTAGTACATTGTACTGGTACAGTACAAAATGTCGTGTTACTCTTATAAACTCATTTTAAAATCATCATCTACTAACACTATGAAGGTATAATCTCTTATATATATAAAATTATCGTGTCACAATGTTAGTTACCGTACTCCTCTGTAACGGTTTGACCGATTTTCATGAAATTTTGTGTGCATATTGGGTAGATTTGAGAAACGGACAACATCTATTTTTCATCCCCCTAAATGTTAAGGGTAGTCCATCCCTAAATATATTTTTAATTTTTAGATATATTTATTATTTTTTTATGATACAGCATAAAAAAATACATAGAACCCTACATTTTCAACCCTCTACGATCAACCCCTATTTTTTATTTGTTATATATCAATTGAAGCTTTTCCGGGCAGGACGACGTCTGCCGGGACAGCTAGTATAATCTAAATCAGGCAGGCATTTCAATCTCAGGCATTGTAGATGACCTAAGTAGCACTATTAATTGAAAGACACTTACTCACTTGTTGCACTTCTTTGTTGAACTGATCTAGCATATTAATTAGAGAAACCCTGTATATTTGCGTGTGTCAAACAATATTATGTTTGATTAGGAGACAGCGCCTTCTTGTTTTGTACTGGTTGAACTATGGAACTAAATATAGCGCTATCCGACACAGGCGGGTATTGGAATTTATATTCTACGTCACGCAATCCGAGATACCTCATGACTGTGTTGGTGGTGGAGTTTTAAATTTCATAAACTTAAGGGTTAATGAATCATGTTATACGCAAAAAGTTAATTAATTAAATCAACCTTAGTGTACAGTTCAGCGTTCAGAATTTTGCTGACGCTGCGGCCTACTTTAGGCTACTTTAATATTATGATTTTACTATAAGTAACGCTCACGAGTTACGAGTTACGATCAACTAAATTGAACCCAGGGATTAGCATCCAAGCTCAACTAGTACGAGAACAAATCCCCGAAAGCAACAAGGTGTATTTTCTTAAGTCTACTATTAGAAAGCACCAGTATACCACCAACTACTGCCAGCATTCACCAATACAAGCAAGAGCAAGTTTACAATCCGTACACTTAAGCTTCATGGGTTCAGGGTATATATACCCTGGAAAGTATATTTCCTAGAAAATAAAAGCTTAGAAATGGGCTAGCTGCATTATTTATGATTTCTTATTCCACGATAGGCCTCCAAGATAAATACCTATTATTATCACAACCTCAATAGTTAAATTTAGTTTATAATTTACTTTTATCTTTGTCGAGTAAAGTAATCCGTCTTTAATGTTATGATTACTGAAATTAAATCACTGAAGCTGTCGTCTACCTTTTAGTTCAGATTGTAATAATATTTTGACCGTTTCGTACTGTTGAATCAAAAATATCACTGCGTTGTTGGCATCGAAGCACAAAGTACTAATTCCATTATTTAGTATCATGAATAGTCGACATTTTGAAGAATGGAATATTATTATAAATATCTGTGTATAGCTAATAATCTGCACCAGCTACATCGCTAAATTAGGTTAAATTATTCCTTAAGTTAGGTTGCCTGGAAGAGATTGCTTTAAAGAGTTTAAGCGATAAGGCCGCCTATTGTTTCTACCATGACAATATTGTAATTGTGCATTTTTGGAATTGTATATTTGGTGAGCAATAAACTGTTATCTATCTATTACTACAGTATATACACGGATATTTGCAATAGGATTGGCAGTGTTTTACTTACACTCTCTCTAGACTCTGTTTAATTATAATCATTCTCTCATCTATTTGATTTAAAAACAGTCTTTTGTTTTTATTTATTAGACTAAATCTTTGAAAGTTCCGAAAATAAGAGATCCTCTACAATTATTTTTGGAAAATAAAATTTAATTTTCAACTCAAGGCTTATTCATCAGTTTCAAGATTGATAATTCGTTATTATTTTCTATATCTACCTACATTTTTTTTCTGCTCATCGGTAAATATACAAATGCCACCAGAGTAGCCTAGAAAAATTATCAAGTTTAAATATACATAATCTTCGGTGTTTATCGCCACAATTTCGAGGTTTGTGAGAAAAGAACAATTGTAATATTATTTATTATCTTTATTGGTGGCAGTTGCTTATTCAAATTAAAACTCGATTTTAAAATGGACTGTATAATTATTGAATTAAATTAATTTTAAGTACAGAGCGTAATTATTTCTAATATACATCAGAGCGAGGTGAAGTTTAAAGGTGAAGTGACGTAAATTGTTGCTGAGTGTAATATCGCCCGCCGGGGTCGCTCCTTAAGTCCCGCATCCCGTCCGACGCCTACTTGCTAACCGTGCCCTCTGCGGGCGCCGGCGGTATGCGGGGCGCGGAGAGTAGGTGTGCTCCGGCGGGCGGGTCAGGGGGTGCTCTCTGTCCGCAACATCCTCCCCCCGGCGCAGATCCTCGGAGCCATCTCTTCTCGTCAGGACGATGAGCCTCCTTACTGGTCTCCTGAAGATGCCTCCCCGCGTTCGCACGTCCGCGCTTCGTATTACGTTGTCCTGTCCGCGATAAGTGCGCTCGATTTGACCCCGGGGCCATACGTTACGTGGCAACAGACCGTCCGCGATGATAACGACGTCTCCAATGCGTACGTTTTCTTCATTACATCGTCGTATGTCGTCCCTCGGTGCCAATGTCGGTAAATATTCGCGTAGCCAACGAGTCCAGAACATGTCCGCCAAAGCTTGGGTTGCGATCCATGTCTTCTTGTTTGCTAACTCATTTGTACCCGTGATTGGCAAGCCTACCGCCGACCCCATTAGAAAGTGGTTCGGGGTAAGCGCGTCGTCGTCTTCAGGGCTCACCGACACGTGAGTCAGCGGGCGCGAGTTTACCGTGTGTTCTATTTCCGTGATGACAGTCGTAAGTGTTTCTTCTCTGGGAGCTTGTTCCGCTAACGTGGCGTGGAGTGCCGTCTTCACCGACCGAATTAAACGCTCCCAAGCTCCCCCCTGGTTTGGTGCGCCGGGATCGATGAAACGCCACGCTAGTTGTCTCCCTCTCACGTGATCTGGCATCTCTTTCTTCCATTTTGCGTGTGCCGCAAGTAACTCTGCATCCGCTCCATGGAAATTCGTTGCATTATCAGACCATATCACTTGTGGCCAACCGCGTCGTGCTCCCATCCTTCTTAGGGCCATTATAGCCGAGTCTGTGCTAAGGCTCGCTATAAGTTCCATATGGATGGCACGAGTTACCATACATGTAAACAGCATTCCCCATCGTTTTTCTCTACGGCGTCCGATGGTCACCCACATCGGGCCAAAACAGTCGATTCCGCAATTCGTAAAGGGCCGTGCGTAGGCAGCTAGCCGATCCTTTGGCAGGTTGCCTTTCACCGGCACGATCGGCGCGGTTTTCTTCAACCGACAGACTGTACACTGCCGCAAGATGTTTCGCACAGTAGGCCGCACTCGTAGCACCCAGTACTTTTGCCGCACGTTGTTTACGACGTGTTCTCTTCCTATGTGATGTTGCTGTTCATGTTCACCCCTGATGATCAGCCGGGTGAGGTAGTGTGACCCGTCTAAGATCGGTGGGTTTCCGGTAAGCTCGCGCAGGGTGGCCGCATTGATTCTGCCGTTTAGCCTTATTACCCCGTCCCCCCGTATTCGGGGTCGAGCTTATAAAGCCGGCTGTCACGTGACACACGTTCTCCTTTTTTCAAACGCTCATAATCCTTCGGGAAACTTTCCTGTTGTGCTTGACGAATGAGTAAACGTTCAGCTTGCTTTATGTGTCGCGTTTCCATAATGCGAGTCCTTCGCCGGCACTTGTCGATAAAGGCGAGTGCGTAGGCAGTCGCTCGTAATAATTTTTCATATGACGAAAATCTTGTGACGTCAACGAGTGGCTTTTCATTAGTCGTATAATTTACCACGACTTCGTCATCTTCGGTTTCCGTCGGCTCTTCCTTCGGCCATTTCGTCGAGGGCCCGCGAAGAAATTCCGGGCCTTTAAACCAGCGGTCGTCCGTTTTCATATTCGAGACGTTAATCCTGGTTGCGTCGTCGGCGACGTTGTAACTTGTCGGCACCCACCGCCATTGCTCAGACTCGGTTATTTCGCCGATTTCGCTCAGTCTGTGCGCAACGTATGGGGTATATCGCGCCGAGTCGTTTCTTATCCAGTGGAGAACGGTCTTCGAGTCGCTCCAAAAGATGACGTCATATGGCTTGAAACTATGTTCTTTTTTTATTTCCGCCGCTAACCTGGCTCCTATTAGCGCGGCCTGTAGCTCCATTCGTGGGATACTCTGTGCCTTCATCGGGGCCACTTTCGCTTTTCCTGCGATTAAAATGACGCCGACGTTTCCGTTACACCACTCAAAGCGCCAGTAAGCTGCTGCTGCGTAGGCCTGTTCGCTGGCGTCCGTGAAGACGTGCAACTGTATGTTCGCGATGTCTTTATCCCATCCATAGCACCGTGGTAATCTTAACTCTTTTATAGAGTTCAAGTCACGGATCCATTCTTCAAATTCCCTTGCCTCTTCCGTCGGCAAGGGGTCATCCCAGCCCAGCTTAAGCCTCCAGAGCTTTTGTAGCACGATTTTCGCCCTTATAGTGTATGGACTGAGCAGGCCGAGTGGGTCGAAAAGTGACATGACCATGCCCAGGGCTTCCCTTTTCGTGGGTGTTTGCGTGCCTTGTTTTATGCTTTCTGGAACTCTCGGCATGGCGGTGTTAAACGCGAGTTCATCCGCTTCCGGCATCCATAACACACCCAATGTCTTCCCGTAGGGATGCGCGCTAGCACCCAACTCTTTGGGCTGTCTGGCTCTTTCTTCATCTGGGATGCATTCCATAAGGCGCTCGCGATTCGTATCCCATCCCGCGAGCTCGAAGCCGGCCTTCCCGTGCACTTCTCGCACTTCCGCTATCGCCTCAGCCGCTTCCGTTTCCGTTTCGAAGCTTTGTACCCAGTCGTCCATATAGTGATTTTCCGTGATCGAGTGGTACGCTCGCGGGTGTGTTTCCTTATGATCACTCGCATTCCTGTTTCTCACGCTATGTGCGAGAAATGGCGAGCTTCGTGCTCCGAATATCATAGATGTCATAACGTAGCGCCGAGGCGGGTTATGGCGGTCATCACCGCGCCATAAAAAGTGCTGCGCCGTTCTGTCTTCTTTCCTTATCTTCACTTGTAGGAACATGTCACGTATGTCGGCTGTTACGGCGATCTTCCCTTCCCGGAATCTGAACAGGATTCCGTATAAAGCCCGTAGCAAGTCTGGCCCATCCAGTAACGCATCGTTCATGCACACCCCATTTGAACGGGCGGCGGCGTCGAATACCAGTCTCACCTTGTCAGGTTTATTCGGGTTCGTAACGGCGAAGTGAGGCATGTACCACATGCGTTGGTTTCCTTCGTGACTTCGTTCGCAAGGCTCGGCGTATCCTTTCTCTAATAGCCTGTCGACCTGGGCTGTATAAGCTTGTTTAAACTGCGGCGATTTGTCCATTTTGCGCTCGATCCCGCGCAGGCGGCGTACCGCCATGTCATAGCTCGGTGGCATGGTGACGTCATCGTTTCGCCAGGGCAGTCCGACTTCGAAGCGGCCGTTTATTTTCTTAGCGGTTTCTGAAAATATCTTCAACGCCCGTTGTTCTTCAGCTACAGGTTTCACTTTATTCGATATCCCGAGTGCGTCGATATCGAAATGAGACTTCACTATTTCGAATAATTCGTCCTTTTCCCGCGGCTCTTTATCTTGCCACGTTCGGACGTGTAATACGGTGTCGTTCCCCTGCGTTACTAGGCCTCGGGGTGCGCTCCCGTGTACGGTCCACCCCAAGAGGGTTAGGGAAGCGGCTGGTTGGTTCTTCTTTCCTGCCAACAGTTTTCTAGTGACGATCAGATGCCAGTTGTCAGCTCCAATTAGTACGCGCGGCTTGGCGTTCGTGAAACACACGTCGTCTACATGGAGCGTCTTCAAATGACGTAACTGTCGTACCACTTCAGACTTAACGGAGTGAGTTCCCAGTGCGAGTTTCTTTACAGTACGTGCCTTGATAGGATGGTAGTGCGGTTGCGCTCTTCCGCGCACCGCGACGCTCACCACCCTACTTTCTGCTTCCCGCTGGCTCGACGTGATACCGTGGATGTTCAGTGGCCGCCTCGGGCCATCTGCCCCCAGCATCCCGGCTATCTCCTCGTCGACGAGCGTGATCGTGGACCCTTCATCCAGCAGCGCGTACGTACTCACTTCCTCTCCGTTAGGCCCCTTGACGGTAATCGGACACACTTTCAATAACACTCTGCTCTCGGTGTTAGAATTGTGCGCCGACGCCGTCATGACCGACTCCTCTCTATCGGCCGGTTGATTGACCGACTCCGCTCGGTCGATCGGTCCACCGACGGCTTCGGTTTCCCTCCGCTGGTGTAGAAGTGCGTGATGCGGCTCGCGGCATTCGTTCACACCGCACTTTCTTGCCTTGCAACGGAACCGTCTGTGTTTACTTAGTAGGCACAAAAAACATATTCTCGTTTCCTTGGCCCACTCCCATCTAGCTGGCAGCGACATCGAAGCCAGCTTGCCGCACTGCGTTGTCTGGTGGTCAGCTCCACAACAGTAGCACACGATCTTGTCTTCTGTTGTAGTGTACACGCGACGACGCTCATTCAGCGGCGGCTTCACTTTATTTTCTTTCGTGACGTTTACACTCGTCGTAGGTAGTGATGACGTCATGAATGAATACTTCATTGCTCTGTCCGCTTCGCCCGTTAGGAACTTCGATAGTGTCATAATCTCCGGCTCGTCTCGGCTCGAGAATTCATCTGCAAAGTCGCACCATTTCGTTCGTAGATGCGGGCTGAGCTTCTCGATGACCTGTCGTGTCAACATAGGGTTAAGTAGATACCCTTTGTTGTCGACGCACGAAATAACCGTCACTATATTCTGCAGCTTGGTGGCTAGGCTGTTGAGTTCGCTGGCAGACGAACCCGATCGTGGCAACTTCTTGATATCTTCCAATGCACGACTGATTATGATCTCTGGACGTCCGTAGCAGCGCTCCAGTGTCTTCATGATGATCGCGGGATCCACGGCGGTATACAGCAGGGCTGTCACGCACTCTCTTGCTTCGCCTTTAAGGCAGGTGCGCAGACGGCCTAAGTTTTCCGCAGGTGAGAATCCGTGTACGCTCGTCGACTCCCGCATGGCAGCTTTGAACGGCAGCCACTCTCCCGGGGCCCCGCTAAAGGTAGGCAGTTCCTGGCACTGTCGCGGTGTCGGCCTGTTGCGAGTCATACGTTCCAGCACGTCGGCTAGGCGGTCGATTCCACGATCCCTGGATCTGGTCGGCGTTGGTGATCTTGCGTTGCGCGGCGTTCTGAACGTCACGCGAGCGGTCTGGTCGTTCGCTTCCGCAGACCGGTCGCGCCCCACTGGATACACTTCCCTCGCTCTTCCCGCAACGTTCAACGGTGGTCGCGGTCCGGCTTCTCTCGTTCCAAGCTCGGCGCCGTTGCCTGCGCTCGGCGACTCCCCCCGTATGCGGGTGTTCTTCAACCACTCTGTGATATTCCTATCTGTTTCCACCCCATCGTCTTCGCACACGCTGTTTCCCTCTGTCTGCTCCTTAAGGGCGGCTATGTTCGCAGCGACCCTCTTCTTGATCAGTGCCACTTGTAACTGGAGCTCTTCTCGTCGAATAGCGGCGATTTGCTCTTCTGCTTCCAGTTCCACTTGCCTCACCAAAGTGGCGGCACTTAGCTGCGAGCGGTGTGATCGGACGGACGGTGATCGCGATCGGCGACCTGTACGAGTCGCGGCGTGTACTTGCGCGGTCGTAGTCTGTTGCACTCCGGGCGACGCGGGTCGCGATACGTTCGGCGCGGATGCGGACGCGGACGCGGATATATGTACGGACGGCGACGCGGGGGGCTCTTGATACGCTCTCTGCACTCTGTCTTCGGTGGTCTTGCTCCTGGTGTTCGGCATCTTCGGTCCTTGCTTTAGCCTAACACGTATGACCGATTACCCTGACCTGTGTGTGTATGACCGTTCCTAATTCACTACACTAAACACTGAGACCTTTGACCGCCCTAACTGGAAACAGCGCACCGTCTACGACCTTGTGAACTGACCATTTGGCACCGTTAGGTGGACAGTCACTCGGTCACGGTACGAAGTAACGTTATTCTTTCTTCTGGTCTTGATCCTGCAGACGCGTAGCCTCGGCGTCCGGGGCAGGAACTCTTGGTCTCCTGGTACGTAGTCCGGCAGGAACTCTTGGTCTCCTGGTACGTAGTCCGGGCTGCCCACGATGATCTTCTATAATGATCTTCTTTCTTCTTTAGGGTACCGCTACGAGACCGTACAGAGTTGGTCTTTCTTCTTTCTTGAGGTTTCGATGGAGCAAAAGACACTGCTCGTTTCTTCTTTGCGATTCTTCTATCCGGCGGCGAAGTACCAAAAACTATTGGTGGCAGTTGCTTATTCAAATTAAAACTCGATTTTAAAATGGACTGTATAATTATTGAATTAAATTAATTTTAAGTACAGAGCGTAATTATTTCTAATATACATCAGAGCGAGGTGAAGTTTAAAGGTGAAGTGACGTAAATTGTTGCTGAGTGTAATATCGCCCGCCGGGGTCGCTCCTTAAGTCCCGCATCCCGTCCGACGCCTACTTGCTAACCGTGCCCTCTGCGGGCGCCGGCGGTATGCGGGGCGCGGAGAGTAGGTGTGCTCCGGCGGGCGGGTCAGGGGGGTGCTCTCTGTCCGCAACAATCTTATAATTAGTTATTAATGGACATCAATGCAGTAGAAACGTGGAATTAATCAGTATGGCATAATCACGAAATCATTACAAATTCCCTCTCGCATGACTGGTCCCAGGGAAATCATTGCTTCTACGTATTTTAATAATGTAGTAATATGTTCATGTTACATTATGTCTTAGTTTTTTCTACAACACGAAACAACAATTAGTTAAATGAAATCTAAGCCACCGATATAAATCTGAAACTTCTGACGTCAATACTAGAGTACTACTATCAGAAAATAATGACGAAGAATATTGTACTTCATACTCTGGAATTATAGTTCAAAACAATTAATGATTGGGTGTTATTCTAATTCCCTCGTAACGTGTGTATGCCGTAAACAAAAAATTCCGGCACTTTTATTATGACACCAACGTAAATTCCATTCATATTTGCATTTCTGATCAAGGAAATAGTCCGTCTATTAAAGTGATCAAATCAAACTACACGTCGGTGAAAAAGAATGTCAAGTGACAAAAGAATATGAAATTTGAAGATAGTTCATATTTGCATTTCTCATACTACACATCGGCGAAAAATAGATCAAGTGACAAAAAGAATATAAAAATAAGAAAGGTACAAATGTAAAAGGTCAGCTGAAAAAAGATGGATGGAGTGTGTGAAAGATGACATGATGATTTATTTTTTTAGAATAGAGGAGTGTGAGAGGAAGGTGTAAAAAAGAAAGAGATACTACAGTCGTTGAAAAGCGATGATGATCGCATCGAGATGACACAGATTTTTGTGCAGAGTTCATGATGCAATTTAATTCAAAATGTGTTGTTCTTATTGATAGAATGATAGAGTTATCAGTGAAGTGATGATAACTATAATATTGTGAAATTATTTATGATTTTGACATACCCTCGAGATTGTAGGACAAATCCTTGCAACAATTTGTTGATTCGTTAATCCGTTTCGAATCACTTATAACCTATCGATCTATGCTTAAAATTATCTCAAAGATTTACAAACAACATAATAATACTAATTATGAGCACATGAAAGAATGTGCTGTCTTGTAATATTATCGTAATACATTATAGAGCAATTATTATGCAACTAAAAAATATTGTCATATTTATCGAAATTAACATGGTGACTCCATGAGATACTACTAAATTCAGATTCAACCAATTAACCTTAACTAGCGGCAACAGAGACCCACAAATCTTAGAAAGCGGCAATATTTCTTCACATTTTACTTTTTATTTAAATATATATTTTCTGTTAGCTAATAGTTATCTAGAAAATAATTTGTGTAACTACTTACAAACATTGTTAAATATCGACTGCAAAATTCTCAATTATAAAATTTAAAGAATATTTACCTTTCTTTGGATTAATGCATACTAATAAAATAATACCTGTTAAGGGTAGGCAGAGACTATGGATCTCTACTTGCGACGATCCTGCCAAACAACTTTCGCTTCACCGACTTTCATTAACCTCTTCATACATGCACGTTTATTTGAGATGCTTTTTACCTGATCTCTCTTTAACACTTCTGATATTTGATCATGGTATGTTCGTCTCAGTCTACCGGCAACAACTCTACCATTCACATTACTGTCATACACCTGTTCTGTGATTATACTTTGATCCATCTCTCTCATGTCCAAATCACCTTAACGTTCCTTTTTCAACTCTTGTTATTCATCTTCTATCAAGCCACAACGTTCCCTTATCCCACTGTTCCTTATCATTTAATTCAAGGTAACTGCACATTTACTTCTCAATGCTCCATTATGTCTATTTCTCATAGGGTAGATAGAGATAATGATTCCACTTGCTACGATCTTGTCATATCTACATCTTTTTTCGTCTACTTTCATTAACCTCTTCTTATATTCGTTTATTATAAATGCGTTTTACCTGGCTATTCTTTTAAGATGTCTGAGACTTAATCCTGCTAAGTACGTCTCGGTCTACCAGCACTCGACCACCCACACTGTTGTCATTGTTTTTGTCACTCCCTGTCCAATCTTTCAATTGATTCTTCATAAATTTCTCCGATTGCTGCAATTAATTCGATACTAGACGGTGTAATTATGTCAATTTGGAAGAATTACCAAATCGAACCATTGAACCAATGTCATTGAATACCGTCATAGCCTTTCAACCAAATCATTCTATTTAGTTGAGTCATCCAATATCAGCATTAGAAGTTAAAAACAAAGTCTAAACTTGTTACAAGCCCTTTAGATACAAAATATTCACATGGCCTTTAAATGTACCATTTGTTAACCTCTCAGACGTTCTTGTCAAGGATGGACTCGGTACTCGGTTTCGTAATAAGGGCTTTACATTGCATCAATGACGCCGAGATTTACCCAAATTATATTAGATACAAATTATCATAAGATGAATAAGACTGATGACATCAAATTATTCTTTAAATGTGGCCTTGCACGTTTTGTACATAATGTTAAGCATTTTCGAGTAATTACTATCTTCGTTTTTTTATGATCTCTAGTACTATTACTGGGAAGTTACACAAGTACAATAGGTAGATAAGTTAAGTTTATACGTGTTAGAGCAATACTGGAATCATTATCTTTTTTGTTCTTAGGTACGGCTCGCGATGAGTGTGATACTACGCTCTCACAGAATAATGTGATTCGTGTTTCGTGCAAAGAGTGAGAGTTCCAGTTGCCCACTTACCCCTCCGCCTATGCCTCTTTCCTACCCCTTCCCTTCTATCCCATTCCTCCTGTCTGATTCTCTATCCTATCGTCCTTACCCCATCCTAAAGGTTGGCAACCCGTTCCCCCGCCCTGGTGTTGTAAACGTCCATAGGCGACGGTAACCACTTTCCATGAGCTGGGTTATCTGCCTGTTCGCTAGATTCGCGATAAGCAAAAGTTAAGTACGTCATGGTTAAGTCTCTTTCTTCTACCTCGTAATATCAATCCCAGTTTACGACCCCCTTCTTCTTACCCCTTCTTTTAGGGCCTAGTGAAGGTGGCATTGCTAGACACTTATTCCCCACTAATATAGAGTTTAAAATTTTAATTTATAATAAACATTTTTTCTATGTATTTTATACACATTAATTATATGCGTTCATCTGAATCATCACTGCACAAACTAGTAACTCCATTTTTGACATATATTTTTTTATCCATCCTTCAACTTTCAACAAGATCTTTGGGAACTGGCTTTATGCAGAATGTTTTTTTTTTATATGTAATATTTTTTTTTAATTCTTATTTTGAACTTACATGTGTCAGCGCAATTTACACGTATTTATTCCTGAACTGCAATACGACGGCCGCTCCATAACACCGCACTTGGGGAGGCCTACGTCCAGCAGTGGACTGAGATTGGGTGAAGAAGAAAAAGAGGCCGCACCATAACAACGCGACCGCAGCGCCAATTTTTTCCTTTATGTCTATACTTCTGAAATGACTTTTATCGCGATAAAAAGTCGCGATAAATGTGGTTCCGTCCTGTCTGTGTTGAGTGTCATATGAATAGAAAAAAATGCATCTTTCTAAAATTCTGTTTACCATCTGTGGTATATACCTAACGTTTTTATGGAATTATTTGATTTGACTAAATTGGTGTACGATTTGTGACGCAATTTGACGCAAAACGTTTGAAAGGAAACAGTCTGGACATAACTTTTAACCAGGAGTATAAAAGGTCTTCCGCGTGAGTCTAATAACTACAAATATAGAATATTGTGGGTATGGTTTTGATATATTTATGTATGTGCAATT
This sequence comes from Dendrolimus punctatus, assembly GCA_012273795.1. NCBI lineage: Eukaryota > Metazoa > Arthropoda > Insecta > Lepidoptera > Lasiocampidae > Dendrolimus > Dendrolimus punctatus. Next base: position 19,247,523 of record CM022537.1, read on the forward strand.
CAATAAGAAATTACCTTAAAATAAGCCTTGAGTCATACAAAAGGAATGAAATTATTTTTAAGAAAATCAATCAATTGAAATGAACCTTTCTTTGATAAGAAATTTATTAATAAAGTTTATCGCACTAAGACTATTATTTCGTTGGTAGGGATGTAGTTTTTATTTATTTTCAATGGGTACTTTCTGTCACTTCACATCCATATATTCCGAATGTATCATCAAAAAGTCAAACATTAGGTTAATATGGTTAGGGTTGTGGAGTTGCTTAGATTTCACTTTCCCGTAGCCCTGGCATAAAGCAAAGAAAGGAACACCAGGGGGGTTTTAGTAGTCATGGAATTTCTTTGGAGGTGCTATTACCAACCAAGCGCGCTGAATCCCATATTCTCCTACCACGTCTCAAAAACGAATTTCCTCTCGTCCAAAAACAATGTTTTAAATTGCATAAGATCAACAGACAGTCAGGCGGCTCACCTGACGGAAAGCGACTACCATCGCCTATGGACATTGGTAACACCTAAAGTACTACCAACGTGCTGCCGCTCTCTAAGGGAGACGAACCTGGCCACTAACGCCGGAACACAACTCAAGGTTGTAATGGCGGCACATTCTAAACCAAGAGTGGTAGCCATCCAGATGGGCAAGTACCCTACCACCTGGCCATCGGTAGATTTATTGCCTCTTACGACAAGCCGCCTGGCCCCAGGAAATTGTGTTCTTTCTCCTTTCCTGCACGGATGAATGGTTTAGGTAATATTTACCTATGCATAAACATGTGTGTAAGTTCTAATGTTAAGATATAAAAGACACACTTACAGAAATCATATTGCAAGTATTGTAGTAATTGCGATCATCAACATTTTTGAGACACTAAATGACGCTGTATACAATAATTTTTCATATCCATATTGTATTTTAAAAATAATAATTGTATGTTCAATACCGACTCGCAAACGGCCACTAGATGCGATAATTTTACAATGTTGAAAATAAATCGATTTTAATCAAATTTGATATAATTTGTAAAGTTCAGAGACGAGCGTACTTTAACGTCAAACCGTAGAACATTCTACATGCTATAATTTATAAAACGTAATAAAAATAATAGATAACCAGTACATTCAATACATTAAACATTTCCAAGTAATTATCATTGTTTTGTCGATCATAATTTAAGCAATTATAAAAACCGACTTCATAATTATGTATCATTTCTTAGAACAAGAAGTTTTCGTCATTTCATAATTATTCTATTGTAAAGCCCTAACATAGCTCTTTTTGCTTCCTCATAATTATCAGAAACAGCAACATAAGCATCTCTAAGTAAATGATTTCAGTTCATTACGATAAACCATATATACAATAAAAAAATAATTAAAATTGTACTTAAATCAACTATTTTTCTCTTAATTTAAGAAGAGTTTATAACAACCATAAATAATTAAAAAATACACATGCATGAAAAATGAAAATAATCACCTGAATTATGATATCACAAACTTGCAACAATCCAATGTGCACAAACTTAATTTCTTGTATGGAAGTACAACCACATTCAATATAAATGATTAATTCACAAAATATTAATTAATTAAAACTTTCAATTGAAATTAGTGAATAAATCGTTTTATTTTCCGATTCACTCGCGCTCCCGCGCAAAAATAACGCGCGCTCAAGTTGCCGACTGCCACAGACTAAATGCAAAGTTTTTTTTTCTTAACGTATTGAAGATTGACGCAGTCACCGACACAAGAGTGATAGAGCCTAGAATTACTGATATCAAATCCTTGGATAAGATTAAGAGTTTTATTTGACTTTGTTTTTATATTTTTGATGACTCAATAAATACTTTTGCTTATCGAAGTCAGTCGAATTTATTTTTTATTTACTACTTCGAAAGCAATCGTATTAAATATTTATGTCCTCTTTGAGCTCTTAAACCATTGATTAGATTGTGAAACAACTTTGGTCGTGTTCTGAGTAGGCTCGAAAGGGTTTCTGTCTCAAAAAGTATATATAAATAAATATCAATGTCTGTCAATCAATGTCGTATTTGTCCAATATGCGATTCTAAACCATTGATCAGATTTTGATGAAACTTTGGTAGGGTGTTGAGAACGCTCGTGAGGGTTTCTGGCTCAAAATCTATTTTATAGATAAAATTCTTTTGTTCGTGTGTCTGACTGAACTAAAGGATTAGACCGACTTTGATGAAATTTTTTGGATGTGTTCAAGTTAGTCCCGGGATAGTTTAGATTCACAAATGGATCCGCTAGGCGACGCCGGGCTCCTCCTAAATGGTAGGACCGATTTTGATTAATTTATTTGTGCGTGTTCAAGTACATTCGAGAATAGTTGAGATTAACAATTGATCACGGTAGGTGGCGCTGCAATCGGTTCCCAGGATTTTTACGAATTTTTAGTGTACGCTTGAGTGGGTCTTGGAATGGTTTAGATTCACAATTGAACCAGGTGAGTCGCGCTGCAATCGAATTCCAGGATTTAGTTGAAGTTATTTTGGTGTATGTTCAAGTTGGTCCCGGGAGAGGCGTTGCTAGGGGCAAGTAGGGCACTAGCCCCGGGCGCGGGGCGTCTATTGAAAGGGGAGGGCGCTAAATCGCCAATTATTAAATTTGAATATCAAATTGTACTACAATAACTTTCATACCATTATATTTACTTTATGATTTCATATCCAACCGGCACGTTCGTGATTCCCACGCTTCACGAATCAGCGAGAAGGATATGTTGATAATTTACGAAAAGGCGCAACTATGATACATGCCTTCGCCATTTTCTGTTACTACGCACCTGGATCCTGGTAGGTGGCATTGCAACTGGGTTCTAGGGTTAAGCGACATTTTTTGAGTGTGTTTGAGTGAGTCCGGGGATGTTTAGTTTCACTAATTGAACCCAGTATTTAAAATGACATTTTATCATCTGACTTGGAAATTATGATGATAGAAATAATTTTTATAACTTATGATGTAATTCATTATGATAAACGGAATATTTATTTGATTAATTTTTAATAGCCATTTCTAACGAGAAACAACTCTCGTCACATCCGTTGTATCTGTTCTACAATCTTATGCCACGTTCGCATTATTAAGGCGATAGCGATTTATTTTCGTTAATGCACGGCCAGACAAATATTATACTGAGGACAATATACCCAAATTATATGATAATTCGGCAGTAAAATGATTAATTGTTGTCATCGTTCAGCTATACACATACATAGCTTGACACCTTATCAGAACATTTAAATCTCAACAGACTTATTCATATTGATAGACCGCAATAATTTAAATCTTTCTTTGGAAATATCCACGGAGTCGAATACCGAGGTGTTGCTACTCTTGTTTTTTTTTATCTTAGATACAAATACAGGTAATTAAATATAGTATGTCCCAGCTATAAAACACACTGGAGGAACTATCAACAGTTATTTCCGCCATCACATCATGTGCCATGAACGATGACCCGCGGATCTCATGGTCTGTACAATGGTCCAGAGAGAATAACTCGCATTAACGCTAATATCGAAGTACAAAAGAGCACAGATGCTCCTTTTACGACATGACGGTCTTCTAACACCAGCTCCTTAAAGACCGTTTAATGCGTCTCTGTTCCGGTACTGACATACGGCGATAAGATGCAATACAGGGGTGGTTTAGTTGGTGGATCCGAACATGTTATGGGGAATCGTACACTACCCTACTGCCATCCCCGAGCGATGAGGTATCCTTGACGGATTACACTCCAAAAATTGCTATAAAATACACTTCTACAAACATAATCATCATTATCACATTTAAATTCATAATATCGCTATCGCTCTACCAATGTAAACAGTCGTATATTTCACTATTAATACAATTAGGTTTTTTGTATTCTTTGCGTCATTTACCTTCTAAGACTGTCATGGTTATAATCACTTTCCCTTCAAGCGTCATAACACCGCTATCCTTTGTAATAGGACAACGTCGGAGCTTTAGAATGCTTTACGTCATCAGAAACGTATTAGTATTGCATCTTAAACAAATACTAAAGTAAATACCATCTCGGTACTTATAGTCGAAAGTGTGCTGTCATAACAATCTTGTGTCCCGGCATCAATATTTAAATTTTGGTCCCCATTTCGAGCCTAGCAGCAAATTGGTTGAATCTTTGGTGTTGCAAATGTTCATAGACGACGATAACCAATTTCTATCAAGTGGACCAATCAGCCTATATGTGTGCTGTACGTACCAGCAAAAAAAAACAGTGTGTGCTTATGAGCACACAACAGAAGTGCAAACTTCAAGGCGAGTAACGCCCGCCGAGCGAGTATAGACATAGAGTCATTGATGAAATAATAATAGATTAAAAGATCAATTCTTTTCTTGATACATCAATGCATAGAGTAGCAATGACGCGTTGACTATATCTCTCTCACTCCTTTAATCGACTCGAGCTAAATACCTGAACGAGCGTTACATAGCCGAGTGTGATGAGTAACGGCTCATTGTCAGTCCCATTCAATACCCACAAAATAAAGTGCTAGCGTGCCTAAGGAAGTTTTAACTTCAAAAAATGCAGGTAATAGTGAGCAGTGCGACTATAAAACTAACCGCTTACTTACTTTTATAGAGTTCAGAAGGATGTTTATTGACCAATCATGCCAAAGCACTTGAACGGATCTGGAGGAAATTTGGCACAGAGATAGATTATAGTCTGGGACAGCACTTAGGTTACTCTTAATCCTGGATTTTTATTAAACTCAAGCGATGCCGCGGGCAAAAGCTAGTGTTAAAATATAAGTGCGTTTACATATTCACGCTGCCTAATACCTTGTAACTCTCCTGCTCGCTGCCATGTAAGTGGGTGTAACATATTGTTACAATTTGGGCCACCTGCACATCTGTAAACACAGCACATTTATTACCCGTCGGCGTTTAAGCTAATAACATTAATAACATTAACTCTTTTATGACTGTCTTCTTTTGTTTAAAATTTGTAATTAGGAAACAGTCCATTATTATTGTACTCTTTTATGGCTGTTTGCGGCCATTAGCCAGGTGTGGCGAATTAAGACGACTCAGATACGGCAGATATATTGCATTTGTGCAGTATAAAACAATGACGTGATGGAGTGGGGAGGCAGTCTAGCGATAGCCACAAGCGAAGCAAGACGTTAGTGACGAACTTTGCGCGTCTGATTGAATCGTGCATTACGTTTGGACTGGTTGTATACAGTTATATTTGTACCTGTGTTGTACGTGTTTGTATAGTTCTAATAAATTCTATAATAATTCCAACGGCATTTTAAATCGAGTACTGCACTTCAACTCGTAACAATATGGTATGGAATTGGTAGGATGGCATACACGTAACATCGTGTGTAACACACATAGACCGTTCATCTATTACGTATACGCAATATTGATGTTTATGAAATTTTAACAAATTCTGCAAACACGTGTCGTATTCTCTCTAAATACAAACCAGCCGAGACAAATACTAACAAACTTGACGTCCATGTTTACATTCGCGTGACTACGTAACAGACGTTTGTGTGATTTGTTAGCGTACATATTTAATTAGACCGATATTAGACGGTTCATTTTATCTTGCAATTTGGATGAATCAACCAAAGTCATCATCATCCTAGCGTTGAATCCTGGTTCCCTTCTTTTATATCAGATACTCCGGAGAGCGATTTAAAGAAACTTTTCTGATAAAATACTATTTATTTAAATTAGTGTTTACACTTTTGAACAAAACTGAGATTTAGAATTTAAATACAGAATTGAATATGACCAGAAATTGGAACAGAGATTGAATATTTCAAGTAAATCGAGCCAATTTGGTTTCAAGGCACAAAACTATATTATATAACTATGGCTTTCAATTTATTTATTTATTTAGGCACACCAACAGCACACACATTATGGTCACATTACATATCATTCACTACAAAGGTTCTGATGTGTGGACCCATTAGAGGAGTGCACAGCATTTACAATTTATATGTCAATTTCTAGTAATTTAATTAATTAATGTCAATATTATGCATATGTCAAGTAGAAATATAATAAAAAGTTAATGAATGTAAATAATGTTGTCAAAAGAAAATAAGGAAAGCAAAAAAAAATATATTAAAAAATGCAAGAATTAAATTAAAAATAATTATATAACTATGTACAAGCATAAACATGAACGGCCTGTCAATTATTTTAAAGTCACAGCTGATGTCAACACTTTATTTTTGAACCAATTATATGATTTGTGAAAAATATCAAGATCATCTAATTTTGAGTTTAGACGGTTGTAAGTATTGCACATTCTTGTGATAGGGCTGCTGAGGCCCAGGTTGGTTTTAACCGGAGGAATGTAGAAGACTTTCGTAATAACATGTCGAGGAATCAGACGAGGCACACTTATTTTTACGTCTTGGATAAGATTTATACACATTATGCTATTGTTGACGAGTTTATGCAAAAAACAAACATCAAACATCATTCGGCGATTGCTAAGCGTCTGCATTCTAAAATGTGACAACCGCATAAAGTAGGGGCAACGGTGTGAGATTCCAGATGAGATGTACGCCAAGTGTTTGGTAAAGGATCTTTGAATTTTTTCCACCCTTTGAGAATGAACAGTATAGAATGGATTCCATATACATGAGCAGTATTCTAAATGGCAACGAACTAAAGTGTTGTATAATATAATTTTAGTAAATGGTTGTTTGAAGTCTTTTGTATTTCTCAATAAAAACCCCAACATCCTTGCTGCTCGCTGCACAATAGAGTCAACATGAAGATTAAATTTAAGAGAGCTATCAAACAAAATACCTAAATCTCTTATCGAGTCAGTTGTTTGTACGTTAGAGTTGTCGAGCATATAAACAAAATTTGCCGATACTTTTTTTCTGGTAAATTTGATGTGGTAGCATTTAGAAAGGTTAAGTTTCATGTCATTGTCTATACACCACTTCTCGACTCTTCCTAAATCTTCTTGCATTTGTAAAGAATCTACAGCACAATGTATAGTTTTAAATATCTTCATATCGTCAGCAAACAGTAGTACCTTAGAGTGAATGATATTAATAACGATATCATTTATAAAAATTGAAAATAGCACAGGACCAAGGTGAGAACCCTGCGGTACACCTGATGAAGCAATGTATGACTGCGATTCGCTACCATTAACAACTACAATTTGTAGTCTTTTGGCTAAGTATGATCGGAACCAGTGCAGTAGTGACCCATGTACACCGAAATGTCCTAATTTCTGTAGTAAGATATTGTGACTTACTTTGTCAAAGGCGCTGGAAAAATCAGTAGAAATAGCATCGACCTCGTAACCTTGATCAAGCTCTCTAGTAAGATAGGATGCATAGTCAATCAAATTGGTTTGTGTTGAACATCCGGAACGGAAACCATGTTGATGTGGTGACAGCATGGGTTCAACATGTCTAGTTAAAATAGGACATACAAGAGACTCAAATAATTTAGAAAAGCAGGACAATATTGCAATGGGACGATAATTTTTCACGTTTTTCAAGTCATTTTTTTTATGAAGCGGAATGATGCGGGTTCTCTTCCACTCCTCCGGGAAACACCCGTCGCGCAATGAGCGATTAAATGAAATAAAAAAAAAATATTAGAAGAATTGCGACGTACTTACATTGTTGACATTTATCTTAAAATTAAAAGCACATCGAAAAAAAAGGTATATTTTGAGAATTAGTACGTCGCATTTTCAGCTTCTTGTAGCCTTCTTGCCAAGATTATATCGAACACAACGCTGATTTTCCGTGCAAGGTTTGCCCAAATAATCTTAATGATTAGATGTACTTAAATAAACCTTAAAAATATTTTTGTTAACTTTATTCATATTAAAATAAGAATAATTAATGCTTGTCTATGTTGTCACATGCTTGTGTGCATATTCCATATAACAAGGTGTATAAATGACAATAACAAATGAATTATTCAAATTTATGTTTATATCCATCATTTTGATTGATTCGTTCCAATTGAAAATCATATTTGAATCGTCTAATATTGGCTTAAGTCTTTTAGTTGTCGGCTCAAAGACCTTTTTGAACGTTTTAAATGTTTGAATGGCTTCGTTTTTTTAAATATTTTTTTAGCTTGGGTGAACTAAAATATAAATAATTAGTAGTAATGATATAGAGTTACTGAAACTTTGTTTGCGTTGCCATGGCGACATATTTGTTAGAGAATTACAAAAACAAACTTCATGAAATTGAAAAACTAATTACGACTTTCAATTTGAATTGACTGAATTAAAAATAATATGTTTTGATTAATAAGCTATAGTCTTAGAGTTATATTCATATTGAGTTAGAGTAAGTTTTAAGGCTTCTTTAAGAACCATAAAAAATCCTTGAAACTTACTTTAATCCAACATGAATAAATTTTAATTGAAATTGAGGGTATTGTCATTCCTTATGCTTGGACTTCACATAGGATAATGTTATAGTTATTGAGGAATAGCTACATTTACTTATATACATACCTTACCTGTCTTTATTTACATCACAAATTCAAAATTCAAAATAAGTTCCACTGGAGAACACTCTTTGAAGGTCATATAAGTCAAATATTAATTTTACTTTCTATTCTATATACACCGCTTCACAGCGTGTTATTACTGTTAAGGAGAAGAAGCGGCAAGAAACTAAAAATTAAATTAAAGCTAAAAATGTTTTTATTTATATTTCTTATTCTATTTATCATATTTATCTCGAGTTCTCTTTTATTTTACGAGTTTTATACAAAAGTATGTTACAAAATTACTTTTTGAAGCATTAATCAAGTTGCATAACGCAACCCAGCGTCTACATGAAATAACTGTAATCATTGATGTAGCAATTAATAATATCCCAAATGACACAGTACCATTAGTATTATCCTTCTATACTACAGGCTACATAAATATTTCGTAACTAGAAACATTCAACAAATCTACATAACCCATTTTATCTATTATCAAACAATATCAACTCTTATCATACCGATTTTCCATCTTTGATAAACTACTTGTACTTATAAGATGTATTTCTAAGAAACGATAATATATTGTTGTGAAAGCAATGACTGCGGTGTGAAATAAAAATAACATTTGGTTCGGATTATTGGCACTTGGCAGATTTGTGATATCATTCTGGACAGCGATCACTTTAATTCTGCATACCTATATATAATCCTATATGATAGTCATAATGATATGGAACTAGTGGTCGCCCAATGGTCGAAATTCAACCATAATTCATTTAAGTTATGAGTTTGAACATTATTAAGGTTCTGTTGTCAAAGACTATGCTTCTAAAAACTATACTGTTAATTTGAGTTTAATAATAAACAAAAGAGTTTATATGCGTGTGTGTGTGTCAAACACATGGGAGTGTGTAATGTTTTTTTATTAATTTAGGGGCGCTTACATAAGGTTGCTTAATTTTATTTAAGAAACACAAAATGTATTTAACACCCTTAAATACAATTAGTGTAAATATGTTTAAGGAACTGTCAATACGTTTTGTGTAAAACGTATTTAGGCAGTTTAATATGATTAACTTATTTTATTTAAAGGCGATCTTTATGCAAGCGGGTCTTAATGTATTATTATGCATAATTTTGAAAAATATTAGCATTCTGCATTCCTTCTCTATATAAACTATAAGTATGCGAAATTTCATAGTCCTCCGTTCGCGCAATTTTTGTAAGAAGGGGTAGATACAAAGTTTTTGCTTCACATATAGATAATACTTTACTGCTCGCTAAATATACAGTTACAATAATGCACGATTACAATATTGTCATGATAGAAACAATAGGCGGCCTTATCCCTTAAAGCAATCTCTTCCAGGCAACCTAACTTAAGGAATAATTGAACCTAATCTGGCTGTGTGGTGCTGATTATTAGGTAGAATTTAAGCAGACATACTTAAACTACATGTTATATTAAATTAAATACACATACTTAAATTCCAATACAAAATCGATGTCTGGAGCCAGAAGAAACAGCCACTCACACATTGCGAAAGGGTGACTCGATACAGGTAGCCTACGAGAATATTTCGGCAATGTTAAAAAGTTGGTGGACGTCCAAGAGGAGCTGAGCTGGATAGATTTGCCGCTAATCCATCCTCGCACGAAAAATAGCCGCTATGTCGCCGAGTTGCAGAAACCGCTCGCTTGCAGATGTCTACCAGGATGTTATGGATATGAAATTTTGGATCTAGATGTGTATACGGATATATGAATAACTAAGATATGCCCGCGACTTCACCCACGCTCGACTTGTAATAACCCGCGGGATTCCCGGTTTAAAAAAATTACACATTTTATTACATAAAATTTACTATAGATCAGTAAAAATTCCCGCGGGGTTCCCAAAAAAAGAAGCGCAGAGATAAGTCTAAAAATTAGCTATCGATCAGCGAAAATCGCATCGAAATCGGCCGAGGAGAAGTTTTTACATGAATCCCGAACAAACAGACAAACGGACAAGAAATCTAACAAAAAATTATTAGTTACACAGTGTATTCCAGTTGTTTTTTTTAATAGCTTCAATTTACAGACACATTTTTATATTTCTATAATATTATATTTATTATATCGATTTCAGATACGGTTAGAGATATGAAATTATTTCGGTTTATCTCTTAGTTTCAAATAGTTTCAGTTACAGATATTATATTTTGAAAAAAAATGTGAAACTAAAATACAAATACATAATAATGATTGGGATTTATTTTAAAGATATCATTTGGAAGTCCAATGAGTCATATAAATAATTTTTAAGCTGTCGATTGCCAAAACAAAACAATAATATAGTTGAATATGATTTTGTTACTAAATAAACAAAGTTTTACTAAATAAACAACGAACATTGTTATTTCTTTTTTATATTATATATTCAATATTTTTATAAGAATTATAATGGATTGAAAATATACCTTAAATCGTTACTAAAACATCAAAACCAAAAGCTGTCAAAACGTGTCTTATTTATCCGCCCTTATCCGAAATTATTTAAAACTTAAAATTTATATATATTCGATTACGGTTAGAGATAGAATTTTATTTCGTATATCCGATAGTTTCGGATACGTTTACAGAGCAGCATAACATCCTTGACGTTTACCATCCAAAAGAAAAAATATGTTTTTCCTGATACCTACAACGTGGGGGGTGTCTTCCTGTGTAAATAGATATTTCTAGATAAGCCTATCTTAAACCATACCTCGAACAACATCATGTTCAAATCTAAACCTATATTATTATATACTATTACAATTTAAAAAACCGAACTGAAAATTAAGAGGGCGAAGCCGTGACGGAAATGAAGTATAAACTAACTCCATACCCTTTCTGTATCGTTGACGACATTAGGCACACAATTCTAAGAAATCACGTGCGTCTGTATGATTCTCTCTCACATTGTTGTGTTCTCAATTATGTGTTGAAAATTAGTTGTCGTCAATAAATTGGCATATTACCCATACGTTAAGAGAAATTATGATCCATCGTAGTAAATTAGTAAACAAACTTTGTTTCTAGAAAAATCTCAAGGTTGATTTACATTTAGTAGATAGTTATTTAATTTGCCTATACCTAAGTGTTTATTATGATTCGGACAACTAATTAATCGGCAATTACTTAATTAACTGAAAAATTGCTATCCAAACCATGACAAAGACTTAAAAACCAATTTTGAATGCAAATCATATTTCTAAAGACCGAATCGAAAACATTTTAACTTTTAAATGTTCGCCCACTTGTTATTGTACTTGGGTTACTTTAATGTCATAAGACGAGAATATCATTTCACAAGGATAATAGTATAATATGCCCAAACTGATACGTTATAGCCAACGTCCAATATTTTATAACTGTCAAGTTTACTTACTTACAGATTACTGTGTTGTTATTTTTATGTACATTATTAGGTTTTTTATTTAAAAATAAACTTAAACTATACAATAAATTAAATTAGAAAAATACAATTAAATACAAAAACTAAACTACAGTATGGAAAAAACTTAAAATTAAATACTAGAAATAAATTAAAAAGGAGGGCATACTTAATTATAGATAAAATATTGGTCCCAAACCACTGTCACTTACCGGAAACGTTCCCAAAATGCTGGCGTCGTTACCACGTTGAATAGCAATACTTAGCAAAATAGACACCAGCATTTTGGTCGCGTGAAAGGTTTACTAAACGTTCGGTGACATCTCGATAAAGTTTTAGAGTGTTAGGACCCCACGGACCTAGGGCTTCAACCCCAAACGCCGCAAATGTGTAACTATTTCCGATGGCGGCGTGCTTGCGGCGTTTGAGTGCGTTGTGTTCAACTACAGCAGAACCGGCGGTAGCGGACGTATTTGAAAGATGGGACGCCGCCAGAGTGTCAACGCAAGTAGTGTTCCCACAGTAAGAGGTGACCCATCTTCCAAGGTACTAAGGTCATCCCATCCGGTCTCCTGCTATCGTTGCAGCACAAGCCGTTTGGTTCCAGAACGGCAGGTACCCCAGCGGTGACAGAGCCCGGCGAATAGTAAGTAAACCCAAGACTTTGAATTTTAAAAATTTACCTTACTGTAACGCACAAGTATGATATTTTTTTCTTGTATCAAGTGAACGAGGGCAAGGAAAAAGGACAAAAATATATAACTTTTGGTAGGCCTTGGGTCAAAAGCATTTAAAACAAGAAACTTTTACAACACACTACCTTCAAAAATATTAAAACTTAAATTAAATTTAAAAACCAATTTAATAATAAGGTTATATAAACAAAAACCCTTAAATAAAAAAAAATATATTATTTCTTTATTTAAAACATTCGAAACAATCATGATAGTCCTTATTAACCCAGTCTATTTGAATTATAATAACTTTCACTATATCGCAGATCCATTTAAAATTTTGATGTAAACAACAAATGTAGTATATTAATATAAGCAACTATTTTTAATAAGAATATTATTAACACAAATCGTAAAGATTTCATGAATAAATTAAGATTAATTTTCACACTCGACGATTTTGTTCTATGTTAAGTCAAGAAAGTTTGATCATACCCAAATAAAAAACTCGAACATACGCTCGGAGACATCACATTATAAAAAGGTGGTTACTTGAAATTAGTATCAATGGGGTGGGGTACTTAGAATAGTAAGTACCCTGGGCGTTCATTTGACGAAATTGGATTTGGTGCTGGACTTTATTCACTATACCAGTGGTATTCAGACTTTTTGAATACGCGATCCCTTTACAAGCTGATAAATTTTGGCGACCCCCTTGAGTCATAGACAGTTAAAAGTTGGTAGTAGTCTTTTAAATTAGACTACGTTTATGTTTTTCGCTAATTTGTTACCTATATTAATTACAAGGATTTATACTCTACAAAAAGCTGCTCAGCGTAGAAAGTACCTAAGCACGAGGTATAAATTTAAAGCATTTTCTTTTTCCCTTTCGCCGGCGACCTCCCGAGCAAGGCTCTCGCGACCCCCCTAGGGGTCGCGACCCACAGGTTGAGAAACACTGCACTATACCATAGAAGTACTTTTTTTAGGACCCTGGGCGCTAAGAGGCTACGCTAATTTGAAGTTGCTATATTGGTATTTTTCAAATATGCTGCATTTTCAGTTGCTCTCTTTGCTCATCACGTTTGTGTGTACACATTTATGTTTAAGATATGGCATAACAATACATGACGTCATGCAGTTTTTCAGTAGTATTTATATGTTTTGTGAGAAATGTGAACTGTATAGCCACATATGGCCTTTTGAGTTGTCACGAGAACTCCCCATTGAACTGGCACCATAGCATGAATAACCATACAGGCTTCAACCATGGATGCTAATACCAATAGCATCACAGAGGCATAAGTAAAAAATGGAAGAAAAAAAATAATAAATTGAAATAAAAAACAAGTAATTACTTATATTAATTTTAACACAATGAATTAACTTGATTATCGAAAAACTACAATGAACGAAAGCTAAAAAAAAATAATAATAAAAAAATAAAAAAACATTCGATCAATGCAAAAAAAAAACTTAATCTGTATGAGGCATGAGCACGCAAAAGAGTCGATTGCGAAGCTGTAGGAAACATCAACGAAGCATAGCCATAATGCCTAGTGTAAAAAACTATATTGTAAACTAAGATCTGGCTTCAAGGCCTAGCTGCCAAGCCATAAAGCTAAATAAATAAATGACGTCATGCATGGGGATGTCACTGTCATCATAATGTCATTATATAAATTTAATTCGATTAGTTTAGTCGTCAGGTCATCAATCATTGAATTTTACGACAAATTTTGTCCTTTTGTGATTGTGATGAACTAGAACATTCCCAATAATAATACTATTAACTTTTGAAACAATATTCTATCTGCCTAATCAATGTGTTGACAACTTAATCAACCGTAGCGCATCGTTATCAGTGGCATGGCATGGCACTAGATTCAATAAATTAGTTCAATAAGTTCACGTATATCCTGGGAACACTGACCTCTAGTATTGTGATGGAAACTTACTTCCCTACGACCACAAGGCGGAAAAAAACAGCAGTGGACGCCTACAAATGAAATAAAAGTGACTTTATCGAGGAGGAAATCAAGAAGGGGTCGCTGGTCACGAATCGACGTGATTTATGCGCGCGTGACGGTGACATGAGCACAAACAAACAGCGGCGTGGAGCTAGTGGTTCCAGTTGTTCTGTGCCTGGAGTACCAGCACTCGTAAGCGCGCCCACCGCCATGTCTGCCGATTTAGCTTCATTGTTCGAGTGCCCTGTGTGCTTCGACTATGTTCTGCCGCCGATTCTACAGTGCCAGAGCGGGCACCTGGTGTGCTCCAGCTGCCGCCCCAAGTTGTCCTGCTGCCCGACCTGCCGCGGGCCTCTCGGCAACATCCGGAACCTTGCTATGGAAAAAGTAGCCAGTAATGTAATGTTTCCTTGTAAACACTCCAACACAGGTTGTACAGTCACACTAGTTCACACTGAGAAAGCAGAGCATGAGGAGGCTTGTGAATTTAGGCCATATTCATGCCCCTGTCCTGGTGCATCTTGCAAGTGGCAGGGTGGGCTGGACCAGGTCATGCCACACCTGATGATGTCACACAAAAGTATCACAACTCTCCAAGGAGAGGATATAGTGTTCTTAGCCACTGATATAAATTTGCCGGGAGCTGTAGACTGGGTGATGATGCAGTCATGTTTCAACCACCACTTTATGTTAGTCTTAGAGAAGCAAGAGAAGTTTGATGGTCACCAACAGTTCTTTGCAATTGTACAACTTATAGGATCACGTAAGGAAGCAGAAAACTTTGCTTATAGATTGGAGTTGAATGGTCATCGTCGTCGATTAACTTGGGAAGCGATGCCAAGGTCTATTCACGAAGGGGTGTCTTCTGCGATCATGAATTCTGATTGTCTGGTCTTTGACACTTCACTTGCACAATTATTTGCAGATAATGGGAACCTAGGTATCAATGTGACAATATCTATTGCCTAATAAAGTTGCAACACTCTTTCATTGCTGGATAAATTTAGGTGAAGGCCCATATTTTTTATCAGTCTTATTTCAAATTGATGTTACATGGACGTATTAAAAAAGAATACAAATAATTTAATCCGACATTTTTGTTTGTCTATATATGCTTTTGATGTACAATAAGCTGACAATATTTTCTACTATAATAATCCCAAAATAAAAAGCCTGATTTGACAACATAGGTTTTGAAACCTATAAATTGTTAACTAATTTACCTGATTATCTTGAGAAAACGGTAAAAAAATATACAGCTTTGTGATTGTTGGAGTTATTTTAGTTAATTACTTTTTATTTCAAAAATCCTTACAAAATTGTCATTGTTATGATTTCCCCCCTATAATACATATTAATTCAGTTGTTTTTGCTTTCAATACATATATGTTTTACTATAAATACATAAATAATTTAAGGTTTTGGAATATATAAATATATTTAGTTTTTTTGTAAATTGAATTGACTAATGAAATGCAACAACCTTTTGGCAGCAACACTAAAATTAAAATAGCATATCTTAGAACAGAACTGTTTTTGGGACTTTGTCATAGATTAATAGGGCATAACAGAATTATAAAAAAATTATATCATTTCATTATTTGGAAGAAAATAATTGAAATATGTTTTATAACTACATATACATAAATAAAATATGTATATTATAACTTAATACATTAAATGTTATTGGCATTCAGTCTTGTTGGTTTCACTTAAAGTTACATTCGATTGAAATTCTTAAGTGTAAAATTGGGCTTTTTTATTTTGTGATCATTATTATCAATCAATTTGAAAGTTCATTTGAATTAGCTATAATTAATTAAATAAATTGCCATGATGTTAATTACTAAAGTCAGAAATTAATTTAAGTCAATTTTAATTAAGGCACTATGGTGTATTTGCCATCATTATACTATGGAATAGCCTAACCTTACCTGTTTTAATTAGTAATAATAAGACTACCTTATTCTTATTTTATTCTAAATGTGTATGTATTCCTCTTGAGTAATATAAGAGAATGATGCAGTGTATTGCTAAATATATCCAGTAGTGTTAGAATGAACCAAAGTGACTTTGCAAGCTGTCATAAAACTTATATTTTCACAATATGTAGACAAAGTATAAAAAAAAATATTTAGACATTGTATGTTATTTAAATTTATTTTTGTTACAGTTATGTGATGTACAAAACTCTCATTTTTTTATAATTATCTTTCAATGTTGAAGGTGAATGTAAGCCAAATAAACATTTTGCTTTTAATCATTGCATTAAATGTGTGTTCAATTAGTTTAAGTAGCTGAGAGTGAAATGGAAGTCGAATTATATCTACATGCAGGCCCGGCGTGTGATGACTCTTGTATGAGGGCAAGCTATAAAGCATTTTTGAAAAAGTTATCAATCTAGACCCCTTAGAGCCCCCTACCTTACACAGTTGCTCCAAGCATAACATTTATAGTCAATACCTGTATATATACAGTATGTTATGTTTTGGTTTATGACCTTTAAGGAGTCCGCTCATTACACGGTTCCATATTAAAACTGTTATAAAATCAGATATTAGAATGTATCAACAATGTATCATGCCCATACATAAATAACTATATCATCCCCATTAATTTGGTGTCAGATGCCATTGATGTATCCTGTTTGATAATCATAGTTTGTTCATTTTATCTGCATTGTGATGTCAGATTGCCACTAAAACGCAGTATGTAGTGTCAAACTCCTTTCTGTTGTGTCCTCCTCCTCCTCCTGGTGGTTTGTGGTTTGATACCCATCTCCATGCGCCGGCCCTGTTATAACGGTTGTAAAAAATTGTGACATCTCTATAAAGAGAAAGTGATTATATTATTCCAAACAATGAACAAAAATACTAACATAATACCTGTAATACCTGTATACATATTATATAAAATAGTTTGTTAATTTTAATTTACTGTCCTTTAAACAAATGAGTGTTTTCTATAAGATTGACAGTTGTATTGCATGCTAACAGAATTTGAAATTCTAAACAGCTGTAACAATGATTTATTTTCATGTATTTCAGACTGTTTGAGATGGACTGGAACATACATGTAAAGTTAAAGTGAAATTTCTCTTCTTCCTGATTTTTTTAATTGAAATCTATTGAACTATTTAAAATCTTATTCAAGACAAACTTACAAACAGACAAAACTCTAAAAATAGTTGCAGTGGATGTTCGATTAACCGGTCTGATGTTGTCGTAAGGCATTCAAATAATCGAAAATCCGGATAATTGGATATATGAAATACAGTGTAAACTCCATGTAATGTCACTCGATTTAACGAGAAACTCCCTTAAGCATGAAATCACGTGGCTTTGGTTGGTTTAACTTTTCGTCCATACAATATAACAATAATTAACTCCAATAAACAATATTAAATCGCCAACTTGCTATCCAATAACCGATCCAACCAATTTAAATAATCAAAATGCCATGTCGCAAATGATAGAAGTAATACGTTGTTTTAACGCTATTTATTATTTATCCGCGTATAAACAACAATATGCCGGGCTGATAATTGACATACCGGAACAATCTTTCTTCTACACCTGAAAGCGGAAAATCGATAACAAAATAAATAAATTACGGCTTAAACGTTAAACGTAGTTTATTATGTGTACAAGTCCGAAAACTTAGAAAATATTAAAAATACAACAAAATGTTGGTGCGTCAGATAAAAATAACAGACTCTCTCCATTTAACGACAACTCTATAACGCCATAAAATACACACTTCAGTGTCGTTATATAGAGTTTAAACTGTATTCAATTGTCCGGATTTTTAATAAGCTATTTTATACATATTTAAGTTTTGATTGACCTTTTTAACTACAGACGAAATTACCCAGCAGAGTAAACACCTACGGCAATAAAAAATCTAATAGGGCGTGAACGGATAGTGCAAGATATAAGTGCACACATGGTGTGAACTACAAGGTTTTTTGATCTCAGTTGCCAATCCGGATAATCGCGAATCCATGTAACTGAATCCGGATAATCGGATCTGCACTGTATTTGTGATTAGACGTCATATACGTAATAAACATGCACTTCAATTTTATTTATTAAATAGATAAATATTAATGTATGAATGAAATAAATAATAAGAGAAATATCTGCTTATTTTAATGGAATATAATTTAAATACAGTGTATAAAATTAATTATTATTGAAACAGTACATGTGTGAAGCAGCTTTAAAACTGTTTAATTTATCCTTGATGTGTGTCAAAGACGGCAACTGTAAGTAGTTTGAGGAGTGTGATGCTTTGTGATTGGTTAATTTAATGTAAGTACTGGAGTTTCAAGTCACAATTTTACAACCTGACTGACATCTAGACAGCTAAGATGCTAAAGCCCATATTATAGACCATATTTATGAAGCAACAGTTTTAAACTTACAATACCTAATGTCTAGAAAATTTAATACCAGTCTGGCTAATGTCCTTCGTGGCTGAACCCTCCCCTCTCTGTCCTAACGTATACCATTCAAGGCAGGTCTCTATTTCTTCAGATCTTGCCTGATCTGATCTGTGATAGTAATGGGAGAGAGAGGAGAACCTGTCTCCCCAAGTGTATGTTGGTCTCAAAGGATGTTTTGAACTAATCTAACTTTAAAACCTAGTATAAAGTTCTATGGTTTGGGAGTTTTGAAGACAGGTTTTTTTAATAGGCAACTGTGACTTCTAATACTCTCCTGCCATGTTTCAAACTGTTTGCATATGAGTTTTGTTCTATAATACGGGCATAAAACTTGCCACTTTCTTTAATCATATTGAAGGTAAGGGCTAATTTAGGCGCAGCGCGCTCTCCGCACACGTTGCTTTTACGGAGTTATGTAATTATTTATTTGTATGAAATTCTGTTAACTTTTCCAACAGCGCAAACGACAAATTATAATAAAATTATACGGCGAGTAATACAGAAAATAGCTGATGCCTATATGTTACTACCAAGCGTTTATTTTACTAGGGTTTACTACTACCAGTGGTAATGTACGAAATGGATAGTAAGATACAGAAGCCCATAAGTAGTGCGGTGAGCCAGCTACGCTTAAATATGTTTTCGACTTTTTATGAACTTGTGCAGTGGAAAGCAGAATGATTTTGATAAATATAGAGAAACTAATAAATAGGTGTTTAGAGTTAAGTATTTTATTTATCTTCTTTCTCTTGATGTTTATTACTCAATTCCTCTATTAATTTAGTCATGGAAAAATTACTTATTAGGGAATAATGAAACGTATGTAACTAGCCCATAAATCTTACGTCTGTAGGTGAGTGTCGTTATGATATCAAAAACACCACTAGATAATCAACCAACATTTTATTTCTCTAGTGGTATTTTTCTTTATCAAATCGTATGAGATTTTCAGAGTAACAAATTTTACTGAGGATTTTGTCATAAGTAATATTATTCTTGCAGTTTTAGTGCATGAGCCGAGTGAGCGAAACGAGCGTGTCGCGTTATTATAAATCCGTTGATAACCATTGGTAATAATTTTGAAAATAATCATACTCTTTAATTAAACTACTATTTACAATACTTGTCCGCATTGTATTTTATGTACTTGCACTAATTTTACTGCTGAAGTATTTAAGAAATGCCTCTCACTATTTCACAATATCCATTCGTTATCTAGACAAGATTTAGTAATGCATGTCGGGTGCAACAAATACATTATAATTGAGTTGTGTATCAAAAACTTTAACGCTTCGTCACATTGTTGCGCAAGTAGCTTATTTACATATGCACAAAGGCATTGGCAATTTTTGTAATACATACGCAAATAATAAAACAGCAGATAACTGGTAGAACCAACTTTGAGACATTTGTTTAGGAATCATCGTCTGTATATATTTTTATGTATGTATTATTTTATATCGATGAAGATCACGAACTATATTAATGACCAAGACTTAAAATCATGATTGGTATGGGCCAAAACCTTTTGAAAATTTTCTGATTTTTTTCTTACGAATTTATTTTTTTGAGTAACATTTTAATTATTGTAGGTGGTTTATTTAAAACATTTTCTACTTTAGATACACTTTTTAGATATAAAAAATATATATATATTAACAACTCATCAACGTCCGACTGCTGGGCTGGTTTTATTGTCCGTTCCTTGTAAACGCTTGTCCAAGGCGGTTTGGCGGGTTTGTCACATCGGTTATCTCGATGTATAGATTTGATCACGATGTTTCACTGTTATTCAATTCATAAGATTTTATTCAAAATAAGTTCCACTGGAGAATAGTTTTTAAAGGTCATACATATCAAGTTAAAATTTAATTTTACTTCCTATTCTATGTAAACCGCTTCGCAACGTGTTATTGCTGTTAAGAAGAGCGGCAAGAAACTCCCCAGCAACACGTCTAGCTAAAAAATGTTTTTCTTTATATTTCTTATTCTATTTATATCTCAAGTTCTTTTTTCATAAGTTTTATACCGTCCGTCAGAAAACTACCCAGTGATGTATGCTTTCCGGACCAGACTCGTTAGTGCGCCGTTTGAATTTAGGACATGGGTGCTCAAACCACTAAGCTACCACGGCTCACAAACTATTACTGGATTTTAGTGGATTTTTTAGTAGGAAACAAATTAGGCCACCATAATTTTTTAACGAGAGCAAACCGACTGAGCACTTTCCATTGCAGGGGAGGCGTGGTTGGGGCGTCTGGGATATGCTACATTGGGGTGACACTAGTCACTTCCACACAAAGAAACACTTACCACCCGACTCCGAGATACCGTTAAAACCCGTGTTCCATTTGTCGCCTTTATGCCAGGGCTAGGGGCACATAGCTTGGTCGGTCCGTAGGGAGTCCACGCCCGTGGGTAAGGTGCCTTAAGTTCGGCTGGTATTAAATCGGTTCAAAATTTTAAACTCTTCACAATGTGCGCTGCACGTGTGATTTACCTACACGTCTCGATTTTATTTAAATACCTTGGTTTGATATCTCACAGTTTTGCGTATTAAAATTGCCGTTTCATTCGTTCAGCTGAATTTATTTGAATATTTGTATATCAAGTACGGAATGGAACATGGTAGTTGACTCTCAAATGAATTGAGACGTATTTTTATCATTTAAGAGCGTTACAACTTATGACATCACCTTTGACGAGTTAAACAGCATAATACGTATTTATTGTCTAAACTTTAACAATCACGATATTTTAAAATTACGACAATAAAGGTGTTTTAACAACCGCTTTTATATTGTAAAATCTGGTACCTACCCAAATTGGACTTTTGACAATATTTAACTAGATTCAAATTGTTAGAATGATCAGGACATTTCAAGAAAATACTTCTTTCCCAATAAACATTACCCCTCTGGATCTTCCCAATAGATGTAAACAAAATACTGCGCATCCAATTGTGCGAATGTACTCATTTTGAATAGAGCGTCACATGCGGCGAACGTCGATTTCGTCGTCTTCGAGTACGCACAGAAAATCGTTAAAACTACTGTCTATAATAATATTATAATTTTTTATATATCTACAATTAGATTTCCGTGTTCCGTTCCGTTCCGTGAAAGTTACAGATTTTTAAATTGAGCGCCCTCGTCTCATGCCCTACATTTATGTCCCTTAGGTATTATCGTAGAAGGAAAATACTATATCAATTGCTTGGTAGAAAGGGTAACTAGTTTTATTAATGAAAACATTTTTAATATGAATTTCTATCTGGTTACATTATATTTATTTTGTACATAAATTAATAGTATAACTTTGTAAATATAAATACATGTTACAAATACTTACCAATAATGATTATTCTGCTCGCCACTGTCCGCTGTACAGTTGTGTATTTCGTTATTGTACGGCCGCATTCGTCGCAAATACCCGATGATAATTTCGCCTGTATCGAAATGTAGTGCAGTGATACCATAACAAGCACCATTACCATTTAATTGTTAATAAAATACAACTGTTGTTAATATTTTAAGTATCCCGTAATAGGTCTGTACCTGAAAACTCCGAACGAACGGTTTACCCTTTTATGCCGCTACTAAAAAAATAAATAGTAATTTCAATATAGCTGTACCTTATAAGTCTGTGTAATGATACACCAGTGGAAGGATGCTGCCGACACTTCGGCGACTGAATAATCGCGGTCTTAGGCTAGCAACACACGTTCCGCGACTTTGTAGTCACATTAATTCGTTTTGAAAAATTTTAAGACTCAAAAAATAAGAATATTGCTTTGATGGATCAAATCATGATGCAGTAAGAAAATTCACAGGTTGGATCAAATATGTAACACCTGCTTTACGAGATTTCATAATTCTGATATGCTATTACGTGTATACTATCACGGAAGAATACTATGCGCTACCCGCACACACACAATATTATTGCCAATTGCTAGGTTGCAATAATATTGAACAATTTAATCATACTGCACATTAATCAGTACAATGCTGCTCGCAAACAAACAACACTACCAGTAATTAAATTATTGTCAATAATACTGTGTGTGTGAGGGTAGCCTAGGATTAACAATCGCTCGGTAAAAAATGTAACCTTAATTATATTGAAAAAGAGCTAAAATCTATCCACTAATTTAGTTTAAACATTTTTTAAATTTAAATATAAGGCCTTGATTGATCGACAGTTATAAAAGAACAACTCTAAACTGATATCACCAACTGTAACTGTAGTGATTTTTATATAACTGGAGTATAGCAGACGGCCCACCTGATGGAAAGCGGTTACCGTCGCCTGTGGCCGTCTGCAACAGAATGTTACCAACGTCCTTCCAGCCTCAATGAGACTGGAACCTGGCCACTAATACTGGAGCATAACTTAAGGTTGTTATAGCGGTATAAGAGTCTAGACCACTGGTGGTGGCCATTCAGGCGTGCAAAACACCTACCACCACCTAGCTATGGTTTTTTTGTCGCCTTTTACGAAATTTGTATTCTTTCTCCATTCCTACACGGATACGAGTTGTTTTTTATTCCTAAGCGAATGAAATTTCGTAATATTGTTCGTCCATGATACTATTATAGAAGTTATTTTAAACCTTATTTTGTTACAAAATTAATGTCTGCATTTTGATATAATAGTAGCGCCATATTAATTTCACTCGATATTTGTGCCACTTAACATCTTCGTGTCCATTTTTCTTTAGTGGATAAGCCGTTCCTTCGAAGAAGTTCTCTTTAATAGCATTCGTGTAGTTAATTAAAATACGAGTCACCTTACACCGGGCCGACAATAAACCGAGACACGGTCAAGTCATATAGCGAACACTTTCTATGGAACCGTTCACACCTATCACAGACCGGTTAGCGGATGTTCAGAGACGAACAAAGTATCGCCCCGGTGTAATGTACCTAAGTCAGTCATACTGCTACAACCTGTTAATAATGCTTATTTGGATATTGGTCCTTCGAGCCGGATTCATAATAATTGCGTAACACTGGAATACCAATGTTACGCAATTGAAGACATGAGTGGATGAAGGTGATAAGTCGCATAATTCCAATTCTGAGTAAATTGAGATAAGTTTTACTTTAAACTGAACTGAACTGAACACCTTTTTCAACTTTTCTTTTTTTTATGCGTTATATCTATTGTCTAAGGTCTGTAGTCATTTGGCATCGACTTAAAGCCTTCATCTACGCAAAAAAAGGCAAAAAACCGAATATGCGATATATCACCTTCATCCACTCACGTCTTCAATTATTATGCATAGTATTCTTTTGTGAATTATAATCGCCCAGTAACAAATTAAACTTTGAAAAGAGTTTGTAAAGTCAGCTATAATTCTTCATTTGCGCTTTGATGCAGCAATATTTCACTACAGTTTCAAGCAACATTTTTTTAATACAATCAGTAATTTTTTTTAAAGTTCTAATATGTACTTAACTTTATTCAGGATTTGACTGGTTTATGAAATATGTTTTTTTAAATACAAAATAGGACATTCACGCGAGAATATTTTTGAAGGTCATACATACAAGCTAAGATAAAATCTACTACCAACTCGATGTATATTGCTTTGTAACGTATTATTGCTGTTTAAGGTTAATTAAAATAAATAATAATTAACAGGCAGTTGAAAGTCTATTGGTGTTTTTTTCTATATTAAACGCAAAAGAAACTATTTCCCTCTAAAAGAAGATTTACAGGCTTTTATAAATTATATTATTTGTTAGGCGATTATCATAATTTTTCTTCAATGGTGTTACCATATGTAGCATAATTCTTCCTGTGAATATCTATACAAACTGATCTTACTTCATTATGTAGTTTTAATTGTCATTTGGTGAATTTTGCATATCTTCGAGTGCGCTTGACGCGTATACACTGTTTCAATTATTTATAATATTTCTTGTAATCTAAGGTAAAGCTGGCAAAAAATTATGATGACTAGTTGAAGTAAATATTTTGTAATGTATTCAATGTTTTATTTTCATTTATTGTATACAATGCATTTGTTATACAATATACATTTACATGTGGTGGATGTGTGGAGTCACGAAGAAGGCCCGCGTCAGAAACTGCCGCATTCTCAATAGTCTTCATGCCCGTGACAAAGACAATTTGCAATAGTCACTTATGCTGGTACAGATACCGAAATTATGTGGGAGACAAATCTGCCCCACTACTTGCACTTGCAGTAATCGACATTTTTGAAGTTTTAATTTTTTTGCAGAAATGGTTTCCTAAGGCGCTAATAATAGATGAATCTTGTTTTTTTAGATGCACTAAAAAGTTACATAATATGGACAAGTTATTTAGATATGTAAAGATATGTTTACCGCATTTTTCTCGAAACTGTCATTTTCAAGTACTGCGTTTGCTATAAGGAGGATGTGGTATATTTTTTTAATAAGTAATTTTTTTTTTTCATTTTGTTACGTACAAAATACAATAGATATCGACTACCTGGTTTTTATGTCATATCACTAGGAGATTGCCATGTCGAACTCTCGCAAACTGACTTAAAGGCCTAGCTTCAAAGCAATAAAAATAAAATCTCGTGAACTATAATAACTTGCGGATAGTGATGTAGGTAATAATAAAATATATTTTTTAAATAAAGAACGTTTACTATATTAACTCCATTAAATTATGATATTCGAAACATTAACTATATCAACAAAATAACGATACAAGCACCAAAAAATAATTTGGCAACACTAAGGTAAATTTCCGTAACTCCTGATGTATTAACTGAGTGTTTTTGGTTCGGCTAATTCTGTATTGGCTATAAAAAAATAAAAGTTCTTGAAATTAAAAAAAAAGATAATCAACTTGTCATGTCTAAGTCCTGAGCCATAATTAATGGAAATGCGATGAATTTCTTTCTTTCCTTAAAATAATGCTTTGCCGCATATATATCATCTTGTAACTATTCCTACACTTCAGGTGTGATATTAAAGACATCTCAATTATTAATTTGATTGCATATCAACCAAATATTCCACAGTTTTCCCTATATTTATATACATAACTTAAGCTGGTTTCTTGCTGGTCTGCGGTAGCAATGGAGACGGTAACAAACATGCAGCAGTAGGTGAATCGTTATCATCCAAAATAGACTTGCTACCTTTAAATCCTGCATTCTCTTGCAAATTTGGACTGAACGGGTCATTCCTATGTACAACTTCGAATGGATCTGATGATTCATGCCTTCTTGAATCAACGAGACTGAACTCATCAAAATTTTCCAACGGAACGAAGCCATCTCTGGATGTTTGTGGAGCAAACGGATCAAATATATCCTTCTTCAATCCCTCAGGACTGAATGGATCTCTTTCTAACTTCGGTCCGTCTTCAGCTATACTATTGTCACCACTGAAATCTGACAGATCTATATCATAGTTAATATTGCTCAAGCCCGGAGCAAGATCTGATCCAAACTCATCAGGAGTTATCAATTCATCAATGGATCTTGAATCGAAAGGTGTAAATCCCAGTGGTGATGGAGTTAGTAGTTCTAGAGAGTTTGTTTGTTTTATATACCAGTTCTGTGGCGATTTACATGGTGAATCCTTCTCTATAACTTCAAATCCTAGAATATTTAGTTTTGGCTCTTCAATTTCAATGGTTGGTTCCATTTTTTTTACAGGTTTTAAGGCTTCTGGTATAGATTCTCTTGTGTTTGAACTTGGTTCTGTTGTGATAAGTACAGGGTCTCTGGTGATAGACTCTGGTTCTGTAGCGATATGTTCTGGTTCTCTGGCGATAAATTCCGGATCTGATGAGACTATTTCCGGTTCTTTTGTGAGAAGCTCTGGATTTGGTTTTCTAGTGTGTAATGTGGGTTCTAAATCTATTAGAGGTGCAGAAAAGTCTTTGAGTTTCCCTAGTCTCGGTAATTCACGCCGCGGCTTTATTTCTAATGGCGTTTTCTGAAGTACATCTTGAACTTTCTTTGCAATTTGTTCCTGAAGTTGAAATAAATAACAAATGTAATATTGACGCTAAAATGACTGAACAAGAAGTTTATTACTGTTCTAGAAATATGTGGATTTGGACGTGACAATCGAAAGCAAGCAGGCCTTCGGACGTCATTAAAAGAAGATGCGTTTGCTTTAACCATTTAGCTCTCCTTTTCTTCGTGTTTTTCAAGGGTAAACCATTTGTAGTCGGCACAATATGCATTCTTCTTTCATGCTTCTCTATTCTGGCATACATCCTCTGTCACACGGCAAATAATCTTGTCATTCATCACACAATTCATCAATCTTCTTTTAGCTACCTTTACTTTTATGCCCATCAACACATCAGTTTAAAATTATTTTCGACTCGTAGAATTTAACCATCATAGACTACCACTAAGGAAGACTCGAATTTCATACTTGAAAATACTTTGTTTACCTCAAAAGTGAGCGCGTTGTTAGCGAGCTGTTCCGCCCTGGCTCTGACGTCTTGCGTCTGTTCCGTCAACTTTTGGACGACGGCGCGTTGCTCCTCGGCCTCCCGACTCGCCCCGTGGAGAGATAGCGCCGCCGCCTGAGACCATTGGCAAACTTCATGTCATTGAAGAATTTATTTTATTTAGGTTTAGGTCATAAACCTAAATAAAATGATGGAGGATGGACAGAAAGTATGTATGGATGCGGGTAGTAGGACAGTAGGGTGGGGGGGGGGGGTTAGAAGGACAGTTACACATTTGTAGTATTCGGCAGAGTAGGCCAAATGCCGAATAGCAGTCGAGTCGTTGTATCTCTAATTGTAATATCCTAATATTCTTCGATGACGTAGTTTTGGCGGGAACTGAAAGGAGAGGTTGTGCTGTGCAGTTTTATTTTCTAAAAATGTTTAAAATTACTCTAAAACGAACAATAGTTGTAGGATATTCATATTTTTGAGTAGTAATTATGTGTTTTGTGAGAAATGTGAACTGTATAGTCAAATGTGGCTTTTGCGTTGTCACAAGAACTCCGTTGAATGGCACTAGCTGATTACTTACAGTTAAGCCGTGCTTACATATAGGCTTACGAAAACGAAGAAACTATATTGTAAACTAAGATCTGGCTTAAAGGCCTAGCTGCAAAGTCATATACCTAAATAAAAAAAATGAAATAACTTTTGAGGTAATACTGGTGCCGGTGCTGAGCAAAGAGGAACGAGAGTAGAGAGTGGTAGGAGAGTCGTGAGGGACGGGTGGTATTATTGGAAGTACCGGACTACTGCAATGCCGAATTAGTGACTCATTTATTTCTGGAGGTCAGCAGACAAGCGGTTCAAAGCGGTTACCATCACCCATGGATATTTGCAACATCAAAGGTGCTACCAAAGAGCTGGCCTGGTCACTAAGGGAGACATGGATTATCGCATACCGACCAGGGTGGTACCATCCAGTCGGCCGAATACCCTACCATCTGGCAGACTCTACTGTACTTTGACCCTGAAAAGGTAAATCCATCAACTCACCCATGAGCTGCCCCCGATGGAGGCCGGCATCGCCATGTAGCAGTCGAACTCCTTTCGGTCCATGCTCAATGACTCCGCTGTCAGGTTCTCGATGAACGAGACAGCACAACACTGGAAGACATAAATCGCCTTTTTCAGTTAAACCTCAAAAAATGAACACACCTAATAGCAATATGGTTGATATTAATTGTAATAATTATGTCATTGGCGTAAATGCAGATTTACAAAATGTAGTAGAAAGCACCACACGCTTTTTATTATAAACTAGGGCAGGGGTTGCCGCGGTCCCCATTTGACGGTCTCTGTGGTTGAGAGGGCTAAGCCTTTGCCAGTCTACCTCAATGCAACGCAGAGTCTCTGGGTTCGATTCCTGGTATTGTAAATTTCGGAAACGTGTTTTCTCCGTTATTTACTATGCTCTGGGTGTCTGGGATCGGCCCCAGAATAGACCGTTATATATTACCCATAACACAAGCGTAACTTGCTTAATTTGGGGATAATACAATGTGAGTTCGTCTGCCGATTATGAAAAAAATATTTTAGAAAATCTGTGCGAACCGCGAGAAAATGATTTTCTCATTAATATGTAAAAAAAAATACCTTTGTTATTGCCTTAACGAAATTTATTTAATAAATATTTTTTTCTATAAAATGTTATGCGGACCGCGATGGTCATTTCATTTCTTAAAACGGACCCCGAGCTTAACTAATTAGAGATCCCTGAACTAAAGGTTCCGGCAGACTTTGTTCTGCCCTGAAAAAATAAAATCTAGAACCCGATCTCGGTACCATCTATCGGTTCCAATTGCGAATCTAAACCGTTCGGGGATCCAGTCAAAACACACACACAATTTATTTCTAAGTGCGTGGAACATAAAGTCTGAATGTGAGGGGCACATTCATACAATATGGATATAAAGACTTGTATCCGACACATTCTCTTCCGCTCACCAAATTAGTGAAGTAGTAACCCCCTTCGCCGGTCATGAGCCGCTGCGCGTTGCAGAAACGGGTCACGAAGTTTATGTTGCTCACGAGACGAGGCGGATTCGCTTTCAACACCTGAAATACACGCAAATATGTTATTAGTGAAATAAAAACATATAATTAATATTACATATACATTCCCCCACCAATAAGGAACCTGCTGTCAGTTCAAGGGTTTAGGGTCAAACTCAAGGAGTTTCTTGATGACCACCAAAAATCACAGGCGGGCCAAAGACGTCATGTCAGCAACGATTAGGCAACTCCAAGCGCACTTTTGGAATACGAGAAATAAAAAATATATTCTATCTTATAATAATATAACGCTGAAGAGTTTGTTTGAAAAAGATTCAAATGACATCGACAATGAAAACGTCAACGTGACACAATGTTTTATTACCCGTTGCTTTCAAGTTGAAAATAATGTAGCTAAAGTGTCAAGTACATTGCAGCATCCTTTATTTTATTTATCTTATACTTAATATATAAAACTGAAGAGTTTGTTTGTTTGAATGCGCTAATCTTGGAACTACTGGTCTGATTTGAAAAATTATTTCAGTTTAGATAGCCCATTTGTTAAGGAAGGCTATAAGGCTATATATCGTCACGCTAAGACCAATAGGAGCGGAGTACCAATGAAGAATTTTTCAAAATCGGAGTTTATTTCCTTTTGAGAGCATTCACTGCGTGAGCTGCGTAAACGGTTAAGAAGTTTCGAAAAAAAAACATATGTGACAGAAGTGAGCGTTGGCCCAAAGCAACTATTTTACGCGGACGAAGTCGCGGGCAGAAGCTAGTTCAATCAGACATTTGCAACTCCAAAGGCGTCACAAATGCGCCGCTGCTCTCTTAAGGGAGACTTGGAACCTGGCCACTAATGCCGGAACACAACTCAAGGTTGTTACGGCGACATACTTTAGACCAGGGGTGGTAGCCATACAGTCGAGCAAATACTCTACCACCTGGCTGGGGGTGTTTTGTCGTAGTGTTTAGTCGTCGTTGCGTGTAGGATAAATTAGGATCGGCAGTAGTCCGTTGTCATTATTGGAAAAAGCAAACAAGGATATTAATATACTACAATGTATTAGTAATATCCGATTGAAAAATTAATACATAAACAGACAGAAGAATATATCAAACATGACTTCTGAGGTTACACGACCTCATTTTAACAGTTTTGTCGCCTCGTACGATAGGCCGCTCGTCCGTAGGAGATTGTATTCTCACTCCGTTCCTGCGCGGATGAAAAGTGAAGTGTCATCTATATATCTATCAAAAAGTGGACCTCGTCATTAACGTAATAAAAAAATACGCTGAAGCCCATCAGAAACGGCTTCATCACCATGTGAATGTCGAGGCCATGCAGCTCCTTGATAATACAGATTTATTAAGAAGACTCAAGAGGACAAAACCGTTTGAGTTAGTGTTATAATACTCTTATAATAATAAAGTGTAGTGCTATGTGCTAAACATTAACAAAGTGTCTTCTCCTTAATAAAGACAATGAAGAAGTGTGTTGGAATATAATTCCACTATCTGGTTGAACGTGTACAAAATAAAGCATTGCGAATAGTCTCATACAGATATAATTCAATTCGAACTCTTAAAACGTATCATGACCGACTGAAATATTACTCTCTAACATCCTTAGAAAATCGTAGAAGCACTTCAGACCTTATCTCTCTTCACAAAATTTTACATGGACGTATTGATTCACCCGATTTAATTTCTTTACTTAACTTCAATACCAATTTTCGATGCAGAAAACCAGCAGTTTTTTCCCTTCAAGTGTATCGTAATAACACTTCTTATTTCAATCCATCGGTTCGAATGTGTCGCCTTTATAATTCACTCACCAAATTAAATGCGTTAATTGATATTTTTAATTCTAGCCAGTTTAAGTTTATGAATAATTGTAAAAAAAATCTCTCACACAATCTGTATTAATACCTATTGTCGATTTTTCACTCATTTTTCTTTTTTAAATTTTTTATATTATTTATAAAATGAATATGAACAACTTTTTTTTAGTATATCTACTTTGTCGTTCGTTTAATTAGCGCATAGTTTGGAATATAATCTGGCCCTGTATACTACATTGTTATTATTTATTTTCAATGATTGTAATCTGTTTTGTGCTTAAAGAAATAAATAAATAAATAGGAAACGTGTTATTGGACACATTCTTGAGTTATATCTAGTTATTTTAGGTCAGATATACTCATTAGTCTTGTTCCCTAGATTAGATTGTAATTTTAATGTTGCATCACTAAGAGGCATCATTTAAGGAGAAAAAAATTATCTATCTGTATGGCAATGGGTCTCACGGGTATACCATGCGGACACAAAAATCTGCGGTTAAAAGAAAAAAAAAAAATGTGTCTCACGGTGAATATGAGGGCCGGCAGCAGGTCGTCGGCGGAGGCGGGCGCGGCGCCGCACAGCTGCAGCACGTGCCGGCAGCAGCGGCGCACGCGCGCCAGCTTGCCGCCCGGCGACCACGCGCTGTCCATGCCCAGCAGCTCTGCCCATAGACAACAAGTCTACTTGTATACTCGGACGTATGGATTATTACAGTTTTAGCTGTATATCCGCATTGATGCAGTTAAACTTATTTTATAAAAAAAAAAATACATTTACGCTTATATTTTCCTTTGGAATACAGCTAAAACTTTAATCTTTAATCATTCAAAAGTAACATTTCGTGGGTTTGGATCCTTTTTGCGTAACAACGTCCAATCTGTATAAACGTTATAAACGCGAAAGTGTATATAGATTTATGGACGAGTGTTTGTTACTCTTTCACGCAAAAACTACTCAATGGATTTTGATGAAACTTTACAGTAATGTAGATTACATATCAGAATAACACATAGGCTATAATTTATAAAGACATAGTATGAAATATCCAGAATATAACGATTTTCCATCGCCACGCGGGTGAAATATCGGGCGCAGCTAGTAGAAACATAAATGCAATATAGATAAAAAAACCTAATATATTAGAAACTGTATTATATAAAATTTTAACCCTTTTGAGGGTACAAAGTTAATATTATTTCTATCCAAAGCTGCTAGCTGCCAACAAAACTGCCGCGCCAAAACAAAGAATTATATCGTCTCTTTTACTCTAACACAAATCATACGTAGTTAGAGGGAGAAAGCATGAGTTCAACGTTCGTTTCAAATATCTGTATTTGACCACAAATGTGGTGGGTTCCCAATTAATCGTGTGTGACAGTTCGAGCAACAAATCTATGGTCAGTAGCGATTTCCAATAGGCTGAGTAGGCTATATGTCTCACTTAAATTCTAAGACTTAATAAGATAGTTCTTATGAAGCACACAAACAATTCAACATGTAATGTATCCACACTCATATAAAATTTCCTACAATTTGAGTATCCAGTCGCTTTTGATGGCTACGGCAGAAACCAAACCATCGAACCCATACTTCACAATTTACTAATTACGAAAAGATTGTGTAGTTAAGACGGTAGTGCCCAACTAATTCTAAAGTTATATTGACAAAAAATTTAATTAATAGGATTATGAACCAGGGTGTCGATATGTAGTCGTTATTGGCGGTAAAATTTGAATGGCCTACAAGCGGCAAATGTCTAAATCCGCCCCTGTCTGTCTTAAAGGTTAACACGTACCGCTGATGGCTTTATACAACAGCTGCCTGCAGGTGGCGTTGTTCCTATCCAACTTGCACTCCAGATGTTTCTCGCCCACCCAACTCAGCTGCTGGATACGTTCTGACATCGCTCGGTCTAGACGTTCATCGTCTGTGCCAGTTGGCGAGAATACAACTGAGGGTTGTCTGAAATATTTTTTTTAATTCTCCTTAAGAACCAATTGAAGACGTGAGTGGATGAAGGTGATATGTCGCATATTCGGTTTTTGGTTTTTTTTGCGTAGATGAATGTTATAAGTCGATACCAAATGACTACAGACCTTAGACCATAGATATAAGGCATATTTAAAAATAAAACGTTGCTAAAGGTGTTAAGTTCAGTTCAGTTTCAAATAAAAGTAAAACTTTTATCTCGATTTACTCAGAATTGGAATTATGCGACTTATCACCTTCATCCACTCATGTCTTCAATTTTCTTAAGATTTTGTTTGTTAGTTAGAGCATAAAACAAAGAAATGAATGTGTCTCGGACGCCCAACAGAAGTTATAACTAAAACTATTTAACATTGAAATTGTTTAACTTGAGAAAGGCTTAGGTTATTACTTAAATTTTAGGTATATGGCGCGTGGGTTAGAATGAGAGAGGTGGAGCCTGCCTACCGCTGCCGTATGCGTGAGAGAAAGGGAAACCGTACAGACTGACGCCGTAACGCGTTACGTAACGCAGCGGTTTACCCTCCCATAAGATTATGTTATCACTTCAAAAAATCATATATATCAAAAATTAAAACGTTAAAACTCACTCGTGCAAATAAGTCATTGCGTGCTTTTCAACAAAGTCCATCAGAAGCTCCTTTGTATCGGAATCCACGTTGGTGAAGTGAGATGACGTGTCCATGTGCTTCATGAACCTCTAGGTAAAAAAAATGTGGTTTTAAAACTATCTTACAAAATTTAATAAAACTACGTTCTAGCGATTTTAAGCGCGGTAATTTATTTGATTTTTATTATTCCGACGTTTCGGCCACTTTTCAGTAGCCGTGATCACGGAAAACAAAGACGTCCAGTGTCAATGAGTATGGCCGAAACGTTGGAATAAAAATGAAACAAATTACTTAAAACGTAATATATTCTAAAACCGTTAAAACGTAGTTTTAATGTGTATACAAGTTGCGAAAACTTAAGAAAATATTATCTTATAAAATTGTTGATTTTAAATTATACGACATACACAACACACGACTTTTAATTACTTGAAAATCTCTAATAAATTACTCGAGTTATATACAAATTACAAATATCGTAATTTTTGTGATAATATAAAGTCAAGCAGTAATCCCTTATTACGGTTACCATTTTCCATGTTTAACAGACAATCATACTGAAACTTACAACTTGAATAAAAAAATAATTGTCCTCTTTTTATGAACTACTAGCTGCGCCTGCGGTCTCACCCGCGTGGTGATGGATCGTTATATTATGGATATTTCACACTTTATAAATTATAGCTCGAGTTATACTGATGTGTAAGCTACATTATTATAAAGTTTCATCAAAATCCATTCAGTAGTTTTTGCGTTGCGTAATTATTTTAATTCAATTGGAGTTTACCTTTCCTTTGAAGCCCCCCCCCCTGGTCTTCAACTATATGGCATTGCAGGCAATTTAGAGCATTGGTCTATCTAGTGGTATGCGACCGATGTGCAATCTATGAGCTAGGACGCAAAGCCGTCTATCGAAAGTTATCTTAAACCTTTTGTACCCTACAAAGTTAATATGATTTTTGTCCAAAGCTGCCCGCTGTCATAAAAATTGCCGCGCCAAAGAGAATTATATGGTCAGTTTTACTCTAAAATTACACATTCTAAGTAGTTAGAGGGAGAAAGCATCAGTTCAACGTTCATTTCAATTATCTGTATTTGACCACAAGTTTGTGGCGCTTCGCAATTTGCCGTGTGCGACAGTTCGGGCAACAAATCTGTGATGGTTCCGTCTTAAATGGTTAATAGGAGTTCTTGGCGGGAACTGAAAGGAGATGTCATGCTGTGCAGTTTTATTTTCCAAAAATGTGTAAAATTACTCTAAAATGAACAATAGTTGTAGGATATGACAGTTTTTGAGTAGTAATCATGTGTTTTTGTGGGAAATGTGAACTGTATAGTCAAATGTTGCATTTCGAGTTGTCACAAGAACTCCGTTGAATGGCGTTAGCTGATAATCCATTTCAGCTCGTATACGTAGGCTTATGAAAATGAAGAAACTATATTGCAATCTAAGATCTGGCTTAAAGGCCTAGCAGCCAAGCCATAAACCTAAATAAATAAAAGGGTGAATAACATTACGCTGTTACCTGGTACTGCCTTTGAACCATTTCCGACAGCTCGTCAACGGTCGTGACGTTCGCCCACTTGATCACGTCCATGATGAACGAGTGCACGAATATCCTCGCGTCCCTGTCGATCTGGGGGGTAAGCGTTGGGAAACGGTGGCGGAAATCGCGCTTCATATTCTCATTGACCATTGCGGGTATTTTAAACTCGGGCTGGCGTTTCTCTGGTGGATGGTCATGGTCGTCTGCAACCGTGTTATGTGCTGCATTCAATCCAAATGAAAAATTTACTCCAAAATTTAGCAGAAAGGCAGAGGACCCACTTAATGGTAAGCGGTTACCATCGCCTATGGACATTTGCAACACCAAAGATGCTATAAATGCGCCGCTTCTCTCTTAAGGGAGACTGGACCCTGGTCACTAATGCCGGAACACAACTCAAGGTTGTTATGGCGACATACTTTAGACCAGGGATGGTAGCCATTCATTCGGGCAAATGCCCTTCCACCTGGCACCTTAAAATGGGTGGGAGGAATAATATTAATATTATATAAAATTATTAGAGTAGGACATGTTTGCTGAAGAATTTCTAGCGCCGCTTCTTCTCTTCTAGCCACATGTTACGAAGCGATGGTAAATTAGATTAGGCTCCCATAGAGTAAATAATAACCATAATAAATTTGTAAAACCAACGTTTAACGCATGATAGTAAGTAAACGGTATACCTGACGGGAAATTGTAATTAGACCTTTTTATAGAGCATTTAATTTCCTTCAAATAACGAATTCATTAAGTCAATGATTTGGGAGTTCCGAGACAAAAACCCACTTGGTAAAAAAATCTAACTTTGCGATGATAGACCCTGAGGATTCAAATTCTCACAATAATCTTTTTTTTTGCGACAAAAATGTAGTTTTTATTTGGCAAACTCTAGTAAGATGCGTCACAAATATTTGGAACTTCACGTCTTTGTGATGTAATATACCAGTAGCACAGTAATGTGTGTGTGTGTATGTTACGGGCACTGCCAGAAGGTTAAGTGAACTTAAATTTACTCTGGTATTATTATCCAAGCCTTTTGGGTAATGTACGGAAACTTTTAACATTAATTAATTAATTTAATTTATTTTGTGTTTACCCTCATACATCTAGGTCTTCCCGAAACTCACAACAAAATTCCAAGGTTGTGAGTGACCAGGTTTATTTGTTGACCAGTTTAGTTACAATATATAAACAAATACTGGTCCGCCAATGTAAATAAGCCTATATTGAAACAATATAAAAATATTATTTTTAATAAATGAAGATGTTACCCGCAATGCTCTTTTTAAAAACATTGAACTTCAGTATATTGGCTTTCTTTAACGTTTCGCTCTGCCGAAGACGCTTTTCTTCGAATTTAGAGAACGATGAATGCGTAGCTAGCTTCAGACTGCGCTCTGTCTTTTTCTGTTCTGGCTTCGGGAGTGTTGCTGATGAGGCTTTTTCTGAAAATCCATATGAATTATTTTCTAATATACATTTCGCTTTTTTTTAACGAATTGGACAACTTACTTACGCGCCTACGGACTCTATCTCATAGGTGGCGGGGAAAATGGGGGACCTTGTCTACCTGCTTAACATTCGATAAGTTAAATTTGGTAAGTTCTATAGTAAAGAAAAGAGTTAGGAATTAATAAAAAAATCTCATTTTTTGCCTATAACTTCTTTAATTTTTAATTTAGGGCAAAATGTTATATGAACATATTTGTAGGCAAAACATTTTGCTACAAATTATGACATTACAAATTTTTTGTAAGACGCATAGTTTCCGAGATATCGCGAAAAAAGTGTTTTCACCACTTTTTCCAAGATGGCGGCCGGGGGACAAGGGTGGCGACCCCACAAACTTGAAGTTAAGCTTCTATTGACCACCCACACATGTTCCAAAAATAAAATTGCGTCCTCTACAAATGCAATACTCGGCCCTTAAATTGTAAGATTTCAATGGAGTACGGGAGACTGGGGCCGGTTGTGACATTTTTTTTACAAATGGTCATATTTTTTTATTCGTTTGATTTTTTAATCTATGCATAGGTTTGTTTAATTAAGTAACTACTCAGAATTTAAATTTAATATGTTTTTTATATACCATACTATCAGAAATTAAATGAATGAATAAATTTTGGGAAAAGAGGCGTGTAACTTTCAGCCCCACGCCAGGGGCTGGTTGTTACACTACACGGGGCAAAATGTTACAATAAAAAACAAACGTTATAAAAGACTTTTTATTAGGAACAATCATCAATGTTGCGCACATCCATAGGCTGCAGCTTACGCACAGTGTGGTGGAAAGGGTTTTTTCTTTAATTGGTTCAACAAATTCAATATCCAAGTGCGAAGAATTATTGTTCAATAATAAGAGCACAGGATAGGATGAAGATGGTTTCACATTTGCTATGAGATGTTTTATAAATGTTTTGAATTCCATCCCTTTCATACGGCCACTTGAATTCCCTGCTCCAATGCAGTCTAAATGTCTATCGCAAAAAAAAACAACAATATTTAATTCGTAGGAAGATAAAATATACATGGCACCGGGTTTCGCACCTACATTTGATGCAACGCAGAGAGTATCTAGAGACCCTCCCTGTTCTGATGTGATTAAAATTTTTCTGTTGTTGTTCACCTCTTTCATCTACGTATCAAGTACGCGATGTATATCTATATAATACGTCGGCCAATTTAAAAAAGAAATTATCAACATTCGTTTTATTAAATGTTGTGCCCTGCTCAAGCTGGTAGACTATGTTGTTCTTATAGGTACGACGCTACGGGTAAAACGCTATCAGCCAGTCAGCTCCTGTTTCTTTATTGTCAAGCCACGATTGCGGCAGTACTATATTAAACTTCACACACAAGCAAATGCTAGTTGTCTGATATATTTTGGCGTCAATTCGTAGTAAATTTGGCAGCATAGTTAGTTAGTAACTCACTAAGATATCCTCTTGTTCGTCGTTGAAATGTTGTCTATTCTTTCGATACCCAACTGTAAGAGGTTCCATAGTTATACCCTTCTCTTTTGATTTTTCTTATTTCTTTAAATATCTTGTTAGGGTCACATCACATAATCCAAAGTCTTTTGCATTGCCACGAACTTTTTTAGTTTAATCCTCCTCCAAAATGGCTGCTACCTGTTCGTAAACGACTATAGTTATTTTGCCACTCTTGGTTTTCGTTTTGTACATCCTCGTTCTACAAAAGACAACTAGTTATATAGCTTAAATCATATCCTTTGACAAGAAGCACAACAGGGTAGGTAGTGACAAATCACAACCTGCCCCGAGCAAATGTCACTTTTAGCCCCAACACCAAAACTGACCTTTCAATGTTAAGTAGTTAAAACACAAATAAATATAACTATATAAACGTAAATGCATCGCAAAAAGAAAATATTAAGGCGTAAATATTACATTTGAAACTTCTCTGCTTTTGTGGAAAACGGGTTATAGACCAATATTACTAAAAATTTAAA
The DNA here is from genome assembly GCA_012273795.1 of Dendrolimus punctatus. Taxonomy (NCBI): domain Eukaryota; kingdom Metazoa; phylum Arthropoda; class Insecta; order Lepidoptera; family Lasiocampidae; genus Dendrolimus; species Dendrolimus punctatus. The sequence goes on from CM022537.1 coordinate 19,286,497, forward strand.
ATGTTACAAAACTAAGATTTTAATGGCAGCACGTGAGGGCTCCTTACGTAAAAACGTTAGCACAACTGGCTCGCGCGGGGTGATAGCCGAAGGTGGCGGGACTATTTACCTCTTTCTAACGTCATTATAGCGTTTTCTATTTCGCCACCATTGCCACTGTAACTACTTACCCCTGTCACAACCAGCCCTTGTCTCCCCTATAAATAGAAGGGTATTCCAAATTTCAGCCTTACACAATCAACTAGTTTTGTTTTATCCACAATTTTGTACCTTGTGTAAAACTGCACGTTTGTCTGTACGCCCATTTGTTATGAAGTCCTCGATATATTCTTTTGTTTATTTTTAAAGTCAAATTAACAATGTACAACAGCCTTGGCAAAATCTGTGATTATAATGTACTAGCTTCTGCCCGCGATTTCGTCCGCGTGGATTTTTTTTATAAAAAGTATCCTATGTTACTTCTAATACCTCCAAGAATATGTGTACAAAGTTTCATGATGATCGGTTGAGTAGTTTCCGCGTGAAAGCGTAACAAACAAACTTATATTTACATTTATAATATTATATAAGTAGGGATAGTCTTTGACAACAAATTATTATGATCGAATTTTGACCCCATATGTCTCCAAGCTAAGCAAGTTACTGTTACTGGCTATATACTCGTACAAAGGACCACTCACGGACACCCAGACCATAGGAAATAACGGAAGTTCGTTTACGAAATTCACCATGCAGCAATCGAACCCGGAGTCTCTGCGTTACAGCTTAGCCCGCTCAATCACAAAACCAAAATTATCTATCACTCATCAATCACGTGAAATCTTGAAACCTTGATGTTTCAATTTTTTTACCGTGTTTTCAGTTACATAGTCTTTCGAAACAACCTATCTGATTACAAGGAAGGTGAAGTTCATTTAATATCTAAACCAATTCAAAGGTCTTTTAATACTAGTGTCGTCAAATTAAATGCATTTAATAAACTATTGGTTCCTATATTGGTTTGAGCATATAGAGAGTGAATGAAAGCAGAATCGCAAAACAATGATATGACAGCAATGTGACTGAGATTGAGTCGGGGCCGGTAGACCGAGACGTACTCACCATGATTAAATTGCAGAAAGGTCAGATAGAAAGTAGTTTAAATAAGCGTGTATGTATGAAAAAAGTGATGAAAGTTAATGAAGCGAAAAGTGTTTGTCATGATCGTAGCAGGTGGAGATCCAATGGTCTCTGCCTGCCCTAATGGGAAACAGGCATGACATTATGTATGTATGTAATAAACTATGATAGGTCTACACCCAACTATAATACGGCCGGCGTAACTTGGCGAACGTGAACATAGGCTCTGCGAACTTTAGAGCATGTACACTCGTGTGATGAGTGAGCATACGACTCGTCAGTGAATACAATTGCTCACCCTTCATCCCTGTATTTTTTTTATGCTTTGTACTCGTGGGTCACTGTATTTTCTTCACGAGTTTACATGCGCTAAAGTTCGCAGAGCCTATATTCACGTTCGCCAAGTTACGCCGGCCGTATTATACATATATGGATTCTCAGAATAAGAAGGTTTTTCGTATGAATGATGGGTCGGAGGATAATTGATAGACTATAGTTTATTAAGCAACTACTTGTTACTGATTTAGTGGCCATATAGTTTATTTCCAAATCGATATCCATAAGCATTTTACACTCAATCAGCCTTCCCAATTCGTGCGGATCGGATCTAATCGATTTAATACTTTATCGATTGTAATGATTGTATGACATGACTCGATAAAAGAGCCGTAAGGTCAATTAACAACCTTGCCCCTTGAGAGTCTCTTAGGGAACGCTTTAAGGAAATCGGTATTATGACGCCTACTAATATATTTATAATAATTTATACTCATAATAATTTGAGTTTTTCTCAAGTTAAACAAGTTCAAAAGTAAATAGTTCAACTTAGAGTACTTTAAGTTATCACTTCTATCGGCCCGAGACACACGTTTTAATGCTATCTAGAACTTTTGAAGATATCACCTTAATCAGAACCTGACGGAGTTGTCCCCTGCCCAGAGATTCCCAAAGTGGTCGATATCGACCCCTGGGGTAGATATCGGTGTCCCAGGGGTCGACATAAACGAAAACTAATTTTGGAGGTCGACGAGCTCCTACAATCGATCCCTATTAATTATAATTAACACAAGTACTTATTTAAAAATTTCAAGATACTTTATAAGTTGTGTTATACAGTTTTATTAAAAAAATAATTACCAACTTAAGTATTATTAATCGTAATTTGTATTAATAATTATTAATTACACTTAATATTTAATTAATTGTATGTCTAATTATGCTGTTAAATTTTGATGAGAAAATGATGTTAACTGTTTACCCAGTTAACCGCAAAGTTTTTAAATTCATAAATATTTTATGTCAATACAAAAAAAAACTGGATTTCTCAAGTAATTTAGCTATGGGGATCTGAGGTATCACTTCATTTTGGAAAAGGGGCCCTTTAGAAAACCTCAAATAACTCTTATAGATATGCATATAATTAATCATGACACATATTATATAAATTTTCAAGTACTTATTTTTCGTTGATATTGAATAGTGAAATAATTTATGCAACATTTATCGGTTTCAGATAAGGTACAAATGGAACATGCACTGAATAATTACTGATAAGGGCAATCTGTAAAATGTTAAGCTAAATGGGTTACTGGCGCATTCACCTTATAAATATACCACTAATAATAAAAACAAAATCCTTGCATTCACACAACTACTACTAAAACAAAGTAAAGTCATGCCTGAAATCGTCGAACAGGCGAAGTTACTCAACATATTCAAAAAAATTGTAAGAGAATAGTATCTCACACTTTAATAAATATCTAATTTATATATAAATTACCTTATTGGTATATATATATATTACCAAACCCTTCCGAAGCGGGTGAAATGATTTGTATGAAATTTTGTGTTTTATTTGCTTGACAACATTTCTTATTTATATTCCACTATAATTTAGCATTGAAAAATACATACAACCCTAAATTGTCATCATTCTACCACCAACCCCTATTTTAATAGCGATATCAGTAATTCAATAATTGTCTACTCTGTTTGTTCAAGTTCATTCGAGTTTAGATTTACATTTGTTCCCGGTAGATGACATTGTACCTGGGTTCTTCTAGATTTTTATTTTTTAAAGGCAGGGCAATGTCTGCCTGGTACAGCTAGAATAGTATATATTTGTGTATATAATATTAACATATTCTATATTATTATTATTATTATCATATATATATATATATATATATATATATATATATATATATATATATGTATATAATTAATAAGTGTCTCAACTATTTGTTTTCTCTTTATTTATTCTACTTATATGTATTGTGTATTACTTATATGTATTTTATTAAATACATGTAAATAGGGTACTATTTACATGTATTTAATTCGCACACCACCATCATTTTTCAATTACTTTCACATAACCCACAACTGTGGTTGCCTGGAAAAGATTGCTCTAACTCAAGACTAAAGCAATAAAGCTGCATTTGTTCCTGCCTTTACATGAAATGACTGTAAATAATCTATATGTGTATGTGGTGAACAATAAAGAATTTTCTATTCACAATATAAATGGTCTTTATTTTTTCATATGACACTACACCATTCCATCTTCAGACCACAAGGCGCTCTGGTCTACACCGAAGTTTCACAGTGGAAACACCATCCGAAGAAACATTTTGTCTCCACATTCATTCTATGTACAGCTGAGCTATGGTATACACTACCAGAGTCCATGTTTCCCGAGAAGTAGAATCCTAGTATCTTTAAGTCTCATGTGAATAGGTAATATTTAAGCGTGCACCAAATGGTGCGCCATATTTTAATAAAGCTAGAAGGAGTGTGATATTTCCCTAGAACATATTGACAATGTGACAAAAACTTATGTCCAGCCACCCGTAAGTAAAAAATTGGTAAATTTGCAACTATGTATGTATATACAACAGTAAATAATTCATATACCTACATTCATCATAATTGGTTAATTCTTAAAGCTGTGTAGAAGGTACATACAATCATAATCACAAACCAAATCATTTTGACATGGATTCCTTAGATCAATACTAAATATTTACCAATAAGATAAACTGCAATAATGCTAATGTGTCTCATGATTATGAACTTAACTGAACATTCTGGGTAATTATCCAAACACACATAATATAATCCCAAACTGAGCAAGTCACAATTTTGTTATGGGTAATATACAACAGACCACTCAGGTGTTGATCTCACTTACCTAGACCATAAATAACAGTAAATTTGTTTATGAAATACACGTAAGGAATTAAACTCAGAACCTCTGTGTTACAATGAGGTAAGCCATTGCCAAACCCACTCAACCATAGAAGCTGTCAATGATTTCCTTTACCATCGGCTAAATATTTATGATCAGAAATCTTTTATTTAAAACAAAATTACACATCAATTTCTACATTATGTATGGACACAATTAAAATTAATATTAAGTCATATTATACGACATAAACTCCTCGAGACTATAATAGGTGTGCTCGACTAATAATTTCCTGAGCAGTGTTTTAAATGAGCTGACGGATGGTGACCACCATAAATACATTATAAATATTATTATGTTATTTATTGGACTGTAGTATTTGCAGTTATTTAGTAATACATTACATTCACATTTAAATTACAAACAATGTTTAGCTAAGAGCTAAAAATATCATAATAAAATTATAGTATATATATAATTTTTATTATAATTCAGATAGTCTCAAATAGATTACATTCCTTCATTTAGCACAATATAATTTCATAGGTCACTCACCAGCTTTTCTTTGCCTCTGCATTTGCTCCCTGTGGCACTTGGAGCAGTAACCCTGCCATTGCGGGTTGCCAAAATAGTCACAGCCATTCTTGCATTTCAAATCACTCTGATCGATCCTCAGCGACGGCATCTTTGATGCAAAATTCATATATCTATAAGATCTTTGTAAATTTGGTCCATACCACATTTTTAAATATAATTTGTTAAATCTACTGAGTTTATATATTTTTATATCAGAACAACTTAGATTTAAATTTTTGATTACAAAATTTTAGATCATTTTGATTGTATATAAGCATTAATTAATAACAAATTTAGATCATATCTTGTAAATTAGGCAATGTTCAGGGTTTTTATCAAGTAACAGAAACATTGCAAGTTTTGCAAGAGTCTGTATTGCAAATTTCGAAATTAAGCCCCGGATTTAAAATTGAAGCAGCACTGTTTACACTTAATTTCGTTTCCCTAATTATTCTAAATGTTTATTTAAGAAGAAACAGTTCGTAATCACCGAAAATGGCAATATTATCATATTCAGCCCATTGTCCAAATTTTACGCGACAATAGCGATGCTTAGCTCGGCAAATAGAACACATCTCAATATAAACTTTAAACAATGAACAGAGAATAGTTCTTAGTCATTTATATAGCTTTTTGTTATCAGAAAACGCACTTCACTATCGGCGATAACCAAATGGACTAACATTCTATTTTAGTGTGATCCTAGGTACGTACGGCTGGTATTCAAGGTTTATTTTACTTATGTGTAATAAAATAGCAGTTACCTTTGTATTTGTAGGCTCAAATCACTTAGTTTAGAGGAAAATAATAAAAAGATCCCCTTCACAACAACTCATCGCAATTTTTTTAACACAAATGACATTTGATTTGCTGTCATTTTTTCGACGTTTCGTTAAACTTTAGTCTTGCCATCTTAACAAAGGATTCCTTGATTGAGAAGTTAAATAAACATAAATGAAAGCAACGAAACACTAGCTTTATTTCAATATCATTTTTCTAAATGTTAAATTAATTCTAGGCCCCAATAACTTTTTTCTTGCGGGAAGGCAATGATACCAGATTTCGTTAGTAGGTGGATTCATCAGCAACAGGCTGCCATTCTCCAGATTTATTTTCACTGAAAATTAAAACAAATATATTTAAATCTTTATTAAACAGCACAAAAGTTGTATTATTTAGAACATTTTAATTTACGACTTGTAAACCCTATTTTCGTTGCCATGCCAACACATGACAAACTTGTGAATAAACAATTTTCCGACTATAACTTTCGCTTCCAATAAATAAACTGAATTCTATGATAACAATGGATTATATGCAAATAAAAGATGGACAGTATACAAAAACTATTTATACCATGGTGAGGACTTAAATAATTATTTATTAATGCAAATAAAGTATATTAATAATGAAAATATTTTGTCGTTTATGCACTGAAGAATGATTGTAAAATTTAATCAATATTAAATTATACAACAATTACACATAAAATAGTATATTATAGTAACTTTTGGTAATACTATCGCTCTCATAAAAGGCATATACACGTTCCTACAGTACAGTCTTGCAATGGGCGGGGCTTGCAGAACTCGAGGCGCATTTTATTCGGTGTTATAGGACACAGTGCCGGCTGCAACAACTTTCCCAGTCCTGCAGTTCGCGGTGGACTGCAATTCAGGACTGTGAAGAGGCCCCTTAAGTATTAAAAATAAAATGTTTCATCGGCAAGCTGTACCTTATCCGTGCAGGAACGTAGAAAGAATACCATTTCCTGCGGCTGGGCGGACAGTCGTAAGAGACGACAAAAAAAACCACAAACATGTAGTAGGGTATTTGCCCGTCTGGATGGCTACCGACCCTGAATTGTTTTCCGAGTTGTGTTAAGAGAGCAGCAGCGTATTTGTAGAACCTTTCATGTTGCAAATGTCCATAGGCGATGGTAACCTCTCCATCAGATGGGCCGTGTGCCTGTCTGTTGAAATCATGGAATAAAAACCTACCTTCTTGGTCGGAATAAGAACTTTAAGTTCTTAAGGTCTACAAGAAAGAGAGAGAAAGAAAGAAAGAAAAAGATTTATTTAGAACTACAATAAACACCACTTAAACTATTTAAATTAAAGCAAATAAGTAAATGTAGTCCTAAATTGGTCATAGCTCAGCAAAGTTGCCGGTTAAGATAACCAGCGCTGATCTTCCGCTAGGACCGTCTGTGACATACACGGACACGGGCAAATGAAAAAAAACAGGTATCAAGTGAATATACAAAAATTGAGATTGAAATAGAGAGAAAAAAAACCACAAACAATACTAAATAATAAAAGACTAAATACACATTATTTATAAAAAATTGACAATGATTTACATATTATTTATGAAATTAGATACAGTGATAGAGAAGAACTAGACTAATAAATGATATAACATTTAACACACACTGACATGACTAACACAGTCGGGATAGATCAGGCACACCCTCCACATGCGCACCATCATATTGCACTTGTATCATGAATAAGATCGGCTTGGCACATTTGATGGTCATATAAGAACTTCTTCAGTTTTAGTCTAAATCCATGAATAGTTTTTACATTTTTTATAGGGGGTGGGATATTGTTCCAACATTTGGAAGCTGCATACCTGAAACTACCCCTAAAAGCCGCTGTGCCATGTCGTAGCGTCACAAGCTGCGTAGCACATTGCCGCAGTGCAGCTGATCTTTGTGAACCGAACCAAGAAAGCTTTTCATACAAATACAGTGGAGATTGAAGCTTAACTACTCCGAAAAGTAGGCAAGCAAGATGAAGTTTACGGCGATGCTTCATTTTTAACATGGAGCATCGGTTCATAAAAGGCGTCACATAATTTCTAAAAGGAATATTAAAGCAAAATCGTGCACATGCGTTCTGTACTCGTTGGATAAGTCTCTGTGTTCTGCTCATTAGCCGAGGACCAAAAACTATATCGGAATAATTAAGCTGGGACAAGACTAGTGACTCAACTAGTTGGATTCTTAGACTCTCATTTAAATATGGTCGAATCTTATACAATATTTTAAGTTTATAAAAACAAGATCGGACTGATTTGGCTACATGACTTTCGAATCTGAGTTCACTGTCAACGTATAAACCTAAGTTTCGTGCCTCGTAAACTCGTTCAGTTGGTACTTCATCAAGCATGACTGTAACTGTTGGGTTAAGTTTTATTAAATTATTTTTACTCCCAAAAAGGAGGTATTTGGTCTTGGACGGGTTTAGCACTAAGCAATTATTTTTAGACCACACAGCTATTCTAGACAAATCTTCGTTTAGTTTTGAAATAGCACAGTCGATGTCAGCAGGCTTAAATGAAATATATATTTGAGTATCATCAGCATAAAGGTGAAATTTGCAATTTTGTATTTGGTGAATGATGTCTGCTGTGTATAAAATAAAAAGAAGAGGGCCCAAAATTGATCCTTGAGGTACTCCTCTACTCATCAGCAACTTTTCTGAAGTAGAAGAGGAACCATCGCTATGATCAAGTCTTACGAATTGATTACGGTTACTTAAATAGCTAGTGAACCAGCTTAACGCTTTTCCGTCAATACCATAATATTTTAATTTTGTAAGAAGCAAGTTAATGTTTATACAGTCGAAAGCGCGGGAGAAATCGAGCAGTACGAGCAAAGTGCACATGCCATCATTTTGCGCACAAAGTATATTATCCGTAACATCCAGTAAAGCAATAACCGTACCACGACCCTTTCTAAAGCCTGATTGTAACTCCGGTAGAATACCATTAGACTCAAGGTACTCTGTTAATTGTAAGCAGACTGCTTTCTCTAAGACTTTTGATAAACACGGTAATATACTAATTGGTCGCAAGTCTTTTAGACCAGTTGGATTTTGAGTCTTAGGTATGGGTCGGATAATTGCGTTCTTCCAAGTATCAGGAAATATACTTGTGCCTATTGATGTATTTAAGATGTGCTTAATTATGCTCAAAGTGTTAGGTTTTGTCAACATAAGCATGTCAAGATTTATTAAGTCACAACCATTTGCATTCGATTTTAAACTTTTCAAAATTTTTTGTATTGCATCTAGACTAACCGGCTGCAATTTAAAAACAGCGTCACTAAACTTATTGGGACAAGCATCTGAGACACCAGGTGTGTTCAAAAAATTCTTATTAATGCTATTTGGGTTATTGAAATTTGGGGGAAGTTCTGTGCTGGTTTTGGGAATAATAGTGTGTTTGAGGTTCTTCCATAATAATTTTGGGTTGTGTATTTTGTTGTTGATATTGTGTTTAAAGTATGCTATTTTTTCGCGGTAGAGCGCTTCGTTTACAGTAGCTTTTAATGATTTATAGTAATCCTTTTTACTTAATAATTTGGTTCTGTGATAATCCTTTAGAGCTCTATCACGCAGTTTCATCATTAGTTTTACAGTGTCAGTAATCCACGGATAGGAACAATTTCTAATTACGCCCGATCTTACAGGCGCATAAAGGTCAAACAACGATATGACAATGTGACTAAAAACGTCAACTATTTCATTGACGTCAGCCATTGTCAATAAAAGATCCCATCTTATAGCCTGCAAGTCAATCTTGAAACTATCTAGACAAATATTTTTAAGCGGTCTGTACTTTATTAATCGTGGTGTTGGTCTGTCTTGCTCAATGTTAAATGAGCAGACTACAAGACAGTGACCATGAAGGGCGCCTAAATGATCGAGTTCAATTTTTTTCGAATGTAAATTTGTACAAACTACATCAATGAGTGTTCTCGAGATATCAGTGAAATGAGTTGGTTCATTGACGATTTGTAGAAGATCAAAGTATGCTAGTAACGCTAATAGTTTTTGTGTTTTTCCGTCTGTTTTGTTTATAAAGTTGATATTAAAATCTCCAAGTAAAATCAAGTTATCATAATAATCTGTAATGGCATCAAAAACAGGTCCACATTCATCCAAGGAGGTCGATACGCTGTGCCGATTACTAGCTTTTTTCCGTTTATAGTCATAGTGACCCACATCTGCTCCACAGTACTGTGTAGTGGGCTCACAGGATGAGGCCAGGTGCGCGCATTTAAACCTTGCCTTATATAAAACCCAACGCCTCATCCACGTGAACGCACTTCGCTGGGGCGAGGTATATGACGAAGTCGGTACCCTGGCAAGGTTGGAGATCGACCTTCCTCACCCACTCTAAGCCACGTCTCATTTATTGCCAATAAATCTAAGCCATAACGCATAACAGAGACTATAAAGTTATCTTGATTGGTTCCTAAAGAGCCTGCATTATACAAACCTATTTTTAAGTGTTTATTGATCATTTTCAATATGTAAAAAATCTATCCATGTAACACAAAAAGTATAAACTAAAGTTAAACATAACAAGTTATAAAATACTAACATTACGATTAGTTCGCAATTTATACACAATTTTCCTAAATTAAGGTCAAATGATGGCACAGTTATAAGATAGTAACATTTACGACTGGAATATGAAAAGTGACACATTTTAAAATAATTCATAGCCGTAAAATAGATGATTATAAATACTGCACATATAGTTAGATATAACAACAAATTGTAAGGACGGATGTTTACTAAAATGTTTACACGAGTACATATTGAGTTTAAAAAAGTATACGATATAATTTGCCCTGACACATAGTTTTTAACAATGCTAAGTAACATTATTAATTTCAAAAACACGAGCTAGGTCATTTTCTGAACGAATGAGAAACGCTTGTTTGCCATCACCTTGCCGAGCAAAAATGCGTCCTTTTTTTGTCCAAGAATATCGCCAGTTCCGTTTGCGACATTCTTCACGGACTTTATAAAATAAGAAGCGGTTGAACCGTGTAAGCCTCTCATTTATGTATATGCGACGAAACAACGCCGAAGGCGACGCTAGTCCAATATCCGCTGCAGTCAAGTTGCGCCGCACGCGTGCGGCGTGTAAGATTTCGTCGCGCAGATTACGACGCGCGAGCCGCACTACAACGCGGCGTGATCGCTCCGTAGTTTCACTTCCGCTAACGGCGTTACTCATACCAACGCCGCCAATGCGCTCAGCAAATACTACGTCCCGGCCCTCAATCTTGACTCCCAGTTTCGCAGCTAACACGGTTACTATCTGGTACACATTTTCGCCTTTCTCTTCAGGGAGACTATACAAGACTATATCATTCCAAGAGTTGGGGGGAAGCTTTAGGCTTCAAGCTCTCTACTGAATCATTCTTTCTAGTGCAAAACTGGCAAACAGGCAGACGGTTCACTTACTCACTTAAGCTACGTTCCACATGAGCCTCACAACGTCCACGCTCACAACCGCGATTTTTCCCGTTCCACACGCTTGCGGGCGTTACAATCGTAAACCCAAGTGGAACAGATTATTCGATCCACCTCTTGACACGGTCGTCGTGAGCGTTCCGTAAGCCAAAATTATGAAGTAATTAGTGACGTTTTCGCGGCTACTATAACGACTGTGGTTGGTGAGTGGAAGGTACATTTTGATCGTTGAGAGCTAGTTGAGGAATGTATCCCTAATAGAAAGGCGAAGCCGATGCCACCATTTAGTACCTATAGTATAAAGGTTCAGACAGGAGGAGTGGGATAGAAGCGATGGGGGACTAGGAAAGGGCTGATGGGGTTGGAAAAAAACCTGTCATAGGAACTGTCAAAAATCTTAAAAGTAACAAAGATGCAAAACACTTCCAACGCAGAAAAAACTTCAATCAATTACCTTTACAATTAAGTCCATTAGATGTCATTTGTTACAAAAATTCCCCTTCCTGTCTTTCAACCCTAAAATTGTCCTTAAGTACTTATCAAAGGGCAAAGTAAAACAGCTTTAATTTCCGCATCATTCCGATAACGAATTGCGTAACGATACGATAATCTGTTACATGGGAGCCCTGGCTTGTTTACCATCGATTCAAAGAGGAAGTGTTCGATTCAAGGTGACGTATTTTGCAATTGATATCTTGCGAAAATATCGCGATAAACGGCAATAAGTCAGTGGTGTATTAATAGGAGGTTAAGTGCATTAATTATTTAAGTTTTTGAGGTGAAACTACTTCTGACTCGTGATTTGACGACTGACTCGATGAAATGAAAAAGCGACACCAAAAAGAGAGAAAAGATAAACACATAAGTCTATAAGTCTACGCCTGCGAGAGAGAGTTGTCTTCCGGCATTAGTGACCAGGTTCCAGTGTCCCTTAAGAGAGCAGCAGCGCATTTGTAGCACCTTTGGTGTTGCAAATGTCCATAGGCAATGGTAACCGCTTACCATCAAGTAGGCCGTCTGCCTGTCTGCTGAACTCCTGCAATAAAAATAGAGACAAAATTGTCTGCGAGAGAACGAGATACGAGTTTTACGTTGTGCAGCACAAATTAGAGAGTCAATAAGACCGATGATTAAACATAGGTCCAGCTAGGACCGAAATAAAATTGATAATATTTTTAGACTAAAACAGTGAAAAATTGAAAGTGATACTTGAAGAAGTTTATTTTGAATTATAATATGTTGATGGATGTAGGTTAAAAGAATTATATTGATATCAATCAAAGTTAGAGAAGAATTATCTCTTAGTATATTCTCTGAAGTTTCACGTCTACTGCGTGTGAATTGCACACAGACACATTTCATCATAATCGTTTATTACTATTTACTTTACTCTGTAAAGTAGGTAAAGGTGCCGACTAGGGTTTGACACGCGGCCTACCTACGGGTTTGTAACTGAAAAAAAAAATATTCCGCGTCATAAAGATAAATAGATTACACGAGCGAAACCACTAGTAATGTACTAGTTGAGAGAAATTACAGCTCACGGTAATTAATTAAATTTCCATCAATAATACTCCTAACTTGTCAGCTCTTCACTTGTTGCTATTTTCAACGATTGATGATTGATGGGAATTATTTGTGTTGTATTTACAATTTTGAAAACTGCTGTGCATATAATCGAGTAAGAGCTTCGAAATCTCTATATTATTGAGTAATTTACCAGCAATGAAGTATAACGTTTACAAATTACAATATTGTTACAACCTAGGCCCTAACAAAGACAAATTCCATGTACAGATTTGTAGAACCACATTTATTACCCGTCGGCATTTGAACTAATAACATTGAAACTATTGTAATCCTTTTATGATCGTCTTCTTTTGTTCACTTATTTATTGGCATACGTTTCCAATTATTGTTGAGAATAGCCTATTGTCCATTGTACTCGCTCATTATCATAATTAGCCAGGTGTTGTGGATTCATTTTCATTTGGGCGGCAGTCAAGCGACGATTACGATACGAGCATGACGTGTGTACAATTGGGGATCTAATAGTGACAGACTTTGCACATTTTATTGAATAACGTCCTTCTACACTACGTTTGGATTTGTTGTGTTCGGTTATGTTTGTACCTGTGTTACATGTTTGTATAGTTCTAATAAACTCTATAATCATTTCTACGGCATTTTAATTCGAGTCTCACATCTCAAATATGATAAAAAATTATTGGAAAACCTAAATTAAAAATCTCTCACTACGACACAGACCCAATTAAAATAATAGGCTATTACGAATAACTAACGCACCTCGTCGTATAACGAGGTGCTTGATAAGATTAACGAAGACCAATATATCGGATTAAGATAAACTATAATAATTATTATTCATGATAATTTACTTGGATTATAATGACTTATAAAAACTTTTTTGTTAAATAGATTTAATAATAGAAAATAGTTACAGATGTGTAAATTATTGTACACTATCAGATACAAGTGAAAAGGTAACAAACAAACTTACATTCACATTTATAATATTATAGTAGGGATGTTTTACGCAATAAATAACGACTTGATTTTTAAACAAAATGAGCGAACCTTAGGCAATACCCCACGTCGCCCACGCTTTACGCCGCCTCTGGCTAACACCATAATATATTAAGAAGTGTGCAAGGAACATTGATAACCTATTTTAAACAATGAAAGGTAGACTATGAGCTTATCGTGCGCATTGCGTCTTCAAGAAAATTATAACTACAAAGAGGATGATGAGGAAAATTGACAATATTATAGAATTATTATAAGGAAAGAAATATTGCTAGAACTGATAATCGAAACAATAGATATCTTGTTTATAATTGGTACTAAGCAATATAAAGAGTTCAATTCTACCTATTGCAATAGAAATAGACATTTTTAGCAATAAACAAAAAACGAAAATACATATACATACATAGTTCGTTAAAAGGAACTAAAATGTCTCAACACGCAACAAACCGCACTCACAAAATTAACACATTCATATATATTCACATCAAACTGCATAAAACTGACTTCTTTATTGCAAAGTAAGCCAGTTTTGTATTATATACACACGCAAATAATTCACCGGAACATAACATAACGTACACATGCTAAACCTAATAACAACATATGAACAATAAACCTAGCTAACACAGCTACACAATACAATTGGATAACCAACTACAAGACATATAACACTCGGGGATGGTCCTTGAAATGTAAAATTACCTACTACTATAGAATGTAACTACTTATACATAAGATACATAAGAACCATAAAAATAAATAATAACAACTTTGAGAATTAATAAATATATATGTGGAAAAAAATATTGTAATCCCTTGGGAACAGTTAAAAACTCTTGTAATTTAGTAAATAAGTATAAGATATTGTCAATTAGATGTAATAAACTTTTGTAAATCGAATAAAACAAGTAAGGCAACAAATAAAGATCCACCAACAACTTCCAACCTCATCCAACCAAATCCAAACCAAATTCTATACCTTATCCACCCAGTCATACCTCCCATTCATCCCCAATCAGTCTCAACCTTCCACAATTAAATCATTGCGTAAAAACTTTATTTACCTTAGCTAAATGAAATGAATAGGTAGTTAGTTAGCTAAATGAAACGGATAGGATTCTATAGTAACAATTAATAAAAGTAGTAAACCTAGGTAATCTCGTTCGCCTGGGAGAAAGCTGAAAAAAAAATTAAAAAAAAATAGAAATAGACAGATTTAAACAATGGTCTTGTTTAGTCACGTTTTTCGGGCTATGCTTTATACGACGGGAATTTAGTTGAGGCACCCTTCGAGAGTAGTGTAGACGAAGTTTTGACGCTTTAGAATATTATCAAGAAAACTTGTGTGTATCAGTTCTAACGCACGACTGGCGTTTACTCCTCAAACATTCGCACGTGCGCGGCGACAGTGGCGGAATAAGAAATCAATTGTAGTTGGATACTCTTGCTAAAACTCTAAAACGACCTGACTTATTTGAAAATTATTTTTTAATTTTATACGCTACAATATAGGGTATTATATAATACAGGGATAGTTCAAAACAAAAAAGATAATGGTTTTGAGGTAATGGTTTTGAGTTAACGCTCGAAATTTCACTCGTCATAGAATTTCCATTTCGGGGGTTTTATATGAAAATCAATTTTTAAGGAGTAAATCCCAAAAAAGATTTAGGCTTCTATAGGGCTGCCCTAAAGGCTGGTAACGTTCGTTAATATTGCCTATTACAATACCTGGATTATATTTATTATCTGTACCCGTGACTTCGCCCGCGTGGATTTTTGAAGTGATATCTTCTTATAGGATGGTAAACCCTTCGTTACGTAACGCGTTACGGTGACAATCTGTCTTTCTCACACACAAGTTATCACTTGCGTCGGGCGTTCCGAGACGCACACGTTTGTTTATTTTATCTTCACGGAACCCTAATTTTAAAAGTAGCCTAACATCAGCTACCTGCCGGTAAAAGTCACTTCAAAATCGGTCGAGCCGCTTCAGAGATTGGATGGAGCAAATGGTTTTGATTTTTTACGCGGAACCCTGAAAAATGTAGCCTAACTTACTAGTGATAACGTCAGCTATCTGCCGGTGAGTCCCGTAAAAATCGGTCAAAGCGTTTCAAAGATAACCTGGAACATCCAAATAGACAAACAAAATCCGGTCCGAATTTATTCCCTAATTTTTTCATTTTTTGTTTTGACATTACAAACAGACATTTCAATTTTATTTATCGGTATAGATTACAAATGAAACATCCTCTACTATTTGCAATACTCGTAATGTGTGCTGTTGTAAAAGCCATTACACTCGAATGCGAACACTCGGCGGTGGCATGAAACACGAAGTCGTCCTTAATAGTACCACTTAGGATATAAGTGAAGTATAATAAGATAGTTGAAGTTTAGCGACTTTTATTTGATTGTGTACCAGCTGCGGTTTCACCCGCGTAGAGATGGAAAATCGTTATATTTTGGATAATTCACACTATATCTTTATAAATTATAGCATACGTGTAAAGATTCATCAAATCCAGTAGTTTTTGCATGAAAGAGTAATAAACACCCATCCATACATCCGGTCTTACTTTCGCGTTTATAATATTTATAGAGAAAGATAGAGAGACAATATTTGAGAAATGGTTTTATTGAATTATCATTTTAGAAATAAAAACAATGTATTTAAAAGCCGTGGTGGCCAACGGTTTGATTCGTATTGAGTTAGTTATTTTTTAAAGAATTAAAATTCTTTCTTTCTCCTTAATTAATGTGCTGCCAGTTTTGTAGATAGGACTGGAACCTGACCGCTAATGCTGGAACAGAACTCAAGGTTGTTATGACGGCATGCACTAGAGCAGAGGTGGTAGCCATCCAGACGAGCGAATACCCCACCACCTGGCTGTGGGTTGTTGTCTTCTTTTACGACATGCCGCCCAGACTGTATCCTGGCCGAGAATCATGCACCACTTAGGCAGTTTTCTGGTCTAATGTGTATATTATTACAATTACAACGTGCTGACTGTGAAGGACAACATCATGAGGAAATATGCATATAGAGATTACTGATGTGTAAACTCCGTCAATCCGCCATGCACAAGGCCCATGAGTAAACAATATTATCACTGTCTATACACCTTAACAATTGACTTAGCACGACTTATAGCGGCATCTAGAGTGCTAGAAAATTGGACAAAAGCTATCAACCCTTACAAAAACATTTAATTGATTCCGTATACTAAGTTTAAGTTCATTAAACTATTACAATGTATGAAAATACACGTGCCACTTATAAACAATGTGGCAATATATCATCATTTATAAGAAACCTTCAGTCAACGTGTAACAAAAGAATTAAAACGGCTGCATTATAGATTTTCTACTC
The DNA here is from genome assembly GCA_012273795.1 of Dendrolimus punctatus. NCBI lineage: Eukaryota > Metazoa > Arthropoda > Insecta > Lepidoptera > Lasiocampidae > Dendrolimus > Dendrolimus punctatus. The sequence continues at coordinate 19,303,589 of CM022537.1, forward strand.
AATAGTATTAGAATTTGTTCTCTACCTGACAAAATCCTGACAATGTTTAGACTTCCTCTAAATATAAACAAAGTCTATGAAACGACAATATAAAAATAATTTTGATTTTTTGTTCTATTTCAGATAAAGGAATCAAGATTCGAAGACGCTATAAAAACTTTAAACGATGCTATGAATTTTAACCCCAACAGAGCTGGATTGTCTTTACTTGGTTATTGCTACTACAGAACCCAAGCATTTGTAGAAGCTGCTAATTGCTATGAACAACTGTCTGCCATGCATCCAGATATACCTGAATATAAATTATACTTCGCCCAGGCGCTGTATGAAGCGTCCATGTACGATGAATCTTATAAAGTAACCATGCAAATCACTGCTCCGGAGTTAGAAAGAAAAGTATTCAAACTACAATCTGCTATAAAATACGGTGAAGACGATACTGTCACTGCTAAAGGATTAGTGGATTCTTACCCACACGAGGATCCTGATAAAGACATAAATCTTGGTTGTTTGTTGTACAAAGAAAACCAATTTGAAGAGGCTTTACACAAGTTTTCCCGAAGCCTAAATGTGCTTGGGTTTAACGCTCATTTACACTACAATGTGGCATTATGCTATTTTAGATTGAAGGAATATCCTCAGGCATTGAAACACATCACCCTAGTCATAGAAAGAGGTATCCGTGATCACCCGGAATTAGCCGTAGGCATGCAAGCTGAAAACTCTGAGGTTAAATCTGTAGGTAATACGTTAACATTACATGAAACTGCTTTAACTGAAGTGTTTAATCTAAAAGCTGCAATCGAGTATCAATTGAAAAATATGGAAGCGGCCCGAGAAGCCTTAAGCGATATGCCGCCAAGACATGAACATGAATTGGATGCCGTTACACTACATAATATAGCCCTAACATATATTGATGTAAAGCCGACAGATGGTTTTGAAAAACTACATTTTCTTCTCCAACAAGACCCCTTTCCACCAGAAACTTTTGCAAACCTCTTGCTACTTTATTGTAAATTTGAATATTTTGATTTAGCTGCAGATGTTTTGGCTGAAAATGCCCAATTTACATATAAATACCTAACCCCTTATTTATATGATTTTCTTGATGCGATTATAACAAGCCAAACTTCTCCGGAGGAGGCATTTCAGAAGTATGAAGACATCGCGTCAAAACACGCTGAGCAATTGAGAAAATTAACCAAAGTAGTTCAAGAAAGCCGTTCACAAGGTGACAACGATCAAGTTAAAAAAGCTGTTATAGAATACGAGGAGGCTTTGGAAAGATATATACCTGTTGTCATGGCACAAGCAAAGATATACTGGGATATGGAAAACTACGGACAAGTGGAGAAGATATTTCGGAAATCCGTTGAATTCTGCAACGAATCTGACGTGTGGAGGTTAAACGTTGCTCACGTTCTATTTATGCAAGAAAGCAAATATAAGGAGGCTGCTAGCTTCTACGAGCCTATTGTTAAAAAACAATACGATAACATTCTGGATGTAAGTGCCGTTGTTTTAGCTAATTTGTGCGTATCCTACATCATGACATCGCAAAACGAAGAAGCTGAGGACATAATGCGTAAGATAGAGAAAGACGAAGAACAGCAAATTTTCGAAGATCCTCAGAAAAAGTTCTATCATCTCTGCATCGTCAATTTGGTTATTGGTACTTTGTATTGCGCAAAAGGAAACTACGAATTTGGTATTTCACGAGTGATTAAGTCTTTAGAGCCGTTTAATAAGCGTCTTGGCACTGACACGTGGTTTTATGCGAAACGATGCTTTTTATCGTTTCTAGAGAATCTAGCAAAACACTTAATCGTCGTTAAAGATAATACAATTAAAGATTGTCTATTGTTTCTCGAAGGTTGTGAGACTTATGGGCGGCGCGTGAGCACTGTGATTGAGAGCCCTTTTCAGGAAGAGGATGCTAATACAAAAGCAAAGCAAACTGTCACATATGAGGCACGTTTATTAAGATACATGTTTTATAAACTACGTAATATCGATGACTCAGTTACTATTAATAAATATGAAGATCTGAAATAAGTATTCAGTTTTATAAGTACTTCTAATGAAATAATGAAGTAAAATGGTGTATTCACTTTCATGTAACCACTGCATGTTTGGAAGTAGTACATATTTGCTAATTAAGATGAAGAATTATATGTTCGCTACTTCGTCCACGCTCGACTTGAATTTCCCGCGGGATTTTCGGGACAAAAAGCACCGCAGCATTTAATAAAGAATGTAAGCTATCGTTATAGTTAACAATTGTATCGGAACAATTTTTATACACCCGAATAAGTACATACCGCTTCCAGGAAAATTCCCGGGATGAAAAATCACGCATTTTATAGATCAGTAAAAACTCACATTGGAATTCTTTTTTTTCGGAAAAACTCCTGCGAGATACCCAGGATAAAAAGGAGCACAGATTGGTTTTAAATCTAAGAATTTGCTGTCGATCAGCGAAAACCGCATTGAAATCGGCTCAGTAGTTTTTACGTGAATCCCAAACAAACAGACAAGACTCTAGACAATCGCCATCGTTTTATATTCTAGGTGTTTTTTTTATAGCTTCAATGTACAGACACGGCAAGTGTGATAATAAACACAAATAAAATAATGTCGTGCAGTTTATTTATATTATTTACTTTACCAGATGGTATAGCTTTCTTATCTTTTCCTGGCTTCCGAGCATCTTTATGCTTGAGTATGAAAGGTCTCTCCTGCCCTAGGGATACTGAAGCAATGGGGTAACTTGGGTCCAGGTCTGGCTCGTTATCTCTATGTTCGCCCATATGATCGAAACCATTTCTGTACCTAGAAGTGAAAATGAATAATGCTATGTAATAAAATGCTTTTAAAAACTTGATACTGGGATATGTAGTATGCAGAGAAGTATTCTAGCTATATTATCAATTATTCTTATAGAACTTATACAGTACATATCGAGAGTTTCATAACAAATGGGCGTACAGACAAAAGTGCAGTTTTACACAAGGGTGTGAATAAAACAAAAGTAGTTGATTGTATAATGCTGTAATTTGGAATATCCTTCTATTTAGGTAACTACATTGCATACTGGTAAGACTTTCTAAATTGTAACATGCATAGATTTTATTTAGTAAACAACAAAAATATCTGGTATTTTTAAGTATACGTCCATTTGTTATGAAGCCCTTGATACGGTGTTGCCAACACGTTGTTACTCTAGGAAACACTAGGAATTCATAGATACATGAAATTCCGCTTGTCTTCACCACCGGTAATATTACAAACGTTAACGTGGTTATCTCTGTCATCAAACTCAGACAGATACTCAAATTCACATATGTACATGAGAAAGTTAATAGCAGCGAATGATAAGAAAACGGCAATGCAAAAAAGAAGGGGAAAGAAATCTGTGTACTGATAAAAAAAACTCAAAATAATAGTAATGATTCCAGAAGCAATCTGGCATAGTAGTCTCTAATGTTGCTAATTTAATATATTTGAATAATTTTGAAGTGTTAATATCGAATTAGCTCGTGGTAGCATAATGACTATCGCAGACGTCATACACTCAAAGGGCGCGGGTAAGGGCCTGTCCGCACATCGATATTTCACTGCGATGTTTTTATTCTCGCGTATTAAATTCCGCGATCGGAATTATACCTAATACGTACTGCGAATAAAATTTCGTATTATTTTTGTCAGTTTAATTCAGTTCTCGGCTGAGACGCAGATTTAAATTGGACAACCGAACTAAAATTTTAATATATCTAATGCAAGGCGGCGCAACAGACGTATCAAAAGATGTCATAACATTGGATTCACCCACTTACGGCATTGAGACCCATGAAAGGATTTTTTTACATAAAATATATACAAGAATTACGATAATACAGAAAAAAGTTTTTTGCTATTATTACAGAATGACAAAAAATCATTCGATAATTTACTACAAATTTCAATGGCGACGTTGCACGACTGAGCGAAACGCGCGAATTTTATTCCACAGTGCGAACATGGCCATACTTACTTTAAACGGTACGAAATATTCGTACGGACATAAACCGCACCGAGGTGTTCAATTTGCATCAAGTCACAGATTTTTCCCGCGCAAGTTGTTTACTTACCTACTACTTTTTACTTACTTACTACTACTTTTAATCCTATAATATTCAATGTGTTACAGAATTACGAGAAAAAAAAATGTGCGATGAAATATCGCAGTGCGGACAAGGCCTTAAAATGCTGGCCAGAACGCATGTTATTATCACGAACTAATGAAGATAAACATCCTGATGAAACCTGCACATAGAGATAACCGATGTGTGAAATCTACCAAACCGCCTTGGACAAACGTGGCGGGTATAGTGTCTGTTTCTCTATAACGGGAGGTCCGAGCCCAGCTGTAGAATATTTATGAACTGTTATTATATAATGTCGAAATAAGATCATTTATCTAGCACAAATTATTCTTACTTATTAACTAAAACGAAGTCATACTTGACACCCTTCAACTTGAATAGGAAATCTCTCAAAGCCAAGACAGGTGCTGGCCACGGCAACGCCGGTACCGTTACATTAGAGTACGTATATGTTATACCAGGGTCTCCGTAAGCAACTTGTAAGCGTGGCAAGGGATATATTTTTCCAAATACCCTGTAACAAAAATTCTGTCAGTTACAATTATTGTTATCAACACAATGCGAGATATTTTTGGATTACATTTTTTTAGTGAATATAACTGATTTTAACAAATTAATATCGTAGACCATCTTCAAAATTCCCAGGACCTAACTCAACCAGATTTTAAATAATATAAAAAATACATTTATTTGAAATCAATTTAAATACAATTTAGTAAAACTTCGCTTCATTTTAACAGTTACTTGGTGGTAGGCTGTTAATTCGTTAGAATGGCTGTTTGGTTATTGCAGGCAATAAAAAAAATATGTAGGTAGGTAACCGTAAAATATATTTTACTTACTTTATTTTTGCCAAATCACCTGTGAAATATTCAAGTGTGTCTTCGAGCTTAAGAAAAAGATTTCGAGCCACTGAAACTGGTATAGGGACACAATATTCTAAATCCAAACCATTTTCTTTGATCGACTTCCACATAATTGAATTTCCATTTATTTCCTTTAATTCCTCCATTTATTTGTAAATAGTACTTTTCTGTAATATTTTAAAATAATATGGCAACTTTCATAAAAAAATAACGTCAAAATGACAGCTCGTAATAGGTATAATAGGATTTTAAAATCAATTTCTAAATTATAAAATATTCTCTTAGAATGTATAGTATAACATTTTGTTTATAAAATAATTGTTTTTACCTTGATAAACGGTAGATGTTTATTGTTTAACTTTAAATGGATAGGTACCAGCAAAACTTTGGTAAAAATCGTTCAGCAAATACATTTTAAACCGACAACTAAGAACTCAGTGTTGCTTACTTTATAACAAATTCCATTAACGTTTGGACATTAAAACATAATTTGAAGAATAAAATATAAATCTTTATTATCGAAATAATACCCATTAAAATTAAAAATTCGAGAAATTTATAAACGAAGTGTTAGTGCGGGTGACTTGCTCTCACAACAATATTTTTGTTTGACTGCATGAAGTTTTTAAAAGCACTAGAATCTGTTAGAAATCTTTCCGTTGATATTGAGTTATTTGCATTCCAATACTGGCTACGCAAAGTTTCTATTGAAGATGTGCTATGTACAAGAGTTCTCGAACTGAAATAAAAGAATAACTTGTTGAAATGCAACATCTTATCTTTTATAATATCCTTGAAACTTTGGAGGGAAGATGAATGAGGGAAAGTATATATTTTAACAATATCTTACTAATTTAATTAGTGATGTTCTCTAATGAAGTCAGCGAAATGAAGAACACTAAAGGAAAATTAATTATTTCTATCAAATTCAAAATGTATAATATGTCATTATACCTAGCAAAATCTAAGAGGCAATCCTTATCATGATATACGGAATATTCTCTGATTCTCCTTATCGTGTCGCCGTTATCAAAATCAGATTCAAAATCATATTCATACAATTTTTCAATAATACCGTCCTTATCTTTAACTGTCCATATATATTCACCTGGAAGCCCTTTGAGTTTTGGTGCATCGGAGACTAATGGTACTAGGCCATCTTCTTGGAGTATATCACTTACAAGGCCATTGCTGTATCTTGGCCAGCTTCTGGTAGTACTTATTTCTACACCAGACTGCCTAGAAAACTTCCATACGGACTTCGTTGTTGCTGGACTTTACATTTATGAAGAAACTTTTCTATCTCCGATTTGACATCAGAATTTAACAGGTTTTCTCTAGTTTTCACAATAAAGCGACTGCAATATGCTTTTAACTCTTTATCTTTGGACTTAAAAACCTCCTTCAATAACTCCATTAGGCTTTTTTCAGCATTTTCCTTTTCTTTCATTAATTTCGTGATACGGGATTTCAAAAACATGTTCTCTTGATTTGTTACTAAGTATAATTGTTGGAAACTAATGTACCTAGACTTATTATCTTTTATTTGCTTCTGAGTTTCTTCTATATGTTGGACTAGCCTATTTTTCGCCATACTTTCAAGCTGGTATTGTGTGCGAATGTTTTTATTTTCATGCATAGCTGCTATAAGGAGCTGGCCTAACTTCTTTCTTTCGCCGCTAATTTCTTTTAATTTTTGCAAAAGTGATAAAGTAATTACTCTATTAACGGACTCTTGTGGCTTATTTATATATCGTAATAACACTTTAAACTTGGGACAATATCTTTTTAAATGCACCAATAATGTTCTTAAGTAGTTGAGTATGGCAACATTGATAAAAATGGCGGTTAATTTGAAATATCGCCAAATTTTTACAAGTGTTAATTTAAAATTTAAGCTGCTTTTCATATATGAAATAATTTCCTTTTTTCTGTTATACAGTGATACTGCCAGTGCTCCAGCACCGAACATAACACATTGGCACACTACCATTGTTTGTTGTTCTTTTGCAGCTTTTATGCCATTTACTTGACTCTTTTGTTCCACAATGTTTGGTTTTGACAAATTTTTGAAGAACAATTTGAATGGTTTTATGTTAAAATCTAAAAAAGAAAATCTGTTGTTATTTACAAATTAACTACTTCAGTTTCAGTAAATCTACATATATGTAGTTGTTAGAAAGGCATAACCACCACATTCACATTCAAATCGCATCACCTTTTATGCTGATACTGAGAATATTTAATAAATATGAATTGAACAATATTGTTTATATATATTATATAGGAAAAATTGTACTATTGTTGGCGTCCCAACAATTTTAATTTTTTTATTGCAGGAGTTCAGCAGACAGGCATACGGCCCACTTCGTGAAAGCGGTAACCATTGCCTATGGACATTTGCAACACCAAAGGTGCTACAAATGCGCTGCTGCTCTCTTAAGGAAGACTGAAACCTGGTCACTAATGCCGGAAAACAACACGAGATTGTTATGGCGGCATACTCTAGACCAGGGGTGGTAGCCATCCGGTCGGGCAAATGTCCTACCACCTGGCTGTGGGTTGTTTTGTCGCCTCTTACGATAGGCCGCCCGGCCGCAGGAAATTGTATTCTTTCTCCGTTCCTGCACGGACAAAATTAATTGAAGCTGTTAAAAAAAATAACAATTTTTAGTCATACATTTGTTTTGTATGCTACAAAATATAAAAAAAATTAACATATGTTTTCAATTTAAAAACTAGCATATATATGTACTAATAATGTCCCATCAACAATGGTGATTAAAATAATAATTATATAATTTAATAAAATATACTACCTAAAGCAACCTCCAGATCAACTTCTTTCCTTCTCTTGAAGTAGAAATCTAAAGAGCACATTGCAACCCACATAGCTATAGCCATTCCAACAAGCCACTTTAAAGCAATAAACATTTCATATAAAAATTATGTCCCCAATATATTTTAAAAATCTCTAAAAAACACTGAAAATGTACAAGGAATTTATTAAAACCAGCTAATATTAACATAATTTATTTTATTTATTATAAAATATATGACACATTTTGACATTTTCACAGAACATAAATATTTTTTTTCTCAGATGGCCTGATTGTTTTAATAAAAATAGAGGTATTTATTGTTACAATAATTCAGTTATGAATTATAGTTCCTATGGCTTGAGTTTAGAAAGTAATTGCTTTAGATTGGTTTCTAGAAAGAAACTTTTAGAGAAATGTGATGAATGAAGGAAATGATATTAACTAAATCGATGTGACTATTTGTACGGGTACTGGACGAATAAATCATATTTATTCGTACATTTATTCATTTAAAAAAAAATTAAGAATGAATTGGATGATTAGTTTGTTTTTTACGAAGTGTCTAGTCGTCCGCTAAACGGATGAATAAAATAATTTAATCGTCCGATTATTCAGATTACCAGATAACCTTTTAACTTTTTATGAGTACTGGACTTATTACAGAAGGGTCACGTTAATAAAAATGTATTAAACAGATTTTTTAATTATTTAGTATAACAATAAATAGATGTTATTGGACGATTAATTCATCCGTTATTTTATTCATCCGTTAATCGGAGGATTAAATTACTTTATTCATCCGATAATCGGACGAATAAGTTATTTTAATTATCCGTTTAGCGGACAACTAGCAATGGTTAGGTTAGGGTTATTTTTTTTTTTAGCAACACGAATGATTAGCGTATCTTCTCTGGGAGAACTTTTTCTTGGCCGAGCCTTTTTAAGAACATTTTTAACAGTTCCATGTGTAAAAATAAAAAAAAGGTTAGGTTAGGTGATTAAATTATTTTATTCATCTGATAATCGGACGATTTAATTGTTTTATTCATTCGTTTAGCGGACGACTAGCAATAGCCTTTTGTTTGTCCAGTACCTATATTAATAATTATATTATTTGTACGGTAACCGTATTAATAATTATAAATTGTTCGTACAGTACCCATATTAATAGACTCAGCCTAACTAAATACATACCCCATGTGAAGTCTACATTATAATTTTAAGCAAACTGTTTATGTTGCGAGAAATGTTTTTGTAATTATTTCTGGAATTCAAATTCTTGAAACAGAGTTGTCTTGTCTATTTTGATTTTGACTTATTGAAATCTCAAATGTATCCCACTTTATATTACATATTCAATTTTTAATTCTAAATAATTTCCTAATTTTGACTTGCATTGCTAGACCTAATAATATTATATTCTTTTTATACCAATCAATATTGTATTGTATATGTGTTTTCCAATTTTTATCTAGAAATCTTTTGTAAAATACACTCATTTCATCAGCAGATAAATTTTGCTTTCCTTCTGGCAAGTGCTTTTTAAGGTATTCTTCTCTTTCCTGCAACATTAATATAAATAATTTAGGGTTATTTGAGTTAATTCACAATACACACATACAACAATATTTATATCGAGGGCTTTATAACATATATGTATACACAAAAAGATGCATTTTTTTGTTGTTGTTTATTAAAAAACTATACATGTTACAATTCAGAAAGTCCTACCAGTATGCAAGTTTGCCTAAAAAGAAGAGTATTCCAAATGTCAGCCTTATACAATCAACTAGTTCTTTTTCATTCACAATTTTATCCCTTGTGTAAAACTGCACTTTTGTCTGTACACCCCTTTGTTATAAAGCCCTCAATATGAACAAGTTTCATTGAAAAATAATGAAGTATACTACAAATTGTCAACTTTTACAAAAGGAAATAAATCTAGTAAATGGTACTAAACTGAAATATATTATAAATATATTAATAATGTAGATTTTAGTAATCTCCATAATGCTAATAAGCACATATTAAATTAAATATTCCAGGGCAATTTCAATATTTGAAACACATTCGCTCATAGTAATACAGAAAATGTATTAAATACATTATGAGTTACAATATAAGGGTTGGGTTTACATATATATCCCCGGATGTTTTTAATGGTTAATGTGTTTATGAATATATTTAAGACTTATTTGTAACAACTGAAATTGTTTTTGAGTGGAAAAATACATATTCAATTAATTATCGAAGTTTGAAATTCACGACAATGATCTGGTAATTATGTCGCCGAGACGTTTTTTTACGTTTTTTGACGGGATTTATTTAAATAGGAGACTGTATGTATCCGAAAATTTAATATGTGGAGTTTTAAACAGTCGGTTAGGTTAGGTTTTGTGTAGACCAAAGCGCCAGAACCGACTGATAATCATTCACTATTTATCTTATATATAAGTGAAATATTAGTGAAAAACAAAAGTGAGGTTAAATTGACAAAAACATTAATAACTCAGGAACTATACATTTCCGGCACATAGGAGTTGCAGAAGGGTAAGTTTTCCCTCCCCCCCTTCCCCCTCCCCCGCTCATTACTTATGATTACGGGGACATATATGTAAACCACACCCCAATATAAATCAAATAAGATATTGAGACTTTACCACTATTTTATTGTATGCGACATTTGGACTACATTTTTGTTGCAAAATGTATTTTAACCTATTACTTTGTTTTAAGACTTCACACTACAGACTTCAGTTTCTAATTCAGTAGGGCTTCAAAATTCTTTTGCCAACAAAAATATACTTTCGTACAAATGGGGCTTATGATAAAATAAGAGATGCAAGCTTGATTATGTGCTTATAAAAATTGTTCCAATTAAGAGGACTAATGTAAATTTTTGAATTTAATTATTAAAATAGATGGAGTGTAATAAACAAACATGCCAAAATTACAAATAGTGCGTTATGATGTCCCATTTACTCTTATAACTCTTGCTTAGCTTAGCAAATGTGTTTGTCTGCTGATTATTATTATTAATGATATTATATGACAAGCTGGGGTGGCAATAAATATGTTGCTATAGTACTTTTAATCGAGAAAAGATCTTAAATATTTAATACAGAAGGCGTTGAAATAATAAGTAGGTACGCCCAAATGTTACATAAATTCTTACATTAAAAAACCGCGAATTGTGCTGCGTCCAAAAGTTCTGATTCCATTCCTGTACCTCCAATCTCAGCTCCCTATACTTCTTTTCTAATTCAGTTTCATTCGAAGGCTCTCTGAATACTATTCGTCTCAAATTCGACACGGGATCTGGAGGTCCAACCATGTCACTGGTAATTTTCTTAGGATTCGGTATCTGTGCTAATTTTCCATCTGGTGCTGTGTTAATATATCTCCCTAAGATAAATATAGGGGTCATGTGCTTATCCTTACTAACAATTCTAAACGATTTCATGATTTTAAGTTATTTATCACGTCCATAACTTGAAAACTTACTGTTTTGAACGGTTTTGAATGTCAAAATCTCAGTATATTTAGTGAAACTGTCAAAATCAGCTGGGTTGGGACCTTTTTTAATACATTTATGGCTTGGCGACTAGGCCTGTAAGCCAACTGTTAGGACCAAAGAGTATATTGAATATAGTTAGGACCTTTCTGAAGTTGAATTACTATATCCAGGTAAAGTCCGTGCAACGAAAAAAGTACCACAGACTCAGCGCTGCAATTATTTGCTAACCCGTAAATCAATGTCGGTAGTTTATTACTGAATATCAAATACAAAATATCCCATCAATAAAGCTGTGATATTTCGTACTTTACGAACAAAATCCTTTCAAATAGATATATTAAATATAACAACAATAACAATACTCTATATGCACACCAACATAAAAACAGATACATAAAAAATTAGTAGTACAATGGACGGAAGCCAATCTCTTACAGGCGATATAATTTATTAGGTCCTTTATTTTTCGAAACATCTCGTGATTTATGTCAGTTGTCAAAGTATTCATTAATTGTCAAATGTCATGTTAATTTTTCCGCTGCCTGAATTATGTAAAGTGTGTCTAAATTTTATTTATTTTATTTCTGTAAAAACTAAGGCTACAAAATATAAGTTCACATTTCTTTACATTTAGAACAAAAACCAACTAAAAATGGCTAAAGGAAAGAAAGAGGATGCCGACGATACTTACTCGGCGAAACTGGACATGTGTCTCACCGACGGTATTGTAAAGACAGGTATAAACTTATGTATTTGCAATAACTCTGGTATTGCGATCCTATTTTGAATTGGAATGTATTATTCTTACACATATTGTACAAGGGATTGTCCAATCAAAGCCCTAACTTATTAGAACTCGCTTATTTCCATTGTATCAGAAAGAGCTACTTCAAACTTTGAAATATTCATTTAAGACTAGGTTTACTATTGAATTTTTTATAATTGCGACTAATGCCTGCAAATTTAGCAACCTGGTTACACACCTAGCTTTCTATAAATCAGATATGAGTATTCTAGTGGCACAAAGTTTGGTACTGCCAGTCTTAATATTTTTTCTGAATTAACAGTCACTAAGATTGGACCTAACTTTGTATGTTTCCTCCTGCCTAAATATTATTTGCTATTTTAGGGAATAAGTGTGTGTCTTGATAAAATAATTGTTTAGGCTAACCGGTTCCATTGGGGAGTGCGCTGGAGGTGGTGTAGTGTGCCTTAGACCGTCTGGAAACACTTACACATACAATAAACCATGCATTGTTTACCTTTGTCATGTATGTGTATTATACCTGTAGTTGTCGAAATAAGCTCAAATAATAATAAGAGTCCACTGATTACTATAAGAACCCTATACCACCAAGAGGAGGCTAGACATAATCGTTATTTTTAAAAATTTACCAATGTTAACTCTTTTAGGAAGTGGCATTGTCCTTGGTGCATTAGTGTCCACCCTCTTCTTGCGGAGGCGGAGATGGCCCATAATAGCTGGCATGGGAATGGGTATTGGATTAGCATATGCAAATTGCGAGTTTGAACTTAACCCCAAAAGAAATTCAGCAGCTTAATACCATTACTTCACTTAATAATAGAGTCTACAATAATCAGGTAATTCATAAAATAGTTATGTTTATTTATGGTATGCAAATTAAGCACATTTTATGCTGTGTAAACGCTATATAACACCACTGAAGGGACTGTGCATTTATGGAGTTATAGAGAGTTGTCATTAAACATAAAGACGTCTGTTATTTTTGTCTGACGTCTTATGCTGCACCAGTAATTTTGTTGTATGTCTTGTTTTATTCATATCTTGCGATATTAAGGCACCTTGGTGATAAAGGAAGTATTTAGAAATTTTGGTATCTTAGAATTTCTCAGTGATTTCGGTATGTATGATGCCAACAGTCAAGTTTATTACAGGCTAGGATAAAAAGTGATAAAAGAACATACAAAACTTTGCAGTTTTTACTAATTTTGGCAAAGGTACTTTTTATTACTTAATTGTTATCATTATTGAGAGTGAATGTAATGCTATATAGAGTAGTTTATAATTGATTGGAAGAATAGCTAAACATCTAAGCTAGGAATAGCTAAGATCATTCCCAGAAGGGTGTGCTTACATGTTTGAGAACTGGTTCAGGGTTATAATTGTAATAAGGTACTTCAGTTGCTAACAGTTGGTATTTCAAAATAATTATTATCTTTATATGGCCACAAAACAACAATATATATAGATTTCTTAATGTTTTAAATAAACTAATAGTGTGCTGATCATTTGCCAAGTTTGCCATACACGAATATGCATTCTATTTAGTTTAATACCAATAAGTCAATTTTTATGATTATAATTTGTGGGTTGTAATAAATAATTAAAACACTGAGAATACATAACATTGAAATATAGTGGTTTCAAAATGAATTTTATGGTTTATTAATTAAAGTTTTAAAATAATTATAGTATATGCTAATACCTGGAGTAAGTTAGAAAAAAGCATGACATTTTTATCCTAAAGAATAGTTAGTTCCTGTGTGACATGCTACAAAATCTGTATGACACTTAGGAAAATCTTTAATATATTATTTTTTTCTTACAGTTTTGGACTTCATGTAACATCAAATAAATTTTTAAGAACCGAGTAATGGGTACAAATTTTTATATCAAAGTCCAGTAGACAATTTAGAGAATATTGTAATTTTGTTGTACAAAGGATTAATTTAATTATTGTGTAATAAATGCTGTTTATTTATTTAAATTGTTTATATTCCAAATATTCCTTGGCATCACAATTTAAAGCCAGTATAGGTGTAAGGTAGAAGTGGCTTCGAGACGTTTATGCCTTTGGCTATGTTCCATTATAGACTGAGATCCCTGAGCGATCAGACATAACTTATTCTCATGGATGAAACCTTAGGTTCTCAGTAATGTCTCACGCTCTTTGAATACCTGCGTGATTGTGAAGCTCGCCTTGTGACACCTGGGCAGATACCAGGTAAGAAAGGCAACTAAAAAGCTCTTAACTTAAATGGCTTATTTTTATATGTTTTGTAGAATGTTATTCTAAAACTAGCTGCTGCCAGCAACTTCGTCCGTGTGGTGTGGTTTTTTCTATCCCACGGGAACTCTTTAATTTTTCGGGATCAAGAGTATCCTATATGTTGACCAGGGATATAAGCTACCACCATACAAAATTTCATGTAAATCGTTCCAGTCGTTTCGGAGATTAGCCGGCACAAACAGACAGAGAAACAAAATATTTGAAAAAATCTAAATTAGTTCTATTTCACTTCTTATATCTCCCTGACTCGGTTTTTAGCATTTTTTCATTGTACAGAAATTTGACCTCTACAATTTATTATATGTATAGATAGTATGGTAAGTGTCAGACACTTTACATGGACCAAAACTTTTGTTAGACGCTTTAAAGCTCCACAAAAATAAATGAACTTTACTTATTTTCACATGTATGATTTTTTAATATGTTATTAATGTTACTATTGCAAAGTTATATTTCATTAGTCAGACAAATTGTAGTGACCAAACATCCCCTGTAGGTGGCGTTTGCGTTGTTTTGTCGCCTCCTACGACAAGTCGCCCAGCCTGCTTCGTTCCTGCACGGAATTATGTGACAATATAAAAAGTAAATGCATCAGAGTATATGAAGTGTTTTATGGTAAATCACCAAGACAGTGTCTTGGTATTGGCAGGACAATATTTATTGGAACGAAGTTCCTTATCGCGCGTTGCGAAAGGGGGCTAGACGGAAAAAATTTAGACCAAAAGTTGTAACGGCGCTTTTTGCTATAGTTGTAAGCCGTATGGCGCTCGCGTTTCTCTCTCTCTTTCTCTCTCATAGAAAGCAAGCCAGTAAAAAATATTATAATTCCTTCACTAATAATAATTAATCGAAAGGAACTTCGTTCCATCCGGGTGTCCCTTGACACCTCTCAAGGTTTTTTTGTTCAATTGTACAGCGCCATCTAGTTTCATTTAATTGTTGCGAGTTTCAACACACGTGAATTACATATGTGTTTCCTCAAGACTGACTTTTGACGAACGAAAATTCACCATCAATACATGGATATTGGAATAATACAGACATTAAGGTATAAAAACTACAAAAGTGTCATAGGAATTCATTATATCATCTTTAGCCACTAATCTACTGACTTCAACTCAGTTATAAATAAAACTCATGAAGTAAAGAACAATATTTAATCATGTATTGTACAAATCGATAATGGAATTAAGGTAAAGGATAGCTTTAGTATAGCTTAACAATTAAAAAATAATTTAAATACAATAAATCCATTAATTTAGTATGATTTAATAGACGAAAAGCTTTTACTAACAACCCATATACAGACACCCAAAAGGTGGAAAATTCAACTATTAACAGTAAACAGCACCCGAGTTCGCATTACACGACTGCCTCAAAACTCGACACATTCATTTTCAAATCTTTCTATTCGCTCCTTTGCCTTATAACAAATTTCATACAATATCCAATTTCTACTGAAAAGGCAAAAGAACGGTCAGTAAGATTATATATTGAAACATAGCTACATTAAAAGTTAAATGGACGAGTTAACATAAATAAAGTTTTTAATGGGATATTATTCTGTGCAATTTACAAATAATACCAACATAACATTACACGATATTAATTGCTTTTAACAAAGAATTGTGTGTTTATGTTGAAAATTCGAGTGATTAATGAAATATGCGTTTTCAAATAACGTGCCATCTCATGTTTTATTTACCAATTTTTTTGCAAATAAATGATTCGGTTTGATTCGGGCTGCAACAAGAATCCCATTCAATAACCTGCAATTTGTGTAGTTTGAAGATTATTATTGCGAAAATTGAAGATGGTTGTCGCCCTTTTCTAGATGTTGCCATCCCTTAGAGCGAGATAAAGAGATCAGCCAGGACGAATGGGATAAAGAGGATGAGATAGAAAGAGAGGGAATTCTTGAATCATTTATGATTAAATAAACAATTTATGATGAAATAAATGTTTAAAGTACAATTTTATTCAAAAATTTATTTTGTGAGAAAAAAGAGTTTATTCCTAATTTAATCTTTATTATTAACTAGGATGTACCCGCGACTTCGTCCAAGTTTTCCGCGGGATTCTCGAAACATAATGTATCGCATAATTGAAGACATGAGTGGATGAAGGTGATAAGTCGCATAATTCCAATTCTGAGTAAATCGAGATCAAAGTTTTACTTTTATTTTAAACTGAACTGAACTTAACACCTTTAGCAACGTTTTATTTCTTACATATGCTTTATATCTAAGGTCTGTAGTCATTTGGTATCAACTTATAACATTCATCTACGCAAAAAACTGAATATGCGACATATGGTGATGTCAGGAGCCTTAAGAACAGACGAGCGTGCATGACAAGAACTATGAATGTCAAAGAAGCAAGTGAGGTGTGTAAGAATAAGCCTAAATGGCGCTCTGTTGTTCGTGCTTACCCCGCAAGGGACCTGGCGTGAAGTTATATATGTATGTATGTATCACCTTCATCCACTCATGTCTTCAATTATAATTAAAAGAAAATCGATTTGGTTATGATTCGAACGTAAGGAAAAAATGGCGCTTTATTTCGCTCTAGCCCCATTTTAATTTAAATATATCGAGGGCTTCATAACAAATGGGCGTATAGACGAAGTGCAGTTTAACACAAGGGACAAAATCGTGTATAAAACAAAATTGATTGTATAAGGCTGAAATTTAGAATACCCTTCTTTTTAGGTACACTTGCATACTGGTAAGACTTTCTAAATTGTAATATGCATAGTTAATAAACAACAAAGAATGGCATTTTTGCGTATACGCGTTATGAAGCCCTCAATTATAGAAATCTGCCTCGTTCGGGTCAATATAATAGGATATCAATACTTTGTAGTAGAGTGCCAAAAATGGTAATACGACACAATCCGTAAAACAGATTCCACACTTTTACATCGGTGTTATGAATTTTCTAGCTTTTTACACGAAGCTAAAATTCAAAAGAATATTGTACAAAACAATGTTCTTAGAATATTTTGTACAACATACAGTGCCATACTATCTATAGTAAATTAATTTTAATAATACAAATATTTTGGTATAAATAAACTTTGACTAGTATATTTTTAGGAGGTATATATGAGAAGAGGATTTCACACAATCACTCTATAACAGTGTGACAAATTTATTACATTAATTATAAGAGTAATTCTAAGGCTGCGCTCTCACTTCGGACACAATCGCATTAAATATTGTATCATGATTTAACTGTTGGACACAGCACAGATATAGTAAAAAAAATTGGAAGAATAATCAAGACCTAGTAAAAAGTTTCTTAGAAAATCCTCTAAATCAAACATTAGTAGTCGGGGCTAAAGTTATATATACTTCTCATGTTTTAATATAGAAAAGCAACACTAAACTTTCCAACAAAGATTTCATTATTCCAAACATATTATGAGACCAATCCAATCAAAATGAGAGTTAAATTAAATTAACCTTCAGATTGGGAGTTCCGATTGCCCAGATTCTCTTCTCTCTTTACCATTCTTCATATCACCCCCATCTATCACAACATAATTAAGGGGCTTTTGCATGGTTACAATTTTTACTATTCCTTTTTCCAATAGCAGAGACTAAAGTGACAATTACAAATGTCAAACTTAAAAGTAAAGTATTTTTAAATATATTTGACTTTTGTCGATTTTAGCTCCAACGCCTTTTGGTTTGCTATTGTCAGTGTCACCGTAGATACGAAAAATGACAAGTGAACTAGCATAGCAAAATAAGATTTAAAAATTAGTTTGGCCTCAATGCGACAAGCGCTTTGATTTTGTCAATGTCACATTTGACATTTGCTCTTGTCAATTTGGTCTTTGTTTTTAAAAACAACGTATAAGCGATTTTATTCTTTAATTCTTCTTTCATTATAATTACATAAAATATCGATTGCACTGAAGTCATAATTTGATTTATTTGTACTTAAAATGGCACTTCCAATGTGTAGCGGCATACTTAGATTAATAAAAAGTGTAAAATATAGATTGTCAATTTTTGTGGTGTAGATACATTAATTTATTATGTAAGACTGATCAAGAAGAATGCTAGGAATAGGAAAACCAGTACTTCAAAGATTCTTTGATGGTCAATTACATTGTGATCGCTAAATGTCATTAGTATCGATTCATAAATATAAATCCATATCTAAATCTGATGAAACGTCATCACGTACGTCCCATATATGACGTCAAGTATTTTTTTCTGTGGCATTCTATCAACCAGCATTTTTTTGTCACTGATGCTGGTAAAAATTTTGCTCAAATTTATGTAAATTAAATACAAATGTAGTGAAAAGTAATCTATTAGTATAAAATGATGTTAGAAAATTGTTGATATTTCTTATTACAGTTTATGTAGCGATTTAACAAGATTTAAAGTTGGGACATGAGTCGCATGTATATCTATGGTACGCATAGTTTCCTAAATCTTTTGACAGCAGGGAATATCGTCTCTCAGGCACGAAAAGTGCTGTTTTCATTCCTGCGATTAGGGAACTCGAAGCGTACTTTGCGAATATGAGAAATGAAGTGTATTTATAATATGCCGTGCTATGCTTAGAACGGCTTACCATAGTACTTATAACTTGCTACTGCCATGAAGGTTGAATAACAATTGAATATATGACGGCTTTACGTGCGCCTTTATGTAGGCCTGATTAAAACTACCCACACATACAATCCAAAAACAAATTTATTCATTTCAATGTTTTTTAACTAAATTGGTCTCAGAATTTTTTTTATATCTATATAAAACGTCAAAATAGAATAACGAAACCTTGCGCCATCTAGCCAAGTAGATTGTAAGTTTTCGTTTTTTTTACAGGTAGTCATTTCTAGTATTCTTCTTGCATGATAAAACATATGAATTGTGCTTACTTAAAGCTTTATCAAATACAAATATACATTAGTGCCCGATTTCTATATCTTACCACCCATTCATTTGTTTTAGTTAGGTGGTGGGCCGTTATAAGCGTCGTAAGCGGCGTACGGCGTGACGGTTATCAGAGACCATCCATATTACGTCACACGTTAAGGGGGTGGGGGTCGACATATTTCCAAATCAAAATAATATGCTTACATTATTTGGAACGTGAAAGTTGAACTATCAAAAAAAATTCCTAAGATTCCGCGACTGTACATAGTAAAAGCACGTTTTAACGGTTTTGTTATTAACGAAAAACTTCAAAACATTTTCAACTATCTGTATGAGAAATTTTCAATCAATCATTCAATAACTCTTTCCAATACGAGAACTGTTAATTTTCTAACAATTGTAAGGTAAAGGAATGAATAGTAAAATATTGGAACGGCCACAAGAGAGATGCTTCATGAAATACAAAGTCGTCATAGCGTAACAATTACCTATCTAGAAGGTGCAGTGTCATAATACTGTCCTATATAAACTTTTATCATCTAATTATTGTGGTTGTTCGTGAAACAGCTAATTTACAGCAAAACTGCGTTTACACTTGTATCTCTATAGATTACTGCATCGTTATTGTGAGAAAGGTCATCACTATCATACCGGAACATCACTTATACTTTTGTCAAACACTCAATGCCCATGAGTTTTTGGGAAGAACTGAAAGGACACGTTATGCTATGGAGTTTTAATTTCTATGTGTAAAACTACTCTAAAATGAACAATAGTGTAGATATGATAGTTTTGAGCATAGCTATGTTTGTAGAATGTAACTGTATAGTCAATTGGCTTTTGATTTACAAGATCCGTTGAATGCATAGCTTTACTACATTCAGCTGTGCTACACATAGCTTAAAAATGAAAAACTATATTGTAAACGAAGATTTGGCTTAAAGGCCTAGCTGCCAAGCCATAAACCTAAATAAATAATAATAAATGACTCAATGCCCATGAGGCAATAAAATGTGAGACAGTACCTATGTCTCTATCTTTGTCACACTTACAGGTCTAATGGGAGGTGTAGTGACGTACCAGTGTAGTATCAATATTAATACTATGGAAAATTGGTTATCATAAGTGATATACCGCATGTGTCTCTCACTAGTGCACTGATGATTTATAATAATAAGAATTTAGTTTCACAATTACATCCATTTTTTTTATGAGTTCAGTAAACACCCTTACGGCCCACCTGATAGAAATCGGTTACCATCGCCTGCTACCATGTGCTGCCGCTCTCTAAAGGAGACTGAAATGACCTGAACTGAACAGCTGAAACCTGGCGCTAATGCCGAAGGTTATATGGGGGCTTACTTTAGACCAGCGGTGGTTAGCCATCCAAGCGGGAAAATACCCTAAAACTTGGCTTTAGTGACGGACATTACATCTACGTTAAGAACATAAGAAGGAAAGGCCCCACCCTGCCCTCGACACTAGATAAGAATCCTTCAGCATCGAAGGAAAGGGGGATACCATTCTCCCTGTGAACACCTTCAGGATGCTCCCGGTGCTAGTTTGGATCCTGAACTTTCTTACGGCTGATGGCGTAAGGGTCATCAGTATGTGCTTGCAAACATGGCAGTAAGTGCTTGACACAACTATGGATCAGTGGCGAGGAGTCCATACAATTCGATTACCCATAGCCTACCCTTAAGAAAGTAGCGGTTAGCGACCAAAAGGTCGAAAGCGCCAGGAATTTATTGGTGCTTTCGTTTTTTATTCGTGCATATGCTATTACTGTCTTTTACGCTCGGCGGCTTTCCACATCTATTGGGTGAAATAGCAACTCATAACCCGACCGGACACCGGCTTTTGTTTAAAAAAATGCGGTGAGATTGCAAAATTAAACTGCTTTTAGGGCCAAATTATTATTATTTTTCCACAAGCTACCAGCTGCCATCAAAATTGCCGCGCCGAAAGTAAGAGAAATATATCGTCTCTTTTATTCTAACACAGATTCTATGTAGTTAGAGGGAGAAAGCATCAGTTTCAACGTTCATTTCAATTATCTCTATTTGACTACAAATTTGTGGGACTTGCCAATGAGCCGTGTGTGACAGTTCGGCGACAAATTTAGTCTTACAGGTTAGAAATACAAATTGATATAAGAACATTGCAAGTTAGAGGTTTTTTCAACAGCAGCGTAGTCGGTTCTTACATCATACTGGGTTCTTTCAATCGGCTTAGCCTAGCCGAATTGTCCTCCACACCACTTCTATAGAAGTATATTTCAAAAATATATTTCAAGTTCATTTGTTATCTCAAAGTTATACCGACAATGGTCCCATTCGCCATAGAGATACAAGTTTTAACTCAGTTACATACATTTTATTCTTAGTCAACTCTACATAGATCACAAAAGTCAAAATATTTTTGTGACCACTTCATTAACATTCCTTTATGATTTTACCTCCAAAACATTTAATACATATTGAGCTCACAACAACAAATATCATAGACTTTAATTATAAGAAATAAATATAAGTAAAATATTTAAAAAAAAACAATACTATCACAATTAAAATTATACATCTGAAAATCTAACGGCAATAACCGGGCAGTATATTATCTTAACAATGTCATAATACAAACAAACTCGCATACAATAATTTCATAATAAGTCATGTCATCATGGATATATTTTTATATCTATCCGCTGGCAACACTGTACAGAGAATACAACCTCTTGTATCAAAGGATTCGTATCTCAAATGTTTCACAAAATTACTTGGGGCGCGTTCCTCTTGTGGCTCACAACGCCCAAAACGCTCCTTTAGCAGTTCCATGAAGCGACCACAGTCGTTATGGTCACCACGAAAACGTTACTCATGCCAATAGGTGGGTCGAGTAATCCGTTCCATTGGAGTTTTCCGATTATAACACCCGCAAGCGGAACAGGAAAAATGGCGGTCGTGAGCGTGGTCATTGTGTGTCTCATGTGGAAGGACCTTAGTCACGGTTATAATCAATAACAAAAAAATATCAGGATAAATAGAGATCCACTCTAATATTGGCAAAGTTAATGCCAAGTATGTTGGACCCATTAACCGAAAAAAAAACTGCTATATATATTATGTTACTGCTACATCTGTAATAATAATGTAATTCACCTAAATAATTTGGACAAGATAAAACTGAGATAAAAGAGAACCCCGGGGATAATAGAATAATATACCAAGTGTTTAGTGTTGACATTATTTAAAATAAGAAAAATAGCTAATTTAAACACTTGGTCAACATTCCGGGTAACAGTGTTGCCAGCGTACAAAACAAAAATGTCACCTGGTCCAGTGCGGCCAACTTGTCGGTCGCGTCATTGGTCAGCGCACCCATTCACTTGGTGGTCATGTCTGGCCAATAGTTGACGTAATAACGGTGGGTGGTGCCCTCGAACAGACGGTCCAGCCAATTTTCGAGGCCATCGAGCAGGTTCTCTGAAAACAAAACTTGTATGTTTCAATTTTAGTGATGGAAATTATAGCTACTTTAACATTATATCGATCACTGCAGTGAAGTTATTTCATTTTGTCACTCGAATTTCACCGGTGAAAAATCACCAGACGATATTTTAGGTGACGATAAAATAACAATGATGCAACGTTTCACGGTGGGGACTAAAACTGAAAGTGATTATTGGATCTGTGAAATGAAGAAATACGTTGCTCTCTCAACGTTATTTCACGGCGTTATAAATAATTCAAGCAAATAAATGCCTAACGTTTTGAAAGAATAATGTTCAATTTTACTCAAATAAGTTCGCTTGTTACTTGTTTTAACTATCTACTTCAGCTATTTTGTACTATGTTGCGCTTTAACGGCTTGTCTCAAGTGAAATAACGCTCTGGTGAAATTTAACGACCGTTTTTATTTTTGTAACGGGAGTGAAGAGTGATTTATTTCATATCATCGTTATTTAACCGGTGATCAGTGAAATGCATAATCACTACTTTACTCTTACACCAAAAACATGTGCGTTTACGCGGCAAAAGTGGCCTAATAAGGGCGATTACAAGAAAAATATGAAGACAGGTACAAATATATTAATTAAGGATAAAATCATACGAGTAATATCAGAGCGACTGAAAGAATAATAGTAATTTTACTAAACTCTTGCACCGAGAATTCCATGTTATGAAAATGTACGTCAGTTTTCAAATTCATTGTTCTAACGTTCCGCGAACACGTTACCTTTTCAAACCGAAGCACAGAACATACTTCCACAGAAAGTTATGTTTAACTATTTGACAATAAAGCTTAGTTTCACTAAGACCAAAGTTGTTTGATTTTCAATCTTGTCTAAGATTGTTTAGGCATATAAAACCATTTTATTGGTTTTGATATTAGATATTGTTTTAAGCAGAGTGATTAAAGCCCCTTTATTTCTTATTGTTAATCTCAGCATCTGTCATTGTCAACGTTGTATTTTTTAAATTAATGTAAAATATATTAAAATGTTGTCAGTATTGTTTCTTGGTACTAGTGCAAGTGAGGTCGACTTGAGGTGGCGAACATTTTCACTCCGCGACTGTACAATCTCTCGAGGTACCTTGCAACAAGAGCGGCGGGTCTGCGTTGTCCTCGCCGTCGGAGGAGTCGGGCTCGGTGTGGAAGCCGATGAAGGCGCCGGCCTCGGGGTCCACGCCGCCCCCCACGCCCCCCAACGACCGGGTCATGCGGCTGATGCGCTGCCAATCGCAAATATTCGTCAATGAGTTGATTCTCTTTCTTTTAGGGCTTGCATCTCATTAGCCGACTGCGGCTACGTCATAATATATGATAATTTAATACGGACTGACCGACTGACTGACTGAAGGTCGGATGGATATCCATCCGCTCATTTGTGTCACCGAGCGACAAATGTGCTTTCGATAGAATCCTATATCTTACCGACATTACATTTGTTTTATTATTAACGGTTGACATTTGACGTAAACAATATATAAATACAGTGGACCCTCGGTAATCCGACAAACGTTCTGCTGAGCAGTGGCGGACTATCGAATTTTCGGAATTATAGACTAGAAAGAAAGAAAGAAATATTTATTTCCAAAAATGCGACACTTTAACAATAATTCATAATAAATAATAACAATAACATTGAAATTGTGTGCCGTAATTCGCGAAATGATCTTGGCACTCAGTTTTTTGCTGTGCCGAAACACACTCCGACACAACACTGATTTTCAGTGCCCACCTCCTTAATTACAAAGTCATGTGACAAATGTGTGTGTGATTAATATATATATAAAACTAAAAATAAGTACCTAAAAAAATAATGTATCCTAAATAGAGCACTTATTATATACACATGTTATATATGAAACATGTGGTAAACAAAAGCATACAGATCAAATCAAATTCAGGCCAAATAGCATAATATTTTGATATTCGATATTGCAGGTAAATAAATCACAAATACTTTATAATTTATTAATTTGTATATATTATATTTGTAGAACTATGCATGCAATAAATATATAAATATTTTGAACTTATTAGTTTTTATTATATGTGAGATCTTCTTTTTGCAACTTAAGTAGGTTTCTCTTATAATGAAATTTGAAAGAATGTATTGTTTTCAGGTCTCTTATGGGTGGTACTAGTCTGGATAAAAGCCTATAGGCCGGATTTTTAAAAGAGCACCTTGTATTATCCCCGCAAATTGCTAATGCGCTTGAACCTTATCAGATTAACATTCACGTGACGTCATCCGCAACTCGTATGTACGGGTACTCGCCGGCCAGCGATGTTAACGGTACTGAGTGTTCCGCTACGGTTACGTCACAAAATGGCGGCTAAGCGCAATAGCAATTTGCGGGGATAATAATCCGACAAATTATAGATCAAAATGACAAAAATCTATCTCAACTACATATGTATATCGAATTTAGTACAAAATAGAGAGGTTATGTTTTATAGATAATATGTCAGCCATACGGTCCTAATTGAAATAGAAAAATATTTTATTTCAGAGATAAACTAAGATAAAAGTCCTAAATTGAACCCAGTCTCAGCATAATGCTAGCCACCAAGGACTAGCGCTGTTCTTCCGTCTGAGACCATAATAAAGTGCAGTGAAGCCACAACACAAACCAACATAACAACAACAATAAATACAGTATAATGCAGTTTGATAATGGGAAATGAATTGTAGACTCAAAACAATATAATAAAGGTATTGTTGCTCCGCCCCTATTGCTCTGTGTGGTGATGGTTTATAGCCTATTATAACCTTCCTAAATAAATGGGCTATCTAATGCTGATTTTTTTTTCAAATCTGACCACTAGTTCCTGAGATTAGCGCGTTCAAGCAAACAAAGAAACAAACTTATCAGCTTTATGTATTATATATATAAGATAAAACTCTCACGACACCACACCCTGTCAAAATATCCGCTTCTATTATGTTACGTTGCAGAGAATTTACTTTCACTCTGTTATAAGCTGTTTAAGTAATTAAAGCTTTTTTAACTATCCCACGGGAACTGTTAATTTTCCGGGATCAAAAGTATCCTATATGTTGACCAGGGATACAAGCTATCACCATGCAAAATTTCATGTAAATCGGTCCAGTCGTTTCGGCGATTAGCCGGTACAAACAGATAAACAAAACAATTGAAAGAAATCTAAATTCGTTCTATTTCACTGCTTACATCCCCCTGACTCGGTTTTTAGCATTTTTTTTTAATTGTACAGAAATTTGACCTCTACAATTTTATTATATGTACAGATATAGATAACCAATTAGACTTTAAGCAGCCGATCAATAATCGAAATTCGACCGTAATTCACTAAAATTATTTCACGTACTAATAGGTGTTTCATGATTAGCACATACCTTATGAGGCTTAGCGCCCTCCGGATGCTTCGCATGGTAGATGCAGAAGTATTTCCTGTGCGGATTCAAAGCCAGCACCGTCCCTACGCAGTTGCGCGCGTTCAGCCTCAGGTCCACGCCGCCGAGCGACAACTGCAACACCACGCGGAACCACTCGATGTTGCGTTCGACCATCAGGTACGCGAACAGGAGCGTCTTGTTCCTGGGGAAGATATTGCAGGCGTTGCGGACAGGGAGCACCCCCCCTGATGCCCCCCACCCCCCAATACCACCGACGCCCGTAGCTCGCACAATTGGGATTGTTCCTTTTTTCAATCTAGCTATTTGAAAAACCATTTCGAGGAATAGTGTCCCTAATCATTTCTGTCTAGTTAAAATTCCAAAAAACGTACGATCTTTTTGTATTTCGTAAGAAATGCGTTTGACCTTTATTTGACCTTACTAAATCCAATCAGGTGGGCCGTCTGCCTGTTTGCCTGCTTCAGGTGTAAAAAAAAAATTCTAGCTGTACATTATTTAAGTTCTGTAACATGGATTTTCCCTAAAGACCAGTTTAAATTTTTTTACGATAACTATAAAAAATAATAATGGTTGAACACGAAAAATTATAAGCCTAGCGCCAAAAAACACTAAAATGATCACGATACGTAATGAGTCATGGACAGTGACATTTAAATATTAGCACAGATTATATATAAAGATAAAACTTACTTTTATTATTTTTGTTTTCTAGGCAAAGAAATCAATGTAAACTTGTCCCTTATGACGTCATCGGAGAAATAATTTTAAAATCGAATTATAAAAAAACGAACGCTTAAAATACAAAAATATTCAAACTAGTATCTTAAAATACCCTATTTTACGTAATAAAAATATAAAATCAGAGGGTAATTTTTTGTGAACAATCCCCATTAGCAGCTAGGCGTCGGACGGAAGGCGGGGGATAAGTGCCGTTAATACACCAACACACGTACCTACATGACGATATCATCAAAAACGTCTGTTAAATTAGACAACACATCGCGCTTTTTTTTGACAGCGCACGAGCGTATTGTGTTCTAGTTTAAAAAAAATATTTTTCTTCCAAATATTAGATAATTGGACCACCAACACCAAGGTACTCGTACGTTAGTTTATCATCCTGAATGAAATAAAGTAGGCCTATATATAAATAGCATTCCTCTAGCTAGGGTACCTATAATACCCAAAAAAACAAGGGCACAAGGGCGCAGTTATAGAAGCTCGCATAGGGCGTATAAAAAGCTATTTACGGCACAGAGCGGGATATAGGAGCGGCCTTGGAGCCCGGAAGGACTCACTTACCACTCTTACACCATTCTTTGTTTTTTATGGACTTTTGGACTAGCATCCATATCAGTCCGTGGAAACAGAAAAAACTGACAATCACATTAATAATAAAATATTAGTCATTTTACATGTATGAACATGAATAATCACTATCATTTAATGCTTTTAACAATAAAGTCTAAAACTAATTCACTAAACACCATTCTCACTCGACTTTCTCGCGCATTCGTAATGGCACCAATACGTACTTCTCCTATATATAATTTAATTGTAAATAGTTAAATAATAATCATACAGTTCAGTCTATATCAAGCAGTTAAAGCTTCTTTTTTGTTCACTCAGGGGAATGTCTATTCTGGCAAGCTAAACGCTTTCATCAATCAGGTGGTCCAATTGTTGAATTCGCAAAAAATCTATATAGATAATTGAAATTCACGTATATAGTGACTTATCACGATATCTCAGAAACTATAATACCTATAGACTTGAAAGGCATGGACCTTCCTTTCGCCAAGTAGAGGTCAGCTAAGAACGGATTTTACGGCACGCGAAGCGGGCGGGTATCAGCTAGTACTATAATAAATCTGTAAATGGTTCGAGTTTACACAATGGGTCTAATGTGAAAAAATCAGGGCGATAATTCGAACCCGGAGATTACAAAAATTCAAACTTTTATCCTGAGACGTAACTTAGGGATACTTTTTATCCCGATACATGACGTCATTTTTGTGGGATAGACGAATATAGCGATAAAGATGGCGCTGCGATCGCATCTTTTTTAAGCGATTGAACATATATGAATGAAACTCTAGATAAGACTGGCTTATAACCCGAGTCAACACTTAGGATACGTTTTATCCCGATTAAAAGACGTCGTTTTCTTGGAATGGACAGATTAGCAAAATAGATGTCGCTACAATCGCGTTTTTTCAATTAATTTATATGTGTTGTCAATAAACAAAATGTTATTTCATTATATTACTTCAAATTAGATTGGCATCAATTCACCTCTACATTTTGCTGGGTAGTTGTCTAGACTATATAGTTTAGGCATTGATCCATATGGATTTAGTTTCTTTGTTATTATTATATGTAAAAACCGAATTAAGTTTTTATGTAATTTAAAAAAGCTACTATACCTAGGGTTTGACACCGCGAGGCAAACTCTAGTAAAAAAAATGAATTATTTACGTGAAAGCATATGACGTATACAAAAAATGATACTTACTTTCGATAGGGCCATACGATTTTATGAAATTTTGACAACAGCTGCACCCGACTCTGCATGTCAACGAGCAACACTATCGTCCGACAACCTGGCTTCAATAACCTGTTCACAACATACAAGAGATAAGTTTCAATTACTTTAATAAGAAAAGATAATATTAAATATAATTAAGCTACCAGAGCCTCTATTACTCCCTATCCTTGATTATGCTGTTGCCAGCTATCTAGATTTAACCCAAGAACAACTAAATAAACTTGAGCGTCGCCAAAACTTCTGTACACGTCTCTGAATTTAGAAAAAAAACTCAAGTGGTTCCTACTCATATTCTTTGTCTTCTGTACGGTATCTGATTTGTCCCGAATATTTCTCATTATTTTAAAGAACGCTTCGACTTTATTTCGTGCTCCCATAACTTAAGGCATTTTTCTTCTTCTAAGGACAAGTGGAAAAACGAATCGCAACGGACAAGTGAAAAAACGAATCGCAACGGACAAGTGGAAAAACGAATCTCAACGGACAAGTGGAAAAACGAATCTCAACGGACAAGTGGCAAAACGACTCGCAACGGACAAGTGGAAAAACGAATTGCAACGGACAAGTGGAAAAACGAAACGCAACGGACAAGTGGAAAAACGTATCGCAACGGACAAGTGGAAAAACGAAACGCAAAATTGAAGTTTTACGGCAATTAAATATGTACTTGTCCAATTTGACCTGAGAGACCTGCCCGCGTTTTTCCACTTGCTTATGGAAGTTTCACTTCTAGTACGTTTTGTATTTTGTACAAAATAAACGAAACCCACCTGACAAGGCCGTTATACTTCTCGGCCCTCAACTCGTGCAAGCGCAGCTCGGATTGGGGTTCGTTGTTATTCTTCTTGCCCCTCCATTCTGCTTCTTCTTCTCCTCTTTTTGCCTTTGAACCGACTCTTCTTCTACACGACTGTTAAGAAAATGTTAGTTATTCTCTTCCTCGAAACAAACTTGATAGAAGCTTTATTCATACTAATAACCCGAGGTCCGGCTGCAAGATCACTATGTTCATGTGTTATTTAATTAAAATATTTTTTAAATATAATTATATAATGGGGGACACATTTTTGCTAGGTTGCTTATCAAAATGTGGCCACTAGTTAATTAAATAATTAGAATAGTATTAGTTCGATATTTTCAGAAAAATTCATTCACTGGATTCTAAAATGTCTTTTGCCTTTAAAAGTCCATTTTGCTTGTATTTACTGACTTTGACAGTACACTTGAGTTGGAATAACTTTTTATTTTCTAACTTTGTTGCATCTCTTGTAATTAAAAACAAAATGTATGACTCTTCTTTAAAATTCTCTATGAATTATTTTTATATCCCTATTTCAACTTATTGTTAATACTTTTGTATTTTTAATAATCTTGTAAATGTTTCCATGTGGACGAAAATCGTTAGCTTCAATTTTATGACCTTATCTTATTGTGACTTTTTATTTCGTATATTATATTGCAGCTGTCTATTGTTTAAAAAAAATGTATCAAATTAAAGATATTTTTTTTCTATGTAGATGGAATAGGGTTGCCTATGTAAAGTTGTTATATGATGGAAAGGAGATGGTGGCATAAGATTGAAAAGCTCCAACGCACACTATCCAAAATGTAGATAGAGAACTGTTAAACTGCAATTCTGCATTGATTTTTAAAATTTTAAATTTTGTCATCGCATAGCTGGTAGTTGCTTGTTTGCCACTCTGCAAAATCGACTCTAGTGTCTCGTTATGGAGGGTCGAGGTAAGGAGAACCATCTCAGTATATTAAAAAGTGTCCACTGAAGGGCAGCAAATTAAGATGGCGCCATAATAGCAAGTGGAAAGTATTTAAAAATAGCGCCACAAATAATTAGAGTAGGATACTAGATTAAAGAAGGAAAGAAAGACATCTTAATTAGTGAAATAGGTTTCAATAATTCAATTGGTCAAAAATTTATATACATACATCTCAAATACGAGAAAGTCTCAATATTTTTCCAAATTATAATTATTAATAATTTCCTTTTCCTACACTAGCGCTAACACAACACTTTTTCAAGTGATCCCCCATACTAGACGGTCCTCGTGACCTCTACCCTTCGCACCGCATCACAGCGGCCGTTCTGGGTGGACTGTGGGAATGCGAAAGACACGAGGTGGACGTACATGAGGTAGGCCATGAGGTAGCCGACGGCGACCACCAGCGCGACGGTGGCCAGCACCGAGAGGAGGGAGACGGCGCGCTGGGTGCGCAGCGCGTGCGCCGCACGCTCGCCCCACTCCGCCACCGTCAGCAGCGCGCGCCACACCGCGCCGCGCGCCGCCTCGTCCAGCAGCTCCTGACGGACGTACACTTTCGTACAACAATCGTCAATAAATATTATAAACGCGAAAGTTTGTAAGAACGGGTGTATGTTTAATACTCTTTCACACAAAAACTACTAAATTGATGTTGATGAAACTTTACAGAAATATAGCTTACGCATTAGAATAACACATTTACAATATTTTTTGTGGATATATTGTGAGTTATCCAAAATAGAACAAATTTTTCATCACCACGCGAATGACGCCACGAGCGCAGCTAGTCGTCAATAAATCTTTATAAATATCATGTACGCGAATATCGTGTCGAAATTAGACAAATAATTCGAAGAAAATCGAATTTGATATCCATTACATCATTTATCAAAATATTCTACTAACGAATAATAATTACGAATAAATATACTTTTTGATTAAAAATCAATTACCCGGAGAAAACAATTGCTCAATAAAAATATATGTTCATTTCCCTCAATAATATAAAAATCTAGATACTAATAATGGTAAGAGATCTTTTCAATTCATTTTGGTTTTTATAATTATTAATTTCCATTTAAAATAAAATTCAGAATTTTTCGAATTATCGGAAACTTTCGAATACCTAATCGAATTATTCGAGTCGAGTTTCGAATCGAATATCAATATTCGATTCGGAACGACTAGTTCGTAAGTTCGAATCATTCGCACACCCCTAACATTTATTTAAAAGACCCAACTGCAAACTGTGCACTACTATCTTTTGGTCCTTCGAGCCGGATACGAACCATCCACCTATGAATGAAAGATGTACCGACCTGCACGTGCGCCTCGTAGGCCATGACCTCGGTGGGCTTGAGCAGCCTCTTGATGAGGTGGTCGAGCGCGCGCTTGGTCTCGTTCAGCTTGAGCTGGTAGGCGGCGCGCTCCGGCTCACAGCGCGCGCCGCACGTCGGCCACGACTCGTTCAGCCACTCGTACTGCACGCGTGTGGCCTCGCGCCGCCAGATCACCACGATGCGGTGCTCGATGTTCGACGTGTCGCTGCCTGGCGTGCGAGATTCACTCTTAACCGGATCCACGTGTTCCTATCTCAGGTTCAGCGGGCTAAGCCTATTTTTTCAGGCGGGGGAAATACTGTTTACACACAATACTGGGTCCTTTGCAAAGGATTAGACCATTATCTCATGCGATAGGATTACTGCATGCTTTGTAACCCACTCGCAATCAATCAGCTTGTGTGGAGACACCGAGATGCTGCACGGGCAACCCCCAATACCCACTAAAACCACCCTCCTCCCATGTGCCCCGTGCTTTTGTGTAGGAAAGGCTGAGACTTAGAACGTAGTTACGCCCAGTCCGATCCAGCGCAAAAAGTGCCTGAATGTGCCCCGGGAATCAGAACACATCCACTTCGTCTTACGGTGGTGATGAATCCTTTGCTCAGCGGGCTAAGAATTAGCCTATCTCACTGCAACGCAAAGGTATACTATGGTCTGGATGTCTGGGATCGGTCCCAGTGTTAGTGCGTTGTATACTACCCATAATATAAGTGTTACTTGCTTAATTTGGGGTTATACAATATGTGTGTTTGTCTGATGATGATTATTATTATAAAACTGGCCCGGACTTTTTGGAGGACTTGCGTGGGGCCACAAAAAGGCCAACACGTAGAGGTCCCCTGATATATTTAATGTAAATGTGGCGTGACACTGACCGGCGATTATCCCTGTCTACAGCATATAATTCATTATTATTATTATCATAAAACCAACCTGTTGCTTTAGATGTAAAAAACCACAACTGACCTGCATCGTAAGGTTTAATCAATATATACCTAAGAGAATATATCGATTTCATACAAATCCTATATAAGCAGAGTGAGACAACATTAATAAATCGTTTCATTTTAAATTCAACCATTTTGTGCTACATCCGTCTTTGCGAAATTTTGAGCGAAACCGACTCGAATTAAAATCCCGTTAGAGTTGCTATAGAGTTTATTAGAACTATACAAACACGTATAGCACAGGTACAAATATAACCGAACACAACAAGTCCAAACGTAATGCAGAAGGTCGTAATTCCATAACACGCGCAAAGTCCGTCACTAAAAGTTTCCCGATTGTAGTACACAAGTCTTGCTTCGCACGTGGTTATCGCTCGACTGCCTTCCCCCCCCTCCATTAGGTACACGTTTTATACTGCACAAATGCAATGTCCCCGTATCATAATCCGAAACACCTGGCTAATGGGTCGATCGCAGCTGCCATAAACGAATACAATAAAACAATGGACTGTTCTCTAGAATAATCAAAAAACGCATGCCAATAAATAAGTAAACAAAAGAAGTCCGGATGCCGAAAGGTACTAAAATGTGTTTTTACAGGTATGCAGGTGTACAGTACAACGTACAGCGTTTTGCTACCGCTGCGGCCTACTTTAGGCTCTTTTAATATAATAACATCGGGATAAATAATGCTCACAAATATATTGTGATTGAGTCGCTATTGAACTACGACCAGGGATCAGCATCCAAGCCAAACCACTACGAGAATAAATCGCTGAAAGCAACAAGGTGTATTTCCCTAATCCTACTACAAGAGAGCACCAGCACTCCACCAACAACTGCCGGCGTCAACCACCACAAGCAAGGACAAGTGTACAAATCGTACAGCAGGTGTGAATTTGTTTCTGTCGGCGTCTTAGGTTGTAAAAATATATTGAGAACGGCTGCGACTTAACAATCCGGTACACAAATTTTAAGTAGTGGGTGGGCGTAGTGAGTAGGGGGGAGGTATACTTTCCCCCATTACAACCCCTAAGGTCCGGAGGTTTTAATTTTTTTTAATTTTTAAACATACCTCACTTATTTTAGTTGTAAAATTGTGTCACTTTTGATAATAACAAAGCGTGATTTGAGTTTCTGAATGTACTCCTGAATTGTTTATGAATGTACTCACAAATTACATATAACAGCCAGAACGTTTTGTAAAATTAAAACTGTTTTTAATGTAGAAATGATACGTCGGCCGCTGTTCCGCGCCAGCGACATGCCAGGACCGACTTGTAACCATTTACTATTTATTTTATACACACGAACAGTACGAAGCCTTGTCTCATATGAAACATTTGTTTTATTTATCAATTTACGACGATTAGCACTTTGCTTTTTTAATATCACAATAAATCAATATATTCATTATATAAATTTTTAAGTACATTGCAGAATTTTTTTCTATAACATTGGTTAAATATAAATAAATGGGATTACTTGAAAAATCATCTTTATTGGTCGCCATTTTGAATGGTTACTCTTGTGGTATATGCGAATGTGCTCTATTGTGTTTTTCTTCACTTTTATCCAATTAAACTGGTTTTTGGTTCTTTTTATGTTGATTACTGGCTTTTTTTTGGTCTTTGAAAAGATTTTTCAACTTTGGACTTATGACAGAAGTGCAATATTAGCGAAAAAATAAGTGAGGTTATGTTTATTAAAATTTAAAAAAAAAAAACAAGGTCTCCTGACCTCGGGGGTAATAGTAAAGGTAAGTATGCCTCTTCCCCTCCCCATTTCACCGCCCCTCTACTTAAAATTCGTGTACCGGAAAGCTATACATTTACCTTGAGAACCTCTATTGAAAACACGCCAACTCACCGGAGCCGTTGGCGAGCGCGTGCAGGAAGTGCGGCTGGTTGTGCGCGTACACGTACGCGTAGTGGAGGCGGTCGGGGGCGGCGCGCGCCATGCGCCGCAGCTCGCTACGCGCGTGCGCCCCCGCCGCCCCCGCGCCGCTCACCAGCACGCAGCACAGCCGCCGGCGCGCCGCGCGCCACTCCACCGGGCACACGCGCTCCAGCACGCTCTACACGTTTCGCAATTGTGTTACGAGTTAGCGGGACTCGAATTCAAATGCCGTTACAATTATTAGAACTATATAACCCGTGCCCATTAACACGGCACTTGGCTCGTCGTCGTGCGAGACCAGTAATGTTAGCATAGCCGTTATCGTTGCACGTATCCTTCCATTTGAGTTTCGGAATAATTTGTTTGCTGTTATTTTTTATTCGGTTTTTTTTAGTTTTTGTTATTGTTACCTTTGGACGTTTTATTTATTATTGGTTTTTGATGAGTTTTTGTTATAACAGTTACATTTGGACGTTTAAACAAATATAGCAACAACAAAATTGTGTCAAAATAGGTAGTTTGTACTGTCACGTTTAAAGCATCGTAAAGTAGTATAATAAGAGAAACTATTTAGCGCAAAATAAATGATGATATTCAAGGAACTAAAATAAAATTTAAATGTTTTTTGCATTAAGTACTTTAAACGTAATTTATTCGAGCCAGGTGCCAAACAAATTACTCTGAACTACAGCAAACAAATTACTCCGAAACAGTGATGCTATCGCTACTGGTCTCGCACGACGACGAGCCAGGTGCCATGTTAATGCGCACGGGTTGTACAACCACGTATAACACAAGTACAAATATTACCGAACACAACAAGTCCAAACATAATGGAGAAGGTCGCATTCAATAAGACGCGCAAAGTCCGTCACTATTAGATTCCCGAATGTACAAACGTCACGCTCGTATCGTAGTCGTAGCTCAACGTGACTCCTCTCTCCATCAGGCAGTCGTTTTATGCTCCACAAATGCAAATGTACCCGCCCGGTAACGTCGCCACAGTTACCTAGAATTAGCTTGTAACACCTGGATAATGATGCTAATGAGCGAGTACAATAGGACAATAGGCTGTTCTCCACTAGAAACGTATGCCGATAAATAAGTGAACAAAAGAAGACTATCATAAAACGATTACAATTAGTTCAAATGCCGACAGGTAATAAAATGTGCTTCTACAGATCTGTACGTGGAATATGTCTTTGTCGGGGCCTAGGTTGTAAAAATAGAGTGGTTCACCGTTCACCATCAATTGAGAACGTTATATCATTTTTTGGAACGAAGTTCCTTATCACACTTCAGATGGGAATTAGACGGAAAAAGTAACCGAAAAGAAAAATGCTGACCGTTGTATAGTGTACACCTCGCGATCTGTCTCTCTGTCTTTTACGCCATCTGTTAATTCTGCGCGATAATACTATACTTTGATGTTGATTGTATACTAAATATCCATATACAGTGTAAACTCCATGTAACGTCACTCAATTTAACGACAAACTCCCTTAAGCGATCAAATCAGTTGGCTTTGTTTGGTTTAACTTGTCTTCCATACAATGATACACTCTAGAGGGAAGGTTCGAGAAATCTTAGGTATCCTTACATGGGGGTAAGGAGGTTAAATATCGTCAGAACCATCCTTATGTAATTAATTAATGGCCACTGCTATGTATAATGAAGGTAGTTCGTAATTTAGCAGTCTGGAACAAGTAACCAACAAGATAACAGTTGGTGCTTTTAAATGTGTAATATATAACAGTGGTAACAAGGAAAATTAGTAATATTTTGAAAATAAGTGATATTATATACAGTTAAAATAATTAAATACATTACGGTTATATCGTATTATAAAGTAATTATTATAAAGTAGAGTAAACGCGGTCGAGATGCGAACACTGCGCAAAATCTGCGGAGTGAGGCTCGCGGACCGCGTTCGTAATACCGAAGTAAGAAAGAGAGTTGGTCTGAAAGAGAGTGTCGGGGTGAAGGTAAGGAAAGGAATGCTCCGGTGGTTCGGGCATGTGGAAAGAATGTATGATGAAAGAATGACTAAACAGATATACAATGCAAAAGTGGATGGATGCAGAAGTCGCGGAAGGCCACGACACACCTTCCATGATCAAATTGATCATGTGTTAGCAGAAGGTGATGTCAGGAGCCTTAAGAACAGACGAGCGTGCATGACAAGAGCTATGAATGTCAAAGAAGCAAGTGAGGTGTGTAAGAATGGGCCTGTGTGGCGCTCTGTTGTTCGTGCCTACCCCGCAAGGGACCTGGCGTGAAGTTATGTATGTATGTATGTACGGTTATATCATTCAATGATGTCGATATAACTTTGCTGGAAAAATTGTATCCAAAGATTGAGTTACTGCCTAGAAGCAGGTGAAATAAAGGAAGATGTAATTAAAAAAAGCGAATTTACTTGCAGTATGTGGCCCTGAATTGTTTAATTTAATAACTTCTTTGATTTCACCTTAAAAAGTAAGTGCGGTTAAGTTCGATTTTATATCTGAAATTCGACCAGTCATTTCCATCCAAAACCAACTTGTCAAATCGTACAAATTTTACACTACGAATCAAGAAGA
The DNA here is from genome assembly GCA_012273795.1 of Dendrolimus punctatus. Taxonomy (NCBI): domain Eukaryota; kingdom Metazoa; phylum Arthropoda; class Insecta; order Lepidoptera; family Lasiocampidae; genus Dendrolimus; species Dendrolimus punctatus. Next base: position 19,340,900 of record CM022537.1, read on the forward strand.
GAGGGAAATGTTGAAGAATTACATAGCACAATTACGAGCTGACCTTTAAAAAAATTAATACGCCCTTTTTAAATAACCGCATTTCATAGTTTAGTGTAGACCAGTGTTTTTCAAACTGTGGGTCGCGACCCCTAGGGGGGTCGCAGAGCCTTGCTCGGCGGGTCAGCGGCAAAAGGGAAAAGGCAATTTAAGTTTATACCATATACTTAGGTACTTTCTAAGCTTAGCAGCTTTTTGCAGAGTATAGTCCGTAATAATGAATTATAGGTAACATTATAGGGAAAGACATAAACGTAGCCATTTAAATTACTAACTTTTGTCTGTCTATGGAAAAATAGGGTCGCCCAAACTTTTCAACCTGTAAAGGGGTCGCGTATCCAAAAAGTTTGAAAAGCACTGGTGTAGACTGTGGTTCCGAGAATGTTAAGAAGTGTTTCACCTGCGACGATAGCCTCGGCAACGTCAGCATCTGGTCGTTGTCGATGAGCTGGTGCAAGGTCTGCGTGGGTATTTCGGAGGTGCTGACGGTGACGACTGGCTCCTCGCTGTCCTCCTTCAAGAGCAGCATGGTGTCCATGTGCCGCTGCACCTTGTAGCGCGCGGTCACGTTGCGCCCCTCGCGCGCTCTCATATCTACGAAGCTGAGAACATCATTTTATATTAACTACACAGAATCTATATGAGAAATATAACAATAATATAATAAGCCATAATGACGGTAGTTGACTATTTTTTAAAGTACGGCGGCAGCGACATCGCCCCGTCCACCATTCACTACGCTTGGAATACTCATATAAAACGGAGCGCCCCGTGGTATTGGGACGTGTTTTCCATTATAGGTAATATACAAGGGACCACTCCGGGGCCGATCCCAGACGCCCAGAACATGGGAAATAACGAAGAAAATACGTTTCCGAAATTTACCATACCAGGAATAGAATCCGAAGCCTCTGCGTAGCAGTGAGGTAGCAAAGGCTTAGCCCGCTCAACCACAGAGGTCGTCAAAATAATAATATAAATAAATATGAAACTCTGTTGGCAACTCTATCGCTTGAGAATTACTGAAGCAATTTGTTTATTTTTAATTAATTGTATTGCATGTATTTGTTTATTTTTATCAGTGCAAGAACGGAGGAAGTGTGCAAGCGACAAAACTACCCACAGCCAGGTGGTGGTATTTACCCGAAATACGCCCACCTGGATTACCACCACCCCATGGTCTAGAGTTCTCGAGTATGCTGCCATAACAACCTTGAGTTGTGTTCTGGCAATAGTAGTCAGGTTCCAGTCACTCTTTAGGGTGCAGCAGCGCATTTGTAGCACATTGGTGTTGCAAAAGTGCATAGGCAATAACTAATGCCGGAACACAACTCAAGGTTGTTATGGCGGCATACTCTAGACCATGGGGTGGTGGTAATCCAGACGGGCAAATGTCCTACCACCTGGCCGTGGGTTGTTTTGTCGCCTCTTACGACAGGCCGCCCTGCCATCTAGTATTCGTTATTGTAACTCACCCAAAAGCAACTCTATCTCTATAGTGGAATGCAGTGATGAGGTATCTGAGCCGGATGGTTTGCCGCTCCTCGAATATCAGCGCCTTCACCTTGTTATCCTCGAAATCGGAAACGAAAGAGTCCACGTTCGATTCGCCGATGCTCGTCACCAGTTTGTATGGGAACTTCCAGCGCATGAATTCTGAAAGAAGATAATACAGGTAGCAAATCCACAAATCAATAAAATTGTAAAAAACACTTTGTAATTAAATAAGTAAAAAATGTATACGACAGTGTTGTTCTAGAAATAAAAGATAGGGTCCTGAGGTCATGAGCCTCTACTAAAATTTATCGAAACGACTCATCGACTCTTCAGGTGATCAGTAGGCTGGTGCTTACTTCGGCCAACGGATCAGTATGGCGATCCAGCGAGGGAACGTAGCCAGCCTTCTGAACACCTTACCTATAGAAGACGGTGATCTAGGCTCAGTATTCTACTTATAGTCTTGAGGGACTATGAGTAAGATACAATACAAATAAGTTAAGTCTTCTTACATTGTATTCAATTGTATGTAATATTATTGTTGAACGTGATTAAGTCTATTATTCTTTGCGCACTTTAAAGGGTTTGTTCAATGAAATACGTGTTGTTCGTAGAAGGTATATTTTCTTACTGACTTCACACAAGTTTGACAAAGATGACAACAGATACATACATGCAATTATAGATTCAATTAATACGAAACAATTATAATTGTTCAAAGAAAAATAAAAAATATAAACCTTTAAATGTAAGCAACAGAATTGTCAATAAAGTCGCGGTAGCGTAATGGCTAGCGCACGCGTTCCAGACTCATAGGGCGCGAGTTCGATCGTGGCCAGAACGCATGCACCGCTTAGGCAGTTTTATGATCTAATGTGCATATTGTTACAATTATCACGTGCTAGCAACGGTGAAGGAAAACCTCTTGATGCAACCTGCACATCGAGATAACCGATGTGTTGAACCTTCCAAGCCGCCTTGGACCAGCGTGGCGGGTGTACTGTCCGTTCCCCCATAATTGGAGGCCCGAGCCCAGCAGTGGGACTTTTATGGGTTGATATTATTATTATTTTATTTGATTATAACAGAATTGTATGGGCTACGGCGCGACATCCGATGGTGATGGTGCTGATGATGAGAGAGAATGATTATGATGGAATGCGTTGATAAATGATAGTCGGATGGCTATATGATGTTTATAAAATGACTGTGATAAACTTATGAAACTAAATAATAATAAATATTAATGATTCACATAAATTACTGCTACAAATTGATTAGTGTGCTGTACGCGCCACGTGAGAGCGACCGAGCGTGTTCGCTACCTACTTGTTTGAACTCCGCTGTGTTCGGTTGACACGGTTGTTATAAGTGTGGGTTTTTTATGTAAAACTCATAAATAATTAACGTGGTTCGTACAAAAATAAATAAATAATGTTTTAACGAATACAAAACCGCATAAAAAAAAACAAAAAAATTATATATTTTCTACAACATCAGTACCTACTATACTTTTTCAGCAGATCCCACTCTTCCAGAATCTTATAAAGGTATATTAAATTAAATCTTTATTTATTAATTAATTTGTATAATTTCATATAACAAAATATATTTCGATTCGATAAAAATATAAAAAAATAATCCCGCAACATTACCCAATAATAAAATATGAACAATTCCTTAACATCTATTTTGGACGTCCAAGGGAAGCAGTATTCGTAAAAACTTCAGTTGAATTTGATACTAAATTATTTCAACTTAAATATAAAAACATTTAAAATATTTATAATAAAATTTATGCTTTTAAAACCGCCAATAAATATGGAAACTTGAAAGAGCATGAATATATTGATAAAAGATTCAATAAAAATAGTTATATATTGTTACACGCCGACAAAAGTAAATGCACACCTGCCACACCTATATACAATATTTATACTTGTACAATTGGAATACTCACCTAAAATTTTAGGCATAGAAGACAATGCTTCTTTGTAAATATACACGTGCTTGTCCAATACGAAGGTCAAACATGGCACACCGTGGATACCGACCCTTCTAGCCAAACTGGCCTCGTGACCGGCGTGCACTGTTGCGAGGGTCACCCCCAAAGGCTGTAGGGCTTCCACCAGGCGCCTCCACGAGGCCGCCGAGCGTACACAATCGAAGCACCAGTCGGTATAGAACAGGACCAGGGCTGGTGTGTGAACGCTCTTCTCTAAGATATTGTTCTCAAAGTGTCTGGAAGGTCAAAAGATGACCATCAAAAATGATATAGTTATGAGAGCTGCATACTGCATACATCAAGCCAACGCGGCGGACAACGAACGACTGCGCGTATATTAATAGCTGCCTTCTCGCTCTCGCATACGTCTGTCTCGCTCACACATTGCGCTATGCATGATCCGTGTATGTATCGCACTAGCTATACCACTTGTTAATAATAATATGTATATATATTCCAATGTACAAGATTTATTACAAATTTTTCTTACACTTTCTGAGCACTTTTCAAATTTAAAGAATAGACAAACAAACCTGTAAATGTAGTGTAATCTAAGGTTGTTATGCAAAGACACATTTAATGGATGGTTAAAACAACAACAAACATACTACAATTATAATTAAAAATAAACAATATCTGAACTTCCAATTTCTGAGATGACCAATAATGAAATATTAAACCACCACATGGCAGATAAGTCAATTTAAAGAATGAAGATAATAAAAATGTACCATTTATGGCCGGTTCCTATACCTTACTAGTCACTCACTTGCCTCACCATCAATTGATATTTGACGTTGCTTATATTATAAGCTTCATAGCTTATGTCAAATTTTAACCGACAGAAGGGCAAATGAACAGTCGTTTAGATATAGGAACCAGCCTCAATGGATTTTTCACGACTCCTATATTTTTAAAGATCACATTACATTAAAGAATACAATGAAAAACTTACCGCGCAGTTACTGATAGTTTATGGAATAAAGTTATGTCCTGGTCTTGTGTTCGGAAATGAGTGCCGAAGAACTCTTCAAAAGGATCATTACTGAAACAATAGAAACTGCTATAATAAGTGTCTAACAAAATTACCCCCTTGAACAGTTAATACGTATTTCTTACAATTTTTCACAACCAATCAATTAGTTTTATATTATAATTTGAAGCGAAACTATATAAAAATATTTTAGCAATAAAGGCTGTTTGCTTTTATACTATTTTAATGTACGCAGTTCGCGGTGTTCTGCTTGTTGACTCATTCTGTGAGCGGTCGTTTAGCAGCGAACGATGCGCGCGGTCGGCGGCGAAGTTCGCTCACTTCGCCAATGTGCTCCGCGGCATTATCACTACATCACTACATAGTATAAAACAAAGTCGCCTTTTCTGTCCCTATATCCCTATGTGCGCTTAAATCTTTAAAACTACCCAACGAATTTTGATGTGTTTTTTCCAATAGATAGAGTGATTCAAGAGGAAGGTTTATATGTATAATACAAGTTTTTCTGTAGTGTATTTAATTTTGTATCAGCATTGCACCCGTGCGAAGCCGGGGCGGGTCGCTAGTAATAATAATAATATTGCAATAATAATTATTATTATTGCTATGGTAACCGCTTTCCATCAAGTGGGCCGTCTGCTTGACTGGTGAACAGGCAAACGGTTCGTGTAATGGAAAGTTGTTTATTGCATGAGTTCAGTAGACAGGCGGACGGTCCACTGGTTGAAAGCGGTTACCATCGCCTATAGACATTTGCAACACCAAAGGTGCTACAAATGCGCTGCTGTTCTCTTAAGCGATACTGGAACGTGGTCACTAATGCTGGAACAAAAACAAGGTTGTTATGGCGGGATACTATAGACTAGAGGTGGTAGCAATCCAGACGGGCAAATACCCCACCACCCGGCTGTGCGTTGTTTTGATCCTGCACGGATAAAGTAAACTGATCGTCGTATATTGACGTTTGCAATACCAAGGCCGAAGCCAACGCATTGCCAGCCTTTTTTTGGGTGGGTTAGACAGGATGATATAGGGAAAGTGGGGTGGGTAGAGAAGGAAATGGGCCATCGGAATTCTTACTTACTCCGAAACACGATTAGCTTATTCTAACATAAGCGTTGGATGTCGACATTCTATGACAGCGCAGTATCACATAAAATGGTGTTTTTAAATTTCTATCACAAATCATCATCAGACACGAAGTCTTCACAAGACATTTTACAAAATACCGTCAATTCGGCTGGGCAGAATATAGTAGTCACATACTCCTCCGAAACGGTTTGACCGAGTTTCATGAAATTTTGTGTGCATATTGGGTAGGTCTGAGAATCGGACAACATCTATTTTTCATCCCCCTACATTTTAAGGCTAGTCCACCCCTAATTTTTTTTTTAATTTTTAGATATATTTTTTTATGATACAGCATTAAAAAATACATACAGCGCTAAATTTTCAACCTTCTACGATCAACCCCTGTTTTTTATTTGATAAATATCGATTGAAGCTTTTCCGGGCAGGACGACGTCTGACGGGACAGCTAGTTAACAAAGCAAAACAGACTCACTGCCTGTTATTTATTTAATATCTACAAAGTTAAAAAGTGTTCAAGGAATTATACTTAAAAATGTGTGTTATCTTACAGATATCTAATGTAACTAGTTTTAATCAAAATAAATAAAATGTCAGATAAACTGTAACATTTACACACATTTTGTAAATATTTTCAACAGAAGGAACACAAATGTAATATTGGTGAGTGGTTATTTCTTAGAACCAGAGAATTTAATTTAACATGATGATATTAGTCTGAATACTAAATAAGATATTACTCATTGTATTGGATTCTACATTTCATCATGGGTGATTCAACTTTCATTTATTTAAGAATACGGCCAAAAATGTACATATACTTTCTCAATACTACCTATAGGAAACAGTTGAATTACTTCTTAATACAATGATTTAGCGCCTCTTTCTATTAAGCTAATTAGCGATGGTCGATTGTTCCGGTTATTCCACTGCAATCGAGAAACATTGGGTGTTTTTCGATTGTTATTGATGTGTTACTATTTTGTGTTCATGGCTCACTTGTCAATTGGCCTGCGCTCGATTGTTTATGATTACTAATCCGCACAACAATCGAAGATTGCACAGGACGATTGGTAAAATATGTTTTACTAGTATTGCGGTGCGCCTGCGCATACTTTACTATCTAATGTATTCGATTTTTTATTTACATTCGATTGTTATTTAGCTATGACGAATGAATCGACAATCGAATATGCGCATGCACGATTGTCGATTCATTCGATTTCTGCTAGGAATGAAATTTATAATTATGTAAAACCTGAATACAGATCAAAGCTAATATCAGAGAATAAAATAGATACTCTTTATAAACCTACACATTCTAGTCTGCTTCTTCCATTAGAATGTTACAACATGAGCATCGGACCAAAGCCGAAATGAAAATAATAGATCGTCCTACGCCCTCACGCTTTCAAACCCGACTCATGAATAAACAAGTGGAGTTGTAACCACAACTAACCACAAATATTAACTCCTCTTTAATCCAACTTATTACTAATAGTACCACAATCTAATATTATAAGAAACAAACAATAAAATATGGTAACTCATCAGAGCCCCTCAAGTGAGGGGGTCTAGGAGAGAGGTACAGCATATACACACGCATCACACTGTGTATTAGGTAAAATTCCGATATATTCACTGAACCAGTCTCACTAACAAAGAGCCCCTTCCGCTCCCGCGCAAATGACTGACTCACAAGCGAGTGGCGGCGAGAGCTAGCGAGAGTAGTGAGCACAGACAGAACAAAATGAGACAAGATCACTATATACCCACTCACTCTCAGACTGGCTCGGCCAGTGTGTGCAGCCAGCATCAATTCTTCGTTTCTATTATATAATTTTGTTGCTGTTATGTATCAAAGTGAAAATAGTTTGAAGAGAAGTTCGTCTGTAATGGCTTTGCACGTGAGATACCATTTATTCCGTAAATTTAATAGTGGCGACGAGGATGGGATGGCATTTTGAAATTTACCTGAACCGTGCATAGTGGCTGTAGTCATGCCTCTGTTTGTAGAGGTGGTCGTCTTCGTTCGTTATGCCATACAGGTCATATGCCTGTCGCCGTTCTGTATCCGATAGCAATTCGTATGCTTGCTTTATCTCTACAAAACGAGACTCCGCTTGAGGGTCCTCGTTTTTGTCCGGATGCCTGAAAACATGAACGTGCTTGGCAAAAAGGAACAAAATTTCAGTCCTCAGGTGAAAAGATGAGGCCTTGAACAAGTCATACTTTATTCATTGCCACAAGCCGAAAAAAAGAGAAAAGGCCCATCTGATGTACAGTTGTTATTGTCATCTATGGATGTTTGCAACAGAAGAGGTAATTAATGGTACTGCATAGTCAGACTCTAGAATGGGATGGGACAGATGTTATGAAATAACTAGTTATTAAATTAAAATAATTTAAATCTATCTTTTAAATTATTAGCTTTGTAACTCTTTGTTTTCAAATACTTAACTTACTTACTAAAATTGTTATACATACTCACATCATACTTCTTAAATCGCTGGAAGGGACTAACACCTAAGAGACAAGCTTGGCCTAGTTTAGGCTTTAGTACCCAAACAGTCTTAATTTTAAGACTACATGTAAATTTAATTTTGGTGTCAATAAAAAAAATAAAAAAATCTTAAAAATAGGGAAAGGATAAGGGGGATAAAATACTTGCATTTAGAGAGTTCCCATATAAAATCAGTATTTTACATAAGAGCTCTGTAAGTGCAAGTATCTCAAGTCTCAAGTATGTACCATAATGGACATGCCTGCAACTTTGACCCGATGCTCGACATAAAATATTCCCAGGACACAAAGTACCACAGCATTTAAAAAAGAGGATGCAGTATAGTTATAGGGCACATTTATCTATTTATAATTTGAGGTAAAAAATTGACTTGGGTGGTTATAAAAAAAATAACCATGAAGGCTAAGCTAAGGCGGGAGCTCCGCTTTGGCTTTGCTTCGCACCCACCTTAGCCTTCTAAGCTATATTAAAAAAGTTCATAATGGGATTAAAAATATCCCATATTATATTACATATTTGTTTTTTTTAATCTGGCCATTTCAAATTGTTCCCAGAAAATTTCCTACAGGATTCAGAGGATAAAAAGTAGTGCAGCTTTTAAGTGTAAAAATTTTCTGACAATCAGCAAAAACCACATTTAAATTGGCAAAGTAGTTTTTATGTGATCCCAAACAAATAGATAAATCTAAAAATAATTACATAGTGTTCTCCACATAACATATTATGTATTCCTGTTGTTCTCCTTTTGAAATAGCTTCAATGTTCAGACATGGTATTTTTAGAATTTTATAATATTATAAATAAAAGATGGAATTTAAAGTTTTACAAGAGTTATAATTCCGCTTGGCAGTTTTTGTTCGCACTGAAAATTTGCAGACCAATTTCCAATATGTAAATAATCTATATTTAGTTTTATTTGCAGGCAGTGTTGCTTGCAGTCTTAGCTCTGAGACACTTACATTTTTTATACACTATTACACACTACTAAAATTGGTCTACTGTGCAGGTACATCAGGAGGAATTATTACTTGTGGTAAAACTGTACTCAATCATTTATTACAGATAAATTTAAATGATGTTATAGGAATACCAGTGGGTTGCATAAAGGATCACATGAAGATTTGTGGTGTGATAGAAGAATCATAACAGAATAAAAAGATATGTGAGAAAACTTGTTGTGGTGATTCCAGATGATTGCATAGGAAAAAGGAAAGAAGTCAGACCAATTCACAAATACCACCACCACCACACCACTCTTGCTATTGTTACTGTAGGGCCACCATGCATACACTATATGTAAGTTTGATTGTAAAGTCAATTGAGAAATAATATTCAGTCGCTATTATATTAAACTTCTATCACGGTTAAACATATTTCACTCCTAACTCCCTCTTAATACTCTTTGTAAATTGTTAACCATTACTAAAGCTATTATGCTCAAATAAACCTAAAAAGTTGAACAGACTCACCATTCCTTGGCTAACTGCCTGTATGCTTTTCTTATTTCAGGGAGGGTCGCCCGTCGATTTATTCCCAATATTTTATAGGGATCACCTATCTTCTGCGCGGTGGCTATTGTGCATATTACAGTCACCAACAACGCCCAAATCCATCCCTTGTATTTCCATTGCATATTACTAAATATCATTTATAAAGATTCCACCTTAAAAAAACTCGTCTAATATCTCATATTGATTGGAAAAATACCGAAGGACTCATGGCTATACTACACGAAATTAACAAGGGATTTTCAATAAGCTGTTATCAGTCATTTGTCTTAAAATAGAACGGCTGAAAATTCGTGAAATTGAAAAATGTTCACCAGCGAAAATCACGAAACGTCAATCGAAATATCGAAAACGAAATTGAGGATGGAAGGGGGAGCCATAGACAAGATAGATATTTTTCTGCGCTAGTAGAATAAGACATCTAGTTGCATACTACTCCTTAATAAATTCTATTCACAGATCGCTGCAGAGGATTCTAAAATATTCAAATGCGTTTACACACATGGACTTTATTTTGTTATGAAAAAGTTTAAGGTGCACGAAATAGGACATTAAAGCTTTCCTGTTTGATAAATGACGAAACAAAAAATTTACCCTGCTTCTTTATAATGAATAATGTTCTAATCATTAAAGTTTGCCTACATGAAGGTTTTTGGATTATTTTGTATTGTATTGTATTTTTAATATACTTCTAGTAAAATATAAGATTGATACAAATCAAGAGCTAAAACACAAGTAAACTCAATGGTTTTTATGTCGGTAGTCAAAATCAGCTGATTGTCGCAGTAATATATATTGTATCATCTATGGTTATTGGTTACTAAGTCAGTGGTTTTTTTTGGCGGGAAGTCGATCTTGGCGCGCGCTTTAAAATTTCTTTTAACATTTAAATTAATTTTATCCCTTATTTATTACGAAAAGCCCCTATTTTCATCTAATATTACAATTTACGGTCCCCCGTCATAATGGGGGCCCAGAGTGACGGGGCAGATGAACTTTCAGACAGAAAGCGAAAATACAAGAAGATCTCTGGCGTCTCTGATGAAGATAAGTATAAAATTTATTTCAAGAGTGGTTACACTAGACTGTTTTTGGAAAACTCGTCTAATGACTACACAGTTTACGTTGAATCTAAAGAAAAGGAAAAACCAGGCAATAAAAACCCCATTAAATTCACACAACTTTTAACTGAGAATGTTAAGGGCATTTCAAGTGTGTCCAGACTAAACGCTTTCAAATTTGGAGTACATTTTAATAAAGCTGCAGAGGCGAACAGCTTCTTGAAATTGGAAAACTTTCTGAACAAAAATAAGTTGCGAGCGTTCATCCCTGCTCATTTAGTAGAGAAGGTCGGCATCATCCGACATGTTCCTCACGAGTTGTCCAATGAAGAGATATACAAAAATATTTCATGTGATGCGGATGTTATATCAGTAAAAAGATTTATGAAAAAAGACGATGATAAGAAACTAGTACCATTGACTACTGTAGTAATTACTTTTTCATCTGCTACACTACCAAGTATGGTTTTCCTGAATAAATATCGATGTCCTGTATATAATTATATTCCTCCTGTCATCCAGTGCTTTAAATGCTTCAAATTTAATCACTCAGCCAAAGTGTGCAGAGGTACACAAATGTGCTCATCATGTGCTGGCGAACACCTTTACAAGGAATGTACTTCCGATATTATAGTATGCATCAACTGTGGCGGAGGTCATCTTGCCATTTCTCGGGAATGTCCAATTAAAAAACAAAAAATTGATCAGAAACGTTCACAAATAGTTAACCAAAGTAATACATTTGCCTCTATAGCAAAGACTGATAAGAATTTTCCTAGTTTAAAACCTAAGATAAATAACAGCTCTTCTGTAAATAACCCTGTAAATATTAATGTACCTAAAGCTAGTGTTTCATCTAGCAAAAAAGATTTTGTGTCGACACTAACCAACTTAGATGTAAAGCAAATTGCTAACAATGATATTATACTAAATGCTATTATTAAATCCTTAGTAAAGTTAGGCAATACAAGTAATAATGATGATCCAATAACACACAAGAAAATAAAAGAAATATTTTTGTCAAATTTGATTTAATGGACACATATTTAAATTTATTACAGTACAATATACAAAGTTTACAGAGCAAAAAAAGCCTATTACAAAACCTATTAATTGAAAAAAATATAGATGTTTGCCTTCTTAATGAGACCTGGCTTAAACCTAATTCTATAGTTCCACATTTTCCAACTTATAATTTATTATATAAAAATTCAAAAAATTCCCATAATGGTGTTGCCATTTTGGTGAATCATCGTTTAAAGTATAAATTAATTAACACAATTTTCTCCGAGTCCATACAAAACATATGCATCACTGTAGAAACACAATTAGGACAAATAGCAATACTTTGTGTTTACAGCCCACCAAGTAACAGATTTGATTCCTCAAAGCTAAGAGATCTAATCAACAGCATACCAAAGCCATGTTTAATAATGGGTGATTTTAATGCTCATAATATAGCTTTTGGATGCCATAATGATAACAATAGAGGTAGATGTTTGTATAGCATTATTGATGAATTTGACTTGTGTGTTTTAAATGATGGTTCGCCAACAACTGTCCCATACCCCAATAGACAAGCTTCAGCAATAGATCTTGCTCTTGTTAGTCCGTCACTTGCTCATTTATGCAATTGGTATGTTCATGATGATCCCATGGGTAGTTATCACCTTCCAACATTACTTGAGATAAACATTCAACCTTCTATGTATGATCTGTCACCTGCTGTGAATCAAGAAAAATATATTTATAGTCGGGCAGATTGGGATATGTATTATAATTTATCAGAAAATCACTTTTCACAAATAGATTTGATAAATGATCCACCCATCACCTCTTACAATAATTTTGTAAATGCACTGTATTCATTGAGAGATAAAACCATTCCTAAATATAAGACAAGTTCTAATACACTTGTCAGAAAGCCAGTACCATGGTGGAACAAAAACTGTAATAAAGCTGTTCGTGACTCAAAAAATGCATTAAAGTATTACTTTTCTAAACCCACAATAGAAAACTGGATGAAATATAAAAAATTAGATGCAATTAAAAAAGAGTATTAAAAGAAGAAAGAAATCTATCTTGGCAAAATTTATGTAGTAGCTTTAATAGATTAACACCAGTCTCTCGAATATGGGGTTACATTAAAAAATTTAAAAAGATAGGTACTAATAGAAATAGACATCATAATGATGAGTGGGTTTTAAGTTTCCTCAATAATTTAGCTGATACGACTGCAGTTGACAGGACTAGGCTTGATTATTTGTTTGCAAATTCTGCTGAAAATGACATGAATATATTTCTTAAGAACCAATTCACTATAGAAGAATTAAAAATATCCATTAAAAGTAGAAGGGATACCACACCGGGATTGGATGACATACCATACATGTTGATTAAAAATTACATTTAAATGCATTGTTAATATTACTTAATATTTATAACAGATTATGGGAAGAGTTGATAGTGCCAGAGTCATGGAAAACACAATGTGTTATACCCATTTTAAAACCTAATAAGCCTGAAAATAATGCTTCTTCTTATAGGCCCATTTCTTTATCATCTTGTTTAGGTAAACTTTTTGAAAATATGTTGAAAATAAGATTAGATTACTTCATTGAATCCCACAGCTTGATTCCTGATATACAGTTCGGCTTTAGAAAAGGCAGAAGTTGTGCTGAAAGCTTTGTACATTTACTATCAGATTTGAGGCAGGTTAAATTAAGTCATTCTCATGCTGTATGTGTCTTTTTAGATGTGAAAGGTGCTTTTGACAATGTAAATTTAGAGGAACTTATTCAAGTATATCATGATGCTGGCTTACCAACACACATCCTAATGTGGCTTTATTCCTTTTTAAATAATAGAACAGTTTTTGTAAAGTATAACAACAAAATACATGGGCCTAAATCTGTGAACAAAGGCACAATGCAGGGGGCAACCTTATCTCCTTTACTTTATAACTTGTATGTTTCTCAGATATTAACTTATGTAGAAGCAACAGATTTACATATTTTACAATTTGCTGATGACTTACTTTTATATAGCATAAACCAAAACATAGAAAGAGCAACAGCTAGTATTAATAATGCTTTAACGCAACTATACAACTATTATCATCATAAGCTTAAATTAGATGTAAGTCCAGAAAAGAGTTCAGTTTTAATTGTAAGTAAAAATTCAAATGTTATAAAGGATGTTAAGATTTTTTATGACAATGCAGTAATACCAATAGTTCATCAACATAAATTCCTTGGAGTTATTATTGATGATAAATTAAAATTTGATAAACATGTCAAACACATAAGTAAAAAGGCTCTAAATGGAATCAACATATTGAGATATTTAGCAGGAACTTACTGGGGCTCTGGTCCCATAGTTTTGAGTATGTTATATAAAAGTATAGTTAGAAGCCATTTCGATTACAGCAGTTTAGCTTACATGCATGTTAACAGCACCTTACTGAAAAAATTAGATGTAATTCAAAATATGGGACTAAGACTTATTTGTGGAGCTATGCGTTCCACACCAATTAATTCTCTAGAAATTGAAACATGTATACCCCCATTGATTCTTCGTAGGTTGATGTTGGCTGAGCGGTTTTTCTTGAAAGTTCTAGCATCAACTAACAGTCCTTTGCATAAGAAATTAATAATACACCCTCAAATCACTCTTACAATTTCTCCAAATAATTTAACTGCTGCCTCTTTGATTAATGGAACTTTACCAGAAATACCAATATTATTTAAACATGTTAAAGATAATTCTAAAAACTTAAACCAACATGATATTTGGCCTGTCTATAAAATTCCTTTTAATAGTCTTATCAATAGTTCTACTAACATCCATTTAGATACAGTGCACAATAAATTTGATTTTTTGCAATTTAAGGATGATAGACCAACACATTATACTATATATACAGATGGGTCTAAAACAAATCAATATGTAAAAGCAGCATATTATGATCCACAAACTAGTTACACCAAGTGCATTAAAATAAACATAAATTGCAGTATTTTTACTGCCGAATGCTATGCTGTATATTGTGCATTAGAATATGTAAATAATTATGTGAATAATGTACATAGTATCCTGATAGTTACAGATTCTAGGAGTGTTCTAAGCGCAATAGAAAATGTAAATATATCTTTTAAACTAAATTATATATTGTATGATATTAGAAATTGTATAAAAGAGCTGTATAGTAAGAATATACATGTAGAATTTGTGTGGGTACCTTCACATAGTGGCATTCCTGGGAATGAATTAGTTGATACTGCAACAAGGTCAGAGCATGACGAAGACAAGTCTGAACTTTTAAAGGTTCCATTTACTGATTACCACAGGCATTTCAAAGAACTTAACCGGCACTTGTGGAAAGATCACTGGAGGATAACCCTAGAAAACAAAGGCAAATGGTATGCTGAGATACAGAAAGACATACCGGTAAAACCATGGCATTATAACTTCAAAGACATAAGCAGAAGATTTACTAGGATAATAACACGCATGCGGCTAGGGCACTCTTTGACCCCAGCTCATTTGAACCGAATTAATATATTTGATAGTAGCCGTTGCCCTAACTGTAACTCCAGAGATGCTGATTTGGACCATATTATTTTTAAATGTTCAAGTTTTAATATGCAAAGATTGATTTTAGTAGCTGAAATTTGTGATTGTGACATTTCTGATGCAGACAATGATAGCCTCAACTTATTCAGTGACAGTGAAAGTCCACAAAGTGTTCCCCGCCGTGTACAGGATCTATTAAAACACAAACGTTACTATAGATCATTGTACGACTATATTTGTAACACAATAGGAAAAATTTAATTTGTTTTGTGTTTACAGTGTAAATAAGTTTTTTTTTTGTTTGTTTTTAGAATGTATTGTACTTACTTGATTACTTGATAAGGGTTATATAATATGTAAATAATTATGTAATAAGTAGATAAGTTATATTATATTTTTTCTTGTATTAGTGTAAATTCTTTTTAACATGTTTCCGACTGAAAGACTTTGTATCTATGGTCATGAATAAATTAAAAATAAATAATAAAATAACTAAGTCAGTGTCAAACGACAGTTCCACGGTGTATTTTGTTGGTTCTTGGCGCATTAATTAAATTCAATTTGATTGTCGTTTTATTCGTATTTCATCACACATCAAGTTATCGTCTTTCATTACTTTAACTTAAGTATCTTTTGAACGAAACTAGTATTAGTGCTAGTTATAGTTTCTCAGGAAACTAACCAATTACCTGTAAGTATCAGATCATAATTTATTCAAATAATTTTTTTACAACTTTTTAGGTGCCTTTGCCTTGGCAAAGGTCATTTCTAATATTTTTTTCTTAACGGCGACATTCGCGTTGGGCAAATTATGAATACTTATGAACTTGGTGGTGTATTTTAACAATTATTCGTTTTTCATAGTCAGCAATTTTTTTGGGTTTTTGAGTAATTATTGTAAGCTCGACTACAAACTTTAATAACAGTCGACACATTCTTTTAAATTAATCTCAACCGTTGAGGCTCTTAATAATCATATAGCCAATAATATTAAACTTTTATCACATTTACCACCCCTGGTCTAAAGTGCAAAGGCATTACTGACCAGGTACCAGTCTCCCTTAAGAGAGCAGCAGTGCTTTGTAGCACCTTTGATAATGAAAATATCCATAGGTGATGGTAACCACTTTCCTTTAAGTGGGCCATCTGCCTGTCTGCTGAACTCCTGCAATAAAAAAATTAAATTGAACTCTATCACTAAAAACAATTTATGGTCAAAACTCTACAACTACATTTTTTAAACATTACACAACAGTTTGCAACCCACTTTATATAAGTAATTTTGATCTCAGGGTTAAATGAAAATTTTATGTTTTATTTTCTTCAGCCATTGTTATGTTTTGTTTTTACCTGTTGATTATTCATATAAATTCTGCATCATTGTATTGTAATATTAAAGTGTAAAAATATGCTAAATTAATCACGTCTGCTGTGGCATGAATGTTGAAACTGAACTTAAATTAAGATTTATAGTCCTCTTATCCTTCCGTCTGATACATAAATGCTGTTATTTTCAAGCTCATGTATTAATTGTGACAAAGTGGACAAATTTGTACCACACAAATCTTTGAATGAATCTTATTTGTAAAAATCCAGGTAATAGTTATAACTAGAATGGTAGAAAAGTCAGATGTCCTCACTGTATTTGACCTACACATGGTCATTTAAATATTTAAGTATGTGCATGTTCATCAAAAAAAAAAATCACAACAATTCTAATAGTATAAAATGAATTGATTCATTATATTAAAAAAACAGAAATAAAACATTGTCAAGAAAACAAAATAAATGTCAGAAGCGAAATATATAAATAAAATGTAAAATAGTATTAAAATAGCATCTCTTTGTCATACTTAAGGAAAATGTCATACTTATCCGTGCAGGAATGGAAAAGAATACAATTTCCTGCGGCCGGGTGGCCAGTCTTCTGTACTCCTGCAATAAAAAATAAAATAAAATTTACTCAACAAGTAACAGTTTATTGTTCAACAAATAAACAGCTACTAATGCGCACAATTATAACATTGTCTTGGTAAAGACTAGGCAGGCATCCTAAATAATGTATGTTTCAAAAATAGTTTAATGTCTCAATAAATTCCTAAGGTTGTGACATCTAATATAAAATTCTGTCACATTTTCGTTGCATACTCTCCGAACGTTGACGATTTCATGAATTTGTATGCATATTGGTAGTCTGAGAATCGCAATCTATTTTTCATTAAATGTTAGGTAGTCATAATTTTAATTTTTTTTTAGACAATTTTATTTTATTTTTTTATGATACAAATACAAAATATCAATTTCACCTCTACATAACTATTTTACCCAGACGACGTCTGCGGACAGCTATATATTATAATATTATAATACTATTCCACACTACCACTGTGTGATGTTTGTCCTTACGACAGGCTGGTCAAAAAATTGTATTGTTTTTTTATGTATGGTCAAAACTGTTGCAGTTACAAACTGTGTATAGGTATACAACATATATTGTGATGCTTGTATTAAGTATATAATTATATAGGGCAAGTAACAAGTACAGCACATTCCTTTGATAAAGCTGCCTTTCGCTGTTATCAGGGTGTCATTACTGTAAAAGAATGTGATGATGAGTTATATTCTAGCCTAGATATTATAGATAGATAATAACTAACTCTTTATTGTTTATCAGGTAAAAACTTAACTTACAAATAGTTTAAAAAAGGCATGAACCACGGGCGGTCTTATTGAGGATTAACTAAAACAAAAACTGAGAATAGATCTACATGAGCAAATTTTTTCGAGATCGATTCAAAAAGCACTCGCGGTCGACAGTTTGGGCATTCCTTTACTAAAGCATAAATACGGATGAAGTCGCGATGAGGGCTAGTGTATAACCCGCAAGAGTTAACTTGAGACCTCGCTCGGATGACGTAAGCGCGAGGTACTGACGCGTCGATTGCGAGAGCCGTAAGAAGGCGGGGAGCACGCATTCCGCTCAGGTCTCAAGTTAACTCTTGCGGATAATACAGTAAATAGTTTCAAAAGAAAAGGTCGATTAAAAGGCCACTCCTCTAATCAAACAGTGAGGCATCATTGACGCGCATCAGTGGGTGTGCTCGATTCCCGACGCAAAACGTAATACAACCAATTTAAAGTCCATTAACTGTAATAAAACGCTAGGATGTGATTGTTTGTTGTCTTTGAACTATTAAGCGTGTTTTTATTGTGCAATCATGATGTTGCTTAGGGATTTTTGAGTGTTGAACAAAGGAAGATGTTATTATTTAAATGTGAAAGTTAGATTAATTGGGTGTTTGATCTTTTTTTGATGACCTTATGTAAATTTATTAATAATCATTCTTTATTGAAGTTTCTTCCTTAACTATATACATTGGTGGTGAGAATCTTTTTGGAAGTATGAAAAACCTGTATCAGAAGATTCCACTCTTCATGTTGTGATAAACAAGTACTACCAGAAATTTATACATCTATTACAAGGAAGAATATATACATATATATTTGCGCGTTGTGTATGTGTGAGAGAGAGAAAGAGACAGAATGTGTGTGTGTTGATTTATTTAGAGTATAAATGTGCTGTCGATAACAGAAACGAACATAGGATACTTTTATTCCGGAAAATGGTATACAGTATCATTAAGATACGTACCGAACGATTACTCGAGCAAAGGCGCTGGAAATTCTATATAATATATCGAAAGTGTTTTCAAATTTTAATCGACCGTAGTATTTTATGAAAACGATACTAAGTACTACTAAACTTTCAGTAATATGTATCATCTAATTATTTAATTATATAAAAAAGATGGGTGGAGTAGATTGTGTGAAGGGTAAAATGATAATTTGCGGTTTGGAGACTTATGCCAGAATAGAAAGAAATATTTATATTTAAAAATGCGACACTTAACAATAATTTATAATGTTAACAATAACAATGAAAATGTGTGCCGCAATTTCCGAAATGAGGATGGCACTAAGATTTTGCTGTGCCGAAACATAGTCCGACACAGCAGTGATTTTCAGTGCCCACCCCCTTAGTCACAAAGTCATGCGACCCACGGTAAAAACAAATTAAATTAATTTTTTGTTAGTCAACGTATTAGCCAAAATAATAATATAATAACAGAAAACAGTGATAGCATAATTAAAAAACACCTTAGGTTAGGTACCTAAAAATAAATAAACCTAAATTGAGTACTTATTATAAACTCGTACACATGTTACTTGTGAAACATGTGGTTACGCTCTATGGATTTTGTTCGTTTTCCTGTGTCGTCGTTATACAGGAAAACGAACAAAATCCGTAGTGAATTTTTGAGAAACAGGTTTATTTTGAGCCTTATGGTCTATTTTAGCCAAAATATTAATATTTCACCAAAAAAACAACATTAACATATTATTTAGTAATTTTATGAATATTTTGACATTTCGTCACAAAAACGCGGGCGTCTCGCATGACGTCACAGTGTGCAAAACAAACATCTGTTTCGTTGAAGTGTTATCTGAGAAGTCATTGATAACTTTTTGTTTGCACACTATGACGTCACGCGCTCTGATCGGCGTTCATTGTCACGTGGCTAATGGCTACAATATAACAATTTTATTTGAGTAATCTACGATATATATTAAAATCAGCCTATACTTTTCATACTGTCAACTACCGAATTCCCAAGTGACAATAGAGGCTCTAACATGAACATACAAACAAACATCTAGACAAAATTACTTTCATAATTATATATTAGAAGGTTACATATTAAAATATACCAACAAAAGCTTATGTAACACTCACTAAAACCCTTCGGGCACTAACGACGTTGTATGGATTTGATTTATCTAGGCGTGTTGCTGGGAGTTTCTTGCTGCTACTTCTTTAAACGGCAATAACAAGTGGACGGCAAAAACATATTAGCGTGCTTAAAACCGTTAAAACGTAGGTTTATTTTGTATACAACTCCCGAAAACTTCAGAAAATATTATGTCAAGTGAGATACTTCTTAAGTATATACAAATAAAATGATTCAAATAGCTTATTAATTTTATTGTTGAAATGTAAATAAAATTATTTCTATGGTATATTTTGAAACATAGATGATACGATTTTATTTTAATTACCTGTAAAAAATTATTATAACCAATGTTTCCGAGAGTTGTGTTGATGTTTCTGGAAACTGAAAGGAAATGTGCTATGCAGTTTTATTTTCTAAAAATGTAATGTAATGTAAAAGTACTCTAAAATGTACAATAGTTGTAGGATATTGATAGTTTTTGAGTAGTTATTATGTGTTTTGTGAGAAATGTGAACTGTTTAGTCAAATGTGGCCTTTTGTGTTGTCGCAAGAACTCCATTGAATGGCACTAGCTGACTACCTACAGTTCAGCTGTGCTACACATAGGCTTAAGAAAATGAAGAAACTATATTGAAACTAAGATCTGGCTTAAAGGCCTAACTGCCAAGCCATAACCTAAATAAATAACGAATGTTTCCGCATCTCTATTTCAAATAAGAAAACAAAAGAACATAAATATAGTTCTAAATTTAAATATTATTTAAATTTCGTGGCCAGTACTCAGTCGTATGAGACATATAAAAACTTTTTGTTGGAGATTTCAACATGATTGTAAATCATCATCATCCATAAATCCTATTTTATTAATAACTGACGCCCCAAATATTCGTAACCCAAACATGCAATGTAACTTATCACCTCTATACTCCGGGGACCTCTACTTTTGTGTTCAGTCATGTTCAAGGTATGAGTCGTACCTTTTGTTAGCAAAGCCTTGACGGAACCTGGAAACTTCTTCAAATCTATTAACACACTTGTCGTTACTAATTACTATTATCCGATCCGACCTTCAAATACTTTTATTGTCTATTTTTCTCAGCATTCTGTACATATTTTTAAACGTGAGCGTATAAGACAAGTTTTAATCAATTTAGTTTTACGGCAGAAATAACAAAATAATCTTTATCTACAAACTGATAATCGATCTTTAGTGAGAATCCCGCGGGATACACATTAATGTAGACAGTGATATAATACGATCTAATGTTTGGGATAATAAGTATACTATCTTATCTTATTTTAGGTTTCTCTTCCATAGTTTCTATGTTTCCATTTGTATAGAAAAGTACGATTTTTAAGCCATATTCAATCATGATAACATTTTGGGCCAAAGATCGTCCTTTATATGAAAAATGAATGCTATGAAATGGATTATTGTATTAATGAGTTGAAATATGGCTTAAAAAATCGTTACTTTTTCTATTACAAATGGAAAACATCAGCCCTAAACACTACCTGGAAGACGAGAAACCTTAAAAATAAGATTACAGATAAAAAATTCCTCAATTACCATAATTTATGTGAATGAATTTCATGAATTAATAATATAAACTCACTACAATTATGAAAAATATCAAGATAATTAACAGAAGTCTTAAAAGCATTCTCATCTTTTTGTAATCTGGTCCTAAGAATGTATGAAAGCGTATCCGTCTCCTTTCATATTGTTACGAATTACAGGACTCGAATAAAAATGCCGTTGTAATTACTTCAGAATTTATTAGAACTATACAAATACGCATAATACAGGTACAAATATAACTGCACGCAATCTGTACAAACGTGATGCACGACTCAATAACACGCGCAAAGTCCGTCACTATATAGCTTATCGAATGTACCAACGTCTTGCTCGTATCGTAATCGTCGCTTGACTGCTATTTCTGCATTCGGCCATTGCTTTATAATGCACCGATGCCATATGTCTACCTGGCCAGCGTCGACGCAATTTCCCAGAAAACGTAATCCGCACACCTGCGGCCGTAAACGACTACAATAACAATAGGATGTTTTTCTAATTAATAATTTTAAACACAAAGTAAACAAAAGAAGTCAAAATGCGGGGAATCTGGAATCTGCGGGTGTGCATTCACTTTTTCGGCGTGTAACAATATTAATCCGCCATTTCAATTCATATGCGAAGATAGATGGCTACCAACACTGGTCTAGTCTATGCCGCCATAACAACGGCATCAGTGGCTTGGTTCCAGTTTCTCCTTCAAGGCCGGCAGCATATTGGCAGGACCTCTCGTATTGCTAATGTCCATAGCCGACGGTAACCGCTTTCCATCACAGTTGGATCGTCAGCTTGTACTTCAACAATAAAAAATAAACACTTCATTTATAAAAAATAATAATGTAACACGTCAATTTCAATAATATCGTTACGAGCTACAGTACTCGAATTAAAATGCCATTCGAATTACTATAGAATTTATTAGAACTATACAACACGTAAAACACAGCTACAAATATACCTGGACACAACCAGTAAGAACTGCACGATTCAATAACACGCGCAAAGTCCGTCACTATGTCGCTAATCGAAAGTACTACACGTCTTAATCGTATCGTGGTCGTCGAATGACTGCCCCACCCATTTGGGCATTGTTTTATACTAAACTGTTCAATACAACAAAGGACCGCGTGGACTCAGGTTTCCGAGAAACCGTAATCTGCCCACAACAACAATAAGTTATTGTCTAATTGCATATTTTAAACACAAAGTAAAAGAAGTCCAAATGCGGGAAAGGTAATAAACTAGGTGTGCATTCACTTTGTCGGCATGTAACAATATAATTATAATGTCAATTAACAATCATAGGTTATAAACATTGGTTGATAACGCGGAGTCCACCCGTGGACAGCAATGTTTTTCGGGTGCCAGACAGCTCTGAGAATCAGAATTCAAGCTATGACCCTAATACTGGAATCTCAACACATTTTGTACCCATTGCATTAGGTTTAGTAATTAGAGATATTTGTGTTCGCAGCTCTCAACATGGACGCTTTAGCAGACATCCTGCAGCCGTACAAGGAGTTGGTGGGCAACCTGGCCGCCATCGTGACCATCGGCCAGATGTTCTCCGGCTCCTTCATGTGCTGGGACATCTACAAACAGGGCAGCACTAAGGGTATCGGAATCATGCCCTTCCTTGGAGGTGTTATAATGTAAGTCACGAACAGCATTTACTTCTTCAAGGCGACGATAAGAGACTTGTAATGGTTTTTAACAATATCCCAAACCCTATAAAAATAAAACAGTAGTCAGTAAATAAATCAGTAGCAGGATTTAGACTCAAACTGAGAAAGTAATGTGAAATGGTAATCACGATCCATGCCGACTTGAAACACCACCAAAAGAGATCTATATTAAAAATGAATTAATATCATTAGTCTCAAGCGAGAGTACATATGATAGAATGCGTACAGTAACAACTATTTATTTTATCTTATCTTCAGTCTATAATAATCTTACAATTAGTATCTGTGATAAAATTATATATTTTTATCGACTTGTCATATCTATTTTACATACATACATAACTTCACGCCAGGTCGCTTGCGGGTAGTCATGAACAACAGAGCGCCATACAGGCTTATTCTGACATCTTTTTTAGTTATTGTCTATTCTATTATTTTAATTGTTCTTCTTAGGGAACGTACCCATACCAAAAAAAAGGAAAGAAAGAATAAAATTATTGAAGAAATAGCTACGTACATGTTGCTCACATATGTTAAAAATAAAAATATGTTTTGAGAATTTGTACGCCGCATTTTCAGCAAACAAGATTTGCACTCAGCTAGTTGCTGTGCCGACATAATATCCGACACAACGCTGAGTTTCAGTGCTTACCTTCCATTTGGCGTAATACTTAAAGGACCCGAATATTTACTACATGACCCTTCCCCCGTCCATTTTTTACCACTCCTGCGCTCTCGTTGACCACCCGAAGTATATTATGCCAAGACTCATACACTTTAATTTTGAGGTAGTAATTTATAAATATGGGTTGAAATCATTTTTAGCAAATAGAAAGTAAAATAAAATTGGCTCATCAGCTGCTTAGCAAGCGCTAAACGCTGCGCGCCATATTTGAATATAGTTCGAATAAGTGCGTGATTCTTATCCGTGCAGGAACGAAGAAACAATACAATTTCCTGCGTTGGGGCGGCCTGTCGTGAGCGGCGACAAAACAATCCACAGCCAGATGGTAGGGCATTTGCCCGACTGGATGGCTACCACCCCTGGTCTAGAGCATGCCGCTATAATAACCTGAGTTATGTTCCGGCATTAGTGAGCAGCTTCCAGTCTGCCTTAAGAGAGCAGCAGTGCATTTGTGGCACCTCTGGTGCTGCAAATATCCATAGGCGATGGTAACCGCTTTCCATTAAGTAGGTCGTCTGCCTATCTGCTGAACTCCTGCAATAAAAAAATGAAATGGAATTGACTACGTGACGAAAACCTAAGCCCCCCGTGACCAAGCGTGATAGTTTGAAGACCTCCCCCCTGAACAATCACGTAGGATGGCTACGTTTCTTTATGACAAAACTTCCCGTTTTAATAGACAAGGAAAACACTTGAAATAAGCTTTTATAATTATGGCCGATTTTATATCTAATATTGAGTATGTTAATTAAGAGCATGCGTTATCTCGGCTGTGCTGTAACTGTTATCTCATACGTTTCTTACGTAATGCCTAACATTTTTCTGAAAAAAATCTTATCTTAATTATACATGTCGTACAATAAAATATGACCTACCCTGACCTAGAAACATGCTGGAAGTAATGTAATTTGAACATGGTATAAACTGCTTTGTAACAATCCTTATCACTGTTACATACATTGACTAGTGCTTTAAACTTTTTCTCATTTTGGGAAAAGCTTCTAAAACCTAGATGCCGCCACGGGCTGTTCATCTCTACTGTCATTTTAACATTTAAAACTTTATGGACCAAATAAATTAAAAATGAATTAACCTATATATTTTTATTGTCTTACCTTTTTATTCCTAATAGTTTATACGAGGTTTATGGGCTCATTAAAATGTTAACAAAATTTGTTATTTATAATTATAATGTCATATATTGATAAAAAAATTGTATGTAAAACTCTTGTTTGTGTTCATGTCTGAACTTTTCCTAAAAGATTGAACCGATTGTGATAACATTTGAAAAAAATAGTGTGTTAATGTGGATCCCGAGATGGTTTGGATCCACAATTGGACCCGGTAGGTGGCGCCGCAGAACTCCTAAACAGTGGTACCGATTTTGATGAAATGTTTCGTGTGTGTTCAAGTGGGTCCCGGGATGGTTTAGATTTACAATTGGACCCAGTATATAGCGTTGCAATCGGGTTCTAAATTTTTATTTTTTAAGCGCAGGACAATGTCTGCCAGGTACAGCTAGTTATTATTTAATTCTTGTATGTTATAGTTATATGATCTTGTTATATTATCGTTATATATTATTTTGTTTTTAAGCTTTTTCATTGTTTTTTCGAAATAATCAAGTTAATTCAATTGTTAAAAAATAATATAATATGGATGGTACAACATGACTTTTTTTATTTACATAAATTGAATACAATCAAAATTCAATTACGTAAGGTGATCTGTTGATGACAATAATGTCGCATTCATTGGGAGGCTGGGTCCATACCTGAATAAAACTATTGCTATGTTTTTTGGGCCACTATGGCCAAAACTACTGAGTGCCAAATATCATTTCTAAAATTGCGGCATTAAATTTTTGTGTTATAGAACTTCTATAACTCATGCGCAGAAGGTTTTCCAATGGTCGCCCCTCCCGCTTCCTATGACTGGAACCGAGGCTTGTCTAAGTAGTACTGAGAACTAGAGGACAGCGTGTCACGGTTATAGGAGGCGGGAGGGGTTGTCATCGGCCAAGCTTCTACGCACGACTTATATATAATCTTATTTCTTTTTTCCATCTATCTCACTCCTCCTTCTGATCCCTGTAACCCGTCCTAATGGCTGACAGCGCGTTGGCTTCACCTTGGTGTTACAAATGTCTATAAACAGCGGAAACCACTTTCATTGCATGGGCCGCTTGATCGGTTGCCCGCATTAAAAAAATTACTTACTATTTCACTAAGGTGTATCTAACATGATTTCAGGTCAATCCTCAACTTGAAGTTCGGCTTCATATTACGCGATGATACGATGATCCTCGTCAACTTCTTCGGTCTGGCCCTGAACATGATCTACGTGATGATATATTTCAACTTTACCTCGGAGAAGGTCAAAGTGTGGGCTCAGATCGGTCTCTCTGGAGCTGTCTCCGCCGCGTTGATAGGCTACGCACAGATGGAAGACCCGGCGCTGGTTGAGAACAGATTTGGGTCGATCATCACGGCGTTTATGTTCTACCTAATCGCGTCGCCTTTGTTCGGACTTGTAAGTATTGTTGAGTATTCGGCCACCCAAATCCTTTCACGAACACATGTTTTATTACCTTGGTATTTATTTTAATTATCTATAATTTTTTTATGATTGCTTAATTGTTCACTGCCATTTGCTCGCACAATTTTTTAAGTAACCGTATATTCTAAATTTTAATTCCTATTAGTTTATGGCCGGCCTTCGAGTAACCTTTGAGTAAAGCATCATAGTTTTATTGTTAAAAAATCATTACGAGTTCTTAGAACGCATGCTGTTTTGTGTTAAAGTTTTGTGCGTGTTTCATGTTATATCTTGCGTATATATAAGGTTGGACCGTTGCGACAGATTTAGTTGAGTTTCAACTGCGATTGCCGCGTTAAGTGTACTTACGGACACGAATTTCATAACGGCTTTGCATGTTATACATGCTACAGATTATGTTTGTTAAAACTGCAAATTATGTGTATGCTCTTCTAATAAATTTGTTAATTTTCAATCGACAGTTCGAATCCCGCAATATATTATACTAGCATATGCCAGCGAAACTGTAACAGCGGCGCCACCTTTTTCACTATATTTATAATTAAATCCCACAGAAATGACGTTATATATCAAGGTAAAAAGTGTTGTCCTCTGTGTTGACTTTCGTGTAAATCTGTTTTAGTATTAATTTATTCTCTCTTAATGTAATTCTCTAACAGACAGATAGATAAAAAATCCAATATCGGAATCTGCTGGTTCGAAGTCCCCCTGATTTTTACTTGTTTTTAAATTCATTGTACGAATTCGAACCATCACCAGATTTATTATTAGGCTTATAATTTGTTTGACTCGTTATTTTTTAAGCAGAGTTTATCTACTTCATGCAGTGCGATATAAAGATTTGTTATATTTCATATTTTGTTTCTCTTTGAATTCCAGAAAGATATAATAAAGAACAAGAGCACTGAGGGTATGCCGTTCCCCATCATCTTCTCCGGTACGATCGTTACCTTCATGTGGCTGCTCTATGGTATCATCCTCAGGAATAAATTCCTTGTTGTAAGTATTTTACAATTTTATTTAGGGAATGAAATCGGTGCAAAACAGAGTAAGATTCCTGCGGCCAGGCGACCTGTCGTCTTTTTGGACGAAAGAACCCGCAGCCAGGTGGTAGAATATTTGTCAGTCTGGATGGCTACCACTCCCGATCTCTAAACCAGGCTTAGCTTAAGGTTTTGAATTTCAATTACCTAAAGTTTTAACGATAATATACTGTACAGCAAAACAGTAAAAAGAAATCTATTCAATACATTAAGTAATTTCTTGATTGGCAACACTGAATATTTTATATGTGCAACAACATTAAAGTCGCTTTGGTTGTATGATTTCGCCTCCGTTTTTCTACATTTTTACACTTTTAAATACATAAAATTAAAGTTTCTTCACTGTATAAATTACGAGGAAAAGCGAAATTAAATTATTAAAAACAACTTTTTATTTCAGCTACAAAACGTGGTAGCGTTAGTGTTGTGCGCTTCGCAATTGTCCTTATTCGTCATATATCCGTCGAAGCGAAGGGCAAAGAAAGGGCGAAGCCAAAAGCAAAGAAAGCAGACTAAATCAAATAGTGAATACAATTCACATAGCTGCCTCGACACATTATAAATGTAATATTTGTACTGTTTATATAATGATCATAATTCCTAGTTTTATATAAATGATGACAAATTCAAAATATTTTTGTACAAACATCAATACATAATTTTACGATTTTAATCGACTACATGGTATCGATTTTATAATTCGATATTCACTCAAGTACGAGTCAGACTCGAGACAGACGCCTCAGTTTTTCTTACTAAAATGTTTTAGTAAGGAAGATGAATTTATACTTAAGTTAAACAAATATGTTATATCTAGTTTTATGTATATTTTTCAATTAAAATGCCTATGTTCATAAAAAACGATTGCCAAAATTGGTAAATACAATGTACCATTTATCCATTTTGAAAACTTTTAATATAACCTCAAACCTGAAATTGTATTGTAGCTTTGATTCAACGTCTTATTGAAGTATTTTTAACACTTGTGTGTAGTGTTTTAAAACATGACTAACAAGATATAGATGGAATACTGTTTTACTGGCTTAATAGACTTGTAGGGCTCTAAATCATTGATTCTAATAAGGTTAATCTATTAATCTAGAAAGGTAATTATGTTCAGTACATTATAGTCGATAAGATGCAATAATTAATCGATTATAATTATCGATTACAATTTGCCAATTCGACTTACTTTCCTCTATCGGCTCAACACTAATAGGGATACTCTTAACATTTTACTGTGATGCAACTGTTATCGAAATATATAGTATGCTTCCACTGTATGTATGTGTAATGTACTTTAAGTATAATATATCAATTATTGTATAGGCATTGGTATTTAGTTGTATGTAAATTTTATTAGTCTGGCTGATGAAAGTAGAGACTGAAAAAGCGCGGCTATAAAATATATCAGTATGGCAACCGTAAACCATAGAGTATTTATACAATATATAAACAATCTTGTTTATCTTTGAATTCAGCATCATTTTTGTTGGTTTTTTTTTCGAACATAGAAATCATAAAAACAAACTTCCTCACTTCAACTTTTAATGATTTTGTTTATGCTTTAAATTCGTAAATGCTTAAACACAATTAAAAAAAGAATGACAGCAATAAGGACAACGCTTTGGTGAAATGT
Organism: Dendrolimus punctatus; assembly: GCA_012273795.1. Classification (NCBI taxonomy): domain Eukaryota; kingdom Metazoa; phylum Arthropoda; class Insecta; order Lepidoptera; family Lasiocampidae; genus Dendrolimus; species Dendrolimus punctatus. The sequence goes on from CM022537.1 coordinate 19,370,175, forward strand.
CAAATAGACACTTGTATTAGTATTGCCATGTAAAAAGTTTGTTAATAATTCGAGTGCACACTTTCCTTAGCCAGACTATATTTATACAATATAGAGAAAAGGATAAGGCTTATGTTTTAAATATATTTTATATAGAAAAGGAATACAAGAAATAGTCACCCATTATAAAACAACCGAAAAGCTCCTGAAGGAACTGGATGGCGCCAGAGATACATCTCTCGTTTTTTTAGTTTTATTACAATAATACTCTTTATTTTACCTCAATGTAGTACAAAAGATGTCACAATGATATGCTCATACATTATACTATTTTCAAAATGTATTAAAACATCAACGAAAATCTTAATAATATATTATTTTATATAACACCTAATTCCGATGTTTTTTTCCTTCCTAAAGGCTTAGCCACGACTTGGCTATGTGACATTAATAATTAACAATCAAGATATATTTAAATAAGGTGTCGTGTGCAAGATATTAATAAAAAAAATTGGCTCTGCCAAAATGCTGTTGCGTCAGCCTATATCAAATAAATTTATGCTACTTCTAAGGCTGTTCATTTCGACACATTCCACTAATTCATGAAAAACATCATCTATCTTATATATCGGACATTAAGAACAATTTGGTGTAGATGCTAATCACATTTGCAAAATTTTGTTCCGTGAATGTATCCAGGTCGTAATCTTAAAGATATTACAGTAAATTCTCTATTCAACACTTGATTATTGTACCTGTGTGGTACACCACCATACAAAAATCACTAAACTAATGTCACACACAAGAACCAAAATAACCAACAAGCGTGTACAACTCTAAAAATTAAATCTAGTAATTAAGTTGAAAAAAGGGAACGAAACTCGAGTCCGTAGACTTGTTAAAAAAACCCACTTGTTTTTTAACCCAAGTTGACCGCAATGGATATGGTTGGGACGTATTATAACATATTTTTTTTTTATTTGACTTGACTTTATGTTGTTGGTCCGAAGACCTCACAACTTTACCGGGGTTTTTGGGGCGAGCGCCTTCGCAAGGCACTCGAGCCCGGGGGCAACTTGCTTGAGGGAGCTCCCTAGGGAGTTTTACCTCGGCTGGACTGTTGCCATGAGAGGTGGATGAATCTGATGATGCCCGCCAATGGGCGACACAATGAACTAATTGGGAACGGGCGACGGGTAATATAAAGCCCGAGAAGAAGGATCCCGGAGGACCGGGATCGGCGGTTCGCGGCGGCCTACGCTAACTTACTGCCGTTTCGCAACGTGTTATGGCTGGGAAAGAAGAAACGTTATAACAAATGTCCTTTTCTTGATAATTCTAATGTGGTAGAGCAATGCGGGAATCATTATCTCGATTAAAGCTCATAGTGCCTAGTATGTAAGCCTAGTAGTGGTGATGGGTGTAAACTACATTTTAACAGTGTTAATGCGATTTTAATATTTTTTTTATTTTATAATATGGTTCGCTCAGTTTTTAAAATGTCAGAATCAAACAAGTCATTTAAAATCGCTGTTAAAACATAATAGTCATAATATAGTTAATTATGTGTACCTATCATTCGCGAGAACGTAACAAAACACTTCACAATTTATTGCTCAAAACTAACCTTGTTACGGGGGAATTGGTCATGTTTTACGCGTTGAACATTCGCAACATTCGGCCGAGAGCGTGACCGAATTTTTGGTATTCGGTCAAATATCTAATAATCACTATATTAGGTGGGTCGTTTGCCAGAATGCCAGCATCAGTCGACCCCCAAAATCATTTTTTATTTGTATCGACCCCTGGGGAACCGATTTCGACTCCAGGGGATCGATATCCACCAGTTTGGGAATCCCTGTTCCAAAAGTTACTTAATTTTTCATATTTAAATGAGGGGTTTACTGGGTCAGGTGAATTGAATACAAAAATATGCAGCCTCTGTGTAAAATACTGGTTGGTTGGTAAATTCTTCTATTAAGCTGAAACTAATATAATTTAAAAAAGAATGTTCCGTCATATCATGCCATTATCGACTGCTGGTATTTATTATCCAATGTTTAGATTGTAATTAAATAATAAACAGTTTTACAGAAAATAATCAAACGCTGGAATGAGATACAACTAATGATCCTCGAAAATCAATTTAATTATTATTATTAACTTTGGCAAAAACTACTACGTTATTATTAACCAGATCGAAGATAAACACTTTTGCCTATCCACATTGGTGATAAAGTTGGATTTGGACAGTTTGGAGATTTGGACTTCAAACTCCGCTTCAAGGTCGATGAATAGAAAGAAACACGGTGAGTTTCAGAAAATGCAATTTCAGAACTCATATTTTTGAAAGATGGAGAATTTTACCTATTGGGCGCGTTCCTTTAGTATCTCACAACGCCCAAAATGCTCCGTCTGCCGTTCCACAAGGCGACCGCAGCCGTTATGGTTGTGGCGAAAACGTCACTAATGATGTCATCATTTTCGATCACAGTGCTCACAACGATCTATGTCAAGAAGTGGGTCGAATGCGGCGTTGACCAAGGAGTATATTCCTTTCTATCGATTGATATTGGAAAAGGCGCGATATTCAATAAATATACCTAATATATTTGTGTGTTTCGTCGTTGATGACATCAACGTTCCATAATCCGTTCCACTAGAGTTAATTGTAATGCCCGCAAGCAAGTGGAACGGGAAAAATCGCGGGCGGGAATGTGGTCATTTTTAGTCTCTCGTAGAACGTAGCCATTATAAACTAATTATTGTATATTTATATAGGTTACTAGCTGTCCCGACAGACGTCCTGCCCGGAAAAGCTTCAATCGATATTTAACAAATAAAAAAAAATAGGTGTTGATCGTAGAGGGTTGAAAATTTAGGATTGTATGTATTTTTAATGATGTATCATAAAAAATATCTGATAATTAAAAAATAAATTAGGGGTGGACTACCCTTAACATTTAGGGGGATGAAAAATAGATGTTGTCCGACTCTCAGACTTATCCAATATGCACACAAAATTTCCTAGAGAATCGGTCAAGCCGTTTCGGAGGAGTTTAACTACAAACACCGCGACACGAGAATTTTATATATTAAATTTGCATGTTCATGTTCTGTTATCATGCCTGTGGAAGGTATTTTCATGAAACTTTTTACACTTAATAGGTGTATAATTAAAAATTGAACCTTGAACACAAAATTATTTTGTTGTATTAGTTATGAAACATGGGATACGTTAAACTGCTTCAATGCTGCGTTAAAGTAACACTGGGTGTTGAAAACGCTCATAGAAAATAGGCGCTCGGTATACTTTCGGTACCGCGAGTACCAAGCATCGATTCCGAACCGCTGCTGCACCAACAAATCAGAAAACAGCTTTAGTATCCTTCGCCCATTGCACGTTGTTTATTAAAGTGGTAATCATTATACTATTTCTTTTTAGTATTAATGAAATCGCCATCTAAAATCTGATTACGGTGGTGATATGGTAAATAATAAGAAATGGCACTAATCCGTTCCTTTCAATGCCTAAGAGGAACCCGCATATTACAACAATGGAGATCGCTAGTAAGATTTTCATATTTTCGTAGTTTTTGAGAAAGTCTTTTTGTTATTGCTTGAGTTTTGCAGATAGGCAGACGGCCCACCTGGTGGAAAGCAGTTACTTTCGCCTATGGGCGTTTGTAGCACTAAAGGTGCTAACAATGTGCTGCCGGTCTGTAAAGGGAGACTCGCACCTGGCCGCTAATGCCAGAACACATCTCAAAGTTGTTATGGCGGCATACTTTAAACCGGAGGTGGTAGCCGTCCAGACACGTTCACGCACAGGCACGTTTTTACCAGCTGGTTGTCGATTGTTTTGTCTTACAGACAGGCCGAGTCATGATCTATTGACACGTTCACTGCGAAACGGGGTCTAAGTGGCCCCGAACGTGTCTCACTTGCGGTGCGGCTATGAAAAACATAGACACAGATAGACATCTCTGACGTGTGCGGAAACTAAAGAAAATATAAACAAACTATTTTAGATATAAGCGAGAAAAGCTTTTATTTTAGTTTTTAAACTATTACGGGGTTTCACAGGCCTCGTGCCGCAATCATGGTAGTTTTAGTATAAGGTCTAAAATACCCCGTACCGCAGGTATGAAAAGTACAGATAAATCAGTGCCGCTGTGATAGGGTTAAACATAATTTCCTTTACTTGCAGTGCGTTTTAAAATTCAAAAGAGATTACTCATCGAGAGCTGAATCGTTTTTGAGTGGTTCTAATGCGAATTTTCTAGAAGCTCAATATCTCGATTGGGCGAAGTCTAAGGGGACCGTTGACCCCGTAAGTTGTTGAACTACTAGGTAGAGAGATTACTCGTTATTCACACCACCATTACACTTAAAGATGTTGTAGAAAATATTTATGGTTTGCTTTTTAGTTTCTCTTGATATCGGTTTCTTTTTTATTTTTCCATTTTTAAGTCACGTAGGCAAGTATATAGTATTAACTAACAATGAAATTTATATGAAACTATCCTAAATGTAACAAACAGAATAATGAAACAAAAAAAAATGCTGAAAAGTGACCACACATTTTCTATCATTACTGAATCCAGCGCAAAAAGAATTATCAAAACCTGCACAGATACAAAGTGATTGCTGAATATACATAAAATATATTTACAGAACGAATTGAGAGCCTTCTCCTTTTTTTGAACTTGTTTTTTTTATTATTAACAGTCTTGGGATAGTTTTTACGACAGCCTTAATGGTCCATCTCTAAGCATCGAAGAGTTTGAAGATGACTTTAGTCCAACAACAATCAGTGAGTGCAAAACACTATTTATATAGAGTAAATACTAACTATATTTATAAGTACCAATACCATGGAAAAGGAGAATAAGTAAATAAAAAATCCCAGATACAGATTGATAGACTATAGTAAAGAATAGAAAGTTTGTTTGCAAATAAGTAATGGCAGGGAACGAACCAGGGACCTCCCATCAGTGAACTAGTCGAGGTAAAAGTTAAAAAAGAAAGACTGGAAAGATTTGTTGATATTAATGTAAAATTTCAGTACCCAAAGGGAAAGAGGACACCAAAGATAAAGAAGCCATGAAGGAAAAAATTAAATTGCATTTAGCCGTACAAAATTTGATAAGAAGTTACCAGGTAAGGTAAGGTTAAGGTAAGATAAATTTTAATGGTGTTTAAGTCACGAAGATGTCCTCAAGGATATAAGAACGAAGATAAGAATATATCTCTACAATGCTTTTTTTTATTGCAGGAGTTCGGCAGACAGGCAGACGGCCCACTTGATGGAAAGCGGTTACCATCGCCTATAGACATTTGCAACACCAAAGGTGCTAAAAATGTGCTGCTGCTCTCTTAAGGGAGACTGGAACCTGGTCACTAATGCCGGAACACAACTCAAGGTTGTTATGGCAGCATACTCTAGACTAGGGGTGGTAGCCATCCAGTCGGGCAAATACTCTACCACCTGGCTGTGGGTTGTTTGGTCGCCTCTTACGACAGGCCGCCCGGCCGCAGGAAGTTGTATTCTTTCTCCGTTCCTGCACGGATGAAATGCTCTCACAGATTCTCGATATTGTCAGGATACGCAGTTTATTCTTAGGATATGATGAGTTGAGTTGAGCTGAGTTCATTAAATGTGCCGGTCTATTCTTAGAACGCCGTGCTAGCGAACAGCTATTTACTTCTGCCGTCGGCAGTGGTATATCGACTGACAACGTGGTTACTTTCATCCTTATATGAAAATCAATAAATATTGGCAACTACCCCCGCATACACTATAGATATGAATTGCCATTGTCAGCTGCAACTAAATTGTAATTATATAGAAGTGCTTCTACTGTGGCCATAATGTATAGGAAATAAATATCCTGGCACTACTATTAGATTTAGCTAATTCTCTAACATGTTTAATAATTCGGTTAATAATGGGTTTCAGCGCTGCCCTTACGTATGAATAAAAATTTAAAGCTCTAAATTTGTAAAATGACCCATAACCAGCACTGATGTGCAGATCAACAAAATGTTACATGCATGATCTTTAAAAAGAAAGAAAATGGTTGATCCTACAGTGGAACACTCACAAGCCAATAGATGGCGCTGTGCAATAATTTAAAAATAATATTTGAGCATAGGCCTGCGAGGCAGGAGAATGTAGCTTCGGCAGAAATCTTCCCTTCAAGATGGAGAGCATTCCACCTCGCTCCTCCAATCTCCACCCATTAGGGTCATCCCTAAAATCCTATTGTAGTTGATGTCCATAGGACCATAGGCAACGACAGTTAATTGAGGTGCCCAAATGCTCATTCTTCGCGCCTCTTCTTTTCTTCAATAATTAATTTGATTTTATAGGCAAGAGGTCATCTTCTAGCAAAAACGGACCCCCTTGGCCTGTCCTTAGCGGCACGATTCGTGAGTAAAGCCACCCACGAGACTAAGGGGCTAGAATGTCAGGTTGTTTCACGAGAACTGGGTACCACTTTATGTAAGTATAAATTATTATGCAAACGTATTATTGGTTATACCACCACTTCTTAAGTAACTTTAATAATGGTAGCTTTCAGTCAGTCATAGTCAACTATTTACAGTCAGGCCACGAAACACGATTAGGTCAATGCAAACCGTCTATCACCGATATTCCGTAAGAGCTGGTACACCGATCGGACCGGTCCAGCAAACTGGAATTAGAATGATGTTTCCTGCATGGCTCTATTACGTAACAATAGTCATTAATTCTTTGGGCTAAAGTCCACAATAAGTAGATTTTGTAATCCATGAAGGCGAGCGGATTTTAGTTGAGGTTGAATGAGTACATGCACATTGGTATTGTGTGCGTGTCTGACGGAACGAACATATCCGCCTTTGGTCTCACACACATACGTGTTTATCTTTGTCATGAATTGTAATCCACAGGAGGGCTTTGTGTTGAAGCCTTAGGTGAGTAGCGACACCTCGTACTTGACTCAGGGGCCAAGGCAACTCCTGACTCCGTGCTTGCCTTAGCTAGCCGGCACTGAGTGGCGATTGTCAGAACTAATACTCCAGTTCCAAGGGTGGAAGTGATAAATGCCATAACGTCGGAAGCAGATTCCGTGAATCTGTAGCCCACCTCTCAATACCTCTTAGCCACTCATATCCATGTTGCCCCTCGCCAATCTTGTACGGCATTTTTTGGGCCCATGCAGGGTGTGTCGAGTCACCGTCTGCCCATTTTAACCATTTTTCCCGAACATTGCGACGGGCAAACGCTATAGTGCCCAAAGACCTAGATCCCTAGTTTCACTAAAAGTTCATCCCAATAGCCCGATACCTTTAGTTTCCTAAACATTTCCTATAATAGTCCTACACTGGCCGGGGCTTGTCCTTGGATGCATAACTATATGATGTAGATAGGGATAATCGCCGGCCAGTGTCACGCCACATCATCAAATTTATCAAGGGCTCTACGTGTTGGCCTTTTTCGCGGCCCCACGCAAACCCTCCAAAAGTCCTGGTCATTTTGTATGGCCCCTGATCTTCAAGGAGATGCATTTAATATACTAAATTATGCCCATCTCATTTTTATATCACACTTGTCCTACAATACGAGTGCTACAATTTTAATGAAATATCATACTTGAGGAACTCTGTAACAGAAGCAGTTGTATTTCTAGGTGAGAAACATATGGACATGGTGTTTGAACTGCCAGAAAGAACATTCATTGGTGGGAAAGAACATGAGTTGCCTTTGAGGTAAACGCAATAGAAGTTACTTATATTACCTACCTTTGCAAGTCGCAATTTATTTAGACACAGGGCTGTATACTTACAATCCACTTTGCAACCAACATGTTACTGCTGTGGTTAGAATCCCGCTGCATTATATTGCAAAGATGCGAAATTCAACATCGCGTTAACATTGCGTACATCGCAATGACTAAAATGTCTGTTTGGAAGAATATAAGTTTATTAATATTCTAGGGAAATTATCGCTCGCTTGGAAAATTCATACTGCCGGTCCATCGGTGCTGAATTCATGCATGTGTTCGATCTTGACGCGATTCAGTACATAAGAGAGAAGCTGGAAGCACCCGGTGCATTTGATAAAACGGCTGAAGAGAAAAGGACTATCATGAGGAGGCTTACAAAGGCTGTCTTGTAAGTGGTTTTTGCTATTATTTTATTTGACATACAAGTGGTATACAAGTGATACATCGTGTCTTAATGTAAATTCTACAGAATACTACTTTCAATGAAAAAGATAATCATGGATACTTTTAGTCCAGGAAACTGGGATAGTTCCGGTGGGATGAGAATTTGAATTTAATCTAGTTGCTATGGTTTTTTTATTATATGAGTTCAGCAGACAGGCAGACAGCCCACCTGATAGAAAGCGGTTACCATCGCCTATTGACATTTGCAAGACCAAAGATGCTACAAATGCGCTGCTGCTCTCTAACGGGAGACTGGGACCTGGTCACTAATGCCGGAGCACAACTCAAGGTTGGATCGTAGCTCTCCAGATGGGAAAATATCCTACCACCTGGCTATGGGATGTTTTGTCACCTCTTACGACAGGCCGCCCGGTCGCAAGAAATTGTATTCTTTCTCCTTTCCTGAACGGATGGGAATGTCATATTATCTATTCCTTTACAAGATCTGTTCAGTGGCCTTATAACTGGTTAAAATTTGACACAAACTTCATTCAAGTATGTAATGCAAATTTTCTACCAGGGGTAAAAATTAAATAAAAGAATGATTGAACGCCGTCTTATATCGTTAAAATAGTAGTTATAAATATATTATGAAAATATGTTTATTATTTATATTTTTATGTATTTTAAAACTGAATATGCTTTCATAGTTTAGAGAAATATTTCGCAACAAAATGGCCGGCGGAGAAGAGGTTCGGTCTTGAAGGTGGCGAGAGCATGATTGTGATGCTGGAAGAAATCGTCGACACGAGCACCAAGTTTGGAGTGGAGTCTATAGTAATGGCCATGCAGCACAGAGGTAAGGCGCAACAAATTAGTATCATAGATCATAGCATACTTGGAAAAATAAAACTTACTGTTTTGTGTTTATTAGGTCGCCTAAATATGTTGGTGAACGTTTGTCGTAAACAGTTGTCGGATATTTTTGCACAATTCAAACCCATGGAGCCTAAAGAACCTGTGAGTATCCTTACATGTGAAAATATATTTGAGTAATTTGATTCTTTTACGATTCTTGATTATAAACCAAATTGAACTACGCCGATGAAGCTCTGGGGGCCCTAGCACGTCATGAATAGTCATGTGTAACAACACTAGATAAATAAATGAGATATGGTGCTATACGATTGTACGAACAACTATCTAATTATTAAAGTAATCAAAGACAGAGTAATCACGCAAAACCTTTATCGCACTTACAAAGTTCAGCAAACAACATATCATTGTTGGAGTCAATGCAGGACCTTGTAACTACATTTTTTGCTGAAATTACTTCATTCTTCAAAAAATAAAATTTACTAAAAATGCAGTTGCAAGGTGCTGCACTAAAGCCGACATCATATATATAAGTTCCTAACAACAATCATAGTAGACCTATCAATTAAACCACCTCTTCTAAGGCAAGTCTTTTCTGTCCTTTACGGCATTCAATCATTTGCCGGCCTCCGTGGTTGAGTAGGCTAAGCCTTTGACAGCTTAATTCGCAGCAACGTATAGACTAGGCTCGAAAACAATTTTCTCCGTTATTTATATGCTATGGTTTAGGATCGGCCCCAGAGTAGTCCATTGTAAAACAAAAGCGTAACTTGCTTAATTTGGGTATAAACAATATGCGTGTTTGTCTGCAGTTTATAATTGATTAATTAAACTCGCTACTTCACTTATTTCTTGGTCCTTACTGTCTCTTATTGTCCTCTCAGATGTCAAGTCCAGCTTACTTTTCCCATCAACTCATTCTTTGATCTAGGGCTCTGGTGATATAAAGTACCATCTGGGTACATATATCCATCGGTTCATTCGGCGCACGAACAAGTACATAAAGGTATCGATGAGTGCCAACCCCTCGCATTTGGAGGTGGTAAGCCCCGTGGTGGTCGGTAAGACGAAGGCCGAGCAGTATTTTAAAGCAGATAATAAAGGAGACAAGGTTAATATAAATTAATGTTATATATAGGTTTCGTTTTCCTAGATAGGTACTCTATCTGTTTATTGGCAATTAGAGCTATGTACATTACATTAAGTCGAGGGAAAAGTATGAAATTTTCAACCCCATAATCATGATAAAATTAATAAGTAATTCTCAAAGCCGTCTAGAGTCATAAGTGTTGTGTATTAAATACAAGATAATTAATTGATATCTTGTATATTTTAAATATTCTGTTAACACACACGTTACCAAGCTACTAATCTACTTTTATTTGCTTATTTATATGTCTAATGCCATCTTATGAATCGGTACTTTAACTCGAATGATAAAAACTACGGTAAAATTTAATTCTATGTGTAAGAAATGCCCGAAAACCATTGATGAAATCTGAAATGAAATTTAAAGTCCTTTTTCCTTTAAAAATAGGATGGCCTTTATTAGATCAACACATGCTTTAATAACTTTAATAACCTACTTTGATATTTAAATCGATACGAATAAAGAAAACATCATTTACGTCTCACATAAAATCCAGGTGATGGCAATAATAATGCACGGAGACGCGGCCTTCGCTGGACAGGGTGTGGTGTATGAGACGATGCATTTGGGAAGCTTACCCGACTTTACCACCCACGGCTCGATACATATCGTTTGCAATAATCAAATTGGCTACACCACCGATCCTCGATTTGCAAGGAGCTCGCCTTATTGCTCAGGTATTAGGGTGAAAGCAACGAACACTTTCTCTCCATCGTCAATATTGTACAATTTTTTCCTGCCTATAATAAAAAAATATGTATCGATCATATTATCAACACAATCATTAATCTGAATGTTCCAGTCATTAATTACTATGGTCATAAATTTTATGATTCTTCCTTCGAGTATACTATTTCTGTCATCATAAATAACAATGATGTTTATTACAAGACATAATAGAGCAGAGGCTAAACACAGACAAGTCATTATTATTTTGTTCTCATTGAGGGTAAAACCCGTCTAAAAAATCTTAGACAGATTACTGATTAATAATAAATACGTTATAAATATTGTGAGTAGACTAATTCAACCCTATAATGCTGCTAAATTGGGATCTGGATTGTAGAAATGGTACGAATAATATTGTATGTCACTTCTTGTAGTGGAGAACCGTTAGTAATAATTCATGGCTCATATTGTTCTCCTATATATAAAGTAGCAATGATTGTCATAGACGTTGCAAAATGCGTCAACGCGCCCGTTTTCCACGTCAATGGCGATGATGCGGAAGCTGTGGCCCATGTTGCTAGAATGGCAATCGAATATAGATGCAAATTCAAAAAAGACGTTGTATTGGATTTGGTATGCTACAGACGCTTCGGTCACAGCGAGGAAGACGAACCAATGTTCACGCAGCCTTTTATGTATAAAAAAATCAAGACTATGAAGACTGGTAAGATATTATTATTTCTATGGCATTGGTTTACTTGCTTCGTTACTTAAAACAGAGGTTCAAGAGAATTAAATATTTTGAAAAAGAACGCTGGAGTTACAATATTTCTAATTTTTAGTAAATGCATTATTACATCAACTGATGCCTACTAAAAACTTACCTAATAAGAATAATGTTACATGAATTATTATTTAATTTCCAAGCAAGAGCATGCATCGGACATACAAATAGATAGAGCCCTGAATCTACACCGGAAAGTTAGCGATATATTCAAGACAAAGTTGCAATTCATTTACCTATCTAATTTGTGTTAAATGTTAATGACAATGTTGCGTAATTGGGAATTTTAACCATTTATTTATGAATTGATGAATTGATCATAAATAAGATTTATAACAAACTATTTTTTTTGTCTACGCTTAATAAGTTGTATCAAATAAAAATAAAATTTTGAGCCCAAAGTGTCCGAGGTCCAATAAACACGCCTAGCACGCGTGTGACGTGAGCATGATAATTTTTCTATAAGACAAATTATAATATGCCGTATATGGATAATATTTATAAAAATTAAATTAAAGGAATATTCATAGACGTAGGACATAAAACAATATTTGTCACTTTGTCTATCAGATCGAGATTCACTGCTGGGTAGGAATTCTTTGATGGTATATGAGATCTATCATTAATCATTTAAACGGGACTTTAGGAAGCCCGCTGTCATTCAAGGAATATCTTCTCTTTGCTAGTTCGGTCTTTACCAATCTTCTAACACGAACAAAGTAATATTTATTAATGAATTTCTTACGGCAGTGGATCAAATATACAGTGAAACTTTAAAAAACGAAGGCACAGTGACCGATGCAGATATCCAAGGTTGGCAGAAAGAGTATATGGACACTCTGAACAAGCACTTCGAACTGGCCAAGAAGGTGACGAAGCTTAGCATCATGGATTGGATTGATACACCATGGACCGGCTTCTTTGAGGCCACAGATCCCAAGAAGGTGTAGTTAGCGATTTTGGCCCGCTTTCATTATACATTTTACATATGTTTTATCCGAACTCCTTGTTTGATGTTTATTTATTCCTTTTTCACGGCCTTGGGCGTTAACTCATTATCAAGAAATTTCGGGTTACTTTCGATAAGGGATATAAAAAAAATTTTAGCACAAGAAAAATATACTTGGATACTGGATACAGAGATGAAAGTTTAATCAGGTGTAAGTTTGGATCTGGTGTTTCTTCTAAAATACGAATCAATGAGTATTAATTCTATAAAGTGATAGTGTACGAAGCAAGTATAGTTCGATGCAAACTTTATGGCAGCTCGGAACATCGTACTTTCCGATGCGCCGAATGCGATTTTAGGTGTTAAAGGGATGCGGTCGACGGAGGACGAGGTATATCCTCGCTCGCTCTCTCGATTGCTTTCTCGTTTACGGGACTTCCCCGGTGCTCGGCTCATCAGGGCTGCCACTTTAGCGCTTTCAGAACTAGATATGGCGCTGTTTAGGTAACCCAGCTCCCATTTTTATTGAACAACTTCCAGCGCGTAATCGCACTTTTTATGATAAGCAAATATGAAATTAATTTTTACATTATTTAGTGTACATTAAATTTAATAACCCAAAGGTCATTTTCCCGACTCAGCATTTAGGTGAGCACGCGCGAATTTACCATCAGTCGGAAAGTCGCCCATCAAGGCAGCGCACGCGCGTGCTCACCGTGCATATCAAGATCTGCATCCATATCAAGGGATTCATTAATAAATCAGGTTAAACAAAGTGTGTATTTTCAATCAAGGGTCCTACAGGTAGTTCTGGTGGAATGTATATTGTCGGATATTGTTAATTTGGGTTCTAACTTTTAACACTTTTAGACAATCGATTTTATACCATTTCTTTCATATATTTCATAGGTTGAAGAAACTGGCGTAAGCCAAAGAACTATTGATACAATTTCGTCTCATTTCTGCAAGCCACCGGAGGAATGGGCCTTCGAAGTACACAAAGGAATCAACAGGATACTAGCTAGTAGAGAGAAAATGGTAAAAGAGTTTTAATTAAAAATATTCCAATTACATGATTTTTAAATAAAACGATTAATTGAATAGAATATAATACAAGAGAGTGACTTCTAGGACATTTATTCAAAGAAGATCGGTCAAATGTTATTTCATCTAACAAACCTAATTACAAAATAGCCACGATTTCCAATTCTTTTTCGAAAAACCGTTACTTTCCAGTTATATTTTACAAAGTACAAGAGAAATGATTTCAGGTAAAAGAAGGTGTGGCTGATTGGGCAATGGGAGAAGCTCTTGCGATTGGCTCGTTACTGCGAGACAAGATTCACATTAGGTTTACTGGCGAGGATGTGGAACGAGGCACCATGGCCCACAGGTTTGGTGTCCTTGTTGTGACTTGACTTGTAAGCTCTTTCTATAAGGCCCCTGTGTCCCTTTGAACCAGTTAGGCTGAAGGTCACATTTCGTACTGAGTTAGGTATTTGTTTTTCACTAGGGGGAATTCCCACAGGATTCCGGGGACACAAAGTATCGTAGCATCTAAAAAATAATGTAAGCTATCATTTTAGTGGAAACTGTGTAGGAATAAGCTAATTTTTATGAATTCGAACAATTTTAAACCCCTCCCGGGAAAATTCCCAGAATAAAAATTAGCGCAGATTTTAAGTCTAAGAATTAGCTGTCGATTAGCGAAAACTGCATCGAAATCAGCTCAGTAGTCTTTACGTGAATCCCGTATAAATAAACAAACAGACAAGAAATATAAAAAAATGCATAGTGTTCTCCGAGCTTCAATTCAATAGACCATGAGTTATGATAATATGTCTTATATGATCTAAGGTACACGGCATGTTAAGAATTTTATAATATTATAGCTAGCAGTGAAGCATTTACATAAGAAGCAGTTTGAATTATTAATTTGAAGTGGCTAGTATTTAAAGAACTATTTTGTTCACTCTGATACTTACTATAATTGTGTCCAAGGTATGTGTACAATAGTCAACATTTTACAGGTAAACAACTACGGCCTATGTTTAACACACGATTATTTATATCCATATATATATGGTTATAAAATTAGTGTCATTACAGCGCTCGTTGGTTGGTCGTATTTCTCATATTTTACCCTTCCCTCCTAATCTAGAGATCTAAAGTATGTCACCATAATAACCTTGGTTGTGTTCCGGCATTCGTGACCAGGTTCCAGTCTCACTTAAGAGAGCAGCACCACATTTGTAGCACTTTTGGTGTTGCAAATGGCCATAGGCGATGGTAACCGCTTTCCATCCAGTCGACAGTCTGCCTGTCTGCTGAACTCCTGCGATAAAATACACACTACAAGTAGATACATGTTTTTTTTGTAAACAGACACCACGTTTACCACCATCAAGGTGTGGATGGTGCGACTTATCGAGTTCTGGACCAGTTGTATCCGGACCAAGCCAAATACGACCTTCATAACAGCTCACTTTGTGAATTCGGTTAGATGTTTTTCACAATATATTGCAGTCGTCATGTGCGCATCTCTCGCGTGAGACCATATCTCCTCTCAACCACTGCCTGCCAAACTCTTAATTACTTGAATATGATTTGAGTCTCAGGGAATATCACTAGTAAATTTTGTGAAAATCTTTTCATTTGATAGACCATAAATCAGTTATGAGGCAAAGAAGAATAAAATTATTAATTCCCATATCTGAGCCCTTATTTTTGATTGATTTCTCGTCTTTCAAATTTCTGGCCTCATACGCCGACTTTCGCTTACCTCCTTGTCAGTAAACTTACGAAGATTTGATATATTAGTGCAATGGGCATCCTAAGCTATCCTGAAATACCATAAGTACTTTACTTTCAATCACTCTTGAGTCGTATTCCTTATTCCTGAGGGTCGTGGTTATTGTAATTTCAATAGATTATTGCTATATTTGCTTTTTCCAAGGCGCGCTTGGATTCGAAGTTGGCTACTCGTATTCAAGTCCACACTTGCTGACGATATGGGAGGCTCAGTACGGTGACTTTGCGGATACCGCCCAACCGATGTTCGATACCTTCATTGCTAATGGGGAGAGCAAATGGGTGTGCAATCGGGCTTGTGGTGCAGCTGCCTCACGGGATTGACGGTGCGGTATGTCACAGTTTTTCCACAAATTTAAGACCCAACAATACATAATAATATATCTAAACCACAAATGGATACTAATGATCTGGAAAAAGAACAGAAACATAAATAGCAATTTACACTTCACCATAATTAATTATTCAATCTATGTAATACTCATTTATTCACTCATTCATGTAAGGTGTTACACTTTAACGGGAAAATTAAACACAACTAAATTTAATTAACTTCGCATAATATTCGATATTGAGATATCATTAATTCTATTATATTCTAACTTTTACAAGGTTAACCATGATTCCTTGAATTTACCGCTTCTACAAGATATTCTTAGCACTTGTCAGAGACACATTTGTAACGTTTATGGTGCCAAAAATGCCGTTGGAATTACTATAGAGTTTATTAGAGCTGTACAAACACGTATAAAACAGGTACAAATAAAAGTGGATGCAACCAGTTCACAAACTGCACGATCCAATTACACGCGCAAAGTCACACTATATCGCTTATCGAATGTACTACACACGTCTTGCTAGTATCGTAATCCTTGTTTGACTGCCCCACCCCTTAGTTCGGGCATTGTTTTATAGTAAACTACATAATAATAATAATAATACATAATCGATTGCGTGGGCTGGGTTCTTCCAAGAAAATGTAATTTGCACACCTGCGAACGGCCAACAAAGACGAAAACAATAACAATAAGGATTAGTTCGACACTAACGACGGCCATAAAACAAGTAGACAAACAAAAGCATGTTTGTCTTAATTACAAATTCGAAACATAAACTAACAAAAGAATTCCTAAATCCGGTGGCAATAAACTGGGTTTTGTGACGGGCAGCTGTGCGTTTATCTTCGACAGCATGTAACAATGTATTGGACATATCGCAAATATGTTTTAAGTACTAACTTAAATAATAATACAATTGCATTTCAAGTAAGTTGGGTTGCGTTGACATCTGTTCTTTCTTTACTCAGGGTCCTGAGCACTCCTCAGCTCGACCCGAGAGGTACTTGCAGGCGTGTGATGATGACGAAGAATGTGTGCCAGATCTCGACGACAAGGACATGTCTTGTAAGACATACTGTGTTATCTAAAATTGTCAACGCTTTGACTTTTGAGCCTATATTTAATTGCCTGTATGATCTATCTGATTTATTTAAATAATTTAAGCTCGTATTCTGGAATAGTATTCAGTCATATGGAATCCACACTTTACCTGTCCCAATTGCAAATATCGAATGCACAAGGCTTCATAAGGCCAAAGGACTTTTCTCGTTTGGACGGGTAACCTTCAAAAAAGTCCATTGACATGAGTATAATTAGAGCCAAATTTTTGGTCGCTTTTAAGCAGCTAGAGATTTCATACATAGTAGAGGATTCTGCAGCCTTCTATGGATAATCTGTCAAAAGCATGAAATATACGTAGATCCATAGGTTTATGACAGTGTGTTTTCAGTGAAACAACTCCGTGCAGCGAATTGGATAATCTGCAATGTCACTTCTCCGGCGAATTATTTTCATATGTTGCGGCGTCAAATCGCGCTGCCTTTCCGGAAGCCGGTTATAGTGATGACGCCTAAAATAGGCCTCAAACACCCATACTATAGGTCGAATTTCTCCGAGTTCCTGCCTGGAACATATTTTCAGAGGTAAATAGAGAAAGAACATTAAGGAAATTTTTTTACATGGAACGAATTATATAGCCGCGATATTTTGTAAAAATGAACATCATTCTTGCATGGTTTTTATGGTACTTTATTTAGTAAAAAATATTAATATATTTGGAAAGTATGATTTTCCCCGAGACCCTATTGCGACTGACGGATTCTGCGTAACCCTAGTGTTTTAATCCTATTTTTTTTATGACTAATGGTGGCCCGTGGTCAAAATTCGACCATAATATTTCATTTAAATTCTAAGTTTGAACATTATTAAGTTTCTGTTGTCAAAGACAATATATACTTCTATAATCACAGATTTCGCATTTCGCCAAGACTACTGATAATTTGGCGTTAATAATAAACAAAAGAGTATATATGCGTGTGTGTGTCAAAGACATGGTAGTGTGTGTAATGTTTTGTTTATTGATTTAATGTTTTTTATGCATAATTTTAAAACATATTAGCATTCTGCACTCCTTCTCTATATAAACAATAAATGTGCGAAATTTCATACTTCTCCGTCCGCGCAATTTTTATAAAAAGTGGTACAAAGTTTTTGCTTCACGTATTAATATTAATGACTAGGCGTTCGTATCGGTTACATTGGTCTCAATGTTTATCTACGCGCTATTTGCCCCAGAAAATTCTGATACTTCCCGCAAAAAATTCCTATCCATTCTCGGTCGGTCCAAATTTCAGCAAAATCGACACGGTGGTTTTTTCGCGAAACCGTTAAGGAGTTACTTTCGCAATTTATAATGTTAGCACGAGTTGGTTTTCTCGACAGAGCAATCCCGGAGGATGGTCCAGCGTCACAAAAGCCGGAAGAAGTAAAGAAATTAATATTCTGTTCTGGCAAAGTAGCAATCACGATTAATGATTTGCGCAAAGAAAATAAACTGGAAGACAAGATTGCTATGTGTCGCATAGAACAAATATATCCGTTCCCGTACGACATAATACTGAAGGAGGCCTGTAAATATGAGCAGGCGAAAATAGTGTTCTGCCAGGAAGAGCACAAGAATCAAGGGCCGTGGATATTCGTCAAAACGAGATTGGAAAATCTGTTGGGAAAGAAAATCGAGTTAGTTGTTTATATTCTTCCTTATTAAGGTCTCTGGGTCAGTATCTTGATTTCCTAGAACTAAAAGATCGACTCTATTGTCAGTCAGGTCTGGGCTTTACTAGAATCCTGAAAAACCTGATTTACTTTATTTGAAAATGTATCCATTTATGTACAGAATTTAGAAAAAAAAATCTTTTCAAAAGACAAATAACATTATTCTAAGGCTACGTTCCACTAGAGACTCACAACACACTCACGACTGTGATTTTACCCGTTCCACTAGTTTGCCGGCGTTACAATCGTCAACTCAAGTGAAACGGTTATTCGACCCACCTCTTGACTTGGGCGATGTGAGCGTTGTGTGATCGAAAATGATGACGTCAATAGTGGCGTTTTCGCCACGATCACAACGAGCTCGGTCGCCTTGTGGAACGGCTAACGGAGCATTTTGGGAGTTGTGAGCTACTTGTGGAACCCTCTGTAATCCTCATTTCGCAGGATTTTTAAAAATAGCAAATGAAAACTAATTAACGTGGTATTTTATAAGGTATCTATTGTAAATACGATCACGGAAAATTGCCCTTAAAATTAAAATTCATAAAACTCATACACACAAAAATTCCTTTATTTAGCATTTTTGTATTCTGTACGCAGGGGCATATCAAGACCTCCCAGTCCAGCCTCAGCCACCGGTATTAAATGGGTGCATGCAAAAGAAACTAAAGAACTCCACGAGAAAATCATCCAATTATAAATCCTATTTCGAATTATTTTTATTTATTTTCTGTGATGTTTTTAAAAGTGGAAGTAAATTTTATAAGTTTATAATAAAGTTTACCGTTTATCTTTAAATTTATTTCCTTGTTTATCTAAAATATTTTAATCTAATCTTTGGAACAAGACATTCAACTGAGAGTTGGCCGGTTTTTATATCTTATCAGGTATTCATTCACTTACCTACTCTACCATTCAAGAAGCTTATATAAGCTTCTTGTTTACGTGTCATGTTGGGAACTTTGGATACATTTTGTCAACTAGTTGATTTGAAACTTATTTTAAATTGTGAAAATATGTCATAATAAATATCAAGCTTGACCTGTTTTACTTTAAAATAAAGGTTGAGTCTATTCGTACGGGTACCGTACGAATAAATATAATTTATTCGTCCAGTACCCGTACAAATAGTCACGTTGAATGGCTGAGTCTATTAATACGGGTACTGAAATGTTCTTAAAAAGGCTCGGCCAAAAAAAAACCTAACCTAACCTAATTAAAGATTGAAAATAAGTATTTTACGAAGTTCTTCCAATCCATACAAGAGCAGTACGCAAATACTCGCGTATACTTTGTAGTAACATATAAGCAGATCTTGTTCCGTAATGTACAGCGCCAGTACACATAGGAACTAATCGTGTATGTGTCGGAAAATTATTTTTGGGTGGTTATAAAAAAAATAACCACGAAGGCTAAGACGAGTGCTCCGCTTCGCTTCGCACCCACCTTAGCCTTCTAACCTATATTAAAAATGTTCCGATTTGTTCATAATAAATAAATGTGCCGTGTATCTATACCCCACCCTCATTTTAGAATTTATTTATTTATTTTTATTTTCATGTTTTCAATAATTCTATAAAACATGTCATTAAAAAAAAACCTAACCTAACCTAATTAAAAAACAAGCTAATCATCCAATTCATTCTTAATTTTTAAAAAAATAATTGAATGTCTGTACGAATAAATATAATTTATTCGTCCAGTACCCGTACAAATAGTCACACCGTAAAATAAAATACCGTATTTTTGACGTTAGTGTTAACTTAACTTATCGTGTCAGTCATTAGTCATTTTACGTGTGTTCTGTGGTCATTTTTATTTTTAACTGTCAATGATGGAGTCATTTTATTTATCATTTTAAATTATTGTTAAAAATAGAAATAAATACCCATTTAATTCAGTTTCTTTTAATTTAAACGACATTATATTGTCTGATAGAGAATTTTATAGTGTATAGATAGCAAAGAGTCATTGAATAGGTATATAAAGAGTGTGTAGTGTTCTGTGATGTCTGATGTGTAGTTCACAAAGTAAATTTCAATCTGTGGTTTATTTAGGCTTTTTAAAATAAAGTAATTTCTAATAAAACAATGTCTTCATATTTTGATTATTACAACGAAAATATTAAAATAGATTTCAATGGTACAAATGAAAATATTAAGGGCACTTGCAATGGTATGTGCCCCCAAGAAGAAGTAAAACTGTAAGTAAAAGTTGTTAAAATCTTCCACTTTTTTAGTCCTAGGCTTGTTTGAGATAAAATGATCGTATTTTGTTTACAGAAGAACAAGAGAGCATTTAGTACATGTCTTAGAAGTAGAGGGCTCTGAGAAAAAGCTGGTGAAATGTTACACAAGGTCTGCAGCTGATGCCACTATGGCTGTTCCCCGCTTACTCAGACCATACTCAGTGTTAAAGAACACAGTTATCTACTTGTTATTTGAGTGAGTGATCTATACAGGACATGTTAATTTATTCAAAAAAACTTATAAACTTTATACTTGTAATGACTACAAGCTTGGACAATCACTTTAATGTATTACAAAATGACCATTATCTTGATTTTGTGCCCAATGGTCACCTTAATCCTCCTTCACTTGGCAAAAGTGAGTCAAGTATTGACTACTATTTATTATCCAAAATATATATTGACCACCAAAAAGCAGGAATTTCTTTTATTTGCTACAAAAATCTACATTAAAAGTAATTTGGAAGTGAATACTTTCTTTTATTTTTAAACATGCTTTTTATTTGCTATTGAGATCAAAAGTGAATGTGAAGTGAAATTCAAACACCAGTCTTTATTTATAAATTTAGTACCTATATATAACTAATAAAGAGTATTGTATGTTCTTTTATACAGATGATTGAACTAAATAGACATTTTACATACAGCTTCAACTAAATGATTTTTGCACTAAAATAAGAAACAAACTATGCAAATGAAAAAACCAAATATTTTTTTATCATTGGAAATCTTGAATAAAGTGTAATCACTTTTTTTTACAGAGTCACAAAGCGGCAAGACGTTCCTACAAGTGTGATGTATGACTTTTTGAATGATCGTCTCAGGTCTGTGAGGCAGGACATGACCATACAGAGGCTACCCCCTGAACAGTGTGTGGTATTATTAGAGCCAATGGTCAGGTTTTATGTTTATCATGCATATCTGTAAGTATAGAAAGTAAGTATTATATTTTTACAACAAAGTACCTTTTGAACCATGTATTACCATAATTTCTACTAAATTACAAAGTACTTGATACACTATTGAGGAATGTTCCAATGACAAAACTGCATTTATTTAATAATTCTTATTTGTATTACTTGATATTAGTGGAACATACTATTATTACTTCAACAATAAATATACAGTCCAAAATGTCCCACTGTTGGGCTCAGGCCTCCTGCTATATATAGCTATGCCGCTATGCTTGTCCAAAGTGACTTGGCAGGTTTGATACATTGGTTAGCTTGATGTGCAGGTTTCCTTCACTGCTGTTAGCATGTGGTATTTTTTTTTCAAATTGCAGTAGTTCAGCAAACAGGCAGATGGCCAACTTGTAGAAAAGTGTTTGCCATTGCCTATGGACATTTATACATATTTATTTAATACCGAAGGTGCTACAAATGCGCTGCTGCTCTCTTAAGAGAGACTGGAAACTGGTCACTAATGCCGGAACACAACTCAAAGTTGTTATGGCACATACTTTAGACCAAAGGTGGTTGTCTGGCAAATACCCTACCACCTGGTTGTGGGTGTTTTGTCTTGCATTCTTTCTCCATTCCTGCACTGATAAAATTGTATTAATGTGCATAGGTTCAGAAAACTGTCTAAGTAGTGCATGTGTTCCAGTCACGAACGAACCTGCACCCTTTGAGTCTGGACATGTGTGTATCTATTACACTACTGCGACTTCAGCTAGTAAGTGTTATGCCATTTAATTTTACAGTTTAAGAGATCTTCCTTTCAAAGATTATGATCCTGTCCTTAACAAAAAACACTCATTGGAATGTATGAAATGGTATCTCAGCTGTACAGATGTTATTGAGAAAAATCAGGGGGAAGTTGAAGAGTTAATTCGAAGAACAACAAATTTGGAAGTAGAAGACGAAAAGCACATGAGAGTGTATTGTGACAGGGTGCTAATAGAGAGTTTATATATTTTGTGCAATTTAGATGATATACACCCTTTATACAGATATATTAGTTTATCCAAGGAGTTGAGAAGGTAATAAAATCTACATTATAGTTATCATGAAAAAAGATTATCATAATCATAAATAACAGTCCTAATATAATATATAAAATAAATGTCCCAGTGTTGTGCTCAGACCCCAACTATTGGGGAATGGACAGTATACCCACCATACTTGTCCAACGCAGCTTGACAGGTTTGACACATCGGTTATTTAAGGGTTACTGAAATGTCGGAATAATAAAAATAAAATAAATTACCACGCTTAAACCATCAAAACTTGACCTGACATTTTTTCTTAGCAAGTTAGCACTGTGACATTGGCAAAATCAACGCCTAAAGTATTGGAGCCAAACCTCAAACAAAGAAGAAGAACCATCAAAATGTAATTTAATTATAAAGGATTAAAAGCCAAGTAATTAGTGTGTTGATTGTTTTGACTCTCATCTAACCCTATCAGGCTTCGTATGTACCAGGTCTTCTTCCATGACAAATACCTTGAGAGTTTTTGGTGGGAACTGAAACTAGATGTTGTACTGTGCAGTTTTATATTCTAAAAATGTGTAAAATTACTCTAAAATGAACAATAGTTGTAGGATATTGATAGTTTTTGAGTAGTAATTATGTGTTTTGTGAGAAATGTGAACTGAATAGTCAAATGTGGCCTTTGGGTTTACACAAGAACTCCGTTGAATGCACTAGCTGATTACCTAGAGTTCAGCTGTGCTGCACATAGACTTAAGAAAATGAAGAAACTAAATGTATATTCTAAACTAAGATCTGGCTTAAAGGCCTAGATGCCAAGCATAAACCTAAATAATTTTTTTAAAAAAACAAATACCTTGGTGCTTAGAGTTTTTTGTTCATTAAGGTGAAGTCTTTCATTTCAGAGAGCCAACACTTCTCTTAAGTTACAGTATAGCGACTGCAAACCACAAAGGCAATTATGCAAGAGTTTGTAGGCTTATTGATCGCCTCTGTCCTCTTACGTATTGTGCTGTCTTCTTATATCTACCAATCATACAAAGGTAAGTGTTTCTTAATTATTTAGTGCATTTATAATGATAGGAGATCATAGGTGTGAAAATTTCAATTATATTATGTTTCAATATTATAAATGACAATGATTTAACTTTAAAATGCTCCTTAATTTCTGTGACTAAATGGCACCATAGGTTATTTTTCTATTACACTGACGTTCCGTTATTAACATATTGTATTAGACTATATCAATCAAATTGAAAAAAAATACCATTAATAAATACATTTTTAATTTAATTTAATGTATAAAATAAGTGTCAAACTACACATTCAAATAAAAAGCTTTCATTAAAACTAAGTTCCACTGGGGTATGCAAGTTTAATATTAAATCTACTTCTTATTCTGGACATTTCTCTCTTATCTTTCACCTTCTCCAAATTAGTTGGGGTTTTACCTTCCTCCGTCTTCCGATTGGTTCGGGTCTTATATTTCATCTTTTTCTAATTGGTTAGGATCTTATCTTTCGCCTTTTTCCAATTGGTTAGGATCTTATCTTTCGCCTTTTTCCAATTGGTTAGGATCTTATCTTTCACCTTTTTCCAATTGGTTAGGATCTTATCTTTCACCTTTTTCCAATTGGTTAGGATCTTATCTTTCACCTTTTTCCAATTGGTTAGGATCTTATCTTTCACCTTTTTCCAATTGGTTAGGATCTTATCTTTCACCTTTTTCCAATTATGTCACGTGACTTTCATGTCTTTTGACTGACTACACGTTCATACCATCAAAACTTTGTACTAAACGTCTAAAAGCAGACGATTATCTTTTAATATAATAATTACTTATACAGTCCACTACCCTATTATATTTATTACTTATGTAACTTTTAGAGGTGGGCGGCTAATAAGCGGTTTATCACAAAATGGCCACGGCTACATTGTTAAACAGTTCGCCAACAGTCTAATGGTCGTCACATGAATCAAAAACACCGACAAGTTGATGGTTTAATTGGTTTTTTAATTGGCGAGCCATTCTACCATTAGCCATCAGCACGTATTTTTTAGCCGGGTGGATAATTTTTTGGAATTTTGGATGGTGACCCACCTCTAGTATCTTCAATTTTATTAGTATGGATTTGTGTAATCCCTCGGAAATGATGGTGTTATTGTTCAAAAGTATATACATTTATTTATTTATAACAGGCAAGCCCTTCAAATAATGAGCTACGCTTACAGCAGTAGACTCACTGTACCCATAAAAACTTTGAGGAAATGCCTTAAATTTTCCACTGACGATGAGACCAGGGCAGTGGGTGCACATTATGGACTGAAGGTGGACGGAGAAGCGGTTAGATTTGATAAGAATTCATTCGATATTAATGTGGGATTGGTAAGTTGCAGTTTTATGTTAAAAGTATAGCAGAGTAGAATCTAAATAATGTTCGCTTATGCACTGACACAGGTTTTTTTAATTAAAATGGTTCTGGTTTAGATTGCATAGTATTTGATTAATAAGTTTTAAAAACAAAGAAGGAATTGTTTTATGTAGGACAAATAAACACTTTAACAATACTGAGAAAAATAAAGGCATCAATATGAGTCCTAAAATTGGACCCAGACTCAGCGTAATGCTAGCCGCCAAGACCAGCGCTGTTCTTCCGCCACCAGCAGGCGGAGTCACGGAGGACAACACAACACAAATAATAATATAAAATCGGTTAAGTTAAATAATTATAAAAAAAATTGATTATTAGACAAATTTACATCAAAATAAATTTGTTTTCCGTGATCACGGCCGCTGAAAAGCGGCCGAAACGTCGGAATAAATAACCAAAATCAAATGAATTACCGCGCTTAAAACGGTTAAAACTTAGTTTCAATAAATAAGTGGCGAAAACTTAAGAAAATATTAAATTATAATGTTTTGTAAATGTCGCATTTCATAACACCTTAGGTTTTTTTGACAAGTCTCATGTGTATTATCTTTTTTTCAGCATAAACTGCGAACACAGAAACATATTGAAGAGGAGTCTAGTTTAGAAAATATATTTACATATTGCACCAACTTTTAATGTTAGCTCTATGGTTAACCAAAGCTTAAATTGTTATTTTTTTTATTTAATAAGACTGATCTCATTATTATCCTTCATGATTTTATATGACCAAGAGATTATTTCAAAACGAAAAATTTGGAAGTGCTTATAAGCAAAGAAAATCGAATATATCAAAAAACGCCTGATGATATATATACATTATTGCCTAAAAGGCAATTGGGTTTGACGCATCCATATTTTCCAACACATTTGCTCAAAAATGCATTTACGAAGCCTTGATACATTGTTCAAAAGTTAAAAATTACACATCATACAACGGGACATGCGTTAAATTTGGTAGGTAAAACAATAATAAGAATTATTATTCCACTATGTTGTTTCACATTACGTACATAAGCTTAATAATCGAACTTCCTTCCTTTGTCTCACTTTAATACTATAGAGGAAACGAGACGAAAGATGTGAATTTTCACCACGCGCATAATATGTCTTTGTCTCGGGCTTATATTCGTCTACTTGTTTGTAGAAACCAACATATCATAAATAACTATAGTATAGTTATTATACTATGGATGAATATATATGAATATTATACATGCGAAAGAAACTTTTTTTATTGGCTGAAGCAGGTAAACAGATAAGTGGCCCACCTAATGGAAAGTGGTTACTGTCGCCTACGTTCGCACCACACCAGGGATGTAGCTAACGCGTTGCCGACTTCCAAGAAATTTTATAACGCTCTTTAAAAAAAAACACATGTCATAGCGCAAAAGGAATTCGAGACATGAAGTTCCCTCCAGATCATTGTACGCGGAATTAATGTTCTGGCGTGGGAGCTCAAGCTTCAGGGAATGAGGGAAACCTTGCCGTTGTGAGTGAAGGGTGGGGGCGTTGGCACCAGGGGCCCAATTCTGCTATAATCTTGTCAGAACGGTCTAGAGCATGCTGCCACAAAAAACTTGTATTGTGGTCGCTGAACGAGAGATATAATTATTTTTAATAAGAAATATCTGCGGTTTTTATTATTTCAATATAAACGTAATAAACACAATAGTTACTTCGTGTGTACTGTGTATCTCTCAATATTTGTCGCTGGATAAAAAAAGTTGACATAATAAATAAAAATCACATTTAAAATTCTATTTAATAAGAAATAAAGGTTTTACTCTAATGAGACTGCAACACCCCCTTTGGACGGTGACAGCACATTGGCGCATTTGGTGTTACAAATGCCCATAGTCGATGGTAACCGCTTTTCATCAGATGTGCCGTCTGCCTATCTGCGGAACTAGTGCAATAAAAAGTACATACCAAAGTTATATGAGGGCGCAACAACTTTTTTTTTTTTTTTTTTTTTTGCAGGATCAGCAACAGACCCCTTATACAGGTTACATCGCTATGACATTGCAACCATATCTACGATGCCTGCTCTTTTCTTTCATATGGAAAACAATATGCATATAAAGTTACTCATCATTACATGTTTTTTTTTTTTCAAGTTTTTTTTTTTCATCAACTTTTTTTATTGTTTTCATTATTATTATTAAAAATATTTTTTGGACCAGAGTCGTGTCCCCATTGGACGAACAATGGGCTGAATCGGTCGCTAACTCAAAGTTAAGTTAGCAGCGAAACTGTAGTCACGAAGAGCTTGCAAGGTAAACGGTTATTATATAGCGCTAGCGTAGTGAGCGGACTACGTCACCGATTGCGCGCATCGTTCGCTGCTAATCGCCCGCTCACTGAATGAGTCGGCAAGCAAAACGCCGCAAACTGCGTATATAACGCGCTGCATGGACACTACATTTAAAAATTATAGAGAAGCAAACTGCAATCAAACATTTAGCCGCTCACTGTTCGTCTAATGGGTGTCCCATGACCTAAAACAAATATTGAAAAGAAGTTTTATTGAGACAATTTTTATGTTTAATTTGGTCTCAAGATAAAGTTTTAAATTGTCAGAAAGCTAGACATTAAGGAATGAAAATCGTTGCTACACTTGACTTGTGAAATATTTTCAATCTATTTATGGTTATCATCATGGTTTATGGTTTAATATAGTTATTTTTTGTGAATAAAACAAATATATTTATAAAGGAATCCTTTATTGTTTTTATTTACATAAGAAAATTCTCCTAGTTATGCGATAACTAAATTACATTGGACAACATAAATATCTAATATCAAATGGTTGTGGCTCATGTCCCATTTATAAATTCATTAACATTTTATCAACAAGAATAATTTCATCACTTTTGTGATAGTTCATCATTTTTAACTAATTTTCATAGACAGCCGAAGATCAGATAAATATGCGAACTCAAGTTATCGTAATATCTACAACACTACAAATTTCGAACTAGAAATGTTAAAAAATCACAAATAAATGGATGGTTTTCTTTAGGTTATGGCTTGGCAGCTAAGCATTTAAATCAACAGAGAAACACAATAAACAAAGAGAGTCCAGGCTTCCAAGTTAGGTAATTTTCCCCCAAAAAATGTTGGTTGTATCATAATTTTATTTAAATGGGTACCGATAAAATTTTGTCTCTGAAATGAAAATATTTAAACCAAGCGCTAAAATGTATTTAATAATGACAGGTCTATGGGTGTTGATGTTACTTCTGACATAATAAATACATCAACCTGGGGTAAATTTCAAAACCTCAATCTGTAGGTCTCATCTACTATACAATGTACTATATTCAGACCCAAAAATATCTTTAAAATATTCCGTTTAGGTCTGATTTTTGAAATAACCATTTCAATAATGTCGACAACTGCAAATTCGTTGTAACATGTGCTCCATAACTTGAGTTCGCGGATCCTGTCAAAATATAGTGGAGGGGATGCGAAATACAAGGTATTTTTTGTATAAAAAAGAACTAACAGCTAAATCAATAAACAACAAAGAACCACACTCTTATGCGCAAGTGTAAATACATTTGTAACAATATAAATAAGTTAATTAAATTCAAAACAACCTCTTCATACTTCATATATAATGTTGACTGCACGAATTCTGTATACTGTTGCGCCAATTAAAAGGAAATTTTAAATAATAAACACATATATAAAATCGAAAATGTTAACAAGTTTCTTTTAACTAATTTAACCTAAAAAACTTTGTTTAAATATTAAAATGCCCAACGACAGAAATATAACCAGTGGCGCCATCTCATCATGTAAAATTTATAAGTTGTTTACATACCACATAAATGTTTTTCCTTCATTTATTTCTTCCAAGTTTTTCATAGTTAAATTATGTACTGGACCACTCTCATACCATAATAGTCTTCTTTCATTATTTGATAGCTTCTGCCCGCGACTTCGGCCGCGTGGTGCGGTTTTTTTAACTATCCTACGGGAACTCTTTAATTTTTCGGGATCAAAAGTATCCTATATGTTGACCAGGGATATAAGCTACCACCATACAAAATTTCATTTCAATCGGTCCAGACGTTTCGGAGATTAGCCGGTACAAACAGACGACAAACAGAGAAACAAAAAATTAAAAAAAGTTCTATTTCACTTCTTATATCCCCTGACTCGGTTTTTAGCATTTTTTTCATTGTACAGAAATTGGACCTCTACAGTTTTATTATATTTATAGATAACGCAACACAAAGTGTTATTCAATTCGTACAGTCAACATTAAAAACTACCATCCACACAGTAATAAACGATGTATTTGGTAACTAATTCGTTGAGATAAATACATTTTTAAATATTCGCAACGAGGGTTTTTCGATAGTTTTCATCGAGTACATTTTTACAATGAATAAACATACTTTCGTTTACTATGAACATTATTGTTCGCGCACAATTAATATGAAGGTAAGCTAAACTCGGGCCGGTCTGTACACACGCAAGGGCATATTGTTTATGCCGAACAATCTACTTATCTATGGCCAACGGCCAAATTTTGAATTTAAATCGAAATTAAAAACGGAGAACCGATATTTACGCACGCAATCAATGTTGTAAGTATTACCAAAATACGAAATAAACGCATTATTTCGCGTGAAGCAGTGTTTTTCTGTGGGTCGCGCTGGCGACCCCTATGGGGATCGCCCGCAAAAGGGAAAACGAATTTAAATTTCTACTTCGTACTTAGGTACTTTCCAAGCTCAGCAACTTTTTACAGAGTATTAGGGCCCTAATATTGAATATGAGTAACAAAATAGAGAAAAAACATAAACGTGGTCTTTTAAATTACTAACTTTTTGTCTGCCTATGACCCGAGGGGTCGCCAAAATTTTCCAACCTGTAAAGGGGTCGCGTATTCAAAAAGATTGAAAAGCACTGGTCACTGCAAGTTAGTAATAGCAATATGTATACAATTTTAACAAGAGTTGCAAAACGATGGTTTTACGAATATAAAAAAGTATGCCTGCATGGAAGGTAAGCACTGCTAAGTCAGTTATTTTCGCCTAACCATAAACAATACTGAGCTCGACAAGGAGCGCGTTGCATTAGTAGCTCACAACGCCCAAAATGCTCCGTTAGCCTTTCCACAAGGCGACCGCGGTTGTGGTGGTCGTGGCGAAAACGTCTCTTAATGACGTCATCGCTATCACACAACGACCCATGTCAAGGGGTGGGTCGAATAAATGTTCCACTTGGGTGTACGATTGCAACGCCGGCAAGCCAGTAGAACGGGAAAATCGCGGTCGTTGTGAATCTCTAATGGAACGTAGCCATTATGGATAGAATCTATTTGATAGCACCTGTATATAATATATAATTATATTAAGAACGATTGAAAAACATCGAAAGTGAATTTTAATACGGTAAAAAACACGACAGGCATACAGAAGTACCAATGTCACAGAAAATAATGTTAATAATATTTTAATACATAATCAAACATAAACTTGCATAAATATGTTCCCACAATATACCTATGTTTTGCTTGAAAAACAAAATTCGAAAGAAAATTTCTTGGGAAATTTTCGTTAGATCTCCTTCAATCACTTCACCCCTTCGTTTACAATGTACAGTCGACAGAGGCAGGCTCGTACAAAAGAAAATAATATTTTAAGACATTATTAGCCTGTGCTTGATTTCATTGAATACTAATCATAATTATCGTACACGACACATAAAAATTGATAAGAATTATTTGGAAAAAAAACAACAACAACAAAACATGCTAATTTACAAATAATAGAGGTATAGCAATCACGTTGTATATACAAATTGGAATACAGTTCCATCAAACAAAGATGCTCTTTGTTAATTTCTCGATTACGAAAATAGATAGAAAAACATATTTATAGGTTGTGGCGTATATTGAAATGGCGAATTTAATGTATTGAATGTGCCCAAGATATACATTTCTTTAAAAAAATTATAACTGCATTTTTCCTCTAAACATCGTACTTTTTTGCCAACCATACAATAATATGTCGAAAAAGACTCTTGGATTGAAGGAACTGTATTCCATCTGTATTTGAATACATATTCACCAATTCTTAACGTCTGTCATGTTAGCCACTTACGAGAAACAAGAAAGAATGGAAAATGTTGATTTTTTAACAACTCAGTATAGGACACTAAGGCTTATTATAACTTTGCTAGCCGCTTTCCCTCACTCACACATAAACTAACCCATTTGTTGGGAATAAAAAACTCTATACTCATTTTGCTCACTATGGCAATTTAACATCAACAAATTTCACGATATTCTGCTCACTCCCTGTCGTGAAGAACTTACTTACAGTATGAATAACATTGCAGCTTGTGTGGTTTCTCTTCAGATGACTTAGTTTTAATAATATTAATAGATTTCCTATTAACCAGTCTAAATAGAGTATTGGCAAGGTTGTGGCCATAGTGACAAATAAGCATTACTTATTTTTCCCTTAAATTTCAAAATCACATTTCCATCCTCTCTCACAACCAAC
Source organism: Dendrolimus punctatus (assembly GCA_012273795.1). NCBI lineage: Eukaryota > Metazoa > Arthropoda > Insecta > Lepidoptera > Lasiocampidae > Dendrolimus > Dendrolimus punctatus. Next base: position 19,401,805 of record CM022537.1, read on the forward strand.
AACGATGACAGCCAATCACATATCATACAAATCATACAGACTCCATCGCGTCATTCATACAATTTTTAAATAATGCAAAACAACTATACATTTGTCCACTTTAACAACTAATTAATTTCTTTGAATTATTTAAACACATTTTTACATAATACACAATTAAATATTGTAAAACAATTCTATTATAATAGTATTGTAGTGGACAATGTTTGTGACACTTAACAACAGACTCTAGTTACTGGATCAAATTATTTTTCGAGTTCACTCCTTAAGAACCAATTTTCTAAGGTCCCAGTATCGAAATTTTACAAGTGAAATAATACAAGAGTAATTAAAGAGTAAAGCGTTACGTTGTTTTTATTCCTTCTAAAAGAAAAAAAATCAAGTCCAGGTTATTATTGTTACATAATTAAAATAATTTACGTGTTAATTTCTATATTAATGTTGACCATAAACATAGAAATTATAAACAACTTTGTGTTAGACGCTTTAAGGCTCTGAGGTTTTCGCAGATTTGTATGACAATATGACAAGTATCAAAATAAAATAGAACTTTACACTATTTCTTACAACCATCACTATATCTAGACACGTGTCAATTTCACTAAACAATTCACCAAAGGTGACCGCTTTCGGCCCTCCGATATTACTTACATATCTTTGTGTGTTTTGTGTATTATCTACTGGCAAAATAGATGTCTTTTTGCTATCGCCCTTATTCGGCCGCATTCGGGCACTGTCACCGCGAACGTCCACATATTTTTTAATGTTTAAGGAGTAAACTCCAGTCGTGCGTCGGAGCTGACACACGTTTTATTGTTATACTGTGGCTATATATAATACGCGCAAAAGTTAAATGCGTCTCGAGAGAACTTAGCCCCGTGAGTTCGCACAGCTCCAGACCAGTGTTAACGGGTGTTACACCTGTCACTGTAGTGCGAAAGAGACGGCACTAAATCCGGACATTAAAGTGAGAAAGCAACACTCCTCTCAGTTCTGTATACACCAACCCGCTTTATAATTGTGTTCTGCGCAATTATACGTACGAACTTCAAGACTTATACAACTTTCGCTCGTACTATATAAATATATTACATGTACTCCCTTAATTTAAATTTGGTTTTCGACCCGTTTGAGTAAACTACAAAATCCATATCAAGGCAAATTGATTCACTGAAAATAATAATTGATAGATTTTTTTATATGTTTATTACAACTCACAAATTAAAAACTCTAAAAATAAAATATTTCAGATCACATCACATCTAAAACTCGTTTTGAAGAAGGTCCCCATTTCTACATTATACTCATTAGCATGGTTTTACATGACTTGTGTATCTAATCAGTATGAAATCTTCACGAATATTCAACTTTTAATTTAAATCTTCAAGAAAAACCTTCACGAAACTGTCCATCGGGTTACATACTGCTTGATTAATACATAGCTTTTTAACCGTTAAAAAAGGAGCCAAAAATATTTTGTCCATAATCGGCCAGCTGCCATCATGTCATCATATCGTCTCTTTTACACTAATACAAACTCCACGTAGTTAGAGGGAGAAAGCATCAGTTGAACGTTCGTTTCAATTAACTGTATTTGACCACAGATTTGTGGTGGTTCCGTCTTAAAAGGTTAACTATTCTCTTTGACAGATAAAACATGATTACATGAAAGTATTTTTAAAAAAAATTTTAAACTTAATTTAATATCAATATTACATTCAATTTAAAGCTATAAAATTATTTTGATCCAAATAACTAGAGTCGTTTACAAGTGGTCTTGTCTAGCTACTCATCTCTCACCGACGCTGCGCGCGCGCAGGACTGTTGGCGTGACGTCACGCGACTCGAGCGGTGACGTCTCTCGTAGATGTCGCCACATGCGCCATGTTGCTTCGACTGCGAAATCATGTAATTAAAAATAAATAAATAATAAAATTTCAATGAAGCAATTATAAAGTTGTTTTATAGTAATTAAGATAAAGATAGAAGATTTTATTCATATTGAGTTAAGAGTAAGTTTCTAGACTACTTTAAGGCCCTTAAAAAAGAGCAGCAGCGTCTATGGACATTTGCCTGTCTGCAGAACTTCTGCAATAAAAAAATAAAAAAAATTCACAGCAGTTCGTCTTTGGAACGCGCTGCCTGTTAATATAAAGCTAGCCAAATCACTGCCCATTTTCAATAAACTTGTGAAGGATTATTATACCTAAAATAGCTCAAATTAAAGATGCTGCAGTCATTATCATATTTTTCTTGTATAACATTATATTTACATATATCGTATTAGTATAATATTTTATATTTTTATTAATGAAAGTATATTATATCGTGTATGTATTTATAAGATATGTATATTTATAAGATACGGGTTCGATGCTGAGAATAATGCAACATACCCCTGTTCTTATCAAATCTTCTGTCCATGCAAATGTTGTCTGGAATAAATCGCTAATAGCGATAAGACCGCCTATTGTATTGTAAACTTTTGTTTCTGTTAACTGTATCTTTAAAACACAATAAAGCATATTCATTCATTCAACTTACCATAAACAAAACATCAGCCAACGTGTCTTAATTGCCGTGCTTCAAGAAGGCGTCGTCGAAGAGCTCCAGCTCGTGGCTGAGGTAGTTGGCCTTGTTGCGCAGCTTCTTGGCGGAGGTGGAGGCCTCGTCCAGCATCTTGATGGCCTCGCGGACCTCGCTCAGCTCCGAGTCCATCTCCGTGGTGGCCTCGTCGATCAGCCGGCACAGCCGCGCGAACATCGTCGACAGCTCCCTGGGAGACGACCATCATTCATACTTCAGCGGGTATATTAATGTCAGCCCATAAATGTTCCACTGCTGGGATCGAGCCTCCCTCTCTCTATAGGGGAATAGACAGTACACCCGCCACGCTTGTCCAAAGCGGCTTGGCAGGTTTGCCACATCGGTTATCTCGATGTTTTCCCTCACCATTGTTAGCACGTGGTAATTGTTACAATATGCACATTAGATCATAAAACTGACTAAATGATACGTGCGATCCGACCAGGATTAAACCCACGCCCTTTGGGTCTGGGTCCTGGGTCTGGTCCCCTATAAATTTTACATAGTTTGGCCCAGTATTTTCATTTTACGAACATTCTTTTGTTCCGGTTTCATGGGACCTATATTTTTTAAGAAGCGTGGCACCATTCGTAGTTCCACCCATACATAGCTAGACACTAAAAAGTTACAAATAAAAGTAAACCGACTTCAAAAACTAAAATGTATAAAATAACTTATTTCTAAAGCTATTATTGTATATAATAAAGAATGTATTATGATATTTTTTATCCCTGTTATTAATTGCTATTAAATCTAAAACTAAATATAAAACTTGTAAAACCATAAATATATATATATAAATTCGAAGCAGATTTTTCAATTTCATATAACCACAAATCATTTGGTCCTTCGAGCCGGATTAAACCAGCAAGTCCAGATTAATATACTTTCGAAAAAAACAATATTCAAAGTGTCTATTTCACAACTAAAATCAAAACGTACAACAATAAAGGGAAAACTTACTCCACTCTACAACTACATTCTACAAGAAAGCTACGACATATCGCAAATTCAAAGCAGATACAACGATTTGAAAAATCTGCTTCGAATTTATATATATATTTATGGTTTTACGAGTTTTATATTTAGTTTTAGATTAAATAGCAATTAATATTTGTTGATGTTTAGACGTATGTAAGGCGAGTGACATGAGTGATTTTTAATAATATAGGTAATGTGTTGATGTAATGAGGTTTTATGGAATGAAGTGATTGCATTTATCGCAAACACCTGTCATAAGGAACTCATGACAACAAGTAGAGGTTTGTCTGTCCGTTCTTAAAACATAGTGTCGCCACTCACTGTTGGACCTGATGGCTGCAGTTGGCCGAGGTGAGGTCCACGATGAGCCTCAGCTTCTTGCTGGCGTGCGCCACGTACTGCCTCTTGAAGAGGCGCTCCTGCGCCTTGGCGGTCCACGTCAGCCGCTCGTACAGGTACAGGGCGCCGTACACCACGCCCGTCACGGCCACTATGCGCCAACCCACCGTTTTCAATAGCTGAAAGAGAAATTATACAATGTTTCGCGATGTGATGCCGCGATCCGGGATGAGGTTTGGAGCAATTTAAAAGTCGAACATTTTAACTTATTTTAATATAATAGATAAAACACAAAAAAAAAAAAAAAAAAAAAAAAAAAAAAAAAAAAAAAAAAAAAAAAAAAAAAAAAAAAAAAAAAAAAAAAAAAAAAAAAAAAAAAAAAAAAAAAAAAAAAAAAAAAAAAAAAAAAAAAATTTTATTACCCCAAAGCTACAACCTCACTCACGCTCGGTCGGCGCGAACTGCTGTTGACCCTTGCCAAACGTAGGCTGCTGTCGCGTCTCATACGACAACCCGCAGTTTTCCGCTACAACTTGCCTATGCAGTTATACCGCGCCGCGTGTGTACAATTTATCGAAGCCCGCAAGGAGACAATCCAGAAGATTAGCTGCAAGACTCACTACTTAGTGATCAGCGCTCATAGTTAGTGCAGCCCAGAGGCACGCAGGTTAGTCTCCTTTCTTATCCATACCAGCATTCCTACCACCGCCGTTTTGGATACGCGTTCATCACCTATTACTCACCACCTATTACGTTGTCATTTTTTTGGTCCTTCGAGCCGGATTGAGGACTTCTTTCCACTTGGCTTTCACTCCCAACGATAAGACCGCCCATTGTACCTATCATTGCGATTGTATTGTTACATGCCGACAAAAATTGACTGCCTGACATAAAGCGCCCTCGCGCATTTGGACTTCTTTTGTTTACTTTGTGTTTGTAAAATTCGTAATTAGAACATTCCATTGTGTATTATCATATTTCATGGCAGTCATTGGGCAGGTTTGTTGAACTGATTCTAAGAAATCTGATCTATGCGGCCTGGCAGCCATATTGTATCGGTGCAGAAATGGCCCCTTGGAGAGATAGGCAGTCAAACGACGATTACGAAACGAGCAAGGCTTACCTTCGATTAGCTATATAGTGACGGACTTTACGCGTGTTATCGTTCAGTTTGCACTGGTTGTGTCCATTTATATTTGTACCTGTTTTATACGTGTTTGTACAGTTCTTATCATTTCTATAGAAATTGCAACGGAAATTTATTCAAAAGTAGGATATGCCCGCGACTTCGTCTACGCTTGACTTAAAATTCGCGCGGGATTCTCGGGACACAAAGTACCGAAGCTATCGTTTTAGAGGAAACAGTGGATAGCTAATCATGCATCAGAAAATCAAATACCCGGAAAATGCCGGGATAAAAATATACAATAAATAAATTCTATCATAGAAAAAAAAAAAAAAAAAAATAAAAATATCCGCGGATTGCCAGGATAAAAATTAGCATAGATTTTTAGTCTAGGAATATGCTGTCGATCAGCGAAAACCGCGTCGAAACTGGCCCAGTAGTTTTTAGTTGCTTAGATTGTTATTATATGCAATGGTGGGAGCTTTCCTTCCAATTTAACAAGCACAGTTTTCGCGACTAGTGTACATAATAAAAATACGTTTTAAAGGTTTTAAGCGCAGTAGTTTGATTTTTATCATCCCGACGTTTTGACCACTTTTCAGTAGCCATAATCACTGAAGACTTAGTGCTTGGCCAGACTGAACAGGCGGGCGCGGTGGCGGCGCGGGGGCGGGAACGCGCGCGGCGCACTTGTCCGTAGTCCGTAGTAGAGTGTCGTGTCGCGCTTGCCAAATACAATATCGATGAAGAGGACATATTTTTATTAGAAAATTCTTCCTTGAAATGGCAAGTGCTACAAGTGAAAAATGGGATAAATGAAATTATCTTGACTGCTCTATGGCTTGAATTGCCCGCGCGCCCACCACGGACACGCGAATAAGGTTTCATATGTTTTAGTATGCCGCGCCGCGCCCGCGTGTGCAGTCTGGCCAAGCACAAAGATGCCGAGTGCCAGTGAGTATTGTTCAAGTTTTATTTAGCCTACCCTCAACTTGTTCATATTACTTGTTTGTTTTGTATTCCAGCAAATATTACTTCATTTCATCTAATTCCTCTAAAACATACCAAAACTTTGACTTTGCACTATTTTACTTTTTTAATTTAAACACAAGCTTCAACTTAATGGTTAGTGAAAAATAGTTAGTTCCTTACGAGGCCCGACAAGAGAAGTCCACCCATGGTGCCCTGGGAGGTGAGCGCGCCCATCGCGAACTTGGACACCAGCCCCCACTCCTCGGCGCTGAGGGGGCCCAGATGCCCGGGCCGTTGCTCGTGGACCTGCTCACCTCCATGCTCGGAGGCAAGTTGCTCACCGTGGGAGGAATCTGGAAAATAATAGTTGAATTGTCGGCTATGTATTCTATTATACAGTACGGCCGATGAGTCGTGGCCCCTCTGAAGTTGTGAGTTTATTAATTATCGTTATCATAATCTGAATTGAATCTTTCGATATGAAAATACTTTGATGAAAACAAAAAAAAAAATTAAACATGTTTATTTCACTTTTAAGTATCAACATGTATTATATGCATATATATGCATCCTATATCATTGGATAAAAACATATAGACATATAAAAAATCAATTGCTGTCTGTTAGTCTCGCTAAAACTCAACAACGGCAGAACTGATTTGGCTAATTTTGGTTTAGAATTATTTGTGGAACAGTCCAGGGTAGGTTTAAAAGGCGAGTTAATATAAAAAAAATGCTTGGAATATAGTAAAAACAACAATTTCGCTTTCCTTTAAAAACTATTCTATTCGTCCTGTCGTTCAGAAATCAACATTTTTTAGTTATTGATTCTCAGGCAGTAGGAAGTACTCCGGGTCAGCTGGCACACAATATAAAATGATACAGATGCATCAAATAGATCGAAATGTATTCACCAAGAAACTAGACTTAAATAAAATCAAATAAGTGCTTTAGAGTAGGATAGTACTAATTAATTAACGATACATCTTAAAATAAAAAAATCTTATTACCGTCGTATACTGTGATGCATTATTAAGTGCGATCCGGTTGGTGTTCTTCCCCTGGAACCTCTGTATGAGGGCCGTGATCCCGTAGAGAACCTAAAGGAGAGATCCTCGTGGAAGTCCGCGCACAGGTTGTCGCAGTTCAGCCGATAGAGCACCTCGAAGGGCTGCTGGTGGGGGATAATGTAGCTGGCGGCTGCAGCCCGTTTGTGTATCGGCAGGATGTTGTACATACGCTCTAAAATCAAAGGACACATTTGACAATTCAAAGAAAATATACAACAGCCGAGGCGTTCCTTTAGTATCTCACAATGTCCAAAATACTCCGTCTGCCATTCCACGGTCGTCATGGTCGTGGTGAAATAGTTATAATGTCGTCATCATTTCCGATCGCACAGAGCTCACAACAACCCATGTAAAGAGATGGGTCCAAGTGGGCGTTGATCACAGAGCATTAATTCTCTCTATCTCTTGACATAGAAAAAGGCGCACGATTTTCAAATCAACCAATGACATTCGTTTATGACATCAATGCTCCATAATCCGTTCCACTAGACTACATGTGTGGAACGAGAAAAATCGCGGTCGTGAACGTGTTCATTGAGTCTCTTGTGGAACATAGTCAGGGTGGAAACTTTCAGTGAGGAAGTAAGGGGGCCATCCATACGTCACACGTTAGGGGCGAAGAGGGGATCGACGACATGTGACATTGTGTGACAAGGGATGGAAGGCATAATATTTTCTAAGTTTTCGCGACTTGTACTTGTATAATAAAACTACGTTTTACTTAATGGCGGTAGGCTAAATAAAACTGTAACAATACACGTTAGACAAATGTCATCTTTGTCGTCCGTGACCACGGCAACTGAAAAGCGGCCGAAAAAAAACAAAAATCAAATAAATTACCGCGCTTAAAACCGTTAAAACGTAGTTTTATTAAGGGATAGAACGGTTCTAAATTTCATGATGTCACATTGTAAATCTAATATATTTAAGCTAATTGCGGACTTGCTGTCTGATTGAATAATTTCTTGATGTAAAATTGCAAAATATGTGGACGTCACACACGTGACCAGCTGTGAGAGTTAGCAGAGGTAAAAAATCATTAAATTCGCGTACGACACACGTCACAATTTGTGGATGTGGGCCCTAAGGGGAAGTACCTTAACCATTGCAGCTACATGAAAATGGTCTTATCTTAGGAGACTATTCATAGAGTTTCCAATGACGACTTATTACTTAAAACATATTTTCTAAACTTAAATCAGTCATCCTACCCTATTGACAACAAACAGTCCGAATTAGCATGTTTTCAATTTTAGTCATTTCATGCAATTGAAATCATTATACTGTAGAGACTAATAAAAATTATGAGTTTACATAGCTATTTATAATACAAAAATGATTATTAATGCTTTAAGCTACAATGTGGTGTACACCAGGGTATTACTCTCAGTACTATACTATTCCTTATATACTCACTCACCTGCCATATCCTTCTGCGCTTGGTCCATTTCATTTCCTATGTCAGCCGACAGCCTCTTCTTGAGCCTGGACCCGAGTCCGGACTCCACGTGTCTGTGCAGTGCCCTTTGTACTGTTCTAAGGCATTCCTCTCTGTCTTGAACGGTGTGTCATATTCGTCCACTAAGGCTGATAGGCGACGGATCTCTTGACTTAGAGTTAGTGATACCTAAAATGTTTACAAACATAACTGATACCGCCGTGTAATCTTCTCTCGGCCTATACAAACTTTTCTTCTATTAATTTAAAATATTCCTTTAAATCTGACGGCGTGCTCCGTTTTTCCCACGCACGTCAATTCAAGTCATTTGTCATGTCATCATAATCATAAATCACATTACGTCAACCCGCAAATTGTACATATTATTAAAATAAATTAGTATAACATAAAATATATAGCGCCCGCAACAAACTGTAAATGTGTATGTATAATAAATACCTATAATATAACAAATACATAATTATCTCGTTACTATAATATTGACTTGACGGCCCATGCGATTCACCTTACAACACAGAGGTTCCATTCCTGGTATAGTAAATTTCGGAAACATTTTGTGGGATCGCTTCCAGAGTAGTCCGCTGTATATTACCCATAACACAATTGTGACTTGCTTAATTTGGGAATATGCAATATGTATGTTTGTCTCCCGATTACTATTATTATTATTAAAAATGTACAATTAAACAATTACTAATGGACACAGTGTACACACAGTACAAGTGCATTTGTGAAGAGTAAAGAGGGAAGTGCCCATCAGGTAAGTGCGTGCTCATCTCACATTCCCATCAAAACATCTGTATGTCTATCTGAACCAGTGTTGCCAACCATACTTTAAATAACGTATCTTACTTTATTTTTAGTAAATATACTTTATATTGTGCATAAAAATAAAGTATGTGAAAATACTCTATTTCCAATATTAACTCTGATGCGTAAAAAAAAAACTTAAATGGATAATTACTGAATTATTATCGATCCAACTTTCATTGAAAGAGTTTATTCAGTAATGAATCTAAAATGGCTAGAAAAAGAACAGAATCATATAGACTGACGCCTCTGTTGAGCGGCTAATCTTGCCCTACCACTACAACCAGAGCCCGGTCGATCCGTATAAATTTCGAACGTATTCTCGTTATTTACATGTTGGTGTCTGGATCGCCCAATGTCGTGTATATTACCATAAACAAGCGTAATTGCTTAATTTGGATATACAATGTGTGTATTATCTGCGATTATCTGCGATATTGATAAAATTAATTGTTTTTATCTAAATTGGGAATGTAAATATTTAGAGATATTGTTGTTAGTGTGTGCTAGAAGCACACAAAAATTGTATCTACAAAATAAATAATAAATAAAATTTTGAATAATACTTTTTCTTCCAAATACTTAATTTTTTCCCTACTTAAAAAAGGTAATACGTTATTTTTCTCAAAAACAATTGGCAGCCCTAATCTGAACTGTGACATTTTATAGGTTTATAAAAAGTATCTCAATTGATTTGTCTACCCTCTCTTGTATTAAGAAGTAGATGAAGAAGCTATCTCTCGTACCTTATGCTCGACACTTTCCACCATCTTGTTGATTTTGTCCTTCATCTGCCTCGTGATTGTGGTCAGCTGCTCCTCAATGGCCGACAGCTGCTCGTGCAATATTCGCTGCTTCTCCACTTTCGCCGTTTTCTGGTCTGTCGCTGTGTTGTATACCTGCTTGAATTAAAATATTATTATTATCTAGCGACATGTAAATTCGCAACATGGACACAACCGTCAACGACGTCTGCCCGCCTTCGGGTCAAGCGTCCGACGATGACGTTCGTTATTCACTTGCATACCTCGTGGTGGTCAGGTTGTGTATCTACTTGAAACTTATCATCATAGCTTGGCCAATTTAAACAATGTCTTCATAAATTACATGGAAAGGATGAACTTTGCACTTCTGATGGTCATTGGTGCACCTTACAGCTTGCACAGTAAAAGATTTCTGACACAATTAAAGTAGTTATAGTTTTATTGGAGATAAATATAGATATTAATGAATGAACGAAGTGAAAACTGTGTATTAAAGTGGAAATTTATTGTCTTTACCTAAGCCCTGTGTTTAAGCAATAAGCACTTTGTTACTGGAATAAAACAAATTGTACTATATGATGAATACCACTGTTATCATTATATTCTCAATTCATTCCTGGGGTTGTTTGGAAGAGATCGCTTTTTAGCGATAAGACCGCCCTTTGTGCATAATCTATGCATATAATAAAATTGTAGAGGTCGAATTTCTTACAATGAAAAAAAATGCTAAAAACCGAGTCAGGGGATGTAAGAAGTGAAATAAAATGAATATAGATTTTTTGCGATTTTTTTGTTTCTCTGTTTGTCTGTCTGTGTTTGTACCGGCTAATCTCCCGACTCGACAACATGGTATTTAGCAATCAGGACAGCCGGACTTGATACCATCGCTATGAATTTTGCTACGAATGCGCTGGCTCTTTAGGAGCTGAACCTGGTCACTAATGCGGAACACACAAGGTTTATGGCGACATACTCTAGACCAGGGTGGTAGCCATCCAGTCGGCAAATGCCTACCCTGGCTGTGGGTTTTTGTCGCCTCTTACGACAGGCGCCGGCGCAAGAATTGTATTCTTTCTCCGTTCTGCACGATGATAGCTTATATCCCCGGTCAACATATAGGATACTTTTGATCCCGAAAAATAAAGAGTTCCCATAGAGTAGTTAAAAAACCGCACCACGCGGGCAAAGGCGCGGGCCGAAGTTATCGTTTGTATGGCAAAACAACATTTGCCGGGTCAGCTAGTGAGATATAGTTTTAGTCAGTAAGTCATTTTCTTTGTACTGATGTACAATAAGTTATTTTTGAGAGATTGATTAATATTATACATGAACTTATATACTCTGTATGTATAAAGATGGTTAGTAAAGAAAAATAGTTGATAAATGTTATTATGTTTCACATGTTTTTGCCCTTTCAGGTTGCAAATAGTAATTAAAAGTTGAAATCAACTAATTACTAATAACAGCTTGTAACTCACTCAATCCACAGACATATTACTTTTTTTCTAGAACTATACAGTATTTGTATAAAATTTTGACTGTACCCTGTCTATATATATTTGAAATTTCAATATTTGTCAAAGCAAATCCACACCTATTAGTCAGCGTTCGGAGGTCTTTCCTCGTAACAGACGCGATGAATTTGAAGGTTGCACCATCAAATCATTTACGACATTAATGCGCACAAGTGTCTATTGCATGGGGCCCTTTGTTTACAATAAGCTTCCGAAGTCACTTAGAGAACTGCCACTTACACTATTTAAAAAAAAACAAAAAAATTGTTACTGACTACTAAATGTTATCACTACATAGTATAAAGCAAAGTCGCCTTTTCTGTCCCTATATCCCTATGTGCGCTTAAATCTTTAAAACTACCCAACGAATTTTGATGTGGTTTTTTCCAATAGATAGAGTGATTCAAGAGGAAGGTTTATATGTATGATACATGCATCATATACTAAGGCAACATTGCTAATTTTAGAGGTTTCTATGTAGTGATGCCCGTGCAAAGTCGGAGCGGGCACAACGTTCATAGTTTTTCTGTAGTGTATTTAATCTAGTATCAGCATTGCACCCGTGCGAAGCCGGGGCGGGTCGCTAGTTATAACATAAATACGTTTATGGAAGATAAATCATTATGAAGTGACATAAATATATTTGACATGCTGTAATAGCAGACATTTTATTATTTAGAATAATAGATTATTATTATATTGTATACCTGATAATTATTATTAATGTTTAATTTTAATTGTATACATTCATTGACTGTATTTTTTTTTACATATTTTAATATTGTAATCACTGGTATGTAAAATCCTGTAATATTAATTTTGCACGCCCAATGATGGGCCGAATGCATTGATACCGTAAAAACTGTAACATCCTTGTACATGCATTACGCAATAAATATATATTCTATTATATCTTGTATGATAATATGTTGCACTTGACAGAGTTATTCCATATAAGATACAATGTCAAAAATGTAAAAATGAAATATTAGAATGATAAAAATTGACAAATTTAATTTGATTTAATTCAAATTTTATTTCAACTTGGTCATCAAGAAAATGTTTAACGTCGTAATAGCACCATCATGGATATGATTGAACTCACGTGTTCTAACGCGGCCATGACATCCCCGGCGATGTTCTTCCCCCTCCTCGAATGCTGCGCGAACTTGGTCCTGACGGCCGACTGGCTGATGCACTCCTCGAACTTGCGCTCGAAGTCCACGAACTCGAAGTAACGCACCTGGTGCCCATCGGCCAGGATCGGGGCTGAAATGTATAGTAGAATCATCATCGTCTTCGGCCAATATGGTAGTGGACAGTTAAACAGGTGCATCATTTACCATAACGTTGTTTCGTGATACAGTATACTAGTGAATGATGAATCGGATATTGGACACATATTAAAATAAATCCTAAAATTATGAAATAACAATAACGTGTACAAAACTAAGCCAGAGTAACGTTTGTGTTATGGGTAATATACAATGGACTATTCTGGGGCCGATCTGTTTACGAAATTAACCATACTAAGAATCGAACCCAGAGCCTCTGCGTTCCAGCAAGCCCGATCGGCTAATACTTGCCCTCTCAACCACAGAGACCGTCACAATTTTAGAAATAATTCAACACAATGGTCAGACTTTAATACAATAAAATATGTTTCACACAACGAGCACACATACTAGTTAAGCATGCCTTATGGGTATGTGTTATGCGTATATACAATATCGTTTTATTGCTGCCTATCGTAAGAGGCGACAAAACCCGCTATAAACTCCCCGGAGGACTACCACGCCTGGTCTAGAGTGTGCCGTCATAACTTCCTTGAGTTGTGTTCCGGCATCAGTGGCCAGGTTTCCAGCCTCCCTTAAGACAGCGACAGCACATTGGTAGCACCTTTCGTGTTACACAAGTCCATAGACGACGGTAACAACTTTACGTCAGGTGGGCCATCTGCCTGTCTGCTAAACTCAAACAATAAAAATAATAATACACTATTTGAATTGATGGATCAGTGTCTCATCTAATCATTGATTTGACTGTCAAATACCTAATTGAGAGGCAAAAGACCAAGGGCTCAGGTACTATATCTTACCAACCGTTCATTTGCCTTACAAGTAATGAATAAAACTCGAGCGATGATAAGGCAAGTGAACAAATAGTAACATATAAGAACCAACGTTTTCGCCACGACCATAACGACCGTGGTCGCCCTGTGGAACAGCTGACGGAGCATTTTGGGCGTTGTGAGCTGCTAACAAAACGCCTCCTTAGACGCAACCGGCGTGTAACACTACAATGACAATAGGTAAATTATCATGTTTCTTATTTCTATAAAGTAGTTAGTCTAACATAACTGTTTGTGCTGTCTTGTCCTCGGGTTTCTGGAAAAAGATTACCGACCACCAAAATTTCTTCATTTTGTTAGCTATATTAGCGTTTTTTAACACCTGCCTCTTTTACTGTGACATTGGCAAAATCAAAGCCAAAGGCGTTGGAGCCAACAACAACAGAGAAGAGAGAGAGAAAGAGAATCATGTTCCTTACACGAGACGGGCTTCTCGCGTTCGCGCATGCGCGTGAGCAGCGCCTCCTTGGCCGATATGAAGAAGATCCGCTCCTCGGCCTCCTTGGGCGTGCACACGCGCAACTCGCGCGACAGGAAGTCCACGCAGCGGTTCGCGTGCTGGCTGCGGACCTGCGAATTCAACATCACTATATATCAGAAATAAAGATAACATAAAAGAACATTATCTCTCACTTTAATTAATATTTAATATCAAATTGTATGTATTTTAATTCCTAAATATATTTATTAATATTGTATATCTAAATTTGTTGCTATACACATATTAATAATGTATATATTTGGATATATATAATATTATATGTGATATCGTCTATTTTCTTTTTCGTAATTATATGTATTGTGTTATATCTATGTATCCTAATAATTAGATGTATTTTATTTGCACACCACCGTCATACACTCTTGATTCCTTTCACACAATCCACAGCCCTAAGGCCGCCCTTTGTTCCTGCCTTGACACGAAATTACTGTAAATGATTTACTTTATGTGTATGTGGTGAACAATAAAGTATTTTCTATCTATCTATCCGTGACAGGAACGCGGAAGGGATGCAATTTCCTGCGTTGGGGCGGCGTGTAAGAGGCGACAAAACAACCCACAGCCAGCAAAAAAAGTTTACACTTATTTTATTGCTATACTGGAATTATATCCAACCCAACAATGATGTTATTGATTATGTAGAAGAATTACAAAAGGGTATGATGCAGGTGTTTAGAGTGAGAGAGATGTATGATTGTACAACTACTGTAATTTTTAACTGCTTGTATCCATTTTTACATTCATAGATTTTGATGTAAACATTTTGGCAAAAACTGGATTCATTCATCATTTATTCTTGTCCAGCTCTCCTCCATCTTATGGTCGATTTACGACTACTGGGCGATTGCTAGTAAATATAATTATTGTTACATTAAATATAAAGAGCATACTGACCTGATCCAAGTACTCCGGTTCGGAGGCGGAAGCATCCCATCGATTGTTCAGTATAAATATATTCGGTTGAGATATTTTCGTTGATACTTTGTGAAAGAAGTTTTTTTCCTGTAAGAAAGTGTTGTAGATATGTTGGTATTTTATCTTTAATTAATGGGTGTTTACGAATATCGAGTTACATACTTTATGTTACTATTTTATTAATTAAAAACATTTGAAATATCTATGGTACACCTCGAGGCGTGAAGAATACGCACCCATGAAGAATAAAGACAAAACAATCAGCTAAAAAGCATTCAGCGCTAAATACAGTAGAGCCTCTGTAAGTCGCAAACCTCCTAAACTCGAAAAAAAATGTGTTCCCTTCCCTTCAACCGCCAAAACCTCCCTCGCTCGAAATCTAAACACTATGTAAGTTGAAATAATTAACGAGTCCCTAAGCAAATTCAGTACTCATTTTTCCTCCATAAATTGAAAAAAGCTCTCACGGCCACGTTTAAACTTAGCTGCCCAAAATTTCACTGTGGTAAATAACGGTGCAGAGTCCCCATACACAGAACTCATTTTTGATTTGCGTAGTCGTATTGCCTTTAAAATAAAAAATTATAACAGCTCGATACTCGATTTTGTCCATTTTTATAAAATCAACTCACTCAAACGACTGTTACATAACAACTGCGCGTCCAAAATGGCTGAAACTGGTAACTGTCACCAGGTCTCTCGGGTGTCTGTCTCTCTCGGGTCTTAAGAGAGCCGAGGACGGTAATCATCAATACACACGTGTATCATACGACGTTTTTAAACACACTTGTGAATAAAATAACAACAAAATAGATATTTTTCCTTGGAGTATAGGTAGTAAACTTGCCATAACGTTAAGGGCTTCACATCTTATATCGGCCGGTGTACAACATAAATCATTTTCTTCGTAACTAGTAATTAATAAATAACTATAATTTCAACAGTGAAAACTAGTTGTGAAAAATGTTTCGCTATGGCGGGAAAAAATAATCTGTTTTCCTATGCGCGCACATTGCGATCGGCCACAGACTAAAGGGATGAGGTTTTTTTTTATTTTCCGCGCATAGGTTTTGCGCCTTTTCTGCCACGTACAAAATGGGGAATTTAAAGTTAATTATCTATTTAAATAAGAAGTTGCATGAAATGAGCAAGCAATAGGAACATTAATTTATTTGTTCTATAGAACACGATCTTTCTTTTTAATAAAAAAACTTTCTGTTAAGAGACAAAACAACAGCCATGCTAATTGCCATATGCAACCTTAATATGCCATAAAACTTTTGTTCCATAACCAGCTCCAAAAGACACAATATACTACAAATACGATGTAACCATCAATCCGCTGTCCTGAATAAAAAAAAAAAAAAAAAAAAAAAAAAAAAAAAATCTATAACTCACTAGTGAGTTATAATTTTTTATAGTCACAGTTTGATTATGGGTGTCATTCTGTGCCTAACTGCGGTGACCATAGAGCCACTTTATGAGCAAGTGTGTTGAAAAGTATATTCTATTCAATTCTAAAATTAAGTCGAAGTATAAACGAACAGCACTCACAGTGACCATAAGCGTCGACTCCGCGTTCGCGACGAGGACGAACACGTCGGCGTCGAGGCAGTACTTGTCGATCCACTCGTCGAGGTTCGGCGTCACGTCGACGCCGGGGCTGTCCACCAGCACCACGTCGTCGCGCAGTAGCGCGCACAGCTCCCGCGGCCAGTACACGTGCACCAGCGAGAACTCCTGCAGCCGCGACGCGGACAGCGCGTGCCCCAGCTGGGACACCGACTATAAAGCCCAAACGCGACCATTCAGACAACAGAATTGGGGGCCAAGTAACAACTAGCTGTTGTCACCTGTCACACAGTCAACCGACACCCTGAAGTTAGCTATAGTCAACATTTTAGTTTTTCTATTGTTAGTGTCGTTTTTTCTACAAACGTAGAATAAGGCAAAAGATAAAATTTTTGAAACTGTTTTTACTCTGTTAACGAATTTTTAGGATAATTTTTTTTGAGATAATTATGATTGTTAATTTTATAATAATAATTGTGATGATGTGTTTTTAGTAATATTCTTTCTTGAACATTTGCACGCCTTATAGGCAAAACATGTGAACTTAGTATTCCAATGTCACCTCAAATTTATGTACCATGTTTTAAGCAAATAAATGAATTTGAATTTGAAAAGATTTTTATCTTGATACACTAAAGAAGTATAACATCTAACGCGTGTACATAAGTACACACACACATTAAAAAAAATATACACATTATGATGTCAATGGTCAACCATTCTGACTAATTCTGGAATTTGTATCAATTCTATATTTAGATTTAATCCAAAAAAGTATATTGTACTGAGAAAAATATTCAATTGTGCTTACCTGCACATTGAGCTTCTCTTCAGAGCCCTCGGTGCGTAGGAAAGCCTCGTCAGTGTCAGAGCCCTCAACTTGCAGGAAGCAGTTAGTGGTATGGCCTATACCACTCGGCAGGATCTTGTCGTGCAACATTGCATTTATAACTGTACTCTTGCCATTGCTGGTTCTGGAAAGTAAATTTATGAATCAGATTCATAATCATTATACATAAATAAAAGAAACTCTCTCGCTAAAACAAACACACATTTATAAATTCAATTTTTAATTTCGACTGAACAAAAAATTATAATATGTTATCAATCCTACCTGCCGAAAAAGGCGACTTTCATGTGATCTCGCTTGAGCACCTCCCGTATTGCCTGGACTTTTGACACGTAGGCCTCGACATTGGTCAAGTCTTGGGGTGTTGCAATGCCGTTATCGCCGGACACAGCTAAAAATGTAAACAAACATAATTAACTTATCATTAGCGGTGGATGGATGGTGAGAATGTTTCTACATCCTTAACCATTTTTATATAAACTAGTGGTTGCCTAGTGGTCGAAATTCGACCATAATTAGATTTAAATATAAGTTTGAACATTATTAAGGTTCTGTTATCAAAGACTTACTACTTCTATGATCACAGATTTCGCCAAGGCTACACTGTTAATTTGACTTGAACAATAAACAAGAGTATATATGCATTATTATGCATGTTGCGTGCGCGTGCGCGTGCGTGTGCGTGTGCGTGTGCGTGTGCTGTGTGTGTGTGTGTGTGTGTGTGTGTGTGTCAAATGTCAAATACATGGTATGTGTGTATTTTCTTTTTATTGATTTAATGTATTCTTTATGCATAATTGCATAATTAAAAAACTTAGCATTTTGCACTCCTCTATATAAACAATAAGTGTGCGAAATTTTATACACCTCCATCCGCGCCTTTCGAAAAAAGGGGTACAAAGTTTTTGCTGTTTTTACTTCACGTATTAATATAGGTATAAATATCTCAATTATTGGCAACATGTTTCAACTATAACCCACTGATGTTACTGATAGCAATGAAACAGAATAACATTTGAAGGGAAATCCTAGTTTTTATAAAAACGTGTGTACAAATAATATGAATGAAATTTTTTATTCAAAAAATTAGAAATTAAAAAATTAGGCCTACTCCTTATACATATTATCTCCACATAATTAGTATTTTTACTTCACAAATACTTTGTATTTATAAAAATAGTAGATTAAATAATTTGTTTGTCATGATAACAGACAATGCATGATTCATCAATTACTTTTTATAAAGGTCAGTCTGTAATAGGCACTAAATTCGTGACATAATTCTGTTTTATTGTTGTTGACATAACAACTGTATGTATTGATAAAAAGACAGGTTCTTGTATCTTCAACTAGAACACTGGGATCAGAATGGTATTTGTATGAAACTTACCCTCATTGTTGTTAACAACAGGGTGAATCTTCTGAGGATCTCAAAGTCGGTATCCTAGTTTTTAAAACTGTGCTAGATCATTCATTTATGACCACAATAGCATTGATAAATGCTCATTGTTATTTATTTGATATTATATTTAATAAATACCATTTCAATTTCTGTATGTTTATTTAAGTGATTTCACAAATTGAAGTTTAATTTTTTTTATTCAAAATAAATTCCACTAGAGAACACTTTTTGAAGGTATATAACATACCAAGTCAATACTCAATTTCACTTCCTAGTCTATGTACACCGCTTCCCAACAGGTTGTCGCTGTTAGAAAGAAGTGGAAAGAAACTCTCCAGTGCCATGTCTTGATAAAAATTGTCTTGCTCAAACAATTTTTCTTCAAATAGTTTCACAGAATTATTTTACACAATTGCTTTTCGAAGAAGAATGGAGTTGTAGCAAACAGTGGATACTCAGTGACAAAGACACAATAAAAGAAACCCAAAAGCTTTATAAAGTATAGTTTTATAGAGAAATTACATGTATATGATTTTAGATGTATGACGAGTGTGATTATAATATACTAGCTTTTGCCGGCATCTTCGCCTGTGATGATGTTAGCCCACTGGAACTGTATAATTTTCCAGGATAAAAATATAACCTATGTGCTATTACAGAGTA
The DNA here is from genome assembly GCA_012273795.1 of Dendrolimus punctatus. NCBI lineage: Eukaryota > Metazoa > Arthropoda > Insecta > Lepidoptera > Lasiocampidae > Dendrolimus > Dendrolimus punctatus. The sequence goes on from CM022537.1 coordinate 19,421,461, forward strand.
TAATCTATCTCTGTGCGAAATTTCATCCAGATCAGTTCAGCCGTTCTAGCGTGATTGAGCAATTGACAACCATCCAAACTTTAACACTTATTATTATAAGTTATTACAAGTTACTTTTGTACATTAATATATCAACTGCTTCAGTTAGAAAATGTTACTGATTCATTTATGACACTGTCTGTACTATTTCTTATTTATAGATAAAACTAAATTAGATCAAATGTACATAAACATCTTGATTATAATTGAGTTATATGTATAATTAAATCTCAGAATTATTTAGACCATTATACTATTAGGAAAACATTTTAATTATTCCATGCTGTGTTATTGCACAGCTATTATCATTCTTATTATTTTGTAGTAAACAAAATAACATATGAAATCCTCTGTATTAAAGTAACTATATTATAATTCATAGTAAATAAGTGATACAGTTCATTGGCCAATCACATTACTGCTGGCAAGGCCAGAGTTCCCATTTAAACTATTACTCATTGAAATATTCGCATGGAATGCTTGGTTATGTAACCATGTCAAACATATATGTTTTCCACTGATTGAATTGAAAACATTTAGGGCCTTACTTATAATAATCTATTTAAGAAACGATCAGCCATCTCTTAAATAAGATACTCTTAAGCCCCTAATCAATGGCTGCTTCAAATAAAACTTACCATCTTACCTCTTAGCAGTCACCTTAACTACCTCTCGATGTTGGTTATTTTTGACAGTTATTTATGAGTTATTTTACCACCACCTCTTATTCTTAAGAGGAGTTTATGGGTAATATGTTCGTTAATCAGTTGCTAGTAGTTGCAGTTTCTTAAAATTTAGTATTTAGTAAGTATTTAGTTTCTTAATAAGTAAGGCCATTAGTGGACCGAATACTACCTTAAATTGCATAGCAAGATCTCCACTAGACATAGAACTTAATTTATACAAAATAAAAATGAAATTATTAAGTTTATTACAAAGGTCAATAATATTGATTTTTGTAATTTATAAACATCATACATTTTTTCATTGGTTTTATATTTTTTGTGACAGAATATATGTGATAAACCATAGATAAGAACCATATTTTACATGAATAAGTTGTTATCGTCTTTACTATAGGATTTATAAATAAATTTGCACACCAACACACACATTGCATGTCTTTGAGCTAATTACGCTACACTTGTGAATGATATACAACTTTGAGACGGATCCCAGATCATAGTACATAACTGAACATTTGTCTGTGAAATTTACCATGCCAGGAATCAAGTCCTGGTTCTCTGGATACAAATGTGCTAGGCATACAACGACTTTGACTTTATATACATATGTTATCTGTCAATATCTAATAATTAACCATTAATAACAATATTCAATCATAAATGACATGCTAAACCCATAACTACTTCTGTATGAAATGGTCTACAACTATACCATTATCCCAAATGAAGGGTAAGCATTAAGAAACTAGATGTAAATTTTTGTAATTATGTTTTTTTTTATTGGATTCAAGACACAGGCAGATGACCCACTTGATGGAAAACAGTTAGCTTCCCCTATGGACATTTTCAGCACTAAAGGTGGTACAAATGCGATGCTGCACTCTAAAGAGATACAGGAGTTTAGCAGCTATTAGCTATTAGTCATAATATGATATAATATTTAATAAATCTATGTTTTACCGGTTTTAAGCGCGGTAATTTATTAGATTTTAGTTTGTCCAATGTTATGTATACAAGTCACAAAAACTTAAGAAAATATTATGATATAATATTTTTTAAATTACTAAAATATGACAATCTTAATCATGAAATGACTGCTAAACTGATAATCAGGAATCTCTATAGCTAAGGTGTAGATAATCAAGTCTCCACTGCAATGACAACAATTATAAATAAAAACTCACCATGCATGAATGTGACAGCATCCTTGACATAATCATCAATCTCAACAAATATGTCATTGATCTTCTTTTTGGCCCTGACAAATATCTGCAACGGTGAGTCCACATTGGCCATGTTTACACGAATGGAGCCGTTGTTCAGCATAGCAACGTTGTGGGGCCCGTCGCCAGCCATCATTGATATTGTACGGTTAACATAAGCAGCCATACGGGAAGGAAAGCACGGACGTTAGGTGGACCTTATGTGGACAATGCCAACAGTATAGTCACTGTACCACTTCTAAAAATAGCATGCACGATAACAACTGCAACAAAACAAAAAACAGCTGTGTAGTAAATAAAGCGAGTGTTGTTAGCTGTGTTAACGTAAGATAGAAGAGGTTAAAACTATGTTTGAACCGTTTCAAGTGGAACATTTTATTTCTCGACATTTTGGCTAATTTACTCATTGAAATGTCTAGATAAAAATCAAACCAAATGCTTTAACTGAAACTGTTAAAACAGAGTTTTAATTATGTGGGCTAGTTGTGAAAACTTAAGAAAATCATTTAAAAAGTTTTTGTTATTCATAACCCTTTTGAGAAATTCAAGAATATTAGTAGTCAACACAGTAAAATTGTGAAAGTATATTACTTAATCAGAAAAACACAAAAAGGCATTAAATACTTTGAGGACCATTTTATAATCTGGAATATTTTGAGGGTTGAGACATCTCTTACTTAAAATCTAAAGAACATTAATATACATATTTCTAAATAGTATCTCACAGAATCCTCACAGAAAGTCTCAAGATTTATTCACCATTTGCAAAGTAATTTTAGTTGCTGATAAAGGGGAAGGAGTGGCACATGAACTCCCTTGCAATAAATACTTGTTTTTTATTTATATACATTCTATAGTTTCTAAAATTCTATCTATGCTGTATACGTAAAATAATTACAGACAAGAGGCGAATGGTATGCTTTATTGGTGTTTTTTTTTAATGTTCACTACTTAGTTGAGATTTTACTGAAATCATTTATAGTTGAGAAATAACTGTGCTTGTATCAGATAGGAATCTTAGGGTTCTCTTTATTAAACAACAGTATGAAGACAATGTCACCTATATGTGTATTGGGCTGGAGAAACAGTTTGAGGTTATGTCTGAAAAACATCAAAGGCGTAACACCAAGTCTCCGCCACATAGAAAAAAAACTGAAGAATGAAAGTGTAGAAAGCCAAAAGAAAGATCAAGAAGCGTGTTGTACGACAAGTGTAATGTACCTTATCATCTCGTTGCATCATCAGAACCGATGCGCATCCCTGCAGTCCGAGCCGCGGGAAAATATTCACACATTTTAGCGTATAAATATGATCCAAATATAGCAATAAATTAAACAAGACGTAAAACAACTGACAGCCGCTAAATATAAGTCAAAATTTATTTGTGATAAAATCATCCCTCTAAGTATACTAAACGAACACAAAATATAGAAAATATTTTATCAGGCTTACCTAAATTTTATAGCATCATTTTGATTACAAATATTATAAACTAATAATCTCTGTGAGAATGACCAATAATTTTTTTCAACAATTTTTATTCCTGTTTTCAATTTTTTATTTCAGTTCAGAAAATTTGACAGACCGTAATGGAAATTTCAAGGGCAGGGCGCACTATTGGTTATAAAATTCTTTGAGCCTATTCTGACCAATTAAAAGAGTGGCTTTATTTATTCTTCTAACACCGTTTTGTTACAACATTCTGCCTATCGTTTATAGGCAAAAAAAAACTTGACGTTTCTTTTATATATATCAAGTTTAATTAAAGGAATTTAATATGAATTTATTTTTAGATTTGTATATAAAGTTTTTGTGTTGAATATTTAAATAGGAGACTTGAAACATTTGTTATTTCATTAGTTCAGATTTATTTTATTAGCTAGTTTAAGGAGATCGTATTTTAAAAATAATTAAGGCAAAGAATGATCATCACAATTTGATTAGATGTAATGCCAAACATTGCCTCTTTTGTAATAAACAGTGCTTATTTCGTTCTATCATAATAACTTGTATTATTTAATAGTAACTTAACAAAACGTTATCAGTAATACAAACAAATGTCACATACATGTGCTACTGTCAAATCACTGTCTAAATTGTCACTGTTCAACACTTTATTGGCCAGAAATGGCGGAACAGAACAAAAAGAACGCCGTGTATGAAATTCGAAACTACAAGTGAAGTGATTATATTGTTAGAGTTTGAGCTTGTTTAAATTAAATTTGTGAATAAAATTTGCTGTTATTGATTAAAATGTCACGGTCAGTCCGCGCTGAGACTAGAAATCGCGTGAAGGATGATATAAAAAGGGTCATGCAAGCAGTGGAAAAAGTTCGCCATTGGTATGAAAAATTAATTTTCAAAGTTTGACTTCCTTATTTATACTTTATAATATAACATAATTATATAATTACCTTCTAGGGAGAAGAAATGGGTAACAATAGGCGAGACAACAATGAAAATTTACAAATGGGTTCCGATTTCCACAAATGAACAGAAGAAGAAACACGCGGCTAAAAGGGAAAATAAAGAAAATACTTTAACACCTAAAAAAATTCATGACTCCTCTAATTCGAACTTTGGAATGGCGGAAGATTCAAACACATGTAAGTTTTAACTCCAGTTACATTTATAACAAATAATTTTAACATGGTGGCCATGGCATGGAAGAATATGAATGGAAGTTTGTTTCAAAACAAATTTAATTACACTAGTAGGCAATCAATTTGAGCATGAATTTGTATAGTGCAGTATCTACACCCCACTCCAGTGGGGGTCAGTTTGTATACTAGCTCAAAGGAATAAAAAAATGATAATTTAAGTCAATTTTATGATGCTAGGTTATAAGAGTGTATTCAGGTAAAGTTTGCAAAAACCAAAAAAATAAAAAGTTTTTTGCTTATATTAAAAATGAAGCTTAAGTAAACATTCAGTAGAAGTGATGAGATATGGTTTTATAATATCTTATTTTACAGGTTTTTCTACAGTTAGTGACTCTCAGGGTCCTACTGAGTTCACATCAACCCACCTGAATTTCTCTGAAGATTCTAACTCCCAAAGTAGTGGTACAACAACACCTGCTAAACGGTTAAAAACGGACTGAATCAATGAGCTGTTAAGCTCCTTTGTGCAGTCAGTGGTACTATAAGAACAATATTTTAATGGTAATTAATTTAAAGAATGATTAATTAATTAGTTTTAATTTTAATGTGTGACATGTGTATTATAATTGTGTTATATATACTTAAGAAGATTTTAAGTTTTAAATGTGTAAGATTGAGCAAATTTTACGTACTATTTCTACACTATTTATGTAAACTACAATGAAGGTCTATTCTTTAATCATCAGATAAAAGTTATCAGTGAAATAAATTATAACCTGGCTAAATTCAAAAATGAAACAATACAACGGTTTTGGTTATGGAATGGTTATTTTTAATTTTCCCATGTGTTTTATTCTGTAGAAAAACTTTGATTTGGTAATAAAATAATCGGCCCTAAGCCATGCCAGCCTAACTGCTGCACATGAACATTGACTGAGCATGGTTTAGATAAATAGTTTTGATCTTATCTCCTGGAATATGGGGAAAATTCACTGATGATATAAATTTTCAAACTAAATGCACAAATTCAAGAAATAACCACATACCATGTTGTCACTTAATAATAAAAGTGGATTGTGACTTCTTGATTTGAACATTGAAATAGTGCATTTTCATATATATTGAGAATTACTATGAATTTTTTAGGGTTTCACAGACAAGACTCAAAAATTGCTGTCATGTCATGAAATGTTAGAACTCATCCTATATTTTATTATAAGAAAACTATGTATAGGAATGAGATAGACTAATTTATTATATAATAATTATAATAGGTCATTACACCATGCAGTAAACAGGGGGGACCCTTTCCCTAAATCACTAATATAAAAAAGAAACCCAAAATCTAGCTAGGCAATGCCCACCCTCTATACCAGGTCATACATTGTGTAATAACATGGAAGACATATTTTTCCATGGTAATAAGAGGTTTAGGTTAAACAATGACTTGTGCTATATATTGTTACAAATTTGTAGTGGATTTATAGGTTGTAAATCTGAAAATGCCGTTGGAATTATCACAAAATTTACTAGAACTACACACACATAGTTCACAGTTCTCACAAGTATAGCCGAATACAACAAAACTAATTTGCAGGGCAGAAAATGGTTATCACATAAATCGCGCAAATTTCGCCGTTATAAGATACTCACTCCGAAAGTGCACTAGGCAACGCTTTCGCAGTCAGAACACCGGGCATTTCACGACTGACCGACCCTCATCTATTTGTAAATTAGACATGAGCTCCTAGTAACGTTCCGCCCACTGGTTCTTGAAATCGCTAACTGGTTGGCTAGTGGTTTCTCAGAATTCACATAAAATACCAACAGCGGAAAGAAGGTTTTATAAAGTCTTACGACGATGTGAGCAAAAATATTAGCGCGAACAATAGATCACTCAAAGGGGTAACAAGACACCTGCAAAGGATTAGTGTCGGCTTGCAATAATATAATAACAGCCCATATGTGTGTTACTCACTAAGCTTCCACAGCTTGCACTGTAGCAAGCTTGTTGCTTGTAAATATTACAATGTATTTTATAGTGACTATAGCTTGCATTATAAGTTAATATACAATCGGTCTGTACTTTCTGCTTTTGTTTGCTATTTGAAAAAAGTACAATTTATTGTTTTTAAAGTGGGCTCTTAGATGTTAATCCAAGTTTCTTCAGTCCATTTGCACCTTTTTTAGTATTATATATAAATCTTGCAATTTGCCCGATAGAGTGGCTACTTTTGCAGTACCATATGAGTACGTTAAATGACGCGTCGATATGCAATATGACGTCTACCAGTATATCTAGGGTGCGTTCCATCAGGAACTCACAACGCTCAAAATGCCCCTTCTACCATTCCACATTAAGACCATGGTCATTATGGTCGCGGCTAAAACGTCAATAACGTCATAATTTTCGTTCACGCCGAGCTCACAACAACTCATCTTAAGAAGTGGAACGAAGTGGATGTTCAAAAATTTGGCTTATTTTTTTAAATTTAATGGTCGGAGAAATAAATACTTAGGAATTCATACAAAGTAGTCGGATCAGATCGAATTTCGAAGTTATGAGATCCTAATAAGCTATTATTACGACTTAAACGACTTGTCATGAGTTTTTATCATTTTTACAAGGAATGTAAAAAATGATAATAATAAAAACATTTATGTACTTATAAAGTGGTGTGTGTATTTTAGTTATATATTATCCGCAAGAGTTAACTTGAGACCTGAGCGGAATGCGCGCTCACCTCCCGAACACCGCTTTCCTACAGCTGTCGCCATCTACGCGTCAGTACCTCGCGCTTACGTCATCCGAGCGAAGTCTCAAGTTAACTCTTGCGGGTTATACTATCTTTTTTTACTGCATTACATCGCCAGATTAGTTAAGTTAGGTTGCCTGGAAGAGATTGTTATAAGCGATAAGGCCTTCTATTTCTTTTACCATTACCATGGAATGTATTTTTTTTTACATATAAAAGTTAAGATATGCAAATTATAACGTAATCACTAAGCTGTTGATGTATTTTAAATGTGACAAATTTCAATGTTTATATCAACGCATAAAACACTATAATCCGTTTCACTTGAGTTTATGATTGTAGCACTTGCAAGCAAGTGGAACGGGAAAATGCGCGGTTGTGAGCGTGACGTTGTGATTGCTTGGTGGAACGCTTCCTTCAGGTCTATGATGAATTCACCAAAATGTGGCTTTTTGTATTCGTTATGCTATTGATAATTGCTGCTATCAAACAGCTGAAGAAATTAATGTAAATAATATTTTTTTTGTAATTAAATGGAATGCTAGGTTAATTTTATGTGATTCAGCGGAAAAGCATTAAAATTTAATAAAACTACGTTTTAACGGTTTTAAAGCGGTAATTTATTAGATTTTTATTATTGCGACGTTCGACACTTTCAGACAAGATTCGATATCAATCACGGTATTGTTAAAGTTTTTTAGCTACGCACTCGTTAATTTTAATTTTGTTTATGGTTGTTATTTACTCTATGGGAGCCTTATTTAATTTACCGCCGCTTCGCAACATGTTGCGTCTTGAAAAGAAGAAGCGGCACGTTTGGTGAGGAGTTTCTTGCGCCGCTTCTTCTCTTCAAGCCAACCATAAACAATATTAAAAATAAGTTCCTAAAATAAACAAGTTGGTAGTAGGCTAATGGAAATTTTAACAATATTCTGTGATACTTGACATCTTTGTCTTGTGATCACGGCTACTCAAAAGTGGTCGAAATGTCGGAATAATAAAACTCAAATAAATTACCGCGCCTTAAACCGTTAAAACGTAGTTTTATTATGTATACAAGTTGCGAAAACTTAAGAAAATATTATAGCATTAAAATTTGTATAAAATATGCTAGGATAATAATTAGTATACTTATGTATTGTCCGTATTGTATGAATAATCTAATCTCTATTTGTGTGGTATTATCATTAAAGAAGAAAACGAAGGAAAGATAATTTCCATAACTAAAATACATTTTAACAGTTTTAGCGCAGGATTTTATCTGATTATTATTTTGACGTTTCGGCATTTTTCAGTAGCCGTGATCATGGCAGACAAAGATGTCAAGTGTCAATGGGTAATTTTAAAGTTATTACTCAACCTACCCCCAACTTGTCCGTTTTAATTATTTAACTTTTGCTTGTGGTTATCTCTTTGCTGTGCTCTGTGGGGGATTATCTAATTTACCACCGCTACGCAAAATGTTGTGGCTTGAGGAGAAATGGCGCAAGAGACTCTTCATATTCAAGATAAAATGCCGCGCTTAAAGCCGTTAAAACGTACTGTTAATTAGGTGTACTAGTCGCGGAAATTCTAGATAATCGACTAATACAAAACGTGAGTCCCAACACACTCTTGCGACACAGTTGGCGCTACGATTCCTGGCGTCCATTCTGGTTTTTATAGAAACTTTGAGTCAACGCCCTTTTTTCAACTGAAATCAGTCAAAATTAATTAAAAATAAAACTATTGAATTGAGGGCCTCTGTGTTGGGCGGGGTTAAGCACTAAGCGAGAATGAAATATCTCGGATTCGTCCTCGACAGCAGATGGGAGTTTTCAGCGCACTTCGAGGCGCTGGCCCCAGACTGGTGGGGCCTGCTGGCGCTTTGTCCCAGCTCCTACCCAACATCAGGGGGCCTGTTGTGCCGTGCCGAAAACTCCACGAGACGGTCGTGCGATCAATGGCCCTTAACGGGGCCCCCAATCTGGGCGGAGACCCTGACGGCGCTGGACGGTCACGTCAGACCTCCGGCCGCCGTAAATATGCGGCATGTGGGTGTCGAGGTCACCAGGGGACCTTGCCGACCTCCACCCGCACGCAAGCCGCGAGGGGGCGCGTTGGTGTTCTGCGTGATCTCCTCATACCCGAAAAGGAACGGTAGATGCCGGAAACAGGGGCAGCCGGCGCCAGCCGAGGTCGTGGGGTAAGCCTCACGCTGTGTACCGCGGCCCCGTCGAAACTGCGAAAGTGGGTACACCGGTGGATTTTAGTGGGTATTCCGATAGCCCATCAGTCCGGCGAGTCCCACAGTACCACGCTGCCGCTACCCCGCGGCGCGGTTTCCGCTTTTGGATTTCCCCTCGTCAAAAAAACACAAGATAAACTTCGTAAACGATCTTTCTGTTACTGTGGTCTGGGTGTCTGAGATAGGCCTGAGAATGGTAAATGGGTAATACACTACCCATAGCACAAGCGTAACTTGCTTGCCTTAGGGATATACAAGTGAGTCAAAAACAGAACAAAATTCGGACTCTCAATTTATGAATGGACACCGAAAACACTGATGGCGCCACTTTGGCGCACGAGTGTATTGCTGGTTACGTTTTGTACTGGATGATTGTAATTGGTACTCTTTTTCCATGGTTACTATTAAAATGATGTATTTATTTGTGTATAAATTAAGCCGATATTGTACGGTTTAATTACGGTCTTTCAATTTGGAAGAATCAACCATAGTGATCCCTACAAGTCATTTGACACGTTACCTGCCAAGTCTGGTTATAATTGAAGACGTGAGTGGATGAAGGTGACATGTCGCATATTTGGTTTTTTGCTTTTTTTTTGCGTAGACGAAGGTTATAAGTCGATACCAAATGACTACAGACTTAGACCATAGATATAAGCATATTTAAAAAATAAAAGTTGAAAAGGTAACACCTTTCACCAGTTCAGTTCAGTTTAAAATAAAAGTAAAACATTTATCTCGATTTACTCAGAATTGGAATTATGCGAATTATCACCTTAATCCACTCATGTCTTCAATTTTGTCCGAAGTATTCTGACATAGAAGTCGTGGTAGCGTAATGGCTAGCGCACGCGTCCTAAACACAAAGGTGCCCTTTAGAAGGTTTAAAATTCTAGCCGAAACGCATGCATCTCTTAGGCAAAAATTTAGGGAAGGGTTTTAAGTCCTCTTTATACGATACAAGATGGCAGTTGACGTGTTAATGTCATTAAATAACGTTGAGTGCTTTCAGTTTAATGCTTTTCAAGTATATTCATTCAATTTGGTTGATCCATCTAATATGAGTGATTGTCACCCTTTGTATTTTTAGTGAGGACAATAAGACGTCAACAAAGAATTAAAAAAATACTCTAAGGGCCGCTTGCATAACAATCGCCTTTAAATAAAATTAGTTAATCATATTAAACTGCCTAAATACGTTTTACACAATCTTTGAACGTATTTAGCGGCAAATTTTGCGTTCTGCAAGACGCTAATTGTATTTGAGGGTGTTAAACACGTTTTGTGTTTCTTAAATAAATTTAAGCAACCTTATGCAAACGGCCCTAAGAATAACATCTGTTTATATAATATGCCTAAAGACATACATAATATAAGTCGCGCGCATGTTTGCCGATGCTCGCCCCACGTCTATGACCGCGACTCTCATTTATTTATTTAGGTTTATGGCTTGGCAGCTAGGCCTTTAAGTCGGATCTTAGATTACAATACAGTTTCTTCATTTTCTTAAGCCTATGTATAGCTCAGCTGAACTGTAGGTTATCAACTGACGCCATTCAACGGAGTTCTGTGGCAACTCGAAAGGCCACATTTGACTATATAATTCATATTTCTTACAAAAATACATAATTACTACTCAAAAACTACTGTACTACTGTTCGCTGTAGAGTAATTTTACATTTTTAGAAAATAAAACTGCACCGCACATCTATCTCCTTTCAGTTTCCGCCAAAAACTCCACCGTAACCCTCACTCGTCTAAAAAGTACTATCGATGGGTAAACTAGCCGAAATATCAAAAACTTTACATCTGGCTAGCGTTGTTCAATAGCCGGCTAAAAAACCACTTGACGGCTATTTGATTCGCTAACTGACTGCTATAGCTGACGGGTTAGTCTTAAACTAGTCAGTTATCTCCACAACCACTAGCGAGCTGGCGAGCTGATGGCGACGGGTGTCGGCTAAACCATAAACTTGTCACTTATCGGTTGTGTTCAATAACCGTTTGGGTAAACGGTTGTTGGCTCGTTTCTGGATAACTAAGCCATAACTAACTATTTGTGAACACCGCTATTTAATTAATTTTATAATGGCTACCCACCTTCAATTACTAGGTACTTCAAACGCGGGACGGGTTCTAAAAGCGGTAGAAGTGCTCATCGGCAAATCTGCGTGCGGCTAATGAATCGGTTTTGATGAATTCGTTAAATGAAATGTTTAATATTTATGTTTAATGACAATGCAATAAAACAATTTAAATTAATATGTTTGTTTTATTATTGGCTAAACAGTATTTTAATTATAATGTAATTTTCAATCGCATATTTCCTCCGATTCGTACGAAGATGAAGTTTGCTTGAGCCAAGGGACTCCATCGCTGAAGTTTGCTCCGATATGTTATCCATATTTTCAATACCAATTATGTTGTTTGCCAGATCTTCAAATGTTATTTCCTGTGTATAAGAGATTATTAATAATATTGTTACATGCCGACAAAGAACGCACAGCCGGCTGTCGTAAACCGCAGTTTATTGCCTTTCCTGCATTCAGAGTTCTTTTGTCTACTTCGTGTTTAAAATTTAAAAACATCCTATTGTTATCGTACTTATTTTATGGCCCTCATTAGTGTCGGACTAATCCTTGTTTTTATTGCACTGCGTCGAGGCTTGCCAGATGTGCGGATTAACGCGGCCCCTTTGTCGGTATTATACAGTTTAGTATAAACAATCCCCGAACGGAGGGGTGGGGCAGTCAAGCCATGATTACGATACTAGCAAGACGTGTAGTACTTTCAATTAGCGATATAGTGATGGACTTTGCGCGTGTTGAATTGCATTGAATCGTGCAGTATGTACTGGTTGCATCCAGTTTTATTTGTATCTGTTTTATACGTGTTTGTACAGTTCTAATAAAGTCTATAGTAATTCCAACGGAATTTATTTTAATTCGAGTCCTCTAGCTCGTAACAATATCATAAACCTTTCAGTTACTCAGGTGGACAGAATGCTTGTCACACACGATTTTTTCGGTCACCGCCAAGACAACAGTGCGTTGGATCTGTGACAATATCTCCTTTCACATTTTCTTAATCAATTCAGTTCGGCAAGGTGTCTCCCTTCCATACTCCTCTATTCATCGTAGTCACATTACAAACCATCATGTCATCCTCCATTTAATCTCTCTTTTAAATTACTTTTATATGCATACAGAAATCTTCCAATTGACCACAGTTTTTCGACTCGTAATATGCCCGAGGGTAATTCTTAGTGTCGGACGATTGTCCAACAATTAACTGATTAGCGTTAATTATTGTTATCAATAAAACATTTGAAACGGAAAAGTTCTTAAAAAGCTGTAATATTTTTTAGAGAAAACCTAGTTGCGGCGAATGATGTGCGCTATTGGAGGCGGAGAATCACTTCCGAACCACGTTGATTACTTCTATTTTTGCTGACCACAAATATTAACTCGCCTAATCGATGCCTTCCCTCTTGGAACTTGAACTTAACCAATTGAAATGAGTTGAGCTATTTGAATATTATATATTTGAGAATATGGCGGATTTTACCTCTGGCAAAAAACTGAAGTCGTTCTCTTGCACTGCCGCTCTATCTCAGAGCCATGCCCGCACAATATACTAAGAAGGTACCAGGACAATTCGCGGGAGAAGTATTCACCTAAAATAGGGATTTTTATATAATATTTATCCTTTACTACGGGCCTTATAGTTTATTAACATATTTACTTCATAATAAATATACTTAGATCACGTACAACATCATACTGTATGTAGCTTAAGGCGCTTGTAATATGCCGCCGCCTTAGTAATATATTAGATTATCGTACTATTTTAACCAGTTTAGTTAACTGACAGAATTATACAATAGTGTAGTTGGTATAGGTATACCATCGACCCCCGTCAACGAAGTGGGGTGTGTTCTCCCAGGGCACACTCCAGGCACTTTGCTGGATCAGCTGGGTGTAAATATGTTCTAAATCTCAGCCTTTCCTTCACAAACTAAAGCGCAGGGTCGACAGGGAGGAGGGGGTTTTTAGTGGGTATTGGGGTCGCTTGTCCGTGCAGCTTCCTCTGAGTCTTTCCAGACTATTCTTAGTTGATCGCGGACGGAGCACTGCCAAGAGCATACTATTGCTGCAGTGTTATCGCCCCCTACCGACGTGTGTCGTTCCCTAGCAACGACCCAGATTGTGCGTAAATAGGTTTTCATTTTCCCTCGCCTCAAAAAAAAGTATCCATTAAGCGGCTCGTTCCGTCAGTCATCGCTCGAATATCACAGAGTACTTTATATATATGTCGAATATAGAGGCGTGCGCACGAAAAGACGAGACAACATTTACATTCCGACTTTTTGGTCGGTTGCAGTCTTACTCCGGCTTTTGTCCGATGGACATGAAGTAGTCCTCTAATTATTGGGGAAGAAGTGAGATTTAATTATATCGGCTAGTAAACATGAGTTCGAAATACCATCTAACAATGCCTCGAGAACTATTTATTGTATTATTATAGAACATTATACTTTGCCGCATACACCTGGAAGTTTTTCACGATTTTTGTGGTCATAAGATTACTTGGATCTTGTACCTAAGGTGGATATTACAGCAATGTTCCCTTTAAAAAAATCATTCAGAGCTGATGCTGACACCTTAATACCTACTGAGGTATTAAGGTATGTAAGTAGAAAGGCCGCCTCTCTTCTACTGAGAAGAGAGGCGGCCTTTCTACTTACCATTGCAACTTAGCATTTCCAAGAAATCCTCTCGATCAATCGTAGCAACTTCGTTATTCAAATAGGCGAAATTCTTGAACGCCGCTCTTAGTTTTTGGTAGCTGTAACCGAAGACTGGCCGATGGTTCAGGTAAAGTTTGACGAACTCCTCAAAGTCTATCTCTTTGACTGGTTCGCGTAAGTATACTTTAAATCTGGCTTCGATTAAAAGGTTCTCTACCTGAAAATAAATATTTTAGTTGCAGTTAAATTAGAAAGTTGAAGTGGCAGTGGGCCGGTTACGTCTCCGAAGGACCGAGGCCCGATGGAGCAAACGAGACCTGGAGTGGTGACTACGTCTCGGCAAACATAGCGAAGGATCTGCGCAAGGTCGCTGGAAGTGATTGGATGAGGAAGACGGGACCGAAATATGGGGCGCGTACTTGGGGAGGGCTACGTCCAACAGTGGACTGAGATTGGCTGACGAAGAAGAAGATAATAAATCTATAGACTTAATTTGGACAAGCAGATTCTTAAAACATGGTTTTTACAATTGTTATCTTTTTTTATCGCTGGAGTACAGCAGAGAGGCTGACTGCCCAACTGTGATGGAAAGTGGTTACCGTCGCCTATGGACATTAGCAACACCAGGTATTAGCAATGTGCTACCGTACTCATAGATGGGATTGGAACCTCGCCACTAATGCCAGAACACAATACAAGGTTGTTATAGCAGGGAAATACCCTACCACCTAGTTGTGGGTTGTTTTGTCGCCTCATACGACAGGCCGCCTGGCCGCAGGAATTGATATTCTTCACCGTTCCTGCACGGACAAAGAGCATCACCTGAAAACTACTGGACGCATTTAAATTAAATTCATCACAGTGCTAGTTTATATCCCGGGTCTGCGTTAGGATATATTTTATCCCGATAAATGTCTCCGTATCCGTGGGATAGATGAATACTCATATAATCAAAAAGACGCTGCTGCGGCTGCGTTTTTTTGATTTTGTATCTTCAGTTGTTATATGTAGAACTGTGATAAAATACATGGAATTACATTATATATTGATTCACTCAAAATCTCTAAAGAACACCCGCCGCTTATATGTGTATAAGCTAATTTGCATGCACCCGAACAACTACAAACCACTCCCGGGATAAGTACCGCGGGATTCCTCTGATAAGAATATCATATTTTATTACATAAAATTTGCTATCCATCGGTGAAAAAATCGCATTGAAAATCCAAATTCTTTTTTAATCTGACCATTTAATAATTCATAGAAAAAATCCCGCGGGATTCCCAGGATAAAATAAAGTAGTCAAAAATTTGCTCTCGATCGGCAAAAACCGCATTGAAATAGGCTCAGTAGTTTTTACGTGAATCCCAATCAAACTGACAAACAGAAAAGAAATCTAAACAAAAATTGCAACGAGTTCTCCATCGTTTATATAGCGTATTCTAGTATTTCGTTATAAATAGTTTCAATGTACAGACACAGCTTGTTTAGAATTTTATAATATTATAGATGACTACTATCTACAACGTAGAACACTGTTGTGAAAAATGAGAAGTCTTTCACCTCATACTCCGACGCAAAGAACCCTAACGCCCTCATCAGGTCTGGCAGCGAATCGATAGGAATGTAGTCTTTAACCCTCCTCATGGCTGGTGTGAAGGTGCCTTGACACAAGATTTGGATGTAGTAAAACAGATCCCTGATCTCTTGGAACAACCATCCTGGACGTCCGTTTTCTACGAGGCAGTAGTATGGATCAAGGTCACCTCCGCCGAGCTTTGTAGTACTTTCCACCGATCTGTAGTAATAATGGCGCAGTGGCGTAAAAAATGCATATATAATAATAATAATAACGGTTTGTAAACGTCCCACTGCTGGGCTCGGACCTCCCACTATAGGGGAACGGACAGTATACCCGCCACACTTGTCCAAGGCGGCTTGGCAAGTTGGACACATCAGTTATCTCGATGCGCAGGTTGCTTTACAATGTTTTTCTTCGTCGTTGCTAGCACGTGGTAATTGTGACAATATGCACATTAGGTCAGAAAAGTGACTAAGTAGTGCATGCGTTCCGGCCAGAATCGAACCCGCACCCGGTGAGTTGGGGACGCGTGCACTAGCCATTACGCTACCACGACTCAGCTTAATTTCGTGCAGCAACTAAGAAAATTACAACTTCCTGCGGCCGGGCAGCCTGTCTTAAGAGGCGACATAAGAACCCTCAGCCAGGTGGTTCGGTATTTGCCCGACTGAATGGCTACCACCCCTTATCTAAAGTATGCCGCCATAATAATCTTGAGATGTATTATTGCAGTAGAGGCCAGGTTCCAGTCTCCTTTTAGAGAGAGACAGCTCATTGGTAGCACCTTTGGTGTTACAAATGTCCACAGATGACAGTAACCGCTTTTCATCAGGTGGGCCGTCTGCCTGTCTGCTTAACTCATGCAAAAAAAATTCCAGTCGATACATTATTATTACCCACACAGACCAAAACCACATGTTTACTATTTGCGTACACAGAATTTAAAAAATGCCTCAGTTCATGGCAAGTGGCATCCCCAAAGACTTCGAACCTTGAGACAAAGATTCACTACCACCAGAGCACGAAGAAAAAATTGCGTGAACAAGGCATAGAATTTCCGAGAAACAAGGGATTTTAATTAAAATACTACCAGATACTGTTGTATTTCAGAATAGAGGAGTGTGGAAGTAAAAGACATATTGTGCCGACCCCAATTAATTGGGATATGGTGAATGAGAGAGATACTTGCCTGTAATTAGTAGCCCACTGTATCATACTGCTGTCCTTAGTGCCTATTGTAAATAGTGTGCCGGTATCTTCTCGAAAACACATGTCTATAACCTGAAAGGAAGTAATTGCAAAAATTTGGGAACTTGGCGTAATTATAAATAGATAGTAGGTACAATAGATGGTAGGTACTGATAATTTGTAATTAGGAACATATATGGCTAATTGACAACAAAATGAAAGTAAATATAATTTAATACACAACCAAATTGAATATTCTTACCTCTCCAACGTATGTACGAGGACAAAAAGATTTACCTGTACGGGATGTCCCAACAACCCAACATGCTTCCACGGATTTCCGTCCAACGGCATTTTTTGGAGTCCAATAATATTTTTTGTGGCGAACAACAAGTACTGCATTTCTTCACCCGTCGTTTTGTTGGTGATTAACTGAATTTTTCGTACTGGATGTTCGTATCGCGGACCCAATACAGTCGACAGCGTCATCGTGGTGGCATAGTTCACGATTTTATATTTATGCTGTTGAAATAAGTTGCTATTTGACTGCTCTACCATCAGAATTATTACAGTTCTTCCAATTCACCAAGGTGAGTCCTTTTCTTTTTGTTAGCGCAGGGGAATGCCTTTTATTGCGACACACACTCGGGCCATAAATACGGGGGGAGGTCAAATGCAGCGCCTAATGTTGCCTGAATGAGGGCGTGTGAGACTTTCGTATGATATCGGTATCTCTCCCCGAAGAGAGAACTGACGAACTACCCACTAAACCTAACCTGCGCCTCGACGATGATAGGTAAACTTTGTAAGAACGCCACGGGATATAGAAGTGAGTTACTGCACCGTGCCGTTCTTGTGTGCAAGATTGGTACAACCCCGGGGAGCAGGGTTGTACTACGAAGTCCAGCAGAGGTAAAGGTCCACTGTTAGCCCCGTATACAGCGACTCTCTGCTACGGAATCGTGGGAGTAGATTTTTGTATAACAGCATCTCCGAGCCCCCATTTGTCGACGGCGGACGAAAGCCGCTTGCACCGTCTTCTGCCGACATGTCCGACGGATCGAATGCAGGTCTGATTGGATGGTACGTTTGCGATTGACGTTCCATCTGACACTTATCGGAATGTGCAACGTCATGTACACGTTTAGCAACGAGTAAAGCCCGCTCGCAGGGCCGTCTTTGCCTGGGAGTGCAAAGTGCTACGTGCGCACTCGGGCGCAGCAGTCTAAAGGCCGAAAGTACTATATCTACACATATCATTTGATGTACAGACGGCGAATAGCCATGGGTATCCATGAGGTTCCAGTTTTTGCCAAAATTGCTACGGCATCCTATAAATGGGATATAAATTTTTATTTTGTTTTATATTGTCGGAAAGGGGACGCAGGCCAATTTTCGCAACCTAGTAGCCAATACGGTTAAAACGCCCTTGCCTGCACGTCTTTGTGAATTGCGAAAACTGTAGTATTAGTAGTTAAGCAGTAGCGGTGTAAGGCCAGGATTTTATTGGACGATCACCTGGAACTATTAAAAAACTATATTCTATTGTTGGTAAATCGATCGAGACTGACAAACTTAACAGTTTTGTCAATTGAAAATGAAATTGCAAAAAAACATAGATCTCGGTATAGGTTAGAACACAGATAATATAGCTTAATAACAGAGAATGCGATTGAAAAAGTGTTTTTACCTCATCATTAGCAACAAGAATCATGGGCAAATCCATCCTATATTCTTCAGAGTTCACATAACTGGGTGTTGGCCACACAATTGCAGCTAACGGCACAGCAGTTTGTTCCATTCTATCCAAGCTATAGATCTCCAGATACTCCTCAGAGCTCTCCCCTATGTCGTATTCAACCATTATCCTATCAACTCCTAGGGATATCAGCTTATATTCTCCATCTTTGTTCTTTTGAGGTAAGAACAGAAGACTGGATATATCTTTGTAGTGAGCGCGGTGCTTGCCTATGAATTCCCAAATGAGTTTCTTGCAGTCATACTTGTAAACGCAGACTGTTCGACCTGCATCCTAAGATATTATAATAAGTTTTTATAAATCACAAGTTAAATCTATCTGGTTCTATTATTCTTTTATGCTCTACCTCCTTCGCATGATAATTATTTTATCAAATTTTTATCAGTGCAGGAACGGAGAGAGAAAATAACCCACAGCCAGGTGGTAGGGTATTTGCCCGACTGGATGGCTACCAACCCTGGTCTAGAGTATGCCGCTACAACCTTGAGTTGTGATAATTAGTGACCAGTTTCCAGTCTCTCCCTTAAGAGACAAGCGGCGTATTTGTAGCTCCTTTGGTGTTGCAAATGTCCATAGGCGATGGCAACCGCTTTCCATCAAGTGGGCCGTCTGCCTGTCTCCTGAACTCGTGCAATATAAAAAACATTTTTAACACACTTTTTACAAAAAAAATTGTATCTGCACTTTTTCTCCCCATAAACTTTAACTATGCCAATTTCACTGCAGAGAGCCAAAGCTCTATCGTTACAGATTAGTTCGTACAGCAAATAATATTTTTACTGTTCTTGCATTTTTAGTTTTGATGTTTCTCACGATTTCAATAAATTGCCGTCGGTATTAAATATTTATAAAAAATACCTAACAATAAATTACAAACATTTTCTTTGTCTTTACGAATAGTAAAAGTTTACATTACTACTAGTGCTTCAAATTATAGATAAGGTACAAATGAAAATTATATATCAAACGGTGAAAGGCTCTTCCTTTAATAACGTTGTAAGCGTCATCTTGCGTGATGTTGAATGTATTATTTATAATTCTTACCGCCATGGCCATGGTGAGGGAATCGCAGCTGTAACTGATGAGGTTTATGGCGTGACTTGTATCTTGAAATGGCTTTGGTGTCAAAATATCTATTGTGGTTGGATCTAAAAACAACAACTCTCCAGTGTTTAATCCACACGCCAGGTGCAGTCCTATAAAAAAAAATTACACTAGAGGTCCCGGCAGACGTTGTCCTGCCTTGAAAAATGAAAATCTAGGACCCCATCTCAGCGCCATCTACCGGCTCCAATTATAAATCTAAATAATCCGGAGATACTCTCAAATACAAAAGAATTCATCAAAATCGGCAAATTGTCACCCCGTTTTCTGGCCGTTTGTCCGAAGTAAAGCTTGAGCCCAGCAATGAGATGGGCCGATGCTAAATAATATTTAATCTAAGGATTTCTATTACGGAAAATCTTTCAATGATACGACTTAGGAATTACCTGATGGCGAGTACTTCACGCTTGTGACAGAGAGTTGGGGTACTGTGACTTCATAATTGCCTTTAATCGAATCGTCGTTAGGGGGAGTGATTATTTTATACCGGTCCCTCAAATCTAGTCTTTTGAACAGTTTGTGCTGAACATAGTGATGGAGTTCCACAATTCCATCAGCGTATCCAATGCAAATGAAGGGTCTAAAATTATACCAGAAGCCCAATAGTACAATGGCTATTTTTAACATTTTACATGGAATTAATACGTTCAGTGCGAAACGGGGTCTAAGTGGCCCAGAACGTGTCTCACTTGCGGTACGGCTAAGAAAAACATACTTCTTTGTGGTGCAGAGAGCACCACTTTAGTTTGGGTCAGTGTAAAAAAAATAATATATCAAGAGCTTCATAACAAATGGGCGTACAGACAAAAGTGCAGTTTTACACAAGGAACAAAATTGTGAATAAAACAAAACTAGTTGATTGTATAGGGCTAAAATTTGGAATATCCTTTGTTTTAGGTA
This sequence comes from Dendrolimus punctatus, assembly GCA_012273795.1. Lineage (NCBI taxonomy): Eukaryota > Metazoa > Arthropoda > Insecta > Lepidoptera > Lasiocampidae > Dendrolimus > Dendrolimus punctatus. The sequence continues at coordinate 19,442,278 of CM022537.1, forward strand.
CACTTGCATATAGGTAAGACTTTCTAAATTTTAACATTTCATTTTAGTAAGCAACAACAAAATGGCATTTTTGCGTATACGCAATTTGTTATGAAGGCCTCGATATATATAGGTGTCCTATAAAATCCGAGTTCCGTGGTTCACCTACTTTAATACATACTTATCTAGACCTAGTACCGCACAACAACAATCCATAAACTATTTTATATATAAACAAAAAAAAAGGTTTTTAAATCGTTACGGGGCTCAAGAGGCCCCATGTCGCAACATCGATAGTTTGAGTACAAGGTCTAAAGCGCCCCGTATCACAATAATGGAAAGTACAAATAAATCAGTGCTGCTGTGAACGTGTTAATAAAAGAATTTTCTCACTTTTCCGGATGTACAGTAAGCGTTAAGGCTGGTGAAATTTTATAGTCCAATATCGTGACGAGCTTCTCCGTCACAAAGTCGACAAAACCTATTCCTTGGTTATGCGAACCTGTGAAGTTATTATTGTTTATCCTGATTTCTGATGATAATTTATGCTGAAGAAATAAAAAAAAAAAGACGGTAGGCAACGAAAAGTTAAACACGTATTGAAAAGAGCTCTTACTTTTTTAAATTAATTAAATAGTGATAAGGTAATGACTAGTTATTAAAAGTTATTCATTCACCTGCCGAAGTGATAATTTAGTGAAGTTTTATCAAACTTACACGTTTAATTTTGGATTTCGCAAGACAATTGGAGTCAATTCACAATGGACGCACTACAAAAATCTATAGCGCAACTTTCATCGAAATTTATTGAAAGAATGGACACCTTCGAAGGAGACCTCCGTAAAGGTAGTTCATGTTCACCCAACATCACCACTCTGTCTGCAGATTTTGCTTCTTTTAAGACATTTGTGTTGGGGGCCTTACATAATCTCCAGGATCAGTTTTCTTTATTAGCAAATTCAATGGACCAGATGGAAATGCGTACTAGAAGGAAGATTCTATTATTTCATGGGATAGTGGAAGAGCAGCAGGAAAGTACCATATCTACGGTGGCTAAGGTTGTGGTTAACCAATTGAAGCAGTCTGCATTTCAGGTAACAAACATTAAACGTTGCTACAGGATGGGTAAACCATCGTCTTCTGGTGGAAAACCTAGGCCTATATTCGTTAAATTTACCGATATAGCAGTTCGCAACCAAATCTGGTTCTCCAAAGTAAATCTTAAGGCTTCGGGAATTACGCTTTCTGAATTTCTGACGAAAAGGAGACACGACTTATTTATGCAGGCCAGGAAGCAGGTTGGCATGTCAAGATGTTGGACGCGAGATGGAAATGTATATGCGTTAAACTCTGATGGCACTAAGCATCGCTTGGACAGCCTCCAGGACCTAGCCAATATATGTCAGGACACTGATGCAGAACAATGCTCTCATCCTGCAACGTCCGCAAAGGTACCAACAGTCAACGCTCCGAAAACACGTCGCATAGCAACAAAAAAATAATAAATACAGATTATAACTCTGTACTTCAGTGTTGTTGTTCTAACGAGTTTATCTTCGCTATGCTTTTTTTTCGTGTATTTTCCTGTATTTAACTTAATTTCTAACTATTTTGCTATTTTAATTATATATTAGTCATATTGTTTTATGTCACAATCATTTTACTTTCTAGGTGTTTATGTCGGTATAATTATAGTTTAACAAATTAATGTCTTTTTTTCACGTATAAGAAATTATGCCAATTTAAACTGATAATGATTTTCTGTAAAAGTATTCTCGTATTATAATAATGTATTGTATGAAAAGTATCTAACATGGCGTTGAGTAACTTTTTATATAGCTATATGACTTATACGTATATAATATTTACTTGTAGTATTTTTGCTTAATAGTTCATCTATTATTCATTTGAGATTTTCAGCATTTAATTATAAATTTTCTTTTAGTTTATGCTTTTGATTTATTTAAATTGGTTTGTATTAATGTGTGTATTCCAAAATGATTTTTGTACTATAATTTTATATTGTGTAAGTTTGTAAACAGGTTCAATGTATGTATGCACTATGCGGCAGGTGATGCTAATATATATTTATATTTTAAGCACCATTATTTATTTATTACTTTTTTTATCAATTTATACTCACTTTATACACATATATTTATTTTAAAACTCAGTCAATATGAGTTTTACTACATACAGTTAATAATATTTTATTTATATCTACATATAAGTACCTATTCTAACTATTAAATATAAACGCACTTTGATGGCATATAATTTTAACAGTGACTCTGACAGTGATATCGATAACCTGTCTTGCTCGTCTGGTAGTGACCACGCCGGTTTTAATTATCTTCCTCTTGCAGATTGCATAGAATCTGAGTTTAATAATCTTCACAGTAACTTCAATGTGTTGCATATAAATGCGCAGAGCATTCCAGCTCATTTCACAGATATGCTGGCGTCCTTTAATCAAGGATATATTCATGCTATTTTGATTTCGGAGTCCTGGTTAAAGCATTGTCTGCCAACTGTGGCTTACACTTTGCCAGGCTACACTCTCATCCGCAATGATCGCATCGGCGCTGCTGGTGGAGGCGTTGCCATCTATCTCCGCTCTAATATTCCTTTCTCTATTGTTAATATGTCTTCGCAACCACCACAGCCTGACTCTGGAGAACATTTATTTATGGATGTAACCTTGCGCCATACAAAAATACTCCTTGGAGTATATTATAGCCCTTCGTTACGAAATAACTTCTTTTCTTCTTTTGAAAGTTTGCTAGAATCTTTAGTACCACAATACTCCCACACAATTATTATGGGCGATTTTAACACTTGTTTACTTAAATGCGACACACGGTCTTCTTCCTTTCAATCTAGTGAATTCTATCAATCTGAATATTCTTCCGTTAAATGCAACTCACCACTTTCCAAATACTACAGCCTCTCTACTAGATTTAATGCTAGTCTCCTCCCCTACTTATGTTATCAAGCATGGCCAGTGCTCGGCAGACATGTTTTCATATCATGACATGATATATCTTTCATACAATGTTCGTCCACCGAAAACTAAGTCAAAGTTAATTATGCAGCGTAACTTTGGTGGCATGAACACAGAAGACCTACGCAAGGATGCCCAAAAGTTAGACTGGTCTGGGGTAACCAAGGCAGTTTCTATCGATGACAAGGTGAATGTTTTTAATACTACCCTGCTGGGTTTGTATGACTTACATGCGCCGTTACGCCAGATTAAACTTAAACACCATCCTGCACCTTGGCTGACAGACGAGATCAAATGTCTTATAAACCAAAAGAGTAAAGCCAAAACAAGGTTTAAATGTCGCCCTACTGATTTAAACAAGCAGGCATTTATAAATGCTCGCAATCGCTGCAATAGAGCATGTAGGACCGCACAACGCCGATACATTCACAGTTCAGTTGAAAATGACAATCCAGCCAAAGTTTGGAAATTCCTCAAATCACTTGGAGTTGGTAAATCATCTCATGTATCAAAATCCAATAATTTAAATATAAATCTTCTAAATCAGCATTTTGCTACTTCTTCCGATTTCAGTCCGACAATTAAGTCACAAACTCTAAATGTAATCTGTTCACTTCCAACTCCACAGCATTCTCCATTTGTTCTTACTCAATTTACTGATTGTGATGTTGTAAGAGCTGTTAAATCTATAACGTCAAATGCGGTTGGTAGTGACATTATTAGTCGAAATATGATCTTACCCATACTTGATGTCATCAGTCCCATCATCTCACTTATCCTCAACTACTCCATAACTACAGCTACATTTCCTGAAGCCTGGAGGGAAGCCGAAATAATTCCTTTGCCAAAAAAACGTAATCCCCTTTCCTTTTCCGATTTTCGTCCAATATCTATCCTTCCATTTATGTCCAAAGTCCTCGAACGTTTAGTTCATCAGCAACTAAGTGTTTTTCTAAATAAAAACTGTTTAATGAATCCATATCAATCCGGATTTCGCCCAGGTCACAGTACAACTACAGCTCTAATCAAAATCACTGATGACATCCGACAGGGTATGGATAACGGTCTTTTGACAGTAATGTCACTACTTGATTTCAGCAGCGCATTTAACAATGTAGATTTTGAGATTTTATTAGCAATTCTCCGCTCTCTCAACATATCTCCAACAGTTGTTAACTGGTTTCGTAGTTACCTGTATGGGCGTCAGCAGAGGATACGCATCGATGAAAGTTATTCGTCATGGCAAAGTCTAAGTGCTGGTGTCCCTCAGGGCGGCGTTTTATCTCCGCTTCTATTTGCTATTTTTATTAATACCATCTCTTACAATTTATCTTCATCCTTTCATCTCTATGCAGACGATTTGCAGATTTACGCGCAAACTAGAGTAGAAGATATCAAAGACGCTATAAACACAATTAATGTGGATGACTTGGGCCGCATACTTGATTGGAGTCGAACACACGGACTAAAAGTGAATCCTAGTAAAACCCAGGCCATCATAATTGGAAGTTCACGTATGATCTCAAAGATAGACTGGTCTTTAGTGCCGGACTTGTTATTTGATGGGACGCGTCTTCATATTAGCGATAAAGTAAAAAATCTGGGCGTAATCATCGATAGAGAACTGTCTTGGTGGCCTCACATCACAGAACTCAGTCGTAGGGTCTTTGCTTCTTCTGCATCGCTTAGAATGTTAAAATACTTTCTACCGACCGCTACCAAAGTTACACTTGCTCAATCGCTTTTACTGTCGATTCTTGACTATGCGGACGCCTGCTATTTTGATCTTACCGTAGAACAACTCAATAAACTAGAGCGACTTCAAAATTTTTGCATCAGGTTCATATTTGGTTTAAAGAAATATGACCATGTCTCTGAATATCGCAAAAAGCTCAAGTGGTTGTCAATCTCACTTCGCCGGAATGCTCATCTTCTCAATCTGCTGTATAGTATATTATTTATTCCTTCTACCCCTTCCTATCTTAAGGAACGTTTTGATTTCCTCCATACATCTCACACCCTTAATTTGCGCTCTTCTCATAATCTTACCTTAAAAACACCTGCACACGTTTCTACTTTCTACACCAAATCCTTTGCTGTGCAGGCTGTTCGGCTGTGGAATTCATTGCCCGAATACGTGAGACAGGCAAAGTCACTCGCCATTTTTAAAAAACTGGTACGGGAACATTATCTCACTTTATAATAAATATTTAATATGATATTACATGTACGTTGTTAGTGTATTAGTATATTAATATTACATATATTAGTAGGTATATATAATATTAATATATTATGTATTAGTACTATTATTAATATTGTATAGCTATTGTCATTGCTATACACATATTAATGAGGTATATATTGGTATATATATAATATTAATATGTGTTATTGATTATTCTCTTTTTTAAATTTTAGGTACATGTATTAGGTGATATTTATATATCCTGTTATATGTGTATTTAATTAGCACACCACCGTCATACACTTGCGAATTTCCTGTTCATAAAATCCACAGCCCGGGTTGTCTGGAAGAGATCGCTCTAAAGCGATAAGGCCGCCCATTGCTCCTACTTTTACTGTTTAATGATACTAATGTAAATTGTTTATACTATGTGTATGTGGTGAATAATAAAGTGTTTTCTATTCTATTCTATTCTAAGAAGTAAGTGAAGTTAGCAGAAGGTGATGTCAGGAGCCTTAAGAACAGACGAGCGTGCATGACAAGAGCTATGAATGTTAAAGAAGCAAGTGAGTTGTGTAAGAATAAGCCTGTATGTCGCTCTGATGCTCGTGCCTACCCCGCAAGGGACCTGGCGTGAAGTTATGTATGTATGTACGTAAGTAATTGAGTAATCTATGAAATTTTCTTCAAGGATCCATACAATTTGTAGGCCACATTTTATAGAAATCGATTTACAATAACTAATAAGGAGTCATCCATAAATTACGCCACACGTCAAGGAGGAGTGATAATTTGTGACAAGGAGTGGCAGGGTTCATAAATTTCATGACGTCACATTTCGAAATCTAATATATTTAAGCTTTAAAACACGAAATTTGACCTTTTAACGAAAAACATCAAAAAATTTAAAACTATGTATAAGCATAGTGTTTAAATTATTAAAAAATAATTTAAATGAAAATAAAAGTAATTACAGAAGTGCTGTTTTAATTAATAATTTCTTGATGTAAAATTGCAAACTTTCTCCCGTATGTGACAAGGACGGGAGAGTAGTCATAAAATCATGAAACTCAAGTGACGTAATTTGTGGATGGCCTAAAGATCGTGGTTGGGTAAGAAAAATACAATCTGTTGTCTACCACTTAAATAGTATTTTTTATTATTCTATTAAGAAAAAATAATAGATAGATAATCTTATTGTACACATACAACATGAACTTAAGACTAAAATTATATCTATTATGTACAAAGGGCTTATCGTAAAAACGATCTTCAAAAATATTATATTTACTTGTTCAAGATAAAATTTATCTCTATACCGAATTTCGTCAAGATGAAAGATTTCGTTGAAATATGGTACTCTACAAAAATGATGTAAGCAAATATTTGAAGTATATAAAAATAGTTTGTATTTGTAAAACAAAAGGAAGACAATATTTCTAAAAAATACGTCTTCGTAACGCGATATCTTACAGATTATGAAATCTCTGACAACAAACGGTTTTCCTGCCGCAGTCGCATCCGATGGCAGTTTCTTTTTTATTAATTTCTGTCGCAATAGACCTGTTTCACTGTCTATACCCACTTGCACTTCTTCCCAACATAAGCACATCTTGTTGCCTGTGAAAATGTAGGTTATTTATATTATGTTGTGAAGAAAGTTGCTAAAGAAATTTGCAAATAAACAACAAAACTTACACTTAATTGCACAGCAAGACAGGTGCAAAACGAATGCAGTATATTGCTTTCTGCACACTTGGTGTAGCCGATAGATATAATTCGTGTTCCGAAACAAAATTCACATTATCAATACCAAGAATACAGGAGATTATACAGAGGATCGACTGGTTGCTAAAACTGGCTGATCAATATTTTAGTCGCCTTTAGACAACCTAACTGTCTCAGCCAGGCTGGCTAGTACGTGGGGGCCTTCATAAGCCGGAGACAAGATTAACATAGCTACCGTTGTCATTAAAAAAATATATATAAATGCAGCATTTTCCGGATGGGTAAAGGAACAAAAAATACTTCTCGTACTTTTTGTAGCGTAAATTCCACGCTATTGCGAACTTCTTCTTTGGTGTGTTATCTTACTATATCTTTAAACAAATTGTTATCTCTGTATGTTCTGTAATGTCATCGATGATGATGATGATGATGATGACGATTGCATCAATTACATCGACGATATTACAGTACTTGCAGAGACAACAATTTTTGTTACATCGTGTACTAGTGTGCACATGGCTACAATGGTATCAATCTTTATAAGCGATACTTGCATTAATTTACGGTTGGAGGGAATTTTTTTACTGTTTGACATGATGACATTTTTCGTCCTCAATCGTTTCCATTTAAAAACTATGAATGTCTTTCTTTTTCAAAAATAATAATTAGCTTTCTATTTTTTTAGTCATTTCAAATTTTAAACTCTTCACATAACATCATCATCATCCGAGCGTTAAATCCCGTTTGCGTCCAGAGCGTATGCCCAAAGCCCCGGGTGCGCTTTACTATTTTAAACTCTTCAAAACATAAAATAACATATTTTCCAAATGTCGCTTAAAGCAACTATTTTTCAACCCTCAAGGTAAAATCTCTTTACTTGCATTTTGGATCAAGAATCTTGTAACTCCTCGGCGATATATTAAAACTGAGACCCTTAACACTATCAACTGAGAATCCATGAACCCAGTACAGTAACTTCATTTGGTCTTCGTAGAAGTGAATTTCGCCAACATTATTTCCGGTGACTATAACTCTGTGAAATACAGCTAAAACTTTAATCTTTAATAATTCAAAAGTAACATTTTGTGGGTTGGATCCTTTTTGCGTAACTACGTACACACATACATACATAACTTCACGCCAGGTTCCTTGCGGGGTAGGCATGAACAACAGAGCGACATTCAGACTTATTCTTACACACCTCACTTGATTCTTTGACATTCATAGCTCGTCATGCACGCTCGTCTGTTCTTAAGGCTCCTGACATCACCTTCTGCTAGTACACGATCAATTTATTCATGGAAGGTGTGCCGTAGCTTCCGCGACTTCTGCAACCATCCACTTTTGCATTGTGTATCTGTTTAGTCACTCTTTCATCGTAACTACATAGATTAAGTTACATGAAATGTACTTATACCTTACCCATCAATACTCTTAATGACATTGATCTTGTGCTTTTCAACCTTCAAAACTTTGATAAACTTCAAATTATTAACATCATGCGTCTCCAAATGAGCTTGGTGCTCTATGGTATATCCGTATACCAGCACTGCCCCTCGAGTAGTTCCTACTAAGATCTGAGAAGTGGCTTTTACGAAGGTATAACAAGTAAGGCTACCATAGTCCGGATGTAACTTCTTATCTGGTTTTCGAATATTGAGTTGATAATTGTTTGTTTCTTTGATTATGCCTCGCTCGAAGACGAAAATTTTCTGGAAGCATTATTTTCTTTATGTCTACAGGGAACGATGTCGAAACAAAAATTAAAGCTAAGGCCAAAAAAAGTGATTCTTTATTATTATTTTCAGAGTAGCATTGGCTAGAACTTTATTTGCAGACAACAGTTGTACAGACTCAACAAGAGCAGAGAATTATTCATATTATACAGACATTATCTATATTCTAGATCTTGCATCTAATGATGCTAGCAAAAGACAAACCAAAGGGGCAGATAACAATTTTAAAATGGGCAAGTTTTTTTAATAGTAAAATATTGTGGAATAATATAACTCTTGTAATATTTAGAATACAAAATAATCTACATATGAGCACTACCTAATTGATTTAACAGGTTATGCAACTTACACCCGAAGTCCCTATCCAAATATCTTGCTTCGTCAACAACAGAAACTGCTCAGATTTGTATGGATTAAAACCCATATCAATAATAGCATCTCGAACAATATCAATTTCCAAAGTAGCTGTAAAAAGTTAGGAACATTACCCATTTTTGAGCTACTCTAAGTATGTCTAAATAAAAATATGGATTCTGTTAGTTTCTTCTAAAATAATAAAATTATGAAAACCTCACCATGAGCTTCATCTAATCCAAGAGACCAGATCCACCAATATATCTTCGCTTTCTCTGGGTAGCCTAAAGTCAAGAGATACTTCGCATCAGCACTTATTGCCACTTTCGCGATCCTAACATCGCCCTGGGGTGAGAAAATTGTTTTTTGTGGAAAACAATCGTTGCTCTCCCAAATTATTAACGTATTTTCTGGTCCTGTATCAGCAGTAACTAGCCATTTCCCTGTCGCATCTGCTGCTATAGACGTAAGCATGTGTCTCTAGAGAAAGAATATAAAACTAATGATATTGAACATTCAATTAGTGCTGCTACAACCTAGGCGCCGATAAAGACAGGTTCCACGTACAGATTTGTAGAAATACAATTACCCGTCGGCTTTTAAACTAATAACATTGAAACTATTGTAATTATTTTATGATCGTCTTCTTTTGTGTTATTGATTGAGATACGTTTCTAAAGAAAAGCATATTGTTTTATTGTACTCTTTTATGGTCGTTTATGGCCGAGTTATTAGCCAAGTGTGGCGGATTAAGTCGACTACGATAGGGGCACATTGCATTTGTACAGTATAAAACGATGGCCTGTTGGAGGGAGGGTAGTCGAGCGAGAACCACGATTAAAGTAGATATGTGTACTACATTTAGAAATCTAATAGTGACGGAGTTTGCGCGTTTTATTGAATTACGACCATCTGCATTACGTTTGGACTTGTTGTTCGGTTATATTTGTACCTGTGTTATACGTGCTTGTATAGATCTAATAAACTCTATAATAATTCCAACGGCATTTTAATTGTCCCGCAACTCGTATGATATTGTAATAACTTCAAGTAGGAATGACGATATCCTAAATTATAACTAAGCGAAGATCTAGCATAACGAGTAGGTCAATTACTATGTAAGGGATGAAATATTGGATAAGAATAATAACATGTCCCTGCAGTATCTTCATCTTGTGTGTGCTCCAGTTGTACAAGATCCCACAGTTGCAAGCCGCGTAGAAGACGTTCGTCGAACCATTATTGTTCAAGTTAATGACGCCAACTTTGCGGTTGAAGCCGTTTATCCAGCGAATATTCTGTTATAAGAAAAAAATGTTTAGTCAGATTTCTAAGACGCCGTGGCTATCTTAGCTAAAGTGTACGTCACAAAATTAGAGAAGATAACACTTTATTGCACACCATTACAGAACAAAACAAACTTATAGCCTAAAAATATTCTAATTGGGGTTGTCTGGAAGAGATCGGTTTTTAGCGATAAGACCGCCCTTTGTACATAACTAGATATCATTTTAGTCTTTAAGTTCATGTTTGTATTGGTATACAATAAAGTGTTATCTATCTAAATGTGCACAATGGGTTGTCTGATCCCTAAGAAGCGATCTCTTCCAGACAACCCAATAATAATCACGTCTGTCCATCTCTCTATGTAGAATAGAATGGATAATTCTTTATTGCACAGAGGTGAGCTACATGATAGTAAGTAGAAATCACTCCTATAATTTGATCAGAAATCTTACAAAAGGCGATGGTTTATGATGATAATCTGCAACATCTGTAACTTGTTTGATTTTAGAAAGAGATAGACTGTACAGGCGTCTAATATCTATATCGCTCGTACTGCGGCGTAAATTAGGCAAGGAATGAAACTGTTCCACTGAATTATGCATTTCACATAATCTTACATATAAAAAACTTAGAAATATTCGAAGCCTTGTAAAGATTCTATATAGTTCAAATAATATCAGAACAAACTTTATCATAGCTAATTTATTTATTATTCTGAATTATAAATAATCGACAATGACACCAATGACAACGCAATAGTTTATTTTAAACAATCACATCTTTCAAATTTTGTATTGTAAATAAAACCTACTTTAGAAGGTTTTCAAATAGGTTTTAATTAATCTAAACACGCAACGCCTTAATTGAATCATGACGTCAAAGTACACGTTCAAAAGCATAGATAATACTATACATAAAAGATAATACTATATATAAAAGTCAAAACAACAAGACAAGGATGCATTATTATATCTGCAAATTGGTGATGCGCTGGAACCTTTTCAAATTAACATTCACGTGACGTCATCCGCAACTCGATATGTATGCGTACTCGCCGGCCAGTGATGCTAACAGTACAGAGTGTTCGGTTACGGTAACGTCACCAAAATGGCGGCCAGGCGCAATAGCAATTTGCGGGGATACTACACCGTATATTTTATTAATAGTTTATAAATTCCAATACTGCCTAGATGGTTACCTTTAAATAGTTTGTATTCATCTGATTGCAATTGCAATAAAATATTTAAGAAAAGCCCTTAAAATAAAAATGTTGTAAATACAACATTTTTATTTTAAGGACCATTTACTTATATTGATAATTGCTTAAATATATAAAAACAATACATGCATATTCCATATCTCTCTCTTTTCTTTCACCATACCTCAATTATTTGGGGTCGGCACAATATGTCTTCTCCTTCCACACTCCTCTATTCTGACATACATCTTCTGTCACACCACATATCATCATATCATCCTTCACACAATCCATCCATCTTTTTTGGTCTACTTTTACATTTGTACCCATCTGGACGTAGGACTTCAGTATTAGGCTGATATGTTTAGCTTATTACACCTCTAAGTGAGTAGGAGCTCTAGTCCAGTCAAGAGCGTTCTACACTAGATTACCGATATACGCTTGATCACAACGAAGAAATTATATGTGCCAGGTGGATGCATCACTCAATCCTGATTGTACCAATTTCCGTAGAAGGTCGTTAACTTAGAGATACAATGAATCACCTTATCTGCAGTCAAAGGTCATCATGCAAACACGACTGACCCTTCAGTGCGCCATCAAACATGAAACACACAATACGACTGCTCTTTTTTCTTATATTCAATAGTCTAGTCACATGTAGACCCACAGAGACGGTTTATTTGGAGTTATATTCGCCTACAAGTGAAGAGGTCAGTGTTTCACTCTATGTGCTTTATTTTATCTGATAAAGGAGTTAAATTTACTTTTAACCATCACAGTACGTTTAGTACAAAGTTATTTTTATCGTATACGATATGTGGGTTTGTTGTGCGTAGTAAGTTATCATAAGATGAATTGCTTTTATGTTGTGAATTTATTCTCGTTTGCTTGTTGTTTGTATTTTAGTAGTCGGTTAATACCAATTTAGCTCTTATCTTTAAAGTGAGGCTTGTTGAAGTTCACGTTGAAGACTTCTTTAAGAACCATAAAGAAGCTTTCAAACTTACTCTAAATTAATATGAATAAGACCGTTACTCTATACAGTTTTAAGGACATCATAATATTTTCCTCACTTCTTTGAGCCGCTTCCCTCGTGTACGCAACGTTTCTCTTGTGCACTGTGGATATTTGGAATGATACCGTTTTCTCACAACGCTACAATACAAACTTATTCCAAAAGGATGTCGTAAAATTCCTTCAAGGCAGGCAACGCGTTGGTGACATAACTGGCGTTATAGGGGATAGGCAAGATAACCGCTTTCCAGCAGGAGTGCCGTCAGCTTGTTTGCCGTGGTCCTAAAATCAGCGGAGTATGTGATAACAAAATAAGTTGAATGAGATATCATATGGCCTATAGCGGCTGCTTTCGCAGATTCTTATGCGTAACGTGACAAGTTTCAATATAAACTGAAAGTATATACCTACTATCTTATACCAGTATATCTAGATGAGTGATTTCACTAGGCAATTATCCAAAGGTTTAGCCACTGAGGTTTCTAATCTCATGAATTATAATTTGAAACAAACATGAGTAATTTAGTTCAGTGTTGTTTTATACTTCGGATTTGTATGTGGGGATTATCCAATTATCGTATCTTATGTTAAGTTCGGACATAAATTAGATTGAAGGTAGATTCTAAATTTCCAAATTCAATGTGCCTCTGCATTAATTTCAGATAGCGTTCCTAAAACAATATGGGTATATTTCGAAGTCACAGAGCGCTAATGTTGGCTATTCGTACACACCGTATTCCATTTCGGGGCCCGTGAAGAAGCTACAGGCTTTCGCTGGTTTGCCTGTGACTGGTGTCCTGGATGATGCTACAAAGCAGGTATATCAACGACATACTAGAAGGAGTAGCTGTTGTTCAAGTGAAAAATAAGAACTGAAAATAACAACTGCCTAGCAAAAAATGAAACTCTGTAAAACCCCTTAACTTTTTTTTAATTGCAGGAGTTCAGCAGACAGGCATACAGCCCACAGATGGAAAGTGGTTACCATCGCCTATGAACATTTGCAACACCAAAGGGGCTACAAATGCGCTGCTGCTCTCTTAAGGGACCTGGTCACTAATGCCGGTACACAACTTAAGGTTTTTATATATATATATGTCGGAGGGACGCTATGACTATGACGATGTATTGTTGACTGGATGTATAACGCACAATATAATTTTTTTACATTATAATTACTTCTAAAATTCTTATTGTAATTTAATTAGATTTGTTAAATGTTTCTATAACTTCAAGATCGTTCTAACCTAATAAAAGTTATGAATATTGTAATTTAATAAACGACCAATCGGAGCAGAGCATATGGCAGAGCGGGGTCAGCGCCCTCTAGACTTTGAGTAATATCTACTTGGGTAGACTGAGGAGTTTTTGTGGCACATTTGGTTGATGGCAATAGATCGAGTTGGACCATGGAGTATTTTAAAGAAAGTGTTAAGTTAAGAAGTATGAGCGAGTGCTCTGAACCCGCTGCTCGGTCTAAACTATGTCATAATGTTGATCAAATCTCAATTAAAAGTGTATAAACCGTGGCTATTGTGTTTTATGCTCTCATTTTATCCTGATGACGCCCACTAAACCTGCAATAACTAAATATGATGTCGTGAGAATGAGGCCGTTCTGCGATATATATATATATATATATATATATATATATATATATATATATATATATATATATATATATATATATATATATATATATATATATATATATATATATATGCGACATACTTTAGACTAGAGGTGGTAGTCATCCAGTCGGGCAAATGCCCTACCACCTGGCTATGGGTTGTTTTGTCGTCTCTTACGACAGGCCGCCGAGCCGCAGGAACTTGTATTATTTCTCCGTTCCCGGATGGATAAAAAAACTTAACCCAGCCAACATTCATTATTTTTGCTTGTGCTAAGCCGAAGTAGCTATTAATCTATTTTCTCTTTTATTATTTACAGTTAATCAAAAAGAAACGATGTGGAATGAAAGATATATTTGAAGAGAATGAAGTAGACAAAATTAGGAATAAAAGATATATCATCCAAGAAGGATGGACTAAGCGGAATATTTCTTACAGGTACTTATTCATAAACTCTTATCAAACAATAATTTATAATTTCATAAAAGTATATTGATGGTCGTCTTGCCCTCCGATTACAATGGTATCATCATCAAAAGCTCCGTTTTTACACTGGAATGGAATAGTACTTCGCCACTGCGAAGAAAAACGTATAATCCTCCTTTTCCATAATATGGTTATCAGTCCAGTGCTCGTTATCGTCGTGATGCATAGTACCATAAGGAGTGTCAAGTGCGATTTTCGCTACAGGAACCTTTCGAAAAGTCATAAGACAAATACGGTGGAGGTTCTTTACCATTGTCGGACAGGCATTAGTTTTCAGTTTGAAAGAATTCTATCAACAATTTTTAATCTTTAAAAAAAAAAAGCAATTAAAGCGTTTTTTTAAGTTAGTTGAACTAAGAATCTATTTTATTATTGAAGACATGGATATAATCTATGGATATCCTATTCTATCCTACTAATATTATAAATGTGATTGTAAGTTTGTTTGTTATGCTTTCACGCGAAAACTACTCAACCGATCATCATGAAACTTTGTACACATATTCTTGGAGGTATTAGAAGTAACATAACATAACATACTTTTGATCCCGAAAAATTAAAGAGTTCCGGTGGGATAGTTCAAACAACTTTCCACGCGGTCGAAGTCACGGGCAGAAGCTAGTAATCTATAACCTTAAACTAATGATAAATAGTATTGTTACGTGTATTAGCAGAAGGTGATGTCAGGAGCCTTAAGAATAGACGAGCGTGCATGACAAGAGCTATGAATGTCAAAGAAGCAAGTGAGGTGTGTAAGAATTATGGCGCTCTGTTGTCTGAGCCTACCCCGCAAGGGACCTGGCGTGAAGTTATGTATGTATGTATGTAGTATTGTTACGAATTACAGGACTCGAATTAAAATGCCGTTGGAATTACTATAGAATTTATTATAACTATATAAACACGTATAATACAGGTACAAATATAACTGTAGACAACTAGTACAAACGTAATGCACGATCCAATAACACGCGCAAAGTCCTTTACTATATAGATTATCGAATGTACACACGTCTTGCCACGCTGGTGGTTATCGCTTGACTGCCTCACCCCTCCGTTCGGGCATTGCTTTATACTGTACAAATACAATATGTCTCGACACAATACTCGACCGCGTAACAATAATTTCCAAGAATCACACCTGGCTAATGACTATCATAAAGATTACTACACACAATGGGCTGATTTCTAATTACAAATTTTAAATACGAAGTAAACAAAGGAAGTCTAAATGCGGGAAGGTAATAAACTACAGGTGTGAATTGGTCTTTATCGGTCGTACAAATATAATAAAATAGAAATTTGTAATAATTCCCAGAGTAATAAACGGCTCGAGAACATTGGAGAAGTCTAAAGTTGAGACTCGAATGGCGGACGGTCTTGCAATTTGGGCACCCCACGGAAGCCTACACTTCATTAAAGTGGATGAAGGTGACGCTGATATCCAGGTCTCCTTTGCCGGAGGAGATCATGGAGACGGGTAAGATATTTCCAAGAACTCAAATCTCAACCGTATTTTCGAGTATTATATTAGTACTATACATTTCTACAGAGTACAACTTGATCAATAATATGGTAATGAATAAGCCCCGAAGTTGCAAGTGTTTGAATGTAGCAATGGATATAGCTTGACTGATTTTCAAGGGGAGGGAGTTCCACAGAGGAACCGCCAGTACAGCAAAAGAATTTCCTACGAAGGACGAAGTGTGTTTAGGTATCGTTAGCAAAAGAGTTTCATTTGAGCACAAATTACAGGAATGAGATTGATAGAGGAAACTAAAAAGTTCCTTTAAATGTGCGAGAGTACAGGGATTAAAAAGGATATTGTGCAAAAGTGAGAGTAAGTAAACATTCCGGCGAAGGCGAATAGGCAACCATGTAAGCTTATTACGAAATTCGGAGATATGGTCATATAACTAATATGAACCGGATAACAAACATTTTGAAGGCGTTCAAGCCTATCCAGTTGATCTTAGATTATGTCTGGATAGCAAGCATCAGCATTATGAAGTAGGGGAATTAACAAGGATTGAGCCAACACAATCTTAGTAGTCAATGATAATTCCTAAATTTTTAAGTTTATTTATTTAAATTATTTTTTAATAATTTATATACTAGGCTCATACAGATAGAGTTAGAAATATTTAAAATTTTGCATTTATAGTTCAAATTTCGTGTTTTAAATATATTAGATTTTGAAATCTGACGTGAATACAATGTAAGAAAACTTAACTTATTTGTATTGTATTCTACCCATAGTCCCTTAAGACTATAAGTAGAATACTGAGCCCAGATCACCGTCTTCTATGGGTAAGGTGCCCAGAAGGCTGGCTACGTTTCCTCGCTGGATCGCCATAGTGATCCCTTGGCCGAGGTAGGCACCAGCCTTCTGATCACCTGAAGAGTCAATGAGTCGTTTCGATAAATTTTGGTAGAGGCTCGTGGCCTCAGGACCCCATCTGACGTCAAGAAATTTAGGAGCCCCACACAATATTATACTTCGTCGGTCCCTAATACATGTAATATTTCCAGATTCCCCTTTGATGGTCCAGGCCGTGTAGTGGCCCATGCGTTCCCACCTCCTCACGGTGCTATGCATTTCGACGACGACGAGCTCTGGACCGACAACCCTAATGAAGAAAACGAGGATTACACGGACTTCTTCGCAGTGGCGGTTCACGAGATAGGCCACGCGTTGGGGCTATCTCATTCTAGTGTAAAATCTTCAGTCATGTACCCTTATTACCAAGTGCCGGTGGAGAAATTGCATTTGGACGATATCTTAGGCATGCACGAGTTGTATCGTAAGTCTTTTATTAAATCTATATACAAATAGGTACATTGGGGGTGTTGAATTTTTACAAAGAATTTAAAAATGTGAAATAATTAGTCTGGTCAATTTTTGTCTGTTTATTTATCTGTTAGAGCGTCAGGTGAAAAATGCTGAACTATAGCGGGCACTAATAATAATCAATGACTTGTTTAAAACTAAATGAATTGGTTTAATGAGTGATAAGGTGACATTTATTAGAGACGCTTTCACATACTGGTTGCGCCGAGGAACACCTCCTTGTAAATTCTTCCTCCCCATCCTCGCCATCAAGAATAAAGTAAAAGTTTAAATGAAGAATGCGCTAAACAAGACATTAAGACAGAACTGTCACTGCTGTCAACGCATATAAAATTACGTACGCATATGAATTGGTTGGAGCACAAATAAATAAATAAACTGTTTTAACTACATTTAATCAGAAGAGACCTATCCTAGTGAGATTGTGAACCCCCGGGGGACGTGGCGGCGGACTGGTGGCGAGGTGAGTATTCCTTCCTTGCTTCTTCTTCCCGTCCCTTTGCCTTCTCCCGGCCATCGCATCGCGCCCGCATTTGTTGGTTACCTTCGAGCCGGATATCGTATCCATTTCACGCTATACCGCATTAACTTTGTAGTCACATCATCCTAGGATTTGGACAGTTTCGCATCGCATCACACGTATTTTCGTACCTTTTCTCGTTTTTCCCGCATCGCATACGTGTGCTTTATTCGTTGTTCCAACAAGCCGCATCTTACACGTATTTTCTTACTTTCTCGCTAGCCCCGCATCGCATACGTGTTTTACTAGTTCCTTGAACAAATCGCATATTTTTGACGCATTTTGTATATTTTCATAAATTCGCTAATTTCGTAGTACAATGCCGCGTCACGCAGCCCCGACTTCACCGGAGCTCTCAAATAAGTTAAAGTTCCTCGAAGCGCTTCAAAAAACATACGTTGATCGCTTAGATAGGGTCTACAATGAGGGTCTGAGAACTGCTACAGATCCGTCATGTATAGAAAGCTTTTTAAGTCAAGCGCACACTATAGACGACTTACGTGTCAGCTTTCAAGACACATTACAACAAATAAATATGCTCCGCATGCAATTAGACCCTGATTACACACCAGACCTTCAGTCTTGGACGGCTTTCGAGGATACTTATTGCCTTGTGAAACGTAAATTCATACATTTATCCCGCGAGCAGTCGGATTCACCGCACGTTACTATATTAGAGTCAGACCGCCCTAAGAGGCATTTACCAAATTTGCCGCCTATGCCTCTCCCTGAATTTGATGGGGATATTAAAAATTGGCCTTTATTTTACACCGCGTTCTCAAATACAGTCCACAATAACAATAATTTAACTAATTCTGAAAAATTATATTATTTGATAGGCAGATTGACAAATAAAGCCAAATCTGTTTTCGCAGGTTTGTCACCTACGGGTGAAAACTATGATATAATTTTTCATTCGCTTATATCCAAATATGAGGATAGACGTACTCTAGCCTCTTCATATTTAGACCAGATCTCGGACGTTAAGCCATCGAGCTCATGCTCAGTCGAGAACCTGGAACATTTTCTAGATAGTTTCGTTTCACCAGTGCATGCTATACAAAATCTTAATGTTGATAAGCTTGCAGATTTTATCTTCTTGCATACCGCGCTCCGGAAGTTAGACTCGGAGACAGTCCGCTCCTTCGAAATGGACCAGAGAGGGAATGATATTCCAGCCTTCTCTGACCTTGTTGATTTTATCCGCGATCGTGTAAAGATAATACAACGTTCTACTATTCTCGCTAAGCCCGCAAAGAAAGTGATCGAACATAGGCCTAATGAACCTTCTAAGCCAAGGCTTACATTCGCTTATGTTGCTACGAATAATACAGTGCGTCCATCTCAGTCTTGTGATCTCTGTCTTTCGTCTAGGTCTAACAATCACTTGTATAATTGTTCAAAGTTTTTAATGCTTTCTTCCCGCGATCGCTTTGATTACATTAAAAATATTGACGCATGCATAAACTGTTTAAGTTATAAACATAAATTGTATAATTGTCGCTCAAATTCTGTATGTAAAAAGTGTCGGAAGAGACACCACACTTTATTACACTTCGACAATTCCGCCTTCGCTCCGCCCGCTAGCAATGTCGAATCTCACGTGCCTGCACCTCTACCGCGTACTTCAGAGTGCAAATGCAGCACAAGCACAGCGCCGCCGATTGAACCCGTAAATTCACCAACGACCGCCCCTACATCCACTGCACCTAATGTTACGTTGTGCACATTGTCTTATAATGAAGGTTTGCGACAACCCTACGATCAGCTATCAACCGCGCAGACAATGTCAGTTCTTTTACCAACTGCGCAGGTTGTCGTCTATGACAACAACGGACATGCGCAACATGTTCGATGTCTTCTTGACAGCGCAGCACAGAGCAACTTCATTACGAAGTCATGTTTAGAACGATTAGGTTTAAACTCAAACAAATGTCAAACTTCCGTCAAGGGAATTGGGGGTTCGTCGAAAATAATTAATGGTTCCGCATATATTAAATTTTATTCTAGGTTCAATAATAATGTTTTATACAACATGAATGCTTTAGTTGTAGACAAGGTTACTGAACATTTGCCGACGCATTTCGTAAATAGTTCTTTGATTTCGGAATTCAGTAATCTGCCGCTAGCCGATATTGATTTCGGTAAACCTGGTGAGATCGATATGCTCATAGGTTCTTCGCTTTTCCCGCATTTAATACTTTCTAGTAGAGTTTATTCGCGCTCTATAGGTTTCCCGTGTGCCATGGAGACTACGTTAGGTTACGTAATTATAGGTAACACACCCGCATATGTAAACAAAAGCTTATCGGCAACTTTAGGTTCTTTCGCATCGCATCTTAAATATAATTTTAATCGTTTTAGCCCACTCAAAAGGGCTACCGCGCCGCGTGCTTTTGGCACTTATAGCCGCAAGTATGGGGATTCTTACCGTACTACCCGCAACCCTAATGGTAGAAATACTTTTGGCTTTCCATTTAAGAGCCATATTTCTTCATGTTAGCTCACTCATTTTATTGAAGTTTTAAATATTATTTTTCTATTTGTTCGCTTAATTTTCGCGTTGCGTCTATTTGTTGAATTTTAAGCATCTTGTTAAATATTCGCAATCTTTTAATATTAGTATTTTTAATTTCCAGTTACAGTAAAAGTATTTATCGCCGCATCGCAACATTATGAATTGATTTTAAAATCCTACCGCATCACATTATTGATCAGTTTATTGATTTAATTTTGTTGATATCGAAAATATTGTAATCCCGCGCACTTTGTTATTAAAATGTATTAACTAAAGACTGGTACCTCTTGCAGCCTCGCATTTCAATGCATCAAATGATTCATTTGTTACAATAATTTAGCGCGCAATCTCGTGCGCATACCTATTATTTAAATATTTTGTAATGACTTCGTCTGCGTCCGCGCTTACTGTTTTCTTGAAAGATCAAACTTTCGGGATTGCAGAGTTAATGAGCCTTTCAAATCTATTTACATTGATGTCAAATTTTCTGATTCCTTATAAGTGTTCGCGTCATAAGATTATTTTGCTCCTTTTGCTTTAACACCACGGTCGTATCGAACTTGTAGGTGAATTTACTACTGATGACTTCTTACCCGCATTATATTTATCTCGCAGAAGCTCAGTAGCTCAAGTTCACTTTCATAGTCGGATATGATTTATTGGAGCAAATCGAATTAAGTTCGTACGAATTTCTTCTGTCGCAGAGTTTTACTTCATTTTAACCGCCAATCGTATTTATCTAATTATTATCGCTATACTTATTATCGATTAAACGGGCTCAAGGAGATAGTAAAACATACGTGCCTTTTTAGTGGAGAACTAACTCTCTTCTATAATATTTTGGAGCCATAGGATTTGACACTCGCGCATTTTCTAAATTTAACGCGCCTTCTTTTTCGCGTCATATTTAAATCTCAACATGCTTTTCTTTGAGGATATTGGAAGAGCGAGTATCTGCATACATTGCCAATGCTCTTAAATGGTTAACGACGTAATAATAATAATAAGCATCGGTTACATTGTGATTTTAACCGTAAATTACATCCCGCCTCTACAATGTCCATTGGGCATTGTATATGAAATTTTCCCAGGGAAAGATGGCATTGTTAGGACAGCTAAATTCCGCACTGGCAGCGGATCGTATTTACGCCCGGTTGTGCGACTCTGTCCATTACCTAAATCATTTTGATCACCGCTTTAGAGTTTGTTTTGTTTTAATTAGAATTGACTTTTGTTTTGTTTTATCATTTTCATCTGTATTATATTTACTGCATTTAACTTGTTAAACCCGCATCCGCATTCATTTTCGCTTCGTATACTCTTATCGTATTCCCCGCATCGCATCCCGCATCGTATTCTCGCATCGAATTCTTGTAGCGCATTCTTGCACCGCATGCACGCATCGTATATTCTCATCGCTCTTACACCGCTTTCTTGCATGGCCACATACATATTCGGTTTTGAAGGGAATCCTTCAAGCGGGGGAGGATGGTTGCGCCGAGGAACACCTCCTTGTAAATTCTTCCTCCCCATCCTCGCCATCAAGAATAAAGTAAAAGTTTAAATGAAGAATGCGCTAAACAAGACATTAAGACAGAACTGTCACTGCTGTCAACGCATATAAAATTACGTACGCATATGAATTGGTTGGAGCACAAATAAATAAATAAACTGTTTTAACTACATTTAATCAGAAGAGACCTATCCTAGTGAGATTGTGAACCCCCGGGGGACGTGGCGGCGGACTGGTGGCGAGGTGAGTATTCCTTCCTTGCTTCTTCTTCCCGTCCCTTTGCCTTCTCCCGGCCATCGCATCGCGCCCGCATTTGTTGATGTTGTTCTGTCTTAATGTCTTGTTTAGCGCATTCTTCATTTAAACTTTTACTTTATTCTTGATGGCGAGGATGGGGAGGAAGAATTTACAAGGAGGTGTTCCTCGGCGCAACCACATACTTAAACGACAAACGGTTATATATATATATATATATATATATATATATATATATATATATATATATTAGGGTGGTCGTTAAAAATTAAATTTCTTGCGACGCCCCTAAAAAGCTTCCTTTTAATGAAAAAACACTGGGATTTTTTTTATAATTTTTTCAAGTCAAGACAACACGTGCCTCAAGACGATTCAAGTTAATTTTTGGGTAATATCATGTTTTTTCAGGAAACTTCTTCATACTTAGAAGTAAAAATTATTTTAAGATTGGAAAAGTTTTAACAATGAAATACCTTTTTTTTTTATTGCAGGAGATCAGCAGACAGGCAGACGGCCCACTTGATGGACAGCGGTTACCGTCGCCTATGGACATTTGCAACACCAAAGGTGCTACGAATGCGCGCAGCTCTCTTTAGGGAGCCTGGAACCTGGTCACTAATGCCGGAACACAACACAAGGTTGTTATGGCGACATACTCTAGACCAGGGGTGGTAGCCATCCAGTCGGGCAAATGCCCTACCACCTGGCTGTGGGTTGTTTTGTCGCCTCTTACGACAGGCCGCCGGGCCGCAGGAAATTGTATTCTTTCTCCGTTCCTGCACGGATGAAAATACCTTCCGTATTATCATTCTCAATGATGAATTTCAAATTATAGTTTCAGAAAAAGTTTAAAATTCTTCGTGATTCAAGCTTATCTTTCAAATTTTCTTATATTTTTAGTTTTAACTTGAATCGTCTTGAGGC
This sequence comes from Dendrolimus punctatus, assembly GCA_012273795.1. Classification (NCBI taxonomy): domain Eukaryota; kingdom Metazoa; phylum Arthropoda; class Insecta; order Lepidoptera; family Lasiocampidae; genus Dendrolimus; species Dendrolimus punctatus. The sequence goes on from CM022537.1 coordinate 19,465,467, forward strand.
ACGTGATGTCTTGACTTGAAAAAATTATAAAAATAATCCCAGTGTTTTTTTCATTAAAAGGAAGCTTTTTAGGGGGCGTCGCAAGAAATTTAATTTTTAACGACCACCCTAATATATATATATATATATATATAAGCAAAGCAAAGTTTGTTTTCTTTGTCCAAAGTAAACTCGAAAACTACTGGACCGATCAGCATGAAACCACAACCATTCGACGCGGAATTAATCGTAGATGGTTATAGGCTATATATTTTTCAAATTCTATGAGCCCTTTGCCTTGTTTTCTCAATTTGTTTGTTTATTAATTTATTGGCTCCCATAAAACAACAGACAGGCATTTATCCTTGGTTCATTTGTTTTCTAGCTCATAAAAGAGGAACATGATTTAACATAACCTCTATGTTAGAAACAACTATAGTCTTAACATATAAAGCAGAAGACCCTGAATGTATGCTTGAACGCGCTAATTTCAGGAACCACTGTCTGATTTGAAAATTTTTGCAGTGGTAAATAACCCATTAGCTATATATCATCGCGATAAGATCAATAGGAGCGGAGTACCAATGAAGAATGTTTCAAAATCGGGTTTTTTTAGCTTACCTTCTTTTTTGTTGTTCCACGCGGACGAAGCCGCGGGCAGAAGCTAGTCAGTTATAAACGCTTGTCGCGCAGGCCAACGCGTGTGCTCAATATATGAGCATTCATTATGAGTTCTCATAGTCTACTAGCATGGCAGGAAGTCTCGGGATGCAAGCCAAGCGCCGGGGATGCAGAGGAGGCGCAGTGGTAGCACGGTGACTCTCACGTCTTGTATTTCCTTCACGGCCAGAAGGAGACAGAGGAAATGTGAGGCCAGCGCAAGAATTTAACTAAAAATTTAATTTGCTTTGTGGAGCTAAGCCGTGGCATCCCTTAAAAGGTGCTTGAGGAAGATCAGCGCTGGTTGTGAAATTAGCATTATGCTGAGCAAGAGCCCTTTTAGGACACCACAATTAATTGTTAGTGTTGGTTATGGACCGGGAAATAATAAACAACACTTTAAATATCGAAGACCATACAAAACGGTTCTTGTTGAAATGACGAGGTTGATTTCAACAGTTAGATCTATTATCGTGTATCACTTTTTGTATCTTGTTCTAAATAAATATATTTTCTTGCTTTCTAAATATAAACTCGACACGTCCCGATTCAACAGAAGGATATTTTTCATCGATGAATGACGTAAAGAAAAGAGACTGCCTGCATTGCCACGTTATATAACAATGCTAATTCCTTAGGCAAAATATGAGCCACTCTTCTGATTACGGGTAGTGTCAAAGAGTTACTTATAAATGTCTTTAAAGAAACTCTTTGCCGATGTATGTATATATGTGCAATGTGTTGTATGTTCTAATTTCAGATAAAGACCAAATACAAGCGGAGACTCCTGCAAGTACTGAGAACTCGTTAGCTTCCCATTCTTCACTCGTTCCTCGGTTTACGAAAGCAGACAGCGAAGAACAGGAGGAGAACTACATCCCGGACCTATGTATGACTAATTACGACACCATACAAGTCATCAACGACACTATATACGTGTTTGAAGAGGAGGTAAAGCGCTTATTACAATCATTATACGTCTTTGAGGCTTTTGGTGTCGAAATTCTGAGGACATGGTGTCCGGAAACACACCGCCTTTATCGAGACCTATCTAAACGGTTGATAGACGTCTCAAGCGACCAAAAGACTGGCCTGTAATTTGGGCAAGGCATAAGCGTTGTCGTACAAAGTGGTAACCCGGCCAATGTTTTGGCAACGTTTCCAACTGACGGTGATCACACCCATTTGCAATTTGTATCTTCTTTTGTTGTTTGTAAATTAAGCTGTATATGTTGTTACAATTTGGGCCACCCGCAAACAAAGCACATTTATTACCCGCCGGCGTCGGTTGAGCTAATAACATTGAAGCGCTTTTATGACATTCTCCTTTTGTTTACTTTGTGTTTAAAATTTGTAATTAAAAAAACATCCATTGTGTATCGTAATCTTTTATGGTAGTCATTAATTGTACAGTATAATGCAGAGAGGGGCAGTCTAGCGATAGTCAAAAGCGAGTCAAGACGTTAGTGACGGATTTTGCGCGTGTTACTCAATCGTAAATTACGTTTGCACTGTGTTCAGTTATATTTGTACCTGTGTTATACGTGTTTGTATAGTTCTAATAAATTCTATAGTAATTCCAACGGCATTTTAATTCGAGTCCTGCAAATCGTAACAATATTACTCGTATAGGTATTATTTTAATTTTATTTCTTTTACACTCATGTTAATGGTTTTGAATAAATTCTTTAATCTCAGGTTGCTTTTGATAGTACGAGATCCCGCTGCAGGATTGGTGCGTTCATCGACTTTTTGTTTAAAACCAAATTTTTATGTTTATTTATAATTAAGAGAATATATATTTACTAGGGTGCCTATCGAAATTTGGCCGCCATTATTTTTAATTAAATTATTTTTAATTGATTTTTGTTAAAAAATTTCGTTTATTTATTTTTTAAATAAAATAACGTCTACATCACGGTAATTAATATGAAGATTCTAAAAAATCACGGTTGCCGTTGCGCACCTGGCCGCACCTCTTTGCAGCCAGGTGTAAACAGGTATGATTTCGATAAATTTATACGTTTATAACGTATATTTATTAATTATATGTCAAATTGAAGCTAATTTTTTTCTATTAATTATCATATATGGTTGCTTAATTAAATCTGGCCGCAAATAAGGGTCACTGGCTATTAAAGATAATAAATATTTAAGGTAGAGTGAAAGAGAGTTAGCGCGTAACATCATTTGTCAGACGAGGACAGCGATTGCCGGCTGTGCGACGCTTTTAAGCCATTGCGCATGCGTCGAATGTTGCACATTCTACCGTGCTGGAAATCTTTGAAACAAAAATTGTTGCGGACAATCTTTATTAATTCGATGTGGTTAAATGCCACTGAACCAGACTGTATCAAATTCAGCCCAGAAAATAATGGCTGGCTGTTACTAGATGGTTTTTTAAAACCAACATGGTTCCTGGGAGACTCAACTCCAACGCAAGTTAATAGTGTGCTATGTAAATCCACGAACAAAGCTTCCGATAATGACGACGAATCTCATATTTGTAGTGATGAAAGTGATAGCTCCGATGATAATACAACTGAAAGCTCCGATGATTCAGATTTTTAAATAAGAGTTACGGAAATATAAGAATTGTAAGATAAATTTTTTAAATTTTTAATTTGCTAAAATGTTTAATTAATATCTAACAGACGATTAAATACTTGGATAAAATCTAATAAAATTTTCAAACAGTACTTTAGCAATAAAATTTTCTTTTACTTAAGTCACCTTGGTTTTATTTTTTAATTTTTTTAATCAATATTAAATATCGACGTTCTAATTAGCAAATTGTCTAACTCCATTTTGAGAATCTTCTATTTGTACGAAAAAAACAATTAGTTCAAAATTTATTATCATTTTAAAGACCCATTTAATATCATTAATATCTAATAGAGATATAATATTTAAGTTTGAATCATTTAAATAATTTGTAATTGGATTATTGCTACATCAAAATGTTAAAAAAATTACCCTCTAAAAAATAAGGAGTTAGACAAATTGATAATTAGACCGTCGATATATAAATCAATATTAATTTTTTGTTGCAAATTTAAATTTGTTATTTTGAAAAAAAATACATATTTTTGGAGTATTTATTATAAGTCGTCTCTATTACTCCCCGGTGGTTGAGAACACTAACATTCGACGCATGCGCAATGGCTTAAAAGCGTCGCACAGCCGGCAATCGCTGTCCTCGTCTGACAAATGATGTTACGCGCTAACTCTCTTTCACTCTACCTTAAATATTTATTATCTTTAATAGCCAGTGACCCTTATTTGCGGCCAGATTTAATTAAGCAACCATATATGATAATTAATAGAAAAAAATTAGCTTCAATTTGACATATAATTAATAAATATACGTTATAAACGTATAAATTTATCGAAATCATACCTGTTTACACCTGGCTGCAAAGAGGTGCGGCCAGGTGCGCAACGGCAACCGTGATTTTTTAGAAACTTCATATTAATTACCGTGATGTAGACGTTATTTTATTTAAAAAATTAATAAACGAAATTTTTTAACAAAAATCAATTAAAAATAATTTAATTAAAAATAATGGCGGCCAAATTTTGATAGGCACCCTAGTAAATATATATTCTCTTAATTATAAATAAACATAAAAATTTGGTTTTAAACAAAAAGTCGATGAACGCACCAATCCTGCAGCGGGATCTTAGACTATGATGGTTAAGTCATAAGGTTTTCGTTTGCCAAAATGGCTATGGTATCCTAAAAGTAATATTATTTACTTTTCAGTGGATGTGGGGACTCCGTGACAGAAATGAATTAATAGACGGCTTCCCACGAAGATTCCACGACGTGTTCATTGGCCTACCAAGCAGTATTAACGTCATAAAGACAATATATCAAAAGAAAAACTACAATGTTGTTATTTTCTCAGGTACCTCTATAATTAATTTCTCATATATTCACTTTCATTTGTTACCATTTTAGGTAAATTAAATACAAGCTATTAAGCTATTAAATGAAATACAAGCTACTATCAATATATTAAAAGCTATTATAGACTGTTTAACAAATCGTTGCCAGATGGGAGCGTGCCCAGAAGGCTGGCTGCGTTGCCGCGTTGTATGGCGAAGCTTATTTTTTGGGCGTTATATGAGCCAGGCGTCTGATAACGGGTGGCATCAAAGAGTTTCTTGCTAATCTTTTTGAAGAAACTCTTTGCCGATGGACCCCACGGACCTAATATTTCAACTCCAAACGGCACAAATATGGAACCCCTTCCTAAGGTTCCATATTTGCGCCGTTTGAGACCTTCAGCTTTTGAAGCAGCATTGCCGGCCTCTAACTCAGTCATTGTAAGATGTGACGGCGCTAGAGTGTTTACACATGTGGCGTCCCAAAGAATCGGCCGTCCCATATTCCAAGGAATAATTAACATACCATCCGGCGTCTTGCCATCGTCGCGTACCAAGCCATTAGGTACTAACATGTTAATCCGTGGTGCCAATATATTGTGTACCTATATAATATCTTAATGGTTGTATATCCGATATATTATAATTCTTGCATTTCACGAAAGCGAGTGGGGTTTACTTGTGGTGACCACGTATAAAAGCGGCTATGATTGGAGGGCATCCACGCAACCAGGGTGTCTGTCTATATTGAATTTTCGAAGATTACCTAAAACGATCTCGTTACATAAACTTTTCCCCATACATATTATTGAATGAAGAACCTGGACAAGTGCGTGTATAGACCTCGCAAATTGTATGATCTCGTAGAGGCTATATAAGCTTTCGTTAGTTTTTTAAACAGCTTCAAAAAAAGAGGAGCTTTCAAGTCGTCATTTAAATATTTTTTTATTATAATTTGATTACAAAACCCAAAACCATTACAATTATTGTTTACAGATTACAAAGATCTTTATATGTAACTTTTATTAACCATTTTATGGTACGTCGAACATATTATGGCATTTTTACTTGAGCTTGAGGGAGGAAATACCTCCCCAATTTCACTAAGAAGTTTTACTTGTCCTTTTAGGTCAAGATTATTGGGAATTTGATCCTAACTTCCACCTAATAAACCAGGGGCATTTAACTGACTACTCTATACCTCCTTACGTGAGCGAACTGACCACAGTTTTCATCTCAAACTATAACAACAAGACATATTTGATCGAAGACGAGAGATTCTGGCGGTACGATGAGACTGAAGGCAGAATGGATCCCGGATACCCGAAGGACATGTCTGCATGGCGGGAAGTGCCTTATCCCGTTGATGCTGCTATTATATGGAAAGGAGGTAAATATTTAAGATTACTTTTGATTACCCCAAAAATAATTTAAAACTGCATACGGTTTACTTTTCTCAAGTGAACTTGTTTGTCGTCAGGTGGAACGGCTGACGGGGAATTTTGGGCGTTGTGAGCTACTAAAGGAACGCGTTGTATATCTTATAATCACGATGTTAAAGAACTTTTAAATTCAAAGTTTTTATTCAAAATAAATTCAGCTGGAAAATACTTTTTGAAGGCCATAAATATAAATTAAATTTCTAATTTATTTCCTATTCTATGTAAACCGCTTCGCAACGAATTACTGTTGTTATGGAGAAGAAGCGGCACTCCTCAGCAACAGTTCTAGCTAAAAACATTGTCTTCTTATTTATCTAGCTGATACTGTTTTTATTTAAATATATCTTATACAGAAATATGTCACACTTGTTTAGTTCCGCAAAGGCTTTTGGTTTTTATTCAATACTAGCTTCTGCCCGCGACGTCGTTCGCGTGGAATAGTAGTAAGTTAAAAAAAACCCGCGATTTTGAGACATTCTTCATTGGTGCTCCATTGCTATTGCTCTTAGCGTGATGGTTTATAGCCTATACCTTCCTTGATAAACAGGCTATCTAACACTGAAAACAATTTCAAATCAGACCAGTAGTTCCTGAGATTAGCGCGTTCAAGCAAACAAATTTGTCAGCTTTGTATATTATATATAAAACTCTCTTACCGAAATCACACTCTGTCAAAATATCCGCTTCTATTATGTTACGTTGCAGAGAAATTACTTTCAGTCTGTTATAAGCTGTTCAAGTAATTAAAGCTTTTTAACTATCCCACGGGAACTCTTGAATTTTTCGGGATCAAAAGTATCCTATATGTTGACCAGTGATATAAGCTACCACTGTACTAAATTTCATGTACATCGGTCCAGTCGTTTCGGAGATTAGCCGGTACAAACAGTCAGAAAAACAGAGAAACAAAAAATTCGAAAAAAATCAAATGAGTTCGATTTCACTTCTTACATCCCCGTGACTCGGCTTTTAGCAATTTTTGTTATTGTACAGAAATTAGACCTCTACAATTTTAATATATGTATAGATAGAATTGTCTGTTTATAGCTGTGTCAGTATAAAAAATAAGCTTATATAGGCCCCGAAGACCATCGGGGGTAGACAGGCAACACCTTTTTCTTGGTGTCTGTCAATAGACTTGTTACTTATTATTATATTCTTATCTGCACAAACACCAACTCGTTTCTCTTCAGTCTATAACACCAAAACAAGTACATTGCAAACTTTCATTATACTTTTCAGATACATTCTTCTTCCAAGGCCCCCGGTTCTGGCGTTTCGACAACAAGATAATAGCGGCGCACTCTTACTATCCCCTGCCCACCGCGCAGATCTGGTTCAACTGCGACCCCACTCCAGAGATGAACCAGTTCTTAACTAACGATGGCCCTTGATTTGTACTTTAATAAAAAAAAACAATAGGTATATATTTAAATACTTTTATTTCTCTGCCTGCAGCGATTGGATGTGATCGGCACTTAGAAGTATAATATGAAACTGTAGCAGCGGGATGTAGGGTTTAAATGATACTTCAGATTGCAGAGTAGTTTATTTTGGAAAGGGTAACCTCACTACAATATTAACAAGTCGTACTGCTAGTGCAATATATAGCACAATGTGTGAGTGGAACAGATGATGTGCGAGCGAGATACAGCAACTATTAAAATGTGCGCTCTCGCGTTGCGCCAACCAGTAGTTCGTTTTCCGCTGCGATGAGTAGACGTATGCAGCTCCCAGAAAACCCACCAAAAATATATACTAGCCAAATAATTGGCTAGTATATATTATTGAGTTGCGTATTTTACAAAAGCAATTGTTAAATAATCAACAATTACCCTAGTAATTACCTCATTAAATGTTTTTAAGTAACCTATGACACGTAAGCGGAAATAAGACTGCCTTCGGATTATCGCTGATTCATCAGTCGTCGAACTTACACGATAACGCCACCGCGTTTTCTTTCACATTTCTAGAAATTCACAGAACGCAACGCGGCAGCTTGGATTGCGGAGGGTCAGCGGTGCCGTCTACACAAGCGCTTACTCCCTCATTCATATTTATACGACATTATAAACTCTTAATAGTTAAAAACAAATGATATTGTTATGAGTTACGCAGGACTTGAATTAAAATGCCGTTGGAATTACTATAGAATTTATCAGAACTATACAAACACGTATAATATAGGTACAAATATAACTAGACACTACTAGTAGAAACTGCACGATTCAATAACAGGTGCAAAGTCCGTCACTATATCGCTCATCGAATGTAGTCTTGCTCGTATCGTAATCCTTTCATGACTACCCCACCCTTCCGCTCGGGCATTGTTTTATATAAATTGTATAATAACAACAACACAACAATCGACTGCGTGGACTGAGTTTTTCCAAGGAACGTAATCTGCACACCTGGTTAATTATTCCTGCGAACGGCCACAAACGCAAACGACAACAATAGGCTATTGCAATTCTAATTGCAAATTTTACACAAAGTAAACAAAAGAAGTCCACAATGCGGGAAGGGAATAAACCAGGTGCGCATTTCTTTGTCGGTATGTAACATTATAATTAAATTAATAAAATTATGCACAACATTTCAACTATTCAACTCAACTCAACGAGCCTATAAAAATCAATAATTATTATGAATGATGGTGAAAAATTATTGCTTAAAAAAATCTTTTATGCCAATACAAATTAATAGATAAAGAAAGATAAATAAAAACTGCCGCTCGGAATTATAAACTGTGTAATACTGTAATAGGATTGGTGCTAACTAGGATTCCATTATACATATAGCCGATAGTATACACATGTACAGTCGTGGTATGAAAATGTTCGCCAGTTTTCAAATTGATTCATTTAACGTTCCGTGAGCATATGTTACCTTTTCAAACTAATTCACAGAACAGACTGTTCCACAGAAAATTATGTTTAACTGTTTGACAATATAGATTGAAATTACTAAGATCAAAGTTGTTTGATTTTCTTTCTGGTCTAAGAATATTGTATAGACATGTAAAACCTTTTTATCGGATTTAATATTTATGTTCAGTGTTTTATATCTTCTTTGTTCGTTATTGTTAATCTCAGCGTCTGACATTGTCAACATTAATATTTTCTTATTTCACATTTCCATATTTCATAAAGTGCAAGGAAGTCGACTTTGGTGTGACGAACATTTTCATTCCACGACTGTGCATTAAAGTAAAACACAAGTTCATTAAAAATATATTACTTTTAATAGAGTCCAGAATAACGTTATTCAAATAAACATTACATTTTCTTTACAATACAGTGTTTTCAGGAATGTGGTTTATGAAAATAAGGCGTTTTATAATAATTATGAAAACAATTGCAACATACATTTAATTTTGTGTTGTATGGTCCGACTTCTTAATTATATGGCGATAATATCTATGATTTGTGGACAATATTCAAGATCTTGTAGATCTTTCATACACTGCGTATGACGGCTAATACTGACCAATTATTTGTAGAGATATTTTAAATTATTACTTTGTTTAGGTTTTAATACCTATTAGTTTCTAATATAACTAGAATCTAATGGAGAGTAGAGATAATGAGTACCATCTTATATGGAGAGGAAATTAAACATATATAAAATTAGCTCTAAAACAATAAAAAATACTAATCTAACGTGAGAGAAAGAGAAGCCAGACATACTGGCGCCGTAACGCGTTACGTAACGAAGCGGTTTACCCTCCCAACAAGAAGTTATCACTTCAAAAAGTATACAAGATTCCAGAACATAACGCTGTAGGCGCTGGTGTATGAAGTGAATATGAATTAAAATTGTTAAAGTACCAACATCATTTTGTAACTTGGCATGTAGAGTGATTTAATTATTGTGAATTTTAATAATAAAAACAAAACGGGAATCTTTCGGTCCTTTTATATTTTTCCACTTCAGTCCAATTACTTTTGACGCTTCTTTTAAAATGTTATATTATATACATGTTATATTATCCGCGTTTTGATGGACACTATTTCATCACATAGATCCTCCTTATCTCTGCCCTTCATAAAGAATATGCTTCTTTTTAGTATCTGACAATGATTTCATTGAAAATTCTTTTTTCAAAAACTACAGAAAGAGACAATAGCAAATAACAAATTTATGTCAAAATGTATATATTTATTGCAACATCTTAATACACATTTAAACATTAATAACAATTTAAAACTTTATTTGAATTTTAATATTTGTGAAGAATATATTGCTTATATGTTGTGAAACTCATTTTTAAATTGTTCAAATATCAAGATTTATACTCAAAAGACAGACAGTTACTAAACAAAAATAAAATAAAAATTACAGGAAAGCAAATTAAATTAATAATATAATGGCCGAATACGCTATATAGTATTAGAGAATAAAAGAGGGTAGTCGCTAAACAAATCGTAATTATTTAGATCCTGCAACTTTAACTGCGATTGTAATGAAAATGCGAATCTGATCCTACAACATGTGCATTCGACCACATTCGGAATCAGAATGCGTCACCGCTCCGCCCGCTAGCTTTTATATCCGAACGATGACGCAACGAGCTGAGTTGTAATAAAAACTACCCGCAAATATCATCTAATACAAATATAGTTAATTCTTTTTCATCTCGCTATTAATTTAAGGGTCATCATCGCATCGCAGTATCGCTCTTGAAGAAACATTTTCTAAGCCAATTAGCAGGCTAATCGACAACGTTTTTGATAACAGCAAATTTTAACACCAGCAGCTCGGTTAAAATTACGTTTTAACGGTTTTCAGCGTTGCAGTTTATATGAATATCTCGAGGAACGATCAATCTATAAGATGAATATAGCTTTTTATTTAGAATTTCGAAGTGTCATATATATCTTGTAGCAAACATAATTTTATGATTAAATTTTCATTTAGTGACTGTTTGACTTTAAAAGTGCGTGATAGAACATAACCAGTATGTTCATAATTAAAATTAGGAGCAGCAAATCCTACATACTCTATCCAATCCTACGAGCACCAGTTTAGTGGTTTAACTGCAGCAGGACGCTGGGTTGGGGTCCTTGCCTGATCTCTTCGTGATGTTCAAACGAGTAAACTCCTCGGCAACAGTTGGGTGGATGCCAACGGTGTTCATTAGCTGCTCCATTGTTATGCCACATCTGAAGAGAAAATGACATATGAAAGTCGCCTTAATAGGCATGCAATGAGGATTGATAGAAAGATGTAACAAAATTTATCCACTCCATATCATTGCTCCAATTCGACTCCTTCCTATCTCATCCTCAAGGCTATCAAAGTGTGGACTTCGTCGCCCCTGGTGGTGTTAATCTCTATAGGCAACGGTACCCTTTTTTCATTAGATAGTCATTGTACCTATTTACCAATCATGCAATAAAATAAAGCATATGGCCAGTGCCATATACTAAGATTATTTCTAATAAGCCTCCGTTCCTCACAAAAGATATCAAAGCAGATTTATCTGTATCAGGAGTGCGTATATCACGCCATCTCCAGGTAACACATAGTGTAGAAGGAAAGTGTAAGACACCACATACACATTAGAGCAATATGTATAATTTTCTATAGACACTACCATAACACTGAGTGGCAATGACCATTCCTTCGCTTGCCTGAGATACAGAGTATAGAGGGCTTTTAATTTGATGGCATATGAAGAAGATGCAAGTACATAGTAGTAATAGTGCACCACTGCTTGCCTCCCAAACCTGAGTATAGTGAACTCCTAAATCAGTAGCAGCAGCAGGTGTGAGGAAGACGAAAGTAATATACAAGTGTATGAAGGGAGACTGATATCATAATAATCGTAAGATAGTACCAAATATCAATAGCTGTCCCTCTTTACCAAAGAAAAGTAAGCGATAAACAAATGTAGGGAGAGATATAATTTTCTATACATGCTAACATAATAGTAAATGTCAACAATCTTTCTCCGCCTGTTTGAGAAACAAAACACAGAGCTACTCACTTGATGACAACAGCACATCAAGCCATTTGTAAGAAAGTGATTTACACTTTCTTACCAAACCAAGCAAGTGTGGGTAGAGAAATATAATTTTCTAATTAGGGTTGTAACGGAACTTCGCTTCCGCCTCCGTTACTGCGGAAGTTCCGCAAGAAATCGTACCTCCGCCTCCGCCTCCGCATCCGTGTAATTTTTGCGGAGTCATAACGGAGATTTATTTACGAATCATACGCAAGCGGCGACGCTCGAGACGAATCAGCCGTCCGGCCGCGCGCAGCATATGAACTAAAATCAAGGCGTGCGCGGCGGGAACGCGGTTGGGGTGGGGCGGGAGGCTTGCAAACGTCATTTGTCAAATGAATGATACGCTACAGGAATCAATCTGTCGAATTGCTTAGACGCGTTAGACGTACATACGAAGTTTTACTGACGCGATGTAATGTATAAACCATAAACTACCATTTTTTTCTACATCCAATTTCACTTCCGTCTCCGCCTACGTTAACCTCCGCATCCGCGGAGGTGAAACCCGTCGCCTCCGCATCCGCCTCCGCCTCCGCTAAGAAAACCTCCGTTACAACCCTATTTTCTATATACACTGACATAGTTAGTAGCAAGTGTCAACGAACATTCCTCCACTTGTCTGTGATATAGAGGAGTACTCACTTGATGGCAGCAGCGAAGCCCTGTATGACCTCTCCAGCCACGGGGCCCACGAAATGGAGCCCGAGGATCTTCTGCGGCGCCTCGCGCAGCGCCACGGCTTTCAGGTAGCAATTCCTTATGTTACGCTGGGGTATGAAGAACTCCGTCGGCTTGTAGTACGCATGATACACCTCCACGTTATCGCCACCAAATCTATTATACGAGGAAGGACATTAATTTATCATTCTCGAAGCTAGAATAATATGCACCATTCAACCCAGCCGTAGGATGGTCAGGGTACAATTTACTGCATATACATTTCGGGGAGTGTTCCTTAGAATGGCACGAGCTGATTCCTACATCCACATTTTACATGGCGGTGGTGGGTATGTTACATGATGGAAGCACCACCAGTCAGAACCCAGCATTTCGCTTCATCTTTTCTGGTGCGCACTGACAAAGAGTAGAATAATTTGCTGGAGTCTGTTTTCGCTGACAAATACAATAAGCCTTCAAGTCAAGAGTGAATAGGTATCTTCTAGGTAAACGTGCTCCATCCTAGACTGCGTCATCACTCAATATCAGGTGAGACAGAGGTCAAACACAAACCAATACTTCCATTAAAAAAAATATAGTAATATCTGTAAGAAGCTGTGGTAGCTTAGTGCTTAACTTACTCACATCCCAAACCCAAAAGTTGCCAGATCGAATACTAGCTGCAAACATGTACTTAAGTAGTGTTCTGACCTAATGTATATATTAGTTACAATTACTATGTGGCAACGGTGAAACAAAACATTGTGATGAAACCTGCACATCCATCTCAAAGGGCAAATACCCTACCACCTGGCTGTGGGTTGTTTTGTTGCCTCTTACGACATGCCACCCCAGCGCAGGAAAGTGTATTCTTTCTGCGTTACGGATATTTATTTTATTTAATAGTATTCTTTTAACCATGATATTTTTTTAAGTCTCCCCATCTTTGTCACAGCTAGTCTCATTCGTGAGCCTCCTCTCTCCCTAGAATGCTATCATATATTTTGCAATTTAACATCAAAAAATTATTAAATTACAACAGCAGTTACGTAATTAGATCAAATGTATTAAATTACGAAGTGTGACGTCACAAAATTTAGGACCCCTTGTCACACTTCGGCTACGTTACAAAAGCAAGTCACAACGACCACGTTCACGACCGCGATTTTTCCCGTTCCACTTGCTCGCAAACATCGTAAACTCTAGTGGAACAGATTATGGGGCGCTGATGTCATAAACAATAAAATATACAAATGTCATTGGTTGATTTGAAAATCGCGCCTTTTTCAATGTCAAGAAATAGAGAGAATTAATACTCTGCGTTCAACGCCCACTTCGACCCACTGGGTCGTTATGAGCACCCCCATGGGTCGTTATGAGCGCTGTGTCATCGAAAATGATGACTTCATCAGTGACGTTTTGGGCGTTGTGAGATATTAAAGGAACGCGTCCTACGTCGAAAGACCATTCCCATAAATAATGCCCATTTTTTTATAGCTTGAGTACAGCAAACAGGCTGACGGCCCACCTGGTGGAAAGCGGTTACCCTCGCCTATGGACGTTTGCTATATTAGAGATGTCGCCAACGCGCTGCCGGCCTCAAAGAAATTTTATGACACCCTTTTTGAAAAACTCCATATCGTAGCGCTGTGGGGAAACCTCGGCTGGGAGCTCATTCCAAATTCCCACGGTACGCATGAGAAACGTCCTACAGACCCGTTGCGTACATGAGCGAAGCGGATCGAGGAACTGGGGGTGAACTCCCAACCGATTGCGAGCGGTGCCATGGTAGAAAGAGGTTTTTCAATGTCAAGACAGAAATATACAAATGTCATTGGTTGATTTGAAAATCGCGCCTTTTTCAATATCAAGAGATAGAGAGAATTAATGCCCTGTGCTTCAACGCCCACCTCGACCCACCTCTTAACATGGGTCGTTGTGAGCGCCGTGTGATCGAAAATGATGACGTCACACGGGGACGGTCACCCTCCTAAATTATGGATGACCCTATATCGGCGGCATCACTCACCTGGCCACGGCGGTCTCCTCGCTGAGCCCCACACAGCCGTACTCGAGCGGCGTGAATATGGTCGTGGCAACGTTCTCGTAGTCCATGTGCTGGGTGCCGTTCGCGAACATCCGCCTCGCGAGCAGGCGGCCGGCGTGGATCGCGACCGGCGTCAGCTCCGGGCGGCCCTCGAGCACGTCGCCCACCGCGTATATGTGGGCCACGTTCGTTTGCTCCGTAGCCGCTTCGATTTTACCGGATCCCGTTACGCACTGAAGGCGAAATCAAAACAATTGTTACGAACTCTTTCGTATTTATTTTTAAATATGTTCTGTTAGTTAGGAAAGTGACGTTTTTGTTTATCTTAGTTACCAATAATACATGTATTTTTCACCATCGTTGACCAGCGTATTATTTCAATATATTCTTACTAAATTCATACAGTCCCTAACATTTTGGTCCTTCTACCGTTTTTAACAACAACGATGGTGAATACGCGATCACATAAAATAACGACCGACTCCAACCTCCCGTTGGGTGAGGCTCAGGATTCTCGGGCGGCCCATTCGTCGTCGACCACAAATATCGACGCGTCGCCGGGAACCCACGAAGAGCCATCGCCGAGGAATGGACGTCACACTGCGTCGCATTATACAAATGGATCGCACAATACAGGGAGTACTAAAATTTCTATCGCTAAAGCAGTAGCTGAAGCTGAGCGTATTCGCCGTTTAGCCGACATAGAACGCCGGCAAATAGAGTTGAAAGCAGCTGAAGCCAAGTTAGCTTTAGATAAAAAAGTCGTGGAGGCAGAGTTACGGGCTGAGCTTGCTATAAAAAAAAGTAGAAGCGGCAGTTCACGGAGCCGTAGGGTTGAGTCGTGGCTTCAAAGCCATGATAACTTTGATGGTGATTCAGTAATGAGGCCGGTTAGCCGGCAGTCCAAGGTTAGCACTCCTGTGCTCGCTGTGCCACCGTCCAAAGAAATGCCATGTAACGGTAACTCATTTTACCTTCCCAATGACGACTATAAAAATAGTATAAATTTAACCAAAGCCTTAGAAGGTTTAACAAAAGTATTGTCTAATAAACCGAATTCAGTTAGTGTAAGCCTACCCACCTTTGATGGCAGGTCAGCGCCTGAATGGCTTTCTTTTAAACGTATTTTTATTGATACACAAAAATTGTATTCAGCAGGTGAGAACCTGGCACGCCTTAGTAATGCGTTGAAGGGTGCTGCGCGTGAAGCGGTCTACGTCCTTCTGGTCTCCGCGCGTGACCCTCTACAGGTTATAAGCGCATTAGAAAACAGGTTTGGTTGTCCTGAAAGAATTGTCCTACAGGAAATAAACTCTGTACGTGCTTTACCTAAAGTCAGTACAGAAGGTAAGGATCTAGCCGTGTTTGTGTGTCGCGTACAGAATTGTGTGGAAATTATTCGTCTGTTGGATCAACCAGATTACCTACGCTCTCCAGAGTTATTCAACGCACTTATAGGTAAACTAAGCCCTTTATTACGTGCCAGATGGATAGATTATGCTGTAAGTTACGATTGTCGACAAAGCAAACTTGAATTGCTTGCCGAATTTTTATCTCGAGAGGTACAATTACAAAATAAATTTGGTATATGTGTCGAAACTTATTGCCCCCCGTTAACATTTGGACAACAACCTTGTAGGTCACAAAATTACAGTAGACCTGGGCATGACACGCAAAAGTTTAATAGGATCGGGATAAATAATGTTAACATGCATTCTAAATCTTCTGAAAACACAAAATCGGAAAAATTATGCATATTTTGTAAAAATCAACATGACATTGCCAACTGTGACGACTTTTTATCATTGTCTATGGACAATAGATGGAAGTGGGTAAAATCAAACAAGGTTTGTCATCGTTGTTTACAAAAAAGAGCGCATAGGTTTAAGTTTTGTAAAAATAAATCCTTATGTAGTAAAGAAGGATGTGTATATAAACATCATAAACTTTTACACCGTAGTGATATTAATGTAGTCGCGCATACGGACATCGCCGAGTTAGAACCAACTGTATCTAGCATGCCAATTCAAATGACGGAGACGAGAAGTTCAAGCGAAGAAGCTGTTAAAGAAGAAGCTGCGCACAATGCTTCAACGTTTCAGAGTAATAGAAAGCCTTTTCGTTCTTTATTAAAAATTATTGCTGTGAAAGTTACCGGTCCTACCGCCTCTGTGAACACCTTTGCGCTGCTAGATGACGGTTGCACTACGACACTGATAGATTCGAATATTTCGAAAAGAATCGGTGCTGTAGGGCCTAAAGGCATGGTGAATATTAATTGTATGGGTGGACTATCAAAGATTAGTGAGTTTCACTCGGTAAATTTTTCTATACAAGGTTTGCATTCTTCAGACGCATTTCAAATACATGGTGCACACTCGATTGAAAACTTAGGCGTCAGATGTCAAAGTGTAGTCCGCACTGAAGACTTAAGTATGTATAGTCATCTCTCAGATATTATTGATAGTTTATGTTATGAAAATGCAAAACCTACGATCGTATTAGGTGTTGATAATTACCATTTACTAGTTCCGATTACCGCTAGAGTGGGGACAATTTCGGAACCGATAGCTATTCAAACAGCTTTAGGTTGGGTTGTTTGTGGACCTATTTCAATTGATAGTAATGTTGAGTCACACGAATTAGTCAGTCATAATATTGAAACTAGCGAAAATTGTACTACTGATCAATTGATTAAAGAATACTTCAAGTTAGAGTCAATCGGTATAGCTAAAAATGACTATCGTGGTACTTCTGATACTCATGCATTAAATATTTTAAACCAAACTGTAAAACGGCTTCCAGATGGTCATTTCGAAGCGGGTCTTTTGTGGCGGCCAGGTATTAATAACGTGCCAAATAATTATAAATTAGCATTTCAACGTTTTTTAAGCCTTGAACAAAAAATGAAAAAAGATCACGAATATCGTAAATTATACCGCGAAAACATTCACGCTATGATAAATAAAAGGTATGCAGAGATCTGTGAAGAGCCACCTACTGTATTGTGTGGTACCTTCCTCACTTTGGGGTTACTCATCCCCACAAACCAGGTAAACTGCGTGTGGTACATGACGCCGCGGCTAAGTTTCAAGGTATTAGTTTGAATTCTCTTTTATTACCTGGGCCAGACCTCCTTCAACCATTGTTAGGAATCCTAATGCGTTTTAGAGAGCATCCTATTGCCCTAACGGCAGATATTCGCGAAATGTTTCCACAAGTGAAAATTCGAGAACAGGATCGTGATGCTCAAAGATTTTTGTGGCGAGACGACACCACACAATCAATTAAAGTTTATCGGATGTCATCCATGATTTTTGGAGCATGTTCTAGCCCTTGCACTGCTATTTATGTTAAAAAATTCAATGCTGATGAGTTTCGTGGGGAGCTTCCAGAAGCAGCACATGCGACTATTTACGACACCTACATGGACGATTATATTGGATCGCACGAAAGTGTCGAAAAGGCAGCTCGTTTAGCCGCAGATATTGTGGAATTAAATAAACGAGGTGGTTTTGAGATGCGTGGTTGGGTATCTAATAATATTGCTGCTTTGTCTGCTCTTCCAAAAGACCTCATATCTGAAAAATGTTTTATAAGATATAAACATTCTGTTGAATTGGGAAATCCAAATGAAACTCAGACAATTCGAATTCTAGGCTTAATTTGGCGTGCTTATGATGATGTTATAACATTTAGCACAGGTATTAAAAACGATATTTTACCAAATTGTATAACAAAACGCGACATACTTGCTTCTCTGATGCGTGTCTATGACCCCTTGGGTATTTTGGGTCCAATAGTTTCTACGGGACGTATTATGTTTCAAAATCTGTGGCGTAAAAACTTTAAATGGGATGACAAATTACCTCAAACTGAACTTGATCTTTGGAATATATGGTTCAAAGATCTAAGTTCGTTAGTTAATCTTGAAATTCCTAGATGCTATAGTTTGAATGAGTCGTTGGTAGCTAAGCGTGAGCTTCATGTCTTCTGTGATGCTAGTGAGTTAGCCTACGCAGCCGTGGCGTATTGGCGAATAATTTATGCCGATGGAAGCATGAAGACTGCCCTTATTTCTAGTAAAAGTAGGGTAGCTCCATTAAAACCGACCTCCATCCCTAGATTAGAACTTCAAGGAGCATTAATAGCTAGTAGACTCGCAACTTTCATTATTAAAAGTCACTCATATAAGCCTACAAGGCGAATATTTTGGTGTGACTCGTTAAATGTATTGGGGTGGATTCGAAGCGACGCTAGGTCATATAAACCATTTGTCGCTCATCGTTTAGGCGAAATACTCGAAGCCACACATGCTAACGAATGGCGATGGATTTCTAGCGACTGTAACGTTGCTGATGATGCTACCCGAATCAATCGTCAATCGTTATGTGCATCATCACGTTGGTTTGTTGGTCCTAGTTTTCTATTCACACCAGAAAGTAGTTGGCCATCATCTTCACCAGTAGATATGGCTAGTAGAAACATCAACCATGACTGTGAACTTAAATCTTCATGCGTTGTAAACCTTGTTACTTCATTATCATCTCCCATGCCTCTCGTAGTTAGCTCTGATAGGCTAAGTTCCTGGTTAAGACTTGTAAGAGCGACAGCTAGAGCTCATAAGTTTATTGACCTGTTACGGAGGAGAGGCACAAAAAATATAACTGCAGAAGATTTACATAAAGCAGAAGCACATCTGCTAAGGCAGAGTCAAATAGATTCGTTTGCGAAAGATATAGAGAGTATTAAGAATGGTCAACCGCTTTCCAGAAAAAGCAAGCTCTTGCATCTTAGCCCTACTGTTGGAGAAGATAACCTTCTACGGCTAAAGGGGAGAATTGATCACACACCTCATATTGCTCAAGAAACCAAACGACCGATAATCTTGGATTCAAGAAATAAAACGGTTAAATTGCTTATCGCTCATTATCATGCAAAGGCTGCACATGGAAACACTGAGATGGTAGTCAACGAATTGAGGCAATTTTATTGGATTATTCATCTGCGCAGCGCTGTACGATCCATTTCATTTGAATGCAGAATATGCCGTATGAGAAGAGCACAACCATTCGATCCACCAATGGGCGATCTTCCCCTGGCACGATTAGGGCATCATAAAAGAGCGTTTACTTACGCTGGTTTGGACTATTTTGGCCCAGTACAAGTATCTGTCGGCCGCCGTCGAGAAAAGCGCTATGTTGCACTTTTTACATGTCTTGTAACGAGAGCGGTTCATTTAGAATTGGTGTATAGCCTGAGCACCGACGCTGCCTTGATGGGTCTGCGAAGATTTATTGCTCGAAGGGGAGTTCCTACGGAAATTTGGTCGGACAATGGTACGGCGTTTGTTGGCGTTAGCCGTTTGTTAAGATCGTTGTACGGTGAAGCCATAGAGGAGTTTGCAGCAAATGAAAGAATATCCTGGAAGTTTATACCACCCTCAGCTCCGTTTATGGGTGGAGCATGGGAGAGACTGGTTAGATCCATAAAAACTGCGCTAAAGGTTACTCTCAGAGAACGCAACCCTTCGGACGAAGTTTTAAATACTCTGCTCTTTGAAGCAGAAGCTTTAGTGAACTCTCGCCCTTTAACACACGTTTCATTCGATCCCAGACAGGAAGAAGCGTTGACACCGTTTCACTTCATATTAGGAACTTCTTCCGGAAAGTCAATTCCGACGACTTTAGATGACACAGACTTGGTCAGCCGAAGCAGTTGGAAGAAATCAGTACGACTTGCTGATCACTTTTGGTCAAGATGGCTGAAAGAATATCTGCCTACTTTACTCCCAAGACGTGCACGGGGATCAGTTCCAGAGCTTAAAGTCGGAGACCTTGTAATTATTGTCGATGACCAACTTCCACGAGGAACCTGGCCAAAAGGAAGAGTTATTTCTGTACATCCTGGCCAAGATGGAGTCGTTCGAGTAGCGGATGTACAAACTTCTGCTGGATTATTTCGTCGACCATTGAGAAAGCTGGTGCCTCTCCCCATTTGAAGAAAAATGGGAGAATGTTACGAACTCTTTCGTATTTATTTTTAAATATGTTCTGTTAGTTAGGAAAGTGACGTTTTTGTTTATCTTAGTTACCAATAATACATGTATTTTTCACCATCGTTGACCAGCGTATTATTTCAATATATTCTTACTAAATTCATACAGTCCCTAACAACAATCATGTGGGATTCTGATAATTTCCGAACGTATTCGTGGTTTTGCATAGAGTAGTTGACGAGTGTTTCCCAACGATGTGTAAGCGAGAAATACAGACGATGAATGAAAGAAGAGATTGAGACAGAAGGGCGAGGGATGATCGATTGGGAGCGTGGGTGGAGAGCTGATGCTGGACGAAGGGCAGTAATAATTATCAGTAAACATGCAGTAAGATGTAATATAATAAGGAGATTAAGGTTAAGTTAAAAAGTGAAACAGCTCCACAAATTTTTATATCACATTTATTTGCAGGAAAGACGGAGGTAAAGTTGTTAATAGTGAACATGGTGTATGTTGCGCCTTATAAAAGGATATTTGTTTAATAATCACAAGTTTCCAATGTAATAAATAGGGGAGATTACACCATTGTTGGCATCAAGTGAATGGAAGGAAAAAATATATATTTTTATTCTGGAATCATACAATATTATTATTATCATCGTATGCATGGCTACGAAATAAAGAAAATATTTAAAATAATTTAAATATATTAATAAGTTGCCAATCATTAAAGGCCGGTGGCAACAATGGTATAATTTACCCTGTGTCAATTATAACTTCTTTTTTAATCCAAAAAGCTGGCTGCGCTCGCTACTTACTTCCGGACGGACTTTCGATTTAATATACCTCTGCGATATAACAAAATTAAAATTTTAAAAGAAATTTAATAAAAATTTGTGCAGGCCTTTTGGAGCCTGTATGAGACAAACTTTCAGCTAATTCGTTTAAGTTGGCTTCCTAATTTATGTACAATTACGTCAGCAATTATACAGTATTAACATTATTTGACTTGTAACAACATTAAAGGATTCATCTTAGTTTTAACACTTACAGTAACTCCCGCTGCTTCCAAGTTGAGTGCTTTTGTAAGTGCATAACGGCCAGTTGCCAAAAGGACGGTATCAAAAACATCTTCACTCCTTGAAAAGAAAATCAAGGCACATATTTATATTCAACCATCAGATTGATCACCTAATAGTAGACGCAAACAAAGACAAAAAAAAAACGAAATTTTAGCTAATTAGCAATCGAAAAAAAACCACAAATATCTTATAACATTTAGTTGTCCTAATGACTTTGACATTTGACATTGAAATCAAATAACAATTATAAAAAAAATGGCTTCCATAGTAATATTAAATTGAATTTTATTCATAGCCTAAATTAAATGAAAATTGATTTGTATAAACATGGATTCAAGGTCTTATGCTATGGTGAGAACATGTTTCGCCATATCTAATATTTAATAGCCCAACAAAATTACATGAATCAGGGATCTATCTAGGGCAGTGGTTCCCAAACTTATTTTATATACCGCCCACTTTGAGAATAAATTATTTTTAGTGCCCCCATTTTTTCACCTACTTAAAAAACATTATAACGTCAAATTAAATTAATTGATTATTGAGAGCTACATTAGCGGAGATTAAACATTTATTCTAAACGAGACTTTTACTATAGCCCGCAAGAGTTAACTTGAGACCTAAGCGCAGTAGGTAGTACACAACGGCACTGAGGTCTCGAAGTTAACTCTTATGAGCTACACCTGCCAATACTCTTTTTTTTCTGGGTCTCTTACCGCCCCCTTTTAAGCCTGCAGCGCCCACAAAGGGGCGTTATCGCCCACTTTGGGAACCACTGATCTAGGGTCTATGGAACACTATATTATTATTACATAAATACCAAATGGGAAATTATATATTTTTTATTTTAGACGCAAAAAATATTTTTTTATTTTTGGCCCCAAAAACAAGTTAAAAATAACTCACTGTGTTTGCGTTTCGGTGTTCAGCCATCTCGCTTTGAGCTGACCGGACTCTAACTTCTCCACTGAAAGTGGTATACACTTGTGCTGGAACACGACACCCTTCTGTTCCATCTCATTCGTCACTGTTGCAGCCATCTGCTGGTCGAACCCGCGCAAGGGCACCGAACGGACCAGCACAGTCGCGTGGTAGCCTAAGGAGTTCAGGAAACCGGCACATTCAAGACCAATATCTGTATTAAAAGTGAATTAAGGAATTTTATTGAAGAATATTAGGTTAGGGCCCTATTAAAAAAGCCCTGGGACCTTACTGTTTAACAGAATAGGTTCTCTTTGTATAGAGTTGCCACCCATCCTGTTTTCCCGGGACATGTCCTGAATAGTTTTTAAGCAGCGTCCTGTGTTTTTAAAACGCCCTAATAAGGTCATGTTTTAAAATTTTCGCGCCACTTTTACAATTCTTACGATACAGGCTCGCGAGTGTCGAATTTCTAACTATTATTCTATTAAATACTTTTATTATGAGATTATAATCATTAATTGAATTTCATTTAACCTATTTTCGCTACATATTAATAATTAATTTAACTATTGCAGCTCTATTACTGGGTCCTGTTTTTAAACTGAATTGTCCTGATATTTCAAACTTCAAATCCTAGTTTTTTAAATTTGTTGTAGGCAACCCTATTTTTATATCTTGGCTAGGAAGCATGCACCACGTAGCAATTTTCTCATTCTATTTGTTTAACACTAATGCCACTTAGCAGAGGACTGTTACAATTAGCATGTGCTGAATGTGAAGGAAAACATCGAGATAACCGATGTGTTCATTCCGTCGGTCTGCCTTAGCCAAACATGGCTGGTATACTGTCCATGCCCTCTAAAAATAGGGAAGCTCGCGCCAAGCAGTTAGATACTCATTGCCAGGTATTATTTCATTTTTCCTTACAATATACCAACTCTATAAGAACTAACAAGAATACCCATGATGTTATAATAAATGACTTTTATATTTATGTTTATTACATACATACGCTACATACTATTACTAACTATACCTATATTAAAATCCAGTAAAGTTGTTTAACTCCATATAGAATAATATCCATTGAAGGTTGTGTTAGCTTTCATCCAGCAACATTCTACATTTCTTTTATCAGTAAATATCAGCCTGTGTTTGACGGCTGGTAACTCTATTTTTATTTTAAAAAGAGGGTAGAACAACAATACAATGGAATCGATACTGCGAGTTACATTTTTGGCATTGGTGGTTCGACTTGTAAACCTAAAAGAGCTGTCCTGTTTTAAAACGCTTAATAGGATATAATTACTATTCAATAAGACTGTAAAAGGAGATATAATAGAGAATAGTTGACTCAGTTGTGGTAACTAAATTGTGAACTGCTTATCAAAATGTAAGTAAAAGCCATGCTAACTGTTTTGTTACATATTATGTTAAAGGAAATAGATGATTATGTTCGTAAATCTTGAATAGTTGTTTTTCTATTGCGAACCCATTAAACTTAGAACTGTGGCTAACAGTTCAGAAATGGGATCGTAAGAGAATTTTCTTAATTCTTTTTCCATGTCCACAACGATATTACAAAATAACGAAATCAGCATTGAATGTAGACGAGTATTTTGTTTATATACCCATATTATTTAATTTTATGAGATGTAAATGATTCTTTATTCCTTCACGGGGTAGTCGAAAAACAAATGTTTTTTTTTCCTTCTCTTTCTCTTGTATTTTCAAACAACTTACGCGAAAATTTGGTTACTTTCGTGTTTTTTTTGTATATTTTTTTCTTTTTTTTTCTTCAATGCAACTACCGTCATTTAAGATAAAAGTGAGTGTAAGTTATTTCTTTATGTAGATGCATTATGAATACCCATTTAATATTTATTGTCTCGTTATCAGTTTTAATTAGTAGTATTATTCCCTGATTGACGGCCTATGATTGAGTGGGCTAAACCTTAGCGGGCCGACTTCGCAGCAGCGTAGAGGCTCTAGGCTCGTTTCCTGTCATGGTAAATTTCATAAAGGAACTTTCCGATGGTTACTACGGTCTGGGTGTCTGGGATCGGCAGCAGAGTGGTCCGTTGTACATTACACAAACACGACTTCATTGGTTGGGGATGTACCATGTGTATTTGTCAGCTGATTTTATTAATTTTGTTATTACACGTCTATATTCATTAACTATCTTTTATATTTTCTTAATGTGTTAAGAAATACATACATAAATACCCACTAGCACTCTTGATAAAACTATAAAATCGTTTGTGTGCCACATCCAGCCTAATGACATTTGATAGAAAAGGGGTCAATTATGTAGTCAAAACGTTTACTTTGAGCTTTAATTTTGAGATTTTCTCTAAGATACTGCTCCATTTATTACATTATAAATGCACTGGGATGTGACTTACTATTATTAATTATAATCATTATTAGAGTTATATTAAAACCAATGAGATATTAATTTACTATGTTGTAATAAAATACTTTGAGAATATGAACTTAGCTTCTCGATTGTAAGTTTCAGATAAACCTATTGGATTGAAGGAGAAGAATTGTCACTTAATATGGACAAGAATGTTGAACCCCGGATAGAAAGCTGGAGTGCGCCCAGGTCAGAAGGAGGAAGTGAGCCCAGGTTAGAGGGCGGAAGTGAGCCCAGGTTAGAGGGCGAAAGTGAGCCCAGGTTAGAGGGCACAAGTAAGCCCAGGTTAGAGGGCAGGGGTAAGCTCATGTTAGAGAGCTGTGGTGAGCCCAGGTTAGAGGGCAGGGGTGAGCCCAGGTTAGAGGGCAGGGGTGAGCCCAGGTTAGAGGGCAGGGGTGAGCTCATGTTAGAGAGCTGGGGTGAGCCCAGGTTAGAGGGCAGGGGTGAGCCCAGGTTAGAGGGCAGGGGTAAGCCCAGGTTAGAGGGCAGGGGTGAGCTCAGGTTAGAGAGCTGGGGTGAGCCCAGGTTAGAGGGCAGGGGTGAGCCCAGGTTAGAGGGCAGGGGTGAGCCCAGGTTAGAGGGCCAAAGACGGAGTGTGGGACATCAAGACAAGGTACTGGATGGCTTAGTGACAAGGAGTAGAGAGCAAGAGAGGCGGCTCTCTAGGAACCGGAAACGGCGGAATGATAATGATAATACGGACTCGGATGGCTCGTCACTCAGTAGATTGACTGGTAGGCGATCTAGGGAATACAGGAAAGATCGACGGAGGAAGAGAAGGTACTCGAGGAGTGTAGATGATAGTAGTGATAGTTCGTGCAATCGTAAGTCAACCCGATTTTGTAAATCTGATAGATATAAGGAATCTGGAACTAATGATATTTTAAATAAATTTTTGTCAATTTTAAACGATGTCAAGAGTTCGGAGAAGCCCAAGCTATCGTTTAATAATAATGTTATACCCGAATTTGATCCCCTAAGTAAAGAACAATCTATGTTGGTATGGATCACTAAAGTAGAAGAATGTGCGGAAATACATGGTTGGTCTGAGAAAGAAATTATTCATTATGCACTTCCAAAACTTGCGGGAGTAGCAAAAACTTGGTATCAAGGCTTACCTACACTTTTGCATACTTGGGGTGAGTGGAAAAAAAATTAATTGATTCGTTTCCCTGTCGCGAGGACTACGCCGAACTCTTGACCGAAATGTTATCGAAACGTGTTAAATACGGCGAGTCATTGGAACACTATTATTACACGAAGCTTAACTTATTATACAGGTGTAAAATCTATGGCAAACGCGCAGTAGACTACATTTTGCATGGAGTCGATGATCGTGCTATTAGGGTAGGAGCCCAAGCGGCTTAGTTTGATGAACCAGAACGAATTTTAAAATACTTTCGGACGGTAAAGGTAGGGCAAAGTAGGGAAAGACATGATGGCAACGTCAAAATCGGGGGCGATCGCAAAAATTTTAATAACATAACAAATCGATTTCAAAACTCTAGATTTGGTACGATGAATTCGAATATACGGTGTTTCAATTGTGGTGAGTTCGGTCACCCTAGTTTTAGGTGTGAAAAACCTATTATCAAATGTACGATGTGTGAAAGAATGGGGCATCAAGCCGCTAACTGTTACAAATTTAAGGCTAACCAAGCTAAAACTGAGACTCAGTCGAAGGATAAAATTGAATAACAAGTGTCAGAATTAAGCACGTCTGATAGGTCTATAGATAAATACATATTTGACATTAAAATAAATGGGAAAGTAGTACAGTGCCACGTGGATCTAGGAAGTCAATGTTCATTAATTAAAATAAGTAAAGCTAAGGAACTAGGATTTAGTATTAAGTGTCCTACCAATCTCCCCGCGCTTAGAGGCATAGGTGCAAACTTAACTACCCCCATAGGTTTGGTAACTACCGATGTTGAAGTTCAGGGCATTAGTGAGGTTATAGACATTTATGTAGTTGAGGATTATGTACTAAACTATCCTGCTCTTCTCGGGCATTCATTTACTGAAATACCTAATCTCACAATCACTAAAACACCCACTAAATTAATTTTCAGAAAGGGCGACCCTAGTAAATTACACCTGGAATGCAACGATAATTTCTGTATCCCCAAATTGTCGTTGTGCATTATACCCGTGAAATCAGAAGTACCTTTTAATGGGAACGTTTCCGTACGTGGTTCTGTCAGGGCCTTAGAAGGAAACTACTATTATCTTCTATCAGGTGAATACAATATTAAAACCGGGATCGGTTCATTACTCGCGTATAATATGTCTGAACATGATATAACCATAACGAAAGATTCGTTATTAACTCGTGCTGTTAAAAACGATTGTATCAGTTCAATTACAGTTAACTGTTGCCAAATGTCACTCGATTCTCTTGACTCGGATGAGCCAATTAAAAGCGGTGAAACATTAAATCATAAAGATCGTCTAAAATTACAAGAACTACTGCACAAGTATAAAGGCTGTTTCGCAAAAGGCTTAAAGGAACTTGGCTTCACTCAAGTCACAGAGATGGTTATTGAATTAGAAGATAATGAACCGGTAGTATATAGGCCATACCGCTTATCACTTTCGGAAAGAAAGTTGGTAAACGATATGGTACAAGAAATGATAGACAGCGGTATAGTTAGGGAATCTTCATCAGCTTATGCAAGTCCTATTGTCCTAGTTCAGAAAAAGACCGGGGAAAAGCGCCTGTGCGTTGATTATCGAGCTCTTAATAGGAAGACAAAAAAAGAACACTACCCCCTCCCACGTATAGAGGACCAACTAGACCAACTGGCAGGCAATCAATTGGGAATTTGAAAAAAAAAAAATATTGATTTTTTTTATGTATTTTAAAACTTTATTATTAATAATATTGATATTTAATGCAAAAACTTCAAAAAAAATTTTTTCAATTAATTATGAACAATTAAAAATCGATGAAATTTAAATAAAAATCACGTGACTATAAGCGCGCCATGATTGGTCACCATAGTTGTGACGTCATAATGTTATAGCTATTTAATAGCAGTACAGCGTTTACGGCTATTACACGTGACTAGACAATAATATTAAAAATTTATTGCTAAAATACGAATTGTTAGTTGGTTCCGATTAGCTATGTGTGATAAAGGATTTATTAAGGCAAAGTCTGATAACATTCCTGATGTTGATATATTTATGATCACCGATTTTTTAAAAAATGACGTTCGGTTTAATTCTGCTGAAGTTCGAGGTGCCAAGGCATGAAGGTAATTCTGTTAAAAAATAATATAATAAATGAAAATATTTAAGTATTTATTCTCCATTACATTAAATATAATTATTTATTTCATAAATTGTAGAGCATCGCGTGAGAGTTACGGCGACAAAACTATAGGTTATGTTCAACTAAGTATAATATAATATAATATAATATAAATATATCAAATTGAATCCCAATCATTAGATAAAGATACATAAATTTATTATTTAAGCACTTTAAATTATCAATAAAAAAAAATTTTAATGCTATGATTATAAAGGTTTTGGAGTCCAGTTAAAAAAATTTATTTACTGAACTTTACTTAAATATATAATAATTATTTAATTTGTATACTTAGATAAATAATAATAAATAAAAATGGTATTAAGAAATACTTACATCGAAATGATCTTCACAACAAAAAAAAATCGATTTTGTTTGGGGATTATCACGGTGCACTGCTTGAAACCATTTATTTCGACGTTTGACATCTTGGGGAACATTTAAAAACGTTTTATCAGGAGTTGCCTTTGTAGTATTCGTACATAATGGTACAAAACAAGAACGATAACTTTTGAGGTTCGACATTTTTGATATAAATTTAAATATTTAATAATGACAACAAAATGAAATAGATCAAAACACTGTATTTATTATTTTTCTATCAACTGCAATGAGTGAAAACTAACATTATGACGTCACACGCGCTCGGGTTTTGTTCGGGAGTTGTCGGCGTGTCTTCGGTACTGGATTCAAAAATTAATTTTTATTTTGAAATAACTTTTGAATTATTGCAAAAAAATAAATAAAAAAATAGTTTTGTTATAAAACTAATATATAATCTTTCCATTTATCACAAAAAAATTTTTTTTCCAAAAACCCAATTATTCACCTCACTTGACTTAGCATCTGGTTATTATCAAATCCCTATTTGCGAAGAGTCCCGTCACAAAACTGCCTTCGTCACTCCGGATGGACAGTTTGAATACAACCGCATGCCATTTGGTCTAGTCAATGCACCTTCAGTCTTTCAGAGAACAATTAATAAAATTCGTCACTCCGGATGGACAGTTTGAATACAACCGCATGCCATTTGGTCTAGTCAATGCACCTTCAGTCTTTCAGAGAACAATTAATAAAATTCTCCATGACGCTAAAGTTAAATACGCGATAGTTTATATGGATGATATTCTTATCCCTTCTAAAGATGTAACTGAAGGTTTAAGCCGATTAGAAGAAGTTTTAGGGCTACTTAAACAAGGAGGTTTAACACTGAGACTTAGTAAATGTAACTTTTTTCTAAGTACCGTAGATTTTCTAGGATTTGAAGTAAATCATGCTGGTATTCGACCAGGTTCTAGGAAAACCGAAGCGATCTCTAAATTCCCAACGCCTAAAAATATACACGAAGTTAGACAGTTTTTAGGTTTATCTGGATTCTTTAGACGTTTTATTAAAGATTATGCTATAATAACGTCCCCGTTAACGAATCTGTTAAAAAAAAACTCATTAGACATGGGGTAGTAAAGAGGAGGAATCAATCAATTTAATCAAAACCATGCTCACACAACGCCCATTATTAGCCTTAGACGACCCACAAGCTGTAACACAACTACACACCGATGCGTGCAAAGAATGGTCTTGCAGGCATTCTCCTACAAAGCAACTCTGCAGGAGTGTTTCATCCAATATCATACTTCAGCCGTAAAACCTCACCGGACGAACAAAAATTGCACTCATATGAGCTCGAGACCTTGGCCGTTGTAGCATCTTTGAATAGGTTTAGGGTGTACTTACTAGGGATTCCATTCACGATTTATAGTGATTGTAGCGCCTTAAGATCCACATTCTTAAAGCGTGATCTGATTCCGCGAGTTGCACGGTGGTGGGTTCAGTTGCAAGAGTTTGATTGTACCATTGAATACCGTCCCGGATCCCGAATGACTCATGTTGATGCACTTAGTCGTAGTCTGGTTACTCCTCCCGTTACCGAAAAACACGTATTGGATATTTTAAGTATTGAAAATTCCGATGAAGACTGGATTACCACCGTGCAGAGCGCGGATGAAGAAGTACAACGTATTAAAAATATTTTAGAGGATAAGATGGCAGAAATAATTAATGATGTTCATAAAAATTATAAAATTAAAAATGGACGCGTGTATCGTAATGTGGGGGATGATATTAGGTGGTTGGTTCCAAAAGGTGTATGTTGGCAAATATTGAAAAAAAACTATGATGACATAGGGCATTATGGATTTGATAAGACACTACAGCGCATAAAGCAGCGCTATTGGTTTCCAAAAATGCGTCGCTTTACAAAAAAATATGTACAGTCTTGTCTCGAATGCGCACATTACAAAACACCCGGTGGCAAGAGAGAAGGTGAGTTACACCCAATAGAAAAAGTAAGCACCCCCTTCCATACTGTACACGCTGACCATTTGGGCCCGTTTATTAAAAGCAAGAAAGGGAATTGCTATATATTCGTTTTGGTAGATAGTTTTACAAAATTTGTCAATGTAACCGCCGTCAAAAATACCAAGACTCTTACTAGTATACGTGTACTGAAAGAACACATAAGTTATTTCGGTGTTCCTACTCGGTTAATAACTGATAAGGGGACAAGTTTCACTAGTAAGGCATTTAAAGAATTTACCGAACAATACGGGATAAAACATATTACTAATGCCGTTGCGACGCCTAGGGCAAACGGGCAAGTGGAGCGGTTTAACAGAACCATTCTAGATGCTCTTTCGACTTGCACTCATAATAAAGATGACAAATCCTGGGACGATTATATTTACGATATTCAAGTAGGCATCAATACCACTGTACATAAAACTACTCAAAAAAGTCCGTCTGAACTATTATTTGGATTTAATGTAACTAGTAGGTCGGAAGGTATTTTGAGCCCCATTATACGCGATACAACGAATGTGATTAGCTCTGACAATTTAAATAACGTAAGAGATGAAGCGAGTAGTAATATAAAGACTCAACAGTTAAAAGATATAGAGCGGTTTAACAGTCGTAGGAAATCAGGGAAGACGTATAAGGTTGGTGATTTAGTTCGTATTGAAAGACAAGTCCCTCATGATGGGAAATCTCAAAAATTAGTTATTAAATTTCAAGTTCCGTATCGTGTAATGAAAGTGCTTCCAAATGATAGGTATGTGGTTGAAGATACGCCAATGACACGTAAACAGGGCCGTCGATATGAAGCCGTAGTAGCATTAGACAAAATGCAACCATGGTTATCATTTTCTAGAGACTTTGAAAGCAGTGACAATGATGTAGGTAACGACAGTGGAAATGAATTGGATTTCATAAAAGAATAGAATAAATCTAGATACTTGTTTTATTAGTAACGGCGTGTTATATCAGGATATTTACCGTATAAATAATTGTTGATTATTAAAAATATTATAAATAATTGATGTTATAATTCTTTATGCTATAGTCTTACTTATTGTTACTTATTAAATTAATCTGTCTTATACCGATAATCAGTCATTGTTTTGTGTACATGTTAGCATACATTGTTTCTGTGTCTCAATTGTATTCCTAAACACTACTTTTTATTTATATGTGAAAACCGCGAGGACGCGCTTTAAACAGGATGGCCGAGCTGTTAGCTTTCATCCAACAACATTCTACATTTCTTTTATCAGTAAATATCAGCCTGTGTTTGACGGCTGGTAACTCTATTTTTATTTTAAAAAGAGGGTAGAACAACAATACAATGGAATCGATACTGCGAGTTACATTTTTGGCATTGGTGGTTCGACTTGTAAACCTAAAAGAGCTGTCCTGTTTTAAAACGCTTAATAGGATATAATTACTATTCAATAAGACTGTAAAAGGAGATATAATAGAGAATAGTTGACTCAGTTGTGGTAACTAAATTGTGAACTGCTTATCAAAATGTAAGTAAAAGCCATGCTAACTGTTTTGTTACATATTATGTTAAAGGAAATAGATGATTATGTTCGTAAATCTTGAATAGTTGTTTTTCTATTGCGAACCCATTAAACTTAGAACTGTGGCTAACAGTTGTAACAAAATCAAAAATAATATTACACATCTATCTATACATATAATAAAATTGTAGAGATCGAATTTCTATACAATGAAAAAAAAATGCTAAAAACCTAATCAGACGGATGTAAAAAGTAAAATAGAACTAATTTCTGTGCCTGTTTGTACCGGCTAATCTCCGAAACGACTGGACCGATTTAAATGAAATTTTGTATGGTGGTAGCTTATATTCCTGGTCAACATATAGGATACTTTTGATCCCGAAAAATTAAAGAGTTCCCGTGAGGTAGTTAAGAAACCACACCACGCGGACGAAGTCCTGGGCTGAATTCTAGTAATTATATAACAGCCCATAAATGTCCCACTGCTGGGCCTCGAGCCGCCCACTATAGGGGAACGGACAGTATACCCGCCACGCTTGTCTAAGGCGGCTTGGCAGGTTTGACCCATCGGATATCTCGATGCAGATTAGCATATAGTAATTGTAATTAATTACGAGTAAGTAAAGTTACAAAAAATTGTCCTTAATTGTAAATAGCTCTTTATAGTTATTAGTAATTTATTAATGTAACTGTGAATTTTATCAATACGATGTGAAGACCTTCATTTCAATTGAAAGTTGAGTCATCAAATCACATCAGTTGATAGGGAATAATTACCAATATAATCTTTGTTTATTGTTTCATAACAATGTTAAGTGCAAAACAGCTATACTTTTATTTATACTAATGCTAGAATAAAGATTAATTTTCGAGTATATTCTAACTACTATAACTCGAAATGACAATGTTTATAATTTTTTATGCTTAATAAAATTAATTTACAGTTTGTTATAAGATGTTTTTGTTTTGTCCTCAGGATTACAGAAGGTAAATTTACAATCAAATATCGATTCATGCCTTTTTTATTTTAAATTTTATAACACCTGTCACTTTACTCTACGCACCATTGTCAAAATCAATGCCTATGCGTTGGCGCCATTTAGACCAAAAATAGAAGTACGCGTGTGCTCTAAAAGAATATATAATGTAATATTATTGCTAAATAGAATTAATTGACTACATGTCCTTTTGTATTCGCTCATTAGCATCATTAGCCAGGAGTTGCGAATTCTTTTCATTTGTGAAGTACAAAACGACGTCCTGATGGAGAAAGGGTGTAGTTGGACTACGATACGGGCGTGACATGTGTACATTCGGGAATCTAATAGTGATGGACTTTGCGCGATTTATTGAATTACGACCTTCTGCATTATGTTTGGATTTGTTGTGTTCGGTTATATGTGTACCTGTGATATACGTGTTTGTATAGTTCTAATAAACACTATAATAATTCTAACGGCATTTTAATTCGAGTCCCGTTACTCGTTCCATATAGTATTTTAAATGGTGTAAAATACGGATTTATATTCATGACGATATCAAAGTGAAATTTTAATTCAGTGTAGTTTTGAATTTCAAAAAGGATACATCCAGCTCCAACGACTAGCGTCTTCCCTGGGGGGTGGCTCAAACTGAAGATATCATCACTGCTGATACAGTACTCTAAAGCACCAGGGATATCTGGGTAAACCGGTCTCCCACCAACCGCTATAACCACATTCTTGGCGGTGATTTCTTTCTTCGAGCCGTTCTTCATCGTTGCTATTATCGTGTGTTGATCTTTAAACTCTCCCAAGCCGTTGATGTACTCGATTTTCTTGTCTCGCAGGTCAACTCTGGTGACCCAGTTGACAGATTTGACATGGTCTTGCACTGCTTGCGTGAGGGCGGGCCAGCTTATCTGGATTTGTTCTTTTGAAGGTATTTGCCAGCCGTATGCTGCTGCTTCCTGTAATACGAGTTAGGGAGGTTCTAGGCTAATAGTTATTTCTATTTATACGTAGGTACTATTTAAAATCTAAAGACTTTCAGGCACAACATAGCAAAAAGACGTTTATCCTGCATTGTATTTCGTACATAATTATAGTATACTAGCTGCGCCCGCGGTTTCACATTATATTATGTATAATTCACACTTTATCTTTATCAATTATAGCCTGTGTGTTATTCTGATATTGTGTAAGCTATATTACTGTAAAGTTTCATCAAAATTCATTCAGTAGTTTTTGCGTGAAAGAGTAACAAACATACATATATTCTTACAAACTTTCGCGTTTTAAATATTTATAGGAATAGAATTGGATTATCGCGATTATCGCGCGGTTCTCGCGAACGTTTACAGTGCGGGCGATAACGATGTGGAGAGATTTAACTAACGCGGTTTTCCCTCTGCCCTATGGCAAAGGATTCTTTAAGGCTTAAAAAAAATCTAAGAGCTGGGAAACGCGTTAGTATGTAATGCTCCTGGCGTTACAAAGGTTCATGATTAGTAACGGTAACCACTTTCCATCAAGTGGGCCGTCTGCCTGTGTCAGGCAATAAAAAACGTACTAATATATAAAGATCCTATATGTCATAAATTTAATGAATCTTATGTATTTGTGAAATTAAAATGAAGGGACGGTTAATTTTATATCTTATAGTTTAGCGCTGCGCCGGGTTAACTTATCGTTCTTTGTTTATAAGACTGCTACAGTTATTATATTACATTTTATGTATTTGCGCACAGAAGATTCACTTCATTTTATTTAATTTATATACATCGTTATTATAAAAATAAATTACAAACTGACAAAAAAAATGGTCTAAATGACAAAAAGGTCAAAATGATCAATAGGCCAAATACATAGCCAAAATGGCCAAAATGACCAAATAGGCCAAAATGACCAAATTGGCCAAAATGACCAAAAAGGCCAAAATGACCAAATAGGCCAAAATGACCAAATAGGCCAAAATGACCAAAAAGGTCAAAATGATCAAAAAGGCCAAAATTACCAAATAGGAAAAATTACCAAATAGGCCAAAATGACCAAATAGGCCAAAATGACTAAAAAGGTCAAAATGATCAAAAAGGCCAAAATGACCAAATAGGCCAAAATGACCAAAAAGAAAAAAATACCAAATAGGCCAAAATGACCAAAAAGGCCAAAATGACCAAAAAGTTCAAAATGATCGAATAGGCCAAAATGATCAAAAAGGCCAAAATGACCAAATAGGCCCAAATGACCAAATAGGCCAAAATGACCAAATAGGCCAAAATGACCAAAAAGTTCAAAATGATCGAATAGGCCAAAATGACCAAAAAGGCCAAAATGACCAAATAGGCCAAAATGACCAAATAGGCCCAAATGACCAAATAGGCCAAAATGACCAAATAGGCCAAAATGACCAAAAAGGTCAAAATGATCAAAAAGGCCAAAATGACCAAATAGGCCAAAATGACCAAAAAGGAAAAATTACCAAATAGGCCAAAATGACTAAAAAGGTCAAAATGATCAAAAAGGCCAAAATAACCAAATAGGCCAAAATGACCAAAAAGGAAAAAATACCAAATAGGCCAAAATGACCAAAAAGGCCAAAATGAAAACTACCCCTTGTCCATCCTCAGTATTTAATTCACATACGTACCGAAATTCAGCCAAATCGGTCCAGTAGTTATTCCGTAAAAGCATAACAAACAAACAGACAAATATCATGTTATCCCGGAAACTATCCCACTTTTCGGGATAAAAAGTATCCTATGTTCATCCTCGGTATCGAAAATATATATATACTGAGTTTCAGCCAAATCGGTCCAGTAGTTTTTACGTGAAAACGGAACAGACAGACAGACAGACAGACAGACAGACAGACAGACAGACAGACAGACAGACAGACAGACAGACAGACAGAGTTACTTTCGCATTTATAATATTAATAGGGATTAAGTGGCTTTTAGCAAACCTACTATAATTACTTACAACAATTGAGAAATAATATTATCTTATCATTAGAAACATTAACATAAACTTTAACCTACTAAGCAGATTTCTCTGAATTTATGACGGCATAATTTTGTATATTCGTACAAAATCTGCCGCGACGTTTTATAAGATTACACCATGGCTACGTTCTATTTTGCCCGTTCCACTTGTTTGCAGGCGTGACAATCAAACTCAAGTGGAACGGATTATGTAGTGTTGATGTCATTAACGATGAAAGACACAAATGTAATTGGTTGCTGTATAGTTGATTTGAAAATCGCGCCCTTGACGACGTGTAACGGCTGAAGGAGCATCTTGAGCGTTGTGAACTATAAAAGGAACGTTCTCTATGATATTTAGATATAAGTAATTCAGTGCATAATTTTCAGTCTCCTTGTGTAAAACTTTTCTGTATGCCCTCATTTGTAGGTTAAAATCCAGATTTTAGTTTTGTGAATTTATGAATATAGTATTGTGTTTTTGCATCAATAAGTAAATAAAAAGAGTCTCATTTTATTTGACTGCCATCTATCGTTAGGGCGTTCCACTAGTAGCTCACAGTGCCCAAAATGCTCCGTCAGCCGTTCCACAGGCGAGCGCGGTCGTTGTGGTCGTGGCGAATACGTCACTAATGACGTCAACATTTTCGATGAGACGACGCTCACAACGACCCACATCAAGAGTTGGGTCGAATTACCGTTCTACTTGGGATGACGATTGTAACGCTGGCAAGCAAGTGGAATGGGCAAAATCGCAGTCGTGAACGCGGGTCGTTGTGAGTTCCTCATGGAACGTAGCCCCTGTTATGTGTTGTAGTTGATGTCATTATTAAGGTAACACAAAACTCAGTTGGCAATAATATATATATTTCACAAACTTTACAGTGTAATAATAGAAACAGTTCCTGATATACTCATCCGAATCGAACATCTAAAATGGGATTGGACAGGACACATGTTACGGTGCAGAGCGAACAATTGGAGCCAACAGGTCACGTTATGGTATCCGAGGGATGATGCAAGATTACGGAAACGTCCGCTAAGAAGATGGGGAGATGATATTCGCCTCGTATTGGACAAGTCCCGGCAGACAGAGAGCAATGGAATCAGTTGGAGGTAGCCTATGTCAAGCGACATACCGAGCTAAGAGACATTTTATAAAGCATGAGACTAAACAAAGAGGAACTAGCTCGAAACAAAAGGCTACATCATCATCAATAGAAACCTATCTGGCACTGCAGATTTGAACAGCGCTAAACTTGGATTATTCTCAGAATAATTTTCTATTGCCCATGGGAATATTATGGCAATACATATAAAATTTCTTTTAGTAATTTTTAAAACCATAAGCTGGCAAGTTTAGCCCATATGTACACTGTAACCACTTCTAGCAGAATGCTTAGACAATACTGCTTACCATTCAATCAGAAAGACACACAAGGTAGCTTTTTATTTTGTATGATATTTTTTTATATTGCTGAAGCACTGCAGATATGCTGATGGCGCAATTGTTATGGAAACTGGTTACCGTCGACTATGGACATTACGTTTGAATAATGCTCTAATGCTCTCGCGCTTCCTCATACAGCGGAACTCTAAGCGAGCCTGGGAGGATGTTGGGCCCGTCAAATTTGTCTGGCGATGATTTTAATATATATAATAATTCAGCCTTCCAAAAGTGACGTAAGTTCCCACTTTTTTTTAAACGTCTGTCAAAAGTTATGGCTCACATGAAGTGTCTGGCAACTATATGTATATCTTTGTTTATAACAATATCATATATGACATTATGTAAAAATTAGCCTTGCTACTTTGACGTAAATTAGCATGTTTTTTCCCACATTTGATACCTGCAACCTGAAAAACGACCCGCTTTCAGCTTAGCGAGTATCCATTCATTTCTAAGTTCTTGTTAAACTACCGGTCCTAAACTAAAACATTTTTCCTAAAATCACGAAGTTTGGAATGACTGGGATCTTGAAATATATTATTATAATTAAAAAAATCATTGTTGAGCGTAAGGCCTTAGGTTCGCGTTAGATACCTATGTCACCTGATGTAAAGTGACTTGACATGGAGTTGAGATACATCATCCAAGAGGGACATACATAAATGGACTTACATAAAAATAAAGAAATTTCAAGTAGAACAGATAGAACATTGCTTGTTAACATTGAACAAAAAGTACTTAGAAGTGACAAGTCGTGATAATAATTTGATTGGATAATCTCATTTGAATGCCGTTGGATTTAGACTAGTGTTGCCACCATTTTTTTTTTGAAGAAAATAAAGTATTTTTGTTTTTAGGCTGTAAAAATATATACTTTTGAAAAAATTCTGGGGAAAAAAACAGTACATATTGATTTTTCATTATTTTTTTATTTAATATTGAATTTTCCATTACTACTTTTTGTTTGGTTAAAACTTTTTTGTTTCAAAATAACCATAAAATCCGAACAAAAAGCGTGACAGTTGAATTAAAGAATAATATATAGTACATACATAATATATCGTATCTTACTATATTAATTTTCTATAATATGTATTATAATTGGCTTAAATACAGAGTGCGGTTGGGAAATACAGTTTTTTTACTAAATGTGTTGCTGGTGAGGATCTTGCTGCTCAATTTTGTGTACAGAGAAAAACAAGTAAGTAGATTAAAATTTTAACTTATATGTATGACCTTTGAAAAATATTCTTTAAGGAAAATTAGTTTAAATACAAAATTTATTTATTTTAATAGGACATGAATCTACATTAACGTAAATGAAGACGCGAATGTAGTATAACATACATACACATACATAACTTCACGCCAGGTCCCTTGCGGGGTAGGCACGGAAAACAGAGCGCCATTCAGGCTTATTCTTACACACCTCACTTGCTTCTTTGACATTCATAGCTCTTGTCATGCACGCTCGTCTGTTCTTAAGGCTCCTGACATCACCTTCTGCTAATACAAGATCAATTTGATCATGGAAGGTGTCGTGCCTTCCGCGACTTCTGCATCCATCCACTTTTGCATGGTATATCTGTTTAGTCATTCTTTCATCATACATTCTTTCCACATTCCCGAACCACCGAAGCTTCCTTTCCTTGCCTACACCCCGACACTATCTTTCAGACCAACTCTCTTTCTTACTACGGTATTATGAACGCGGTCCGCGAGCGTCACTGCAGATTTTGCGCAGTGCTCGCAGCTCGACCGCCTTTACTCTACTTTCATGCTCTCTCTTCCATACCCAACTCTCGCTTTCATACATGAGCGTAGGTACCAGCACCGCGTTGTGTATGGCAACCTGGGTCTTCTGGCTGAGGTTTTAGCGCTTAGAAGTAAAATGTAGTATGAATAGATATTAAACAGATTTAGATCAATATCAAATATAAGAATATGAACAAGAGAGGACATATGACATTATAGGAGATAAAATAGATGTATGAATGTAAAATAGCAAGCAACAAAATACTGCAACAAATAAGAGCCTTACTTATAATCGTTTCTTAAATCTAAATGAAACTGCTCAGCAACTGATTAATGAAAATCTCACCTAAACTCCTATTTTAGTCTAATATTTTGGGTACAACCTACGTTAATCATTCAAATTTCGTTTATCTGTGCTCCTCTTCGGTAAGCAACAGGTAATACACGATTATACATACAATACATACATAACTTCACGCCAGGTCCCTTGCGGGGTAGGCACGAACGACACAGCGCCATTAAGGATTATTCTTACACACCAAAAAGAAAAGACATATTCATTGATTGGAGACTGATTCTGATTTTCTTCTTAAGAGATGCCTAATCGTTTCTAAACGAGATTACTATAATGCCGTAAGTATAAAATGTAATAATTTGGAAATAAGACACTAGCATAAGATTGTATTAGACGTAAGTACCAATGTATACTTTTTAATAAATAAAAAACAAAAAAAAATATATAAATATATAGAGAAAAAAATATTCACAGGCCGGACAATCAAGTTCGTCCGGAGAAACTTAAAAAAAAAACGAAGACGCGGGCTATAATAAATAACTAATATGAGCTAAACCTAAAGCCCAACACAGACGTAGCTATAATATATATTAATATATCGAGATATAAATTATAGTATAGCAAGCTACCACACACGGAAGCTATACTATAATATATATTTTACCCTCACTCGGTCTGCGGTCGTCCTTGCCAAAATATACTGAGATATTAATGTCGACATATTTTTGTGATGTCATAGAAATATATATTATAGCTGCCGCACACGCAGCCACTCGAAAATTTATATGGCAAATATGTCGTAATATGCCTTGCTATGATTCATATTAATATTTATTATAGCTACGTTTGTGACGGGCTTTAAGCTTCCGTGTGTGCTATTGATTTTTTCAACACTGACTTTTATATTGCCTGATGAATTTTATGGCGTCGGTATCGACCTTGAAGCCACTTAGGTCGTGGCATAGAGGTCGTCTTTAATAACACCAGTTGCGTTGCTATACCGTTAAAACCCAATACACTGTTAAGTTTAGACTGGCTTTGATTTTATATTTAATCAAATGCACTATTATAAGCTACTTAAACGGATATTGCTGTCTCGCTCGCACATTACCATATAATTATCCGAAGAGATAAATTGTCAGAGTTTACTTACGACAAATTAGTATTCCACATATCTTCACAATACGAACATTTTTTTAACAATATTTTTATATATAGAAATGTTTATGAAACCAAAATAAAATTTCTGCGAAACAT
Source organism: Dendrolimus punctatus (assembly GCA_012273795.1). Lineage (NCBI taxonomy): Eukaryota > Metazoa > Arthropoda > Insecta > Lepidoptera > Lasiocampidae > Dendrolimus > Dendrolimus punctatus. Next base: position 19,506,476 of record CM022537.1, read on the forward strand.
TCGTAATTTCATTCATAAGATTTTGTGTAATACAGATTTGTCGTAAGTAAATTATGTGATATTTGTCTTTAATAATGTGGTGATGCGTAATGGGACAGCGGACAATATTTCAGTAGCTCGGATAATACGGTTGAATTCAAAATGGATCATCTTGTGAGTTACTATAATACAGTCAACATACATAAAATGTCTATTATCTACCAATGGAGTAAAAGTACGAATTATAGTACATATTGCAACCCAACAAAAAACATCCCAGTAATACCAAGTTAAAAAATATGACTTTGTTGACCTATGACATCAGAGATCGCACTGCGAACAACAGTTCATCAAATCGAGATCGTTTATCGTGCTATTAGCAAGCCAGAAAAAACAATGGCTTTCTCGCACGGATTCACAATGAGCATGACCTTTACATAGATTATAGCCTAGAAAGAGGTCTCTGAACTTTATTTCAAACTTAAAATCATGGAAGAACATTGGCGATATACCAGCAGGTTGATTAGGTAGGATCCTACGGCTGGCGGTTTTACAAGCGACCTTCGCTATTTGATAGAATCTTGTTGAAAATTATTCTATTTCCTTGGAATAGACGCACGAGCAACATAGATGGCGCTGAGATCGCGTTTTTGTCAATTCTCTAACAAATTTATACGTTGATATAGTAAACGAGTCATTCATTGTATTACTTCAAATCAGGTTGGCTTCGACTCTATGGTTTGCTGGGCAGCTTCTAGACCACACAGACTTAGTTGTTTGTTATTGTAGTGAATTGAACAAGAAGCATAAATTTTAGGTAATTAAGGTTAAATTTAGAACATAACCGGTGGAAAATCGTCTACTGTACTCAACCTGTGACCGAATCGACTTTTTACCGGTTCCCAAGCCCTAAATTCTACTTAGCAAATGATTAATGTTCATACTAATTGTAACATCTATACAGATTAATTAATAGTATTAAAATATAACTACTAAGTATACGAAACTAAGTATATGAAATCTAATCTCGATAAACAAACATGTTTTTGTTTAACTGTGTGTAAGAATAATCCAAGTTTGAAGGTCGGGATCAGGGATTAGGGCTGGATCGGAAGGTGTGCCCGCACTTACCAATGCCTATAAACAAAATTCATTATATGAGTTTGTGTTACCTTGATAAAGTTATCAATTATTGATTATGATGACCTATTGATTTTCCTATTGGAAACTAACAGCCTATATTCTATACGACGACACTTAAAAGATAATGCTATAAAAACGTGCTGTTAGTGCAAAAAGCATTCGATGTTTATATCTAAATTTAAAAAAGATAAATAATTTCTAAAGGTACATAAGTAACCTCTGTGGTGCTAAGGTATATAAATCCTACTGTAGTAATATTCTGACAATAACTTGATAGGAAAAGGCCAAACGACTAACTGTTTCTCTTTTCGCATCTTTACAGATAAATAAAATTGAAGTGTCTGTTTGTAATGTCAAAATAACAGCTTTTTACCTAAATTTTTATAAAGGTATATACGGTACTTAGAATATCAAAAAACCATTGTTTTATGTCTGTCTGGATGTTCTGGCTAATCTCTGAAACGGCTAGACCGATTTTGAGGGAACTTTCACTGGCCGATATCTGATGTTATGAGGAGTAACTTAGACTACTGTTTTATTATTTTTATTTATTTAGGGTCCGCGAAATAAATTCTACGAGGATGAACTCGCGGGCACAGCTAGTTATAATTATAATGATTCCCAGTTGTATCGTAATATAACAGTTCAGTCACTACTATGGTTTGTTCAATCAACATGGCGATTCCATGTGCATGAGTACATGTCCAAATGGATTATCCGTCTGGACAAAATAGACGCAAAAGTACTAGCTTTCTTGGCTCCTCTGTAACTTTCACAAAAAAAAACCATGCCAGTACAAGTCAGGATCCATTCAACTGATGGATGGTCAACTTAAAAATCATGAAATATGTCGGCCAAATCAAGATTGATACAATATTAAGCAGAGGTGGTTTACAGACTACCAAAAATGTCAAAAGTTAAAATTTCAACTCGATTCGTTTGCCGAATTAAGTTGACTTGGGGCCTTGATGTTACAAAATATGATGAATCAATCAAAGTGACACAGTGTTGGCTTAATCTAACTTAGTCACAAAATTATACAAGTGGAAAGAAAGGGTGAAGGGCTGAATGTTTACGCCTTTAACTAGAAATGCTTTTAATCAATATAATATATATGCTTCTGTTCAAGTCATATTATATGTTAAACTATACTTACACACACTAAATGTAGTAAAAATTATCAAAGAATTGTAAATATATTTACATTTTGATCACAAATATGTTAATAAGTTAACCAGCATTAAATTAAAAATGACAGGTATATATTTAAATTAAAAAAATTAAGAAACTAATACTTACATGAATGCTCTCCCCGAGTAAAGCGGCTTGGTGCATAAGCTTCTTGGGGATACAGCCAACATTGACACAGGTGCCGCCAGACCCCATTTCGTCCCTTGGGGGGAGGGTGTGACATAATCTAACACAGCCACGCGGGCTCCTTGATTCACCGCTTCCTTTGCACAGGCCAGCCCGCCTGACCCGCCTCCAATGACCGCAAGATCAAAATCAAATGCTCCATCTAAATGATAATAATTAAAAAAATAGTTTATTGGGCACCAGAATTTTCTTACAATAGGAAGTGTTATTATAATATTACAAAAGTTAAAAGTAAACGTAATAAACCCTGTACTATATTATTGTGTGTGAGCTCCTTTATATATTTCATTGCTTGTTTCATTTTAATTTTAAATATGGGTTAGAAATGATACAACATTTTACAATTATACTTCCATACTCTGTGTAGATAGAAATTAAATAGGCTATATTGGAAATCCAACAGGGTCTTAGTCAAGTAGTATAGAGGGTAGAAATAAGGAGTACCATCTTATGTAGAGAGGAAATTGAAAAAGTGTCCAGCGGTAAGCTAAAAATAGAAGTTCAAAACCAACCATAATAGCGCTGGCGACGAAAACCTACTATATACGAATTACAAATTGTTGAAGTGCCTTAAACTGAATAAAAGACCAGTATAGAAAACTTATAAGGGGAACCATTTGCGGCCCCCCGCCGGGGAGATTCGCCGGCAGGAGGACCGGAATACCCATTAAAACCCCTTGGTGCCACATGACACTATGCGCCGGGCTGCGGGATATGCGTGAACTTTTCTGTCTTGACTCAGCATTGAGAGGCGCGTTGATGACCCCTCCTACTCGCGACTCTGGAAGCAGGTGACGGCCATATAGCCTCGCATGACAGTCACCCGCCAGTAAACAAAACGTCAACTATTTACATAATCTAAAATAATTTAGTAAATATAATGCTGTGAGAAAATGTGTAGTGATTTAATTATTGTGAATTTTTATTAATAAAGAACAAAGTGGAAATCCTTCAGTCCTTGTGTATTTTTCTATCTCACTCTAATTACATTTGGTACTTCCTTTATAAAAAAATATCCAACGCTACTGCAGCACCACCCTTATTATCCGAGTTTCGGTTACTTTTTTCAACACAAATGGTACTCCTTACCTTACTCTCCATATTAGGTAGAAATAACTAAAAACCCTATTTTTTCACAATCTTCTCTTGATGCAATTTCTTACACTGAGAAAGTTTTGCAATGCAAGAAAAAGACTAATTGCTTGATGCTAGGTCTGGACTATATATGCATGCATCAAAACTTCTAAACCAAGATCCCAGTTTCTGGCGAGTCATTATATATGTGTGTCACCTGGCGTTGTCGTCACAAACTCCGAGAACTTAGTTGGGAAGTTATGATCCACCCACCATAGTCATTGATTCAGCGCATCAAAACATAAGAATCTTTTTTGTGGCCAGTGTTATTAATAAGTATATCACATATACCAATCCTATGTGACCTATGAATAGGTAGTGTGAAAGGAATGCATTCCTGTAAAAAATTAGAAAGCTGATACCTAGCAGAGAACTGTGTGTGTGATTTATTTGTTACACAATTTAATTTACTAGTAACATTTATTCTTATTGTAATTTTTCACCAAATACCAAAAGCAGTGTGATGGGTTATCAAATATGAGGCAATTACAAGTCTTCGATAATGTGTCAATCTATGTAATATTGGTTTTCAAGAGCATTTATGCTGACAAAACACCATTTCAAAGCAAGGTGACAATCAATTTACAATAATTAAGCTTTCCCAGTGCTTTAGGCAGCTAATAACAAGTATGATGGATAACTATTTTAATCAAATACCTTGGATGATTGTAATAGGAGCCACAGTTTTAGTGTTACGGCTACAACACACCCAGTCACCTAGTTAAACCAAATACTTGAATCAAAAATAAGTGTAAAACAACCAGTATTTTCTTAAATCCCTGTAATGATTGTTCCAAAGAATTAAATGTAGTTTTATTAATTTACAATGTCTGAAGATAGAATGACATTTATTTTTGTAATTGATTGGCAACTTTCTTTTAGCAGTGCATTCCATTAGTAGCTCACAACACCCAAAATGCTCCGTTAGCTGTTCCACAAGGTGACCGCAGTAGTTGTGGTCTTGGCGAAAACGTCATTAATGACCTCATCATTTTCGATCACATAAGGCTCACAACGACCCATGTCAAGAGGTGGATCGAATAATCATTCCACTTGGGTTTACAACACTGGCAAGCAAGTGGAACAGGTAAAATCGCGTTCGTGAATGTGGTTGTTGTGAATCCCTAATGGAACATAGCCTAGGTGTCATATTATATTTTAAAAGACTCAACTTTGCTATAGTAACCAAATATTGTTAAACCTCAGGCACTACTTACATACATACATATACATACATAACTTCACGCCAGGTCCCTTGCGGGGTAGGCACTACTTATAGTATTAAAACACACAAACATCACAAAATTGGTACCACATAGACCCCTGGTGTCAATATTGAACCTAATGAGATCCTGATCAGCTAAAACAAAGTCTGAGGGCCTGAGAGCTGCAAATAGGGGTCCACAAGTGTAAATACCATACTTACAACTTTCTACAAATAGAATAATAAAATTTGATAGTGCTATAGAATAGAATATCATTTATTGCATAAACTGTCACACACATATAATCTAAAGATAGAAAACATGTTATGTTCTTTATAGGAAGGACACTTTGACAGTTTGTTCTTTCAAACATAAAATTCAGGCAGTTTTTAATGTTGCCAGGCCACTCATTATAATAATATTATTTATATTTAGAAGATATAAAATTATAAAGGACCAACTAAGAACTATACTTAATCCAATCCAAAAAGAATTGTCGAAATCCATTCAAGAATAAAAATAATTAACTTCCTACTTTTTATAAGTCATCAAAAAATCTGCCAAATGCAGCAGAAATTGGTAGTGTCTATGAGACTAAATAGATTGGAAAAATTAATTATATTTAGGGGTTACAATCTGTAAACTGGTTTCAGTAATCCAGCAGATCTGGCATCGACATAAACTTACCGATCAGATATTGTCTTTAGCAGATGAATCATTCGACACAATTTGTTTTCTAACATGGTTTGTTCAAACCAAAAATTGATTGTTTGTTTGTTTAAAAACGAAAGTGTAAAAATATTATAAAGAATAATTATTGTCATTGTTGTGCTATTCATTAGATAGAATCCTTAGTCTGTCATATATAAGAATAAAGTAATTAGCCAATTTTTTAAATTATTTTGGTCTGAATTAAGATTAATTAAAACATACTTTTATTATTATGTTATGTTTAATTTCATAATTGTAATTTATTATATTGATCAGTACATTATCTTCAAAATCTAAAATGACTGAACCACAAGTTACATTACATTAAAGACTATTATAATAATTTGTTATTTTAGTTGTTTTAACACTGAGAATTTAATAAAGTTGATTTTGTGTATGATGGTTTAATTTTTCATTGGAACAAATAAAAAAGGTTATCCTGGTGGAAGTCAAAAATAAGGCCAGACTGCAATCCCTAACTATATTATTAAGTTTGAATCTTAATAAAACAATATTTCAAAATTTAAGTCACCTGGGTGTTATAAGTAAAAACAATGTTGCCAAAAACTATTTACAATGTTGGTTCAGATCATGTAGAAAATGATTTTTTTAATACCTAGAATAATTTATGAGACAATAAATGCACAAAAAAAGCAAGTACTCATCTATTTGGTTTGTCAAAATGTGAAAACTGTATGAAAATAATATCACTTCCAGTAAATTTAATAGCTAAATAGTCTTAATTTTGTAATTTTGTTAAGTAAAAATGTAATTTTATCTTTTTTTACTTTTTTTGTGCACCGGAAAATGTACATTTTGGAGAAGATGTGATTTATTTAAATAGGGACTGTATGTATCCGAAAATTTTAATATGTAATGTTTGAAGAACCGACTGGTAACCATTCACTATTTATCTTATTTTAAGTGAAATTGACAAAAACATTAATAAATCGGGAACTATACATTTCCTCGCCATAGGAGTTGCAGAAGGGGTAAGTTTTCCTCCCCCCCCCCCATCCCCATCCCCCCATTACTTATGATTCTGGGGACATATATGTAAACCACACCCCAGCACTACCTACTGGAACCATCTATACCATTCTCAAATTCACCTTTACACACACAAAAATTGATATCAAAATCGGTCCTGCCATAGAAGTCCATTTACATACACAAGCACAGAAAAATTGTATATATAAAGATATCACTGAAGTTCTTGGCATTTTACAGTGCTAAGATGTGACATTGTTTGTAATAAACATGCAAGTTTTGGAATTGCATAGCTGAGTTGAGGTATCTACTACTTATAAATTGGAAAATGCATGACAACAAAAAAGTTGTAGGTACTTGACATTATTATGATACCCATGTCATCATACAAGTATTCAAAGATTGAAAAGTTGTATAATTAGTGCCAGACAAAGGGATATTAATGAAAACAAGATGGTTTAAACATAAAAAATGTAGGTAAAAGTGAGGTTAGGTTATTAGCAACGGCTCAAGGTTGTATGGATAATTACTAAGCAAGTACTTACTGCTTGCAATTGTTCTGCGGCGAAGCAGAACCACTTTATCTGCATTAACCAGGGGCCTTAACAAATTATTTATTCTCAAAAAATTACTGAGTATTGTCATTTTGACGTTCTAAGACAGAGACAAAATAACAATCTGGAAAGCCCGCAAACCAAAACGAGACGAAAGTTACTATCAACCCAGATAAGTTTGTAAATGTCAAAGAAAGTGATTTCTTATTATTAAAATCATTAAAATTTGACCAAATCAAAAAATGAAGTCTGTTTTAATAACCGGGGCAAATCGCGGCTTGGGCCTGGGGATGGTGAAATATCTCTCTGAACAAAATAAAGCGCAAAAAATTATAGCAACTTGCCGAACAACGTCGGAGGTACGTAACACGAATAACTTAAATTGAAACTTACCTATGGGTGCCATAATTATCCAATATTGTGCAAGATACTTCACAAAACGAATCGATCACTAAACACAATTTAATAATTAATGAAGTTCACTGTATCTGTCGCTATTGAACTCGTACAGCTACGGTGGTAATGTGGTTTTTGTAGTAAAAATTCTACGGCGTGCGACAGAGACACAATATCTCTGACAGATGACGTCACCGTTTGAAAGGACAGAAGGTGCGCAATGTGCATGACGTTTCGTATTTTTCGGTGACGAGCGAACTCGCCTAGAGAATCAAGTATCAGAAAACAACTACAAAAAAAACTAATTAAATATTTATTCTGAGGAATGAACATATCGCCCTTAGATGTAAATATGACTTGCATTTTATTCGTAATACAGAAATTGAACTGTAAAATGATAACTACTTTTGAGTGTCAATTTAGATCAGGCCCGTCTCCATCCAGGGTTGCACCGAGGTGCAGAGATATAAGGGGCGTAAGCCAAGCACTTTGTGCCTACCCATACATACATACCCTGTATAATTTGCTAGTTTTGACATTTCCTTAAAATCATCTAACTCGATAAATGAAAAAATCACCTGACATTTTCTGTTACTGTGACATTGGCCAAATCAGCGCCAGTAGCGTTGGAGCCAAATCGCCAAAAATAGAATAGAATAGAAATGAAAAAATCGGTAATCGCGTAATGAAATTAACATTTAAAGGTGGGCTGGGCAGGCTGATTTTCGTACCTTGGCGTCCAATATGGTTAAGACCGTCCTTATGAAGATAACGAGGTTTTCAACATTTAATTATTAATACATACATACATAACTTCACGCCAAGTCCCTTGCGGGGTAGGCACGAACAACAGAGCGCCATACAGGCTTATTCTTACACACCTCACTTGCTTCTTTGACATTCATAGCTCTTGTCATGGTTATAATTATATGAATGAATATAAATGAATAATTATTACTAAACTACAGCAAATAGGGTAACGATGGAAAGTGCGTACTTTTTTATATTATTCCACCTTTTTTAAAGAACCCAGATAGTAGAGCTGTGGGCAAAACGTCGATTTGAGAACAAAGCTCTTAATTTGGGACTTATAGACATATCTCATAATTTCATAAAATTAGCTATGAAAGCTTAATGGGAATTGTTCACAAAAAATTACCCTCTGATTTTATATTTTTATTACGTAAAATAGGGTATTTTAAGATACTAATTTGAATATTTTTGTATTTTAAGAGTTAGTTTTTTTATAATTCGATTTTAAAGTTATTTTCTCGATGACGTCATAAGACACAAGTTTACATTGATTTCTTTGCCTAGAAAACAAAAATAATAAAAGCAAGTTTTATCTATATCTAATCATAGTAATCTGTGCTACTTATTTAAATATCACTGTCATTACTCATTACGTATCGTGATCATTTTAGTGTATTTTGTCGCTAAGCTTATAATTTTTCGTGTTCAACCATTATTATTTTCTATAGTTATCGTAAAAAATTTAAAGTGGTCTTTAGGGAAATCCATGTTACATAACTTAAATCAAATAATGTACAGCTAGATATTTTTTTACATCTGAAGCAGGCAAACAGGCAAACGGCCCACCTGATTGGATTTATTAAGGTCAAATAAAGGTCAAATGCATTTCTTACAAAATACAAGAAGATCGTACGTTTTTTTGGAATTTTGACTAGACAGAAATGATTAGGGACACTATTCCTCGAAATGGTTTTTCAAATAGCCAGATTGAAAAAAGTGAACAATCCCCATTCATATCCCTAACAGTGTTACCAACTCACGTTTAAAAAACGCGCTATGTCAACTCTTAAAAACATTAGATTGGGATGTATTCCGAAACAAAGAGCTAAAATACAAAAAAAAATAGATAGTAAACTGTATTATTAAAAATATTTGTGTTTAGATGATGTCTTTCCGATACATATACATTGATATTTTAGTAAAGAGTAAAATAATTCGTAAAAGCTCTAAATAATTTTTGCCGGCCCTAACAGAGATTAAAAACCTAACATCTTGTGATGAATGCGGTATATTGCCAACAGTAGACTCTGAAGTAGATAACGAACTTATTGCTGTCTTTAAGTCTTTTATTGTCATGGCAATAAATACAAAACAAAAGTAAAATAAATTGAAACAAGAATAATATACATATACGATATTCCCGTTAACTTTGTTTATATTTCTGTTTATTAATAATAATTTTTATTTCAGGAACTAAAGACTCTTTCCGAATCAAACAAAAATTTAACTATTCTTCATTTGGGTAAATATATTTTTGTTTTTATATGACACAGCTTCGATCATAGATGATACACTATATGGCTTCAATACTGTTAAGGAGTTGCGCAGACAGAATAAGCAGCTTTAATTGAACTAAAATTTATTTATCAAAAAATAAAATACAATGTATTAATTACTGCATAGCATTAGAAACGCCGAAATAATATCTAGATTAGAAAGCTCTGAAAAATTGAGAGGAGGAAGATTAAGATCGTATAGGCATGTAATGAGTATAATAAAAATTGAAATATTGATAGATATAATCAGTGTCTTTGGATATCAATAATGCTACAAAATTCTAAAAATGCCGTCTGTACATTGAAGGAAGCTATTTAAAAAACAACTGAAATAGGCTTATATAAACAATGGAGAATACGCATTTTTTTTAGATTTCTTGGCTGTTTGTTCGGATATACATAAAAACTACTGGGATGATTTCCATGTGGTTTTCGGTGGCCGACAACAAATCCTTAGAATTACAATCTGTATTACTTTGGATCCTGAGAATTTCTGGAAGCGGTTTGTAGTTGTTCGCGTGCATAAAATTAACTTATTACAACACAGTTTTCACTAAAACGAGGGGTTACATTCTTTATTAAATTCTGTGGCACTCTGTGTCCCGTAAATCCCGCGGGATTTCAATTTAAGCGTAGACGATATCGTGGGCATATCCTAATATTTTATAAATCTAGACCAAAAAATGTATTTATAAAAGATGAAATGATGTTTAAAAATTTATAATTTGACAGAAGACGAATGTATAGCCTGAATAGAAGAGTTATAGAAGCAAAAGATAACTATTGTGCCGATCTTAAATAACTGAGAAACGGTGGATGAAAATGGAAACTTCTAGCAGTTTTATAAAGGCTTAAATGTTTGCGTCTGTAATATTTAACAATTTTAATATTCTCATATTGTGATGTGGTACGGTGATACGAGTGTTAATTTGTTTTTCATTTAACTTGTTGGTATATATAAATATGTAATCGATAACTCTTTACAGATGTCACAAATACATCAAACTTTGGCAATTTGACTGATCAAATAGCCAAAGTTGTGGGTGAAAGTGGACTCAATCTGCTAATCAATAATGCTGGCGTTACTACAAAATTTACAAAACTCAACTTGGTCAAGACAGAACAGTTAATAGACAATCTTACCGTAAACACCGTGGCTCCAATCATGTTGACTAAGGTTTGTAAAAATAATGCTTAAATTGTGCATCCCTTTCCAACATGCTTTCAACGTAATAAGTAAAAAATGTATTTTTTTAAGTATCCGCGACTAATACACATAGCATCAAAAAGGTTTTAAACGCGGTATTTTATTTGATTTTTATTATCCCGATGTTTCAGCTACTTTTCAGTAGCCTGACAAAGATGTCAAGTGTAAATGAGTATTTTGAAAGTTTTATTTACCTTACCGCCTACTTGTCATTTTAATTATTTAGTTTTTGTTTTTGGTTATTTACTCTTTGAGATCCTAATCTAAGCATAGCTTCCTCAAGCCATAATATGTTGCGAAGCGGTGTTAAATTAGATTAGGCTGGCGTAAAGTAAAAAATAATAACCATAACTAAAAATTAAAATAAACTAGCTGAAAGTTTTATTTGGCGTTATTATAAATAAAAGTAACAATACTTATCGACACTTGACTTTGTCTTTTGCGATCGCGGCTACTAAAAAGTGGTCGAAATGATAAAAATGAAATAAAACACCGGGCCTAAATCTGTTAAAACTTAGTTTTGCTAAGTAAAAATAGTTCAGATTTGTGAAAATTTACAATATAGTATTGTTTATTGTGCAGCATAATACACCAAAGTATAATTCAGGGTAGGTACTTCAGGTTCTTCAGATTAAGGCTTGTCTCGTAATGTTTGACACACATATTTTGTTTCGGGAGCACTTGGTGAACAAAATCCGTAGAGATAATTTTGTGGATAAAATAAAAAAAATCGAACCAAACACAAAAAAATGTTCTAAGTCAGGACATGCATCTAGTAATGTATATAATGATGATTATAATCATTTCGATTTAGGCATTATAAATACGGTCTAATACTGATCAAATTCTTATTTTAATACAATTCACTTTCTGAAGATCCTAATAGTTATATTATGAATAAGATGGAAGTTTTAAAATACTATACGTAACAGTTTCACCCACTGGATTCACGCGTAAATATTTATATCAACAGAGCCTGCTCCCGTTGTTAAAACAAGCAGCGGAATCGAACAGTAACAAGCCAATGGGGGTTCAACGTGCAGCCGTTATCAACATGAGCTCTATTCTCGGTTCCATAACTCAAAATGACCAAGGAGGATTTTATCCGTACAGATGTTCCAAAGTAAGGTTTTTTTTAAACTGGCAATATTGAGTTGGCATAGAACGCGAGGGTTCCCAATCTGCTTTATATGTGCTAAAAGACTCTGTTACTAATTTTGTCTTTAATATTATTTCTTATCCCAACCGTAATGCATATTTAATCTTAGACTAAAAAAGTTAACGCGAGTAAAAATTACAGACATACGGCCAGACTCACAAAATCTAGGCTGTAAAGTTCTGTAAGAAAATTATCTCAACTGGTTCGAGATTCGACTACCTAGATCTACTACCTACATATTACGGTCAATAGACTAGTTAGCCACGATGTTTGTTTCCTTTTTTAAATATAAAAAAGGAAATAAACATCGTGGCTTTAAGAATATTAGTATTAAATAGTAACATGATTAAATGTATTTTAATATAATGAAAATCCATATTTATTTGGTCTCAAAGTTTACGATAACGCTGCAAGTTACATTTTATAAATGTGTCAGTCATAGCGTCCATGTATACAGATAAATAAAATTGAAATGTCTGTTTGTAATGTCAAAATAACTTCTTTTTATTAAAATATGCATATGAAATTATATACGGTAAAGTCCATTTCACGAAAGAAGTCCCGCAGACGCAGCGCTGTAGTCGCGCGACATAATGTTGCCAGGGTTAAATACGAGTAAATCAGGGGAAATAATTTATCGTTCATTTACTTTCATTTAATTAACTACTACGACTCGAATATTTAAGTTAAATAAAATGTTTTTAATTTAATGTATTTTTAATATGAGTTTAATGAAAAATAAATCTTCCTGTAATTTCTAAAATATAAAATGAAGATGTTCGACCAACTTTAAATTAGAAAAATGAAATAACATTTAAAAGTTTTATTCAAAGTTTTATTGAATAATTATGATCGGTCATACTATGATCACTGTCAGAAGAGTGAATAGAAACAGAATCAGATTCTGTTTCACTATCACTAGCCGTGGATACAATAAATCGATCCATTTCTTCGTCTGTAAGACCATCATTTTTTAAATATTCTTCCTCCAAATGCTGTACATGTTTGCATTGAGCTGCCCAATCTTCCGCTGTAACAGTCTCAAAAGCCTCTTATGTTAGGCGTACAATTTCTTTTGGATCTTGGCCCACGTTTTTATCCGCTACCCGTCTCTTTACAAGGCTCCACATTTTTTCGATCGGGATGAGATCGCAGTGGTATGGCGGCAACTTTAGCAATTCATGGTTGTGAGATTTTAATAATGCATCCACGGCATATGTAGGCGGACCTTTGTTTTGTTTAATTAATTCAAATAATACAGCTTTCGTCCAAGTATCTTCAAAATATACTCCCTTTTCTCGCAGCCATTCCTGCATGTCACGTTTCATACTTGACATTGTAGGCGCTTTATTTATTTGAGTGCAGTGATACGGAGCATTATCCATTACCACTAATGACCTTTCAGGTAGGTTAGGAATGACTTTTTCACTCATCCATTTCAAAAAATTAGTTGAGTTCATGTCATCGTGGTAATCTGAGGATTTGGATTGGGATTTGAACATTAACAATGCACCATTAACAAAACCATTTTCAGTTCCCGCATGAGCAATTATCCAACGACTCCCTGATGACTCTGACACGAACATCCCCGGCTCTTCCTCACTTTGCCAGCAACTTTTGGTATGATAACTGTTGTGTATATAGGTCTCGTCTAAATATACTACAGGTTTTTTCTCCACATTGCGATTTCTGCGGATTCTCTCTAAATACCTCGAACGCCATGCGGTAATATCATAACGTTCCATAAGTAATTTACGTTTCGATTGGCATCGCTTATACTTGAAACCGATACTTTGCAATATACGGTGCAATGTTGTGATGCTTCCTTGAAAATTTATATCTTCTCTTAAAGCTGCTCGTAATTTAGCCAATGTTGGTAATTCCTTCCTCACAATATAAAAACTGTGAATTTTTTGCCGTATAGCGCACAATCAAACCCATCCAAGTCGAACTTTTTGGCATGCGGGCGACTCTTCCCTGGGGTGACGATAACTTTAGAAGTACTCGTCGCTGTTGCGCCTTCTTTTGTAACTCTCGTTACAGTTTTCTCTGATACACCTGCAATAAAATGAACAAGTTTGAATGATTGTTTTCGTATTTAATTACATTATTGTTGAATATAACTTTACGATTTTTTTGTTGTGTTGTGTTAATTTCTTTTAAATTTACCTTAATAAAAATCATGCATTAAAAAAACTTAATCTGTAAGAAATCAATCGGCAAAAAATCTGTATATGGCATCCCCAAAATTTACCTGTCATGGCGGCAACTCTCTTGCGAACATTGTTTATTGGTATTAGAACACCGTGATTCTTGTGTTCCGCTTCATAGAACTCCTTCACCTTTAATATCATTTCTCGACCTGCACTTTTTACAACTTTTGGCATCGTAAATAAACCTTATAACGCACTAATCAAATAATAAACTCACAAAATATATACCACAACAAACGCACCTTGATAACATCGACAAACGACAACATGGCCGATCTCCCCATCTGTCAAATTTAGTTCCACAATTTTCCGCTGGACTTCTTTCATGAAATGGACTTTACGTATATCTAACGATGTTTATTTTTTTTACTTTGGTTGTTCCGGCTAATCTCTGAAACGGCTGGACCGATTTTGACGGGACTTTCACTGGCAGACAGATGGTGTTAAAAGAAGTACTTAGACTAATTATGTTTTTTAGGATACAGAGAATTCTACGCGGATGAAATCGCAAGCACAGCTAGTTTGAAATAAACTTTATCAAGTAGACAAATAGTGATACAATGAAAAAAGAAATATGATTCTTCCATGATGTTGTTAGTGTGTTAATTTCGAATTTCTAATAATAATGATGTAAATAACTTTCATTATATTGCAGGCCGCACTAAACGCAGCAACGAAATCAATGAGTATTGATTTGAAAAAGGATAATATCTTGGTCGCTTCCATGCATCCTGGATGGGTTCGAACAGATATGGGCGGGAAAAATGCTCCATTGGACGTGAATACCAGCGTCGAAGGCATTTTTAAAACCATAGACAAATTAGGCGAAGGCGACACGGGCAAATTTTTGCAATACGACGGAACAGAGTTGCAATGGTAGACTTTAAGATAAAATAAATCAAATTTTACTTTTGGTCATGTGTTATATGTATAATAAAGGTATACAGCATTTACATTCCGGGTCATTTTTATTTATACATACTCTACAACCAAGGGCGAAGCCCACCATCCTTTTTGATACAGTAGAAATACGTTTTATGACCGTAAGCCGCGCGAGGGGGAACTTCGCGGCACAAGTGTGGGTGTTCACCAGGTCGGGGTGACACTAGGCCCTCACTTGTGAGGTGCCATCGCTACGCCGCAGCTAGGGATAGGTACCCACTAAAACCCCTGTCCGATTTTCTAGCGTCCTTTGTCCGGATTGGCTCGCGCATTCATCTCCGGCGCGAACGGACATCGGCCGGCCTTTCACGGGCTGGGGCCCACCATGTGCTAACCGGAGATCTGGGGCTCTCCGGCTACCTTGGGTGTAGCCTTCGAATGGGTGTAGCACACCGCCAGCACAAAAGCACAACTTGAGTTCACTTTCGATGTACTCTCTTTTTTAAATAGCTTCAATATAGTAACTTCAATAGGTAACGTTTTATTATTCCTTTTCAATGTAAATACCTGAAACCTTTTGAACTTAAATGTTTCAAGAAGTTTAATTTGAACAAAACTCGCAGGCGTTTCAAGTTTCAACATCCATTTTCCTTGAATAGGTATTTCTGTGGACTTACTTGCGGGTTTTCTTTTTATAAAACGCTTTGTACAAAATTATTCCGTAAAATTCATTCATCATATTAAATGAGTTCATTAGATTTAGAATGGATATAACGACTGGTTTCATTTGAGAAGTAGTTGTATGTTTAACTAATCAGTTTTATTTACTTTCCTCATATTCGAAATGAAAACCAGAGCGGTTACCTCGGGTGAAAAGCCTGTTTAGGCACTCAAACTATTAACGCCTTCGCTACGTTTGTGCGCCCAATCATATTATACCTAAATAGGTTACTTTCACCTCTTGTGTAACAATCTACTGTTCAAAAAGCGAGGTAAGAAAGACCTATGACATGATACAAGTCTTGGGCACTTTTTACTGTGCGATTGTCTTCTTTTCTTCTGTAGCGGTCAGTTTAAGAGAAGAGTGGCTACTCCACCCTATCAAGCTCCTCCAGGAAGAGTACCAGCTTTTTACACATTACTGAAGACCTTCTGAAAGCTACCTGGTGCGTTCAGATACTTCGCGCTAGGCGAGAGTCACTCTCAATATTTTTATTCCTTGCTGATGATGCTCATGTGTATAATTGCTAAATTCGTTGATGCTCCCCTAAAAGCTGTTTATTTCGTAGGCAGATAAGTCATACCTTAAAATTTGTGAGTGTATATTACCTCCTTGAAATCTATGCCCGTAACGACTATCTACCTACTATGTATATATGTATGTATTTGTATATTTATTTCTTAAATTAGTTTGAGTATTTGTGTATTGTGTATCTATTGCCTTTTTCCTGCACCACCTATTTCGCCTGATTCAATCTCTGTTATTTAGGTTGCCTGGAAGAGATCGCTTTGAGCGATAAGGCCGCCTGTTGTATTGCCTAAAAGTATTGTAAACATGGACTGTTTTTGTAATTGTATATTTTGGTGTGCAATAAAGTGTTATCTATCTATCTATCTATCTATCTACCTCTGACCAATAGGCCCGACTAGGAAGTTAGTATTAAACATAAAAAAGGAATAAGACTTTCATGGTTCAAACCATGTAAATCTTCAATTGAGTTTATAAAATATGTATAGTTAGAATGCTAGGCTTTGTAATGCCTAGTCTAATACATTCTAAAAGTATTTTTTTAAATAGAACGGGTTATCATGCCAAGCATCTATCCCGTACGGAACAATATCCATGCGCAAATCGATATTTGAGATGATAATGCGTCAAAAATAAAATAAAAAGTCACGTATGCACGAGCACGAGGATAGCTGCGAGGGTCGCATAAAATTTCCATCCAGTTCTGTTTGCGCAATAGGTATTGTTCTAGAAAACGGGCCAAATCAATGTTAATACAAGCATAAAGTATTCTATGATGACTACTATATTATACAACAATGTTTCATGTTGAATTAACATTGTATTATTAAAACGAGTATCCTTCTTTATAGATTAGAGCAAAGAAATGTAAATAAATGCGAAAGTAACTGTGTGTCTGTCTGTTTCGTTTTTACGGAAAACTACTGGACCGATTTGGTTGAAACTCAGTATATAAATATTTTTACGAGTTACGCAGGACTCGAATTAAAATGCCGTTGGAATTACTATAGAACTTATTAGAACTGTACAAACACGTATAAAACAGTTACAAATAAAACTGGATACCACTAGTACAAACTAGCACGATTCAATAACACGCGCAAAGTCCGTCACTACATCGCTCATCGAATGTACGTCTTACTCGTATCGTAATCCTCGCTTGAATGCTCCACCCCTCCGTTCGGGCATTATTTTACAGTAAACTGTACAATACATAATCGAATGGGGTTTTCCTAGAAAACGTAATCTCCACACCAGGTTAATTATTCCTGCGAATGTTCATAAACGAAAGCAATAACAATAGTCTATTGTCTAATTGCAAATTTTAAACACAAAGTAAACAAAAGAAGTCCAAGTGCGTGAATGTTAATATGCCAGGTGCGCATTTCTTTGTCCGTATGTAACAATATTGTTGATGTCGAGCATGAACATAAGATAGATTTTATCCCAAAAAATGGATAGTTTTCAGGATAAATGTATATTTGTCTCTCTCTGTTTGTTATGCTTTTACGGAAAAACTACTCGACCGATTTGGCTAAAATTCGGTATATATGTAATTTTAATATCGAGGGTGGACAAGTGATACTTTTCATCCCGGTTAATGGGATAAGTTTGGGGATAGCTTTATGAAAGGAAATTAGGATAGGTATTTGTGATATGCCATTTTCGTCATTTTGGTTAATTTGGTCGATTTAGTCGATGTCGTTGATGTGATCGACGTGGTCGATTTTGTCGATTTGGTTATTTTGGGCTCAACTTTACAATAATGGACACTGAATTTTACGAAAATCAAGTTTAGGCGTATACATATGCCTTATATATAGACACTAGACCTCTTATTTGGGCTAGGAAACAAGTTTTTAGGGTCCACCAACAAGTTTTGAATGAATAATGGGAAAAACAAAAATACGTTTGGTAAAGAAGGTTATGTCACTTTTGTTGAAAAAAACTTTGATTTGTCTTCAGAAATACACTTACACATGATATATAAACACTAAAACCGTTTTTTAGTTTAGTAAACAAGTTTTGAATTAGTTATTATAATTTTAAAGTACATAATAATAAATCACAGTGCTGTCACTTTTTTTCACTTTACGACGATAAATAAATGTTATCAAATCAGTATGTCAATAATATCGATTTTTTAATTCAAATATCATTCGATATTCCAATAATATCCATTTTGAAATCCGAAAATTATTGTTATTGCTTATAATTACGAGTTTGAATGAGTAGTATTTGTAATCGATTTATTTTTATTACAAACATCGATGCATTAGGCGGCACTATGAATATTATGCCGCCTTTTTATTTTTTAATAATGATCGACTACGAACAAGCAAGGACAGTGTTTCTCGCGACTAGTGACTTAAACGATGAGTTGGTTGGGTTGGGTTAGTGTTTAGACCAAAGCGCACGAGCCGAGCGAGCGAAGCGAGCGTGCCGCGGGAGCGGCCGGCGAGTGCCAGAACCGACTGGTCACCATTTACTTATTGATAATGATTTACATGGTGGTTACAAATCGGTTGTGACATTTGTTGACTGCTGTCATGGCACACTTGCTTTGCTTGCTAGGCTTGTGGGCTTTAGTCCGCGTTTTTAGACTGTATTAAATGTTTTTTACATTGACCAGTACCTTTCTTCTGCATTTCTCGTCTTTAGACATAGGAAATAAGTACACCATTTTGAAAAAAAATTGTAAAGTTATGTTTACAAAAAAAATCATATCTCAAAAACTACATGGCTCCTAGACATGGGAGTTGCAGGAGGAAGAAGTACTCTTCCCCCCTTCCTCCTCCCCCCCTCCACTACTTAAAATTCAGTGTCCATTATTGTAAAGTTGAACCTTATTTTGGTGTACATATGTAGTTTTAATACTGGAAATTGGCATAGATACTTTCTATAAAACATAAGTCTGTCTAGGTGGCTACCATCGCTAGTCTATAGTATAGTTCCATAACAGCCCTGAGTTGTATTCCGGCATTGGTGGCCAGGTTTCAGCCTAACTAACCTTCGAGGGCGTCAGCACATTGGTAGGCATAGGCGACGGTAAACACTTTCCATGAGGTGGGCCGTCATCCTTTGTGGTATATACCAGCAATAAAATATTCTTCTCTGTACATAATTATAATGATTTTGACGGGACACAATCACTCACATAGTACATTTATATAACAGAAGACAATTCAATGACAATTCAATAACTATACTTTTTAAATCACAGATTTCGCCAAAGCTACCCTGTTTATTTGACTTTAACAATAAACAAAAGAGTATATATGCGTGTATGTGTCATGTTTTTATTGATTTAAAGTATTCATAAGCATAATAATATAAAAAAAATTAGGATTCTGCACTCCTATATAAACTTTTGCTCCGTGCAGGAACGGAGAAAGAATACAATTTCCTGCGGCCGGGCGGCCTGTCGTAAGAGGCGACAAAACAACCCACTGCCAGGTGGTAGGGCATTTGCCCGACTGGATGGCTACCACCTCTGGTCTAAAGTATGTCGCCATAACAACCTTGAGTTGTGTTCCGGCATTAGTGGACCAGGTTCCAGTCTCCTTTAAGAGGGCAGCAGCGCATTTGTAGCATCTTTGGTGTTGCAAATGTCCATAGGCGATGGTAACCGCTCTCCATCAAGTGGGCCGTCTGCCTGTCTGCTGACCTCCTGCAATAAAAAAAAAACTATAAGTGACCGAAATTTCATACTCCTCCGTCCGTGCAATTTTCGTAAAAATGGGTACAGTTTTTGCTTCACGAATCAATTTATAGAAATTTTATTATTGATCTGTACCTATAAAAATAAAAAAGGTAAATTGGACTTCTTAAAAGATGTATGGGGAAAGATTTATTACGATTTCTGACTCTTTTAGTACTCCAACAACGTTTGGTCAAATATAAGCTTTTAATCAGTATTAAAAATAAGTGTAAACTTCGTACAAAATGTACGGGAAAGTTATTTTGCAATTTCCGTCATTTTTAGTGCTCTAACCTGGATTGGTCTCAAAGAAGTTTTTAATCAGTAGGTAGACTATTAGAAAAAGGATCCATTGTCATAAAAAATGTGCAAGCTGGCATATGTTATATGTTTGTTT
Source organism: Dendrolimus punctatus (assembly GCA_012273795.1). NCBI lineage: Eukaryota > Metazoa > Arthropoda > Insecta > Lepidoptera > Lasiocampidae > Dendrolimus > Dendrolimus punctatus. The sequence goes on from CM022537.1 coordinate 19,527,081, forward strand.
AGTTGCAACAATTATGGTACTTACTAACTCCTTGCTGCCACCGCTGAAAATTTCCACCCTATACTACATACATAATACTTACCTTCCCATCCTGGCCGGGAAACTTCTTTGATGGCTGATTCAGATTTACTTCTGCGATGTCCTGTAACAAGGAATAAAGTTAAATCCAAGGCAGCTGCATGCGGAGTAGAATTCAACATATATTTATAAAACACAACGCGTATACATTCTGTCTTCAATCTAACTTAAAATCAAGATTGAAGAAATGAACAAAGATTTTATAAGTTATGTACAGCAAACAGACCGACGGATTACAGTCGCCTAAGGACATTTGTAACACCAGAGCTGTCACTAAGGCGCTATAGTACGGCCGTCGTAACTAGGCAAATGTGAACATAGGCTCTGCGAACTTTAGAGCATGTACACTCGTGTTATGAGTGGGCATACGACTCGTCAGTGAATACAATTGGTCGCCCTTCATCCCTGTATTTTTTCATTGCTTTGTACTAGTTGGTCACTGTATTTTCTTCACGAGTTTACATGCGCTAAAGTTCGCAGAGCCTATGTTCACATTCGCCAAGTTACGCCGGCCATATTATACAGGCTTTGAAGGAATTTTATTTCAACTTTTTTAAAAAGCCCATATCCAGCGCGTTCTATTAGTAGCTCCCAACGCCCAAAAAGCTCCGCTAGCTTTTCCATAAGGCAATCGCGGTCGTTGTGGTTGTGGCGAGAACGTCACTAATGACGTTATGATTTTCGCTCACGCAGCGCTTACAACGACTGATGTCATCATGTCAAGAGGTGGGTCGAATAACCATTCCACTTGAGTTTTCGATAGACGCCGGCAAGCAAGTGAAACGGGAACAAGCTTTTTTTAAAAAGGTTTTAAATATAAACTTTTGAGATCCAGAATATCATGGAGCAGCAAAGTGCTAACCAAGACAAGTAAAACGAGCCCAAACATGACGGGTCTATCTTGTTTAGTACAGGAGTTCCTATGGCCACGTGCCGACTCCATTATCAGATCAGTTCCATAGTACCATATTATTGCATTGTCACGCGATATACATGCGTGTAAAATTTCAGCTTATTCAGAAACCTAGAAGTAGGTCAAATTTAACTTGCAAGATTCCATCCGAACTTACATACATCCATTGCAAGTTAAATAAAAGCTTGTAAAAATCGCGGTGGTTGTGAGTCTAATGGAACAAAGCAGAGGTTCTCAATTCGATTATACGCCTATACGTTTCTTTATGTCTATTACGCGATTTCTTAATTAATTATCGACCGATTGTAATGTTTTTTTATTAAACAAGGGTAAATACATACTTTGATTTGAATTGGTAAGGTCGACTCCGGGTTTGTGTCTACTTCAACCAAAGAAAGACAGTTAATGAAGAAGGATAAAAGGTCTTCCTATTCACTAGCTACTTCCTGCGGCCTAATTGTTTCTTGGAATTATTTTAGATAGTTAATACTCTTAGCCCATTCAACCATTGGTTGAATGGGCTAAGTTAGAACTACATTTTAAAGATTTTAAGAGCGGCATTTCATTTACGGCCAGTTTCTATATCTTACTGACTGTTCATTTGCACAAGAAATGTCAAAATTTTGACATTTCTAGCAAGTCAATGAATAGTGTTACATACCGACAAAGAAATGCGCACACCTGCCCTTGAACCTGTACTGAACAAATGCAATTTACCCGTATCGTAGTGGAGTTAATCCGCCACACCTGGCTAATGACTCGGCCGTAAACGTCCATAAAAGAGTACAAATAACAATGGGCCGTATGCAAATCAATAAGTAAACAAAAGAAGACAATCATAAAAGAATTTAATTAGTTTAAATGCCAACAGGTAATAAAATGTGTTTTGTTTCAGATATGCTGGTGGATTTTGATTTTATCGGGACCTGAGTTGTAACAATAGATAGCCTCGATCTATGTGTAATGCTATGTCTTATATGATGAATGATGAACAGGTACATTAAACACCTAAAAGATGCTTTCAAACTTACTCTAACTCAATATGTAAAAGAACGTCTGTGTGATATTATCCCCGCAAATTGCTATTGCGCCTGGCCGCCATTTTGGTGACGTAACCGTAGACGAACACTCAGTACTGTTAGCATCACTGGCCGGCGAGTACGCGTAGATATCGAGTCGCGGATGACGTCACGTGAATGTTAATTTTCAAGGTTCCAGCGCATTAGCAATTTGCGAGGATAATACTTCCCAGGCAGAATTCATTAGGGTTTCAAGTCAGGCGAGAGCGTGCGAGGACATGTCATAAAAATTACGGTTGATATGCGCCTCAGATATATTTATTGCCACTATCGTGTGTGTATACCACGTGACAATTCGATTCACACATTCAGCATGGAAACAAAGTAACATTCATAATATAACCTGAAAAATAAAATTCGAGATATTGCGGTCAACTTCTTTGCATTGCAAAATTTCAAGCCATTATTGGAATAATACAGTATCACAGTATTGAAAAATTCTGATACATTCATTTAAATTTACAGTTCAGTAAAATACACAACAACAGTGGAAGAGAATTTTTATGGACATTGCTGACATTTTTACATTTTGATATGTCGCCGAAAGGGAGGGCTCGCCAAGTTTTCCGACTACATAGTGATATTTTTTAAGTTCAAAAAAATATTTCAATGTATGATTTATTAATATTCGCTTCTGTTAATAGTGTATACGATTGTAATGTACTTCTGTAAAATATTTTCTTCAAATTTTTATTTTATCTAAATAAAAGTCTTCATATAATAAAAATTGTTAAATCTTCTATTATTTTAAATGTGTTTAAAGCAATATTTTTATGATAGATAACACATCTATAAATAAATTGAAATTAATATGTCAAATCCCAAATCTGAAAGTATTGTTAGATACCGACAAAGAAATGCGTACCTGGTTTATTAACCTTCCCGCATTTAAAGTTGTTTTGTTTACTTCGTGTTTAAAATTTGCAATTAAGCAATAGCCTATTGTTATTGTTTTCGACTTTGTTGGCCGTTCGCAGGAATAATTAACCAGTTGCGCAGATTACGGTTTCTCGGAAACCTCAGTCCACGCGGCACTTTTTGTATTGTATAGTTAGTATAAAACAATGCCCGAACGGAGGGTAAAGCAGTCAAGCGAGGATTACGATACGAGCACGACGTAGATTCGATGAGCGATATAGAGACAGACTTTGCGAGTGTTATTGACTCGTGCAGTTTGTACTGGTAGTGTTTAGTTATATTTGCATCTCTTTTATATGTGTTTGTATAGTTCTAATAAATAGTGGAGCGCAAATTGAGTGTATGTGACGTATGAAGGAAGTTAAAACATTCCTTAAGATAAGGAGGGGTATAAGGTATAAAAAATAATAAGTTGTCACCTGCGATACTCTGAAGTCTGAAAGATTGCGAGGAGCGGCCGATCGCTACCGAGTACCCCTAGGTAAAGATGAGCAATAATGAATAACTGAATGTATGCAGTTTTTACTGCTCATCGTTACCTTCGGCGAGGGGACTACCTTCGTTGACAAACTGACTAACTGAAGTTCGATAGATTGTGAATGGACAACTAGACGCGGCTGGTTTAAATTATGAATATGAAAGCGTTAGATTGCAATTTCATTGTTCGCTCACAATCTATCGACTATTATAAATATAAGCACTAGATTTATTACAAACTAATGGTTCTTACAATGACCCGGTGGCATATTATACAATCGAACGAGAACCGCCCTAACACGTGTCTATGATGAATCATATATCTGACCAATGTTTATTTTATCAATAATAACGAACACGTAGGAAATCTGTAGTCATATCAACGATGTTAAACACGGACAATGTTTTTACGATAATTGATGGTTAAAATAACAAAATGAAAAACGAAAGAGGAGTGATGTGGCACCAACGACAGCCGGTTCCTACATTACGTAATCATTTGTTAATAGTAATGTGACAATTAATTGAGAATTAAAATCTATATTTTATAACTATATATAAAAGAAAGTCGTTTTAGTTACACTATTTCTAATTCAAGAACGGCTGTACCGATTTGGCTGAAAATTGGTGAGGAGGTAGCTTAGAACCAGAAGACGGATATAGGATACTTTTTATCCCGTTAGAACCAGTAGGTGGCGTTGAGATCGGGTTCTAGAATCTTCCTAATCACCTGGATCGATTTTGTTTTTGTCTGTTTGAGTGGGTGGTCCCCGCATAGTTAAAATGCACAATTCGAACCGACAGGTGGCCCAGGGATCGGGTCCTAGATTTTTATATTTTCGGAACAGGACAACGTCTGCCGGTGTCGCTATTTTTAAATAAACTATTACAAGTTGTGTCAATTTTCTATATTCCCTGGCACGATACAAATACGGCCGGCGTAACTTGGCAAACGTGAACATAGGCTCTGCGAACTTTCGGTGATCGATGGGCTCTTCCCGGATCCGGGGAGCTTCACTCCCCCCAGTATGGGTCCACCCATTCCCGACACCCCCACGGACGAGGAGCCTCACTCCATCTCCGAGGGGGAACTTGACGTTGCCCTGGACCGGCTCCGGGGCAGGAAGACGGCTCCGGGACCCGACGGGGTCCCTGGTCAACTCCTCTTCCTGGCTGCAAAACATCTACGCAGCCAGCTGCGGGACCTCTTCGAAGCCTGTATTCGCGCAGGTAGGTTCCCGTCGCAATGGAAAGAGGGGCGTTTGTGCCTTCTTCCCAAGGGAGGTCGGCCTCCCGACGATCCGTCCGCCTACAGGCCCATAGTGCTGTGAACGAGGTCGCCAAGGTCTTCGAAAAGATCTTGGCGGAGCGGCTCGTGAAGCATCTAGACACTGTGGAGCCGGGGCTATCAGATACACAGTTCGGGTTTCGGAGGAGGCGCTCCACGATGGACGCCTTCGAGACGCTGCGAACGGTGACGGACGAAGCCGTCCAAGCGAAGGACGTCGTTCTTTCAGTGTTGCTAGACATAGCGAACGCCTTTAACACCCTCCCTCATGAGACGATCAGGGAGGGGCTCCGTGCACACGGAGTCCCCCCGTACCTCACGAGGCTGTTGGGCGAGTACCTGCGAGATCGACACATCCTTTGGGAGGGCGGTGAGTCTGTCAATCACGAGTTAGGTCGGCGACGTGTCGTGTGCGGCGTTCCACAGGGGTCGGTCCTCGGGCCGATTCTTTGGAACGTAGGCTATGACTGGATCCTTCGGGTAACGGTCCGGCCCGGGGTAGGGCTGATCTGCTTTGCGGACGACACCCTACTCACGGCACGCGCCGCGTCATTCGCGGAGTCCGTGGACGTCGCCAACGACGGGTTGGCGATAGTCATAGATCGAATAGCTAGGCTGGGCTTGAAGGTCTCCCCCGCGAAAACGGAGGCCATCATGTTCCATAGGAAGTTCCGTAATCCTCCCCCGGACCTGTCCGTTACGGTTCAGGGGGTGGCGATTAGAGTAGGGCCCAAGATGAAATATCTTGGGCTAGTCTTAAACGGGAAATGGCTGTTCAAAGCGCACTTTGAGCAGCTAGTTCCCAAACTGGTGAATTCCGCGGGCGCACTCTCAAGGCTTCTTTCCAACGTGGGGGGGCCGGGGAGTGCGACGCGGAAACTTTATTCTGGCATCCTGAGGAGTATGGCCCTTTAAGGTGCCCCATCTGGTTCGATGCGCTTCACCGCCACAAACGAACCCTGCTGCACCGGGCGCAGCGAGTTCTGGCCGTGAGAACTATACGGGGGTATCGTACAGTGTCTTGGACGGCGGCGACACTCTTGGCAGGCGAGCTGCCCTGGCCTCTCCAGGCAGACGTCCTGTCCAGGGTTCGTCGTACCCAGCAGGATGCCCTAGCTAGAGGACTGACCTTCTGTCAAGTCGAGATAGAGACGGTCAGGAAGCGGGAAACCGCTTGCTGCCTCGTCGACTGGTCTCGTGACCTCGAACACCCTGCGGCCGGCGGCTTTACGGTCGATGCAATCAGGCCACAGCTGGAGGAATGGGTCAACCACACCAGCGGAACCCTGACATTCAGGACGACACAGATACTGACCGGACACGGTTGTTTCGATCAGTATCTGTTTCGCATTGTGGGATGCTTGCCTTCTCCGGACTGCCGACAGTGTGGCGCACCCGATACGGCGTTTCATACGCTTGTCGAGTGCGCTGCCTGGGCGCCGCAGAGGTTCGAACTCGAGACACACGTAGGAGCCGTCAGATCGCTCGGCGACTTGGTAACGGCCATGTTGCAGGGCGACGACCACTGGGATGCTGCGGTTTCTTTTTGTGAGGCAGTAATGTCTCTTAAAGAGGCCGCAGAAAGGGATAGGGAGCGAAGTCCTTCGGCGCGTACTACGGTCTCTCTCGAGGTCGCCGGCCTTCAGCCGGCACCCGGAGAGGCAGGTACGCGCATTACTTCCCTCCCTGAGTTAGGATCCGGAACGATGGGGGCCCTTAGCTACTAGGTAAAGCAAGGGATTTAACAACTACCCCCGTTTCGTAGTGGAGTGTGTTCTCCCAGGGCACACTTCAAGCACTTTATTGCGCTGGATCGACTGTTGCGTAACTATGTTCTATATCTCAGTCTTTCCAACACACAAAAGCGCAGGGTCGTCAGAGAGGAGGGGGTTTTTAGTAGGTATTGAGGTTGCTTGCCCATGCGGCATCACTCGGAGTCTCCACACTCCTCTGTGTAGTCCATAGCGGACGGAACGCAGAATAAAGCATACAATTGCTAGCGTTACCGCCCCCCGTGGATTCGTGCCGTTTCCTAGTGACGGCCCAGAGAGTGCGTAAATCGGATAGTCATTTTCCCTCGCCTCAAAAAAAAAAAAAAAAGGCTCTGCGAACTTTAGAGCATGTACACTCGTGTGATGAGTGGGCATACGACTCGTCAGTGAATACAATAGGTCACCCTTCATCCCTGTATTTTTTCATTGCTTTGTACTAGTTGGTCACTGTATTTACTTCACGAGTTTACATGCGCTAAAGTTCGCAGAGCCTATGTTCACATTCGACAAGTTACGCCGGCCCTATTATACGATCGGTGATTCTACTATTCGTGTAAGCAATATTTCGGTTTATTTTTCGATGTATTAGGTACCTGTTGTCCCTCTCAAGTAAAGGGAGAAAAATATATTATCGATCTGTCCATAAATCGTATGACATTGGTTACGCTTAAAGCGTAAAGCGATCCCTAATGTTACGGCAACCGCTCAAAATCCGCGCCGAGTACTATAACAATGTTAAGGCAAATGAATTAATAGTAAGATATGTATACTATACTAGTATATAACATAACCCTGATGTTCTATCCGTGCATGAACGGAGAAAGAATACAATTTCCTGCGGCCGAGCGGCCTTTCGTAAGTCTAGCTAGAGTATGTCACCATAATGAGTTGTTTTCCGGCACTAGTGGCCAGATTGTGATCTGGTGTTACAAATATCCAGTTTTCCATCAGGTTAGCCGTCTGTCTGTCAAGCTCTAGCAATATAAAAATGTAAGTTTTAGGTGCTTTACAAAGTTAATACTTTACTTTAATCTAAAAATGAATTCTAAAGATCTACGTATATAATATAGTAGATATCTTCCGTTGTTTATCTGCGCCAGTTCTAAATTAATTAACACCGACATGCCAGAAAGGTCATACACGGCCCACTATGCCTTTATAAAACTTATTTCGTAAGTATAGCGTTATTGTTTGAGTGTATTGAATCGACAAGTTGTTTTACTTTGTGATGATGAAGCGGGATATGTAAGTAACCAAGTTCACACAATAAGATGATTATGCACATATTTTTAAAAACAAATTGAAAGCGTTCATGTACGAATACAAAAGGCAGCAAGCCGATATTTTTATTCGTTCGTCTGAGGCTACTTATTAAAAATTCATTACTAACTTTAAAATGGCAAATGTGTGGAGCAGATAAGGGTTGCGTAGAGATGACAAGCGTCCAATAGTTCCATCATATAAAAAAGTATTTCACTGGAATATATATCTCAAAAACCCAGTACAGATAATTATAACTCAACCCAGTTTTTAATGATGGTATTTTTAAAGTTCAAAAACCTTGTTTTTCAAATTTTTCCATCCTTAGTTCAAAAGTTAGAGGGGTCTATAAACTGTAATTTATTATCACTGTTACTACAATAAATCTACAGTGGTCGAGATTTTACAATAAATTTAAAAAAGAGATAAATTTAGGTGAACCAAATCGGACCGAAAATTCAACTTATAGAATTTTATTTGTCGGTCAGAGCATTACGTGAAAACTACTGAACGAATTTAAATGCAAGAAAGTCGACACAGAATTATAAATATTTCGAATCCACACTTGTATACTTTTAATCCCGATATGCGACGTCAAATACGTCAAGGTAACGCTTACGAAGTTTTCATCCATGCTTTTGCTTGAAACCTACTAAAATTTCAAGCAAAATAACATTCATATACAAGGACAGACGGACGGACATAACGAAAATGTAATGTTTCCATTTTTGCCCAAAATGTCAACGGAACTAAAAATATCGTGATGGACGAATCAATTTCAGATCATAAATAATCATTAGTCACGCACCCCCGAAGTTGCTGCACTCATTTCTATGAGGACAAAAGCACCCAGATCCATCTTCACTATGAATTCACTGTATAGTCCACCAAATTTAATACAGTTTTTGAAAAACCATTTTAAGGATGTACGGTTTACGCGGTAAATGGCAGTTTGTAATGACATTACCAAAAGTATGCGTGTCAGTCTATGATTACTATATGGCAATAACAAAAAGTAACAATTGAAAATTTCTATGGATTCTGGGGAAGTTTTATTGTCTAGAATATATTTAGGGCCGCAATGATTAACCTGCGGCCCGTCAAACTTTACCAATGACCTGCCTGGCATACTACATAGTTGTATAATTATATTGGATACAATTTTTGGCGCCCTATTATTGTATTCAAAACATTAAGAAATCTTTTTTTAAATTTACTTCGTAAGAATCGATTTTCATATAAGCCCCCCGTATGGAAATTATGAGAAGTAAAACAATACAAGCGTTAACTTTTTATTACACAATTTCGAACTTTAACGCAATTAAATACAGCTTAAAATAATATGCATCACTACATATTCCGATATTCCAAATAATCTTACTTAAGAGTTAACGTCAGTCGTGCGTCGGAGCTGACACACACACATTTATTTTATTTAAATGCAATAATAATAAATTTATTATTGTATGGCTATAAAACAGAAACTATAAGGAATTTTTAAAATCTTGAATAAATAGTCTGGGTGTGCCAACAATTGGATAGTTTACCCTACTTTGGAAAACACTGATATCCATAGACGACCCAACCACTTTCCACTAGGTGGGTCATCAGTCTGTTGTATACTCTAGTAGGAAAAAATATAATAATGTTGCGGACCATGCCACCTTATCTAATACGTCTATATGGCCACTATAAAAATAATATTGAGTAACTTTGGCTAGCTTAGTCTCTGCTAAAGCTCCCACGTATACATGCCAATGTTTATGGCTTGTGCAAATCTTACGTTATTTTTATGATAAGTCTTTCATTGCACTACCACCTGCTGCTTACTAAACACAACCATTAATCTAGAATAGGCGTGAAGTATATATAGTTTATCTTAGCAATGTCGTAACCATACCCTTAAGGCCCGTAGTAAATCATCAAATGGGCTCCTTCTTCTTTGTAAAGTTCAAAATTGAAAGTTCTTAGTATTAAATCACTATGCAAAGTACAAACGCTATTACAGTTAGTGTGTCGTCAGCTAACCGTTGTCCACTGCTGGACGTAAGCCTCCCAAAGTTTGCTCGACATATCAAACTCTTCTGCTGTCCTCATCCAGGCCCAAATTAACAAGTAAGCAAATTTAACTTGTATGCATTTAATTGAATACAAAACTATACTTACATAGCTAGCTTAATAGATAATCTCCTTCGAGTTGCTTGACGCCGCCGCCTATTGTTTTTGCCAAGAAAATATTGTAATTAAGCAAGTCCACGCTGTATTCTATTCAGTGTCCGTGAAGCAGTCTTGTAACTACAGGAGCCGAAGCAGCGCGGCTAAGCTACCCCCTTATTCATAATAATTATAAGTGGTTTATAGGCTTGTCAAACATTTTTACAGCATAATTGTACTATGAATACAGTAAATATACTTTAATATGGAAACAACAAGTTTATACTTAGAATCTCACCTCAGGAAATGAACCTTATGATTAATTTAAAAATCAAAAGTAGTCGAAAATGAATTTGTATGTTTATTTAATCTTTACGTCTTGAAAATAACCGATTATCGTAAAATTAAGTATATTATGTATAGTATATACAACTTTTCATAACATGGAAGGATAGCATACCTTTTATCCCAAAAATGCCATCATTTTCAGGGGATGTATATCCGAACTTCGGGTAATCAGGCCGAAGTTGAGTAGAAGTTAATAATATATTAATTGGAGAAGAAAACTGCAGTGATTGGTATCAAAAATCGGATTTATTTCTCCGGTTTCTAGTAGGTTCGACATCAGTAACAATTCGCCAGGTTACAGATAGGCTAGGCTGCACAGCCATTATCAAGCATAATGTGTACTTTTATAACAATGATACATTTTTTTTTCAGACCTAATAACCTAAATCTTACACAAACTACCTAAGAGATATACATGTAAAGCCTAATTTATCTACATTTAATAATTTATATACACAATAAGAATACAATTCATTTATATACAATTATGTCTCAATTATCTGTAACCTGAGAAACTTTGATTCTTCCTACATTCAGGGCAGTACCATTTGCCTTTAGGCGGGACCATAATACCGACACATTCAAAGTGAAACCACTCGATGGGACAGCCCTCTGCGTCACATGCGATCATTTCTGATACCTCATCATATGGACACCGACAGTAACAGTAAACGCTCTCCCCCTCCCGTGCTTGCCGCACGGCTGGTCGCTGAAATGCATACGGCAGACTCGAGGTTCCCGAATTCAAGTACGTCGGCGGCGGAATCGGCACACTCGCCTGGTTATTCGGTTGATTTATCTCCAGATTCCCTTCTTCACTTGAATCCGAGTCACTTGACTCCATTGACTCAGTATTCATCAAAATCCGTGGTGGCTCTGGATCTGGTATAGGAGCTGTCAGTCTGATAGAGTCAGAATAGTTGTACAATCTGTTTGTTAAAATTGTTGAAGGTACTTCTTTTTTCGCTTTATGGGTCACTGGGGATGGCAGGTCCTCCTTTCTCCATTCCAACTTAGGTGGCTGCTGAGGTTTTAATGCAGTGATAGGTGTCTGTGGAGCAGATTCCTCATCACTTGAGTACCCATAGAACTTGTTTGGGACTCGTCTTCTTTTCGATGCTCTTTTATTTTCTGCTGATGTTGCTGGAGTGACAGTATTAGAAGATACTATTACTGGTTTAGGAGGATCTGGTATTTGTACTGTATTAGACTGTAAAGATATTGTTATTTTATTAGGAACAAGCAGCTGTGGAGGGTCTTCTACTTCAGTTTTAGCAATAATGTCTTTAGGAATGTTAATTTTAATGGGACCATGTTTTCGTGCACTCCTTGACTTCTTTTTCTTTTTGCTCTTCTTCTTACTGCTTGGTGGCTTAATTTTTGTTTCAGTATCATCCTTGACAGGCTCCTTCTCTTCTTTAACAGGTGTGGTTGGTCGGCTTACTTCACCTGCAGATATTGAACCACCATCAGATGGCGCGACTGACGCCAAAAGCATCAATTGGTTACGCTTCTCCTCGTGTAGCTTGTTAGCTATTCTCTGTGGATGTTCGTCATAGAATTCTTCATCTGTCTCACTCTCTTCAGTTTCCAAATCAGTTTCTGCAATTGGTGGTTCCACTTTATCAGGTACCAATATTGGAGTTTCAACATTGCCCATAACATCTATATTGGAACCATTGCTTAACCTTCTATTGGGTAGTAATTTTTTTACACGTTTTACTTTCTTTTTCTCAATACCAGATGCTCCTGATGAATCCGAATCAGTAGAACTGGAAGATGATGATCCACTACTTGATGAACAACTACAATTTGAGCCACAGGAACAACTAGAATCACTATCACTACTACTGCTACTTGAAGATGATAATTCTCCTTTCTGTTTCTTTGGTGACTTTTTACTCTTTTTCTTATCTGAATTGAACACATCATCATCCCCATTCATATCCATAGGAATCAAACAATAATCATGATCTGATTCACACACATGTTTCCTTATAGGAACTAATGGTGGGGTTTTCTCTTTCTGTTTTTCAACCTTTGCCTGATATTTTTTGAAGTTATCCCAAATTTCAAGAACTTGTTGTTCACTTGGCTTTTCGTCTTCTATTGTAGCTGCCTTTTGTTCAATTTTTATACCAGATTCTTCATTAGGTATATTGGCCTCTTGGTTTTCTGTTGCTTCTTTTTTAACTTCATTAACATTTTCAACTTTTGTCATAATCTCTGGTTTTTCATCTTTTACAATGGGAGTATTTCCACTATCAGATTCATCACTACTATCACTTTCTGAGAGATTGAGAGCTGGCAAATTAACATCTATTAAAAGAGCATCTTTGTCTTTTAACTTCTTTTTCTTTGATTTTTTTAATGACTGCTCAGACCCAACTTCAGTTTTAATTTCGGAAGTACCAGCTTCCTTTTTTTCTTTATCATCTACCAAGTCAATTACAGAGATAACAGGTTCCTTAGGTTCTTCTGAAACTGTTTCGTTTGTTACATGGGTCTTCTCTTCATTCAAATCTTCTGTTAGCAACTTCTTTCTATGTTCATCTAAATGTTTTTGAAGCAATTTTTTAGAAACAAATTTTTCCATACAATTTTCTTCAGTGCACACATGTGGAAACTCATTACAGTGAAATCTCTTATGAACTTTAAGGCAAACGGCTCTGGTAAATTGTAAATTACATTCTTCACAAACAAATAATGCTGGTGGAACACAGAAATGGTAAACATGTGGCCATTTTTTTTGCAGACATCTTTTACACAATACACTTTCAGTGCCATGTTTCCAAAATAAGTGATTGTTTATATCTAATTTATTCCTATAAGCAATACCGCAACGATAGCATAAATGGTGTAACTTATGCTTCCAAACATGATTTGAAAGACGTGCCTGACTTTGGCAAAATTCTAAGCACACATCACAAGTGTTGTGTATCTTCCGCAAGTGTACCATCAATCTGAATGATGAGGGTATTGAGTCTACATTACATAAACAGCATCTAAACCTAACTTCATACTCAGAATCATATGTCCCAGGGCATATATGACATATTAATTCACTATAACTATAAAAATTAGATTTACACATAACACATAATAATATTGTTTTTTGATGCATTTTACGATTATGTAAATAGAGATCTTTATGGATAGCAGTTTTAAAATAACACTGAAAACATTCAAACATATGGTCATACTGAAATTTTTCACATTTTTCCACACTATCATATGAATCTAAATTTATGTATGTTGTTGTTAGTTCTTCTGCTCCTAACTTGAGCTTTGCAGTTATTGTCTCTGGCATTAGTTCTTCAGCTGTGATACTATCAACTGTAGCCTTAAATCTATGCTGAACAGTCATGTGCAAAGCAAGCTGCTCACAATTCACAGCAATTCTGCGAACATGATTGCAATAAATGCAACTATGAACTGTTGATGTTAAAAACACTTTAAGAAGATCCTTCAAGGGATATCTATCTAAAGGCCTATCCAGTGATAGCTCAGTTACAGGAATTGAAGGCTCTTCAGCTACAGGTGGTATTGCTGATGTTTCCTCAGTAACAGACTCGGTGCCAAGTATAGACGTTTCAGCAGGTTTTTCAGGAACTTTTAATTCTTCGTCTTCTTTTCTTATTACTGTTTCGTCTTCTTCATTTTCTTTTGATTGTTCTCGTTCTTTTTCAATAGAATGCTCAGGTTTAAGATCTTGATTTACTCTTTCTTGTTCATCTATGGTCACATTGTTTTCATCTACAGTTAGCTTGTCACTCACATCACTGTCAGAAGAATAGTCACTTGATGAATCTTTATCCAGTAACTCTTTGGGTACTCTTACAGTTAATTTGGGTACTCTATTTAAAGTATTTGTGTCTTCTAATTTGTTATCATAAATAGTAGTTTTTATTGAATTTTCAGGCTTGCTCTCTGCATTGTTACTCGTGCTATCTACATTATTATTTAATAATGTTTTTACTGTCAACTCCTTGTCATTTTCATAAATAGTAGTTTTTACAAATGGGCTATCTGCCCTGTCACATATGGTCATTTTGATTGAAGGTGGTTTGGGAGTAACTGGTGTGAGTGGTTCAGTTGGTGTTTCCTTTTCATATCGCTTTGGTGGTCTTCTTACTCTAGATGGAGGTTTATTTACTTTTTGCTGACCGACAGTGGGATCTACAGTTGAATTTATTATAACAGGAGAATTGGCATTGTTTAGGCTTAATTTTAATTTTATGCCACCCTCCTTTTCTTTTTCAACTGGTACAGGAGTGTATAGTTCTTTAGGTTGTGAAGCTTCATAATATGGATGTACTTCGTCAGGAATAGGACAATCACTATCACCTGAGTGGTCATTATCATCACCATTCATCATTTTAGGCTCTTCTGGGCTATAATATTGCATAGGACTCGATGGTAGCTTGTTATCAGAACATTCCATCTCCATACCTGAATCTACTGTATCCTTACTGACTGTTGCAGAGCTATCTGAACTTATACTGGTATCACTAATTTTTGTTTCATTTTCATTTATTTCTATTTTCTGAGATTGAGCTATTTGTTCATGTCTTTCAATATCTTTCCGTTCACTACTGTGTTTTGGTAACTCTTTTGCTGCAATAGGACCATTGGAAATCTCAGTATTTTTAGCTTTAGGTGTAGGTTTGACAGCATTTTTACTCACAAGCACTGGCACAGGTTTTGGTTTAACATTGTTACAGTCATGATTAAAAAAATCATCTTGTTCACTGCATATTTCATCACACACACAGCACATTAAATACAAGGTCCCATTGTAAGCATTCAAGAATTCCTCCTTACTGTCAAATGCAAATTCTTTAACATTATGTTTATTAGATAGATGTGAAGAGAGTTTCTCTGCTTTTGAAAACATACCCAAGCAAAATAAACATATATGCCTGTTGTGAACTTCTCTCATATGCAAAAATAGGTTCCAATTTTCATAATATGTCCCACATGCTGAACAAAGGTATACTTTCCGTGTCACTCGAGATGGTCCTCCAGAATTTGTGTCTGAACTAGGAGCTGCTTCAGGACTTAATGCTGGCTCTTTAGCCTGAGCTCGACAAATCAATTGATGTTCTTTCAACATAGCTAGTGTTTTAAATGACATAGAACAACATTTCCGACATTTAAATTTCACCATTGGTGGTAATCCTAAATTCTGAGCACATTCTTTCATCTGAGGTCCTTTATCAACTTTGTTCTTTTTAAACTGCAATAACTGGCTTTTAGGCACGAGTCTGGGTGTAGGTTTGTCTTGCTCGTTAGAACTAATACCATCTTGTGTCGGTACATTGTGGAATTTGTCAACTCTTTTAGGAATAAGTTTTGGTACTCTTGGGGTGCTGGTAGGTGTACCAGTTATAGCAGATTTGACTATAGGTTTCTTTTTCTTATTGGCAGTATAATATTGAAGTGAATTGTCTACAAACGGCCGCTTGCCAAGGTGGATTCTTAATGGATTAATGCGCTTCCTGAATTTGTCATCATTACTGCTATCATAGCTAGGCCGACGTACTTTGTACGATTCATCAAGCGGGCTTGAAGCCTCGCCGGTGTATTCGTGGCCATTAGTAGTCAATTTCGCGGGCCTTTCACTGTATAAGTTCGCCAATGCACTTGAATTGATTTTATCGTCTTTTGTATTGATAGAATTACCATCTTCCATAGTTTTCTGAAAAATAAAAAACACGTGCTTTTGATCAAGGAAACAAAAGACACTCAGACAGGAGGAATCGAAACATGATTTGAAATATCAATGCAATAATAACAACAATACATTATATCATTTTTATTTACCTCGGAAATCGTACGACCAGTACGAGTGCAAGAATAAAGATTCGTTTCCATGCATTCGTTTATATAGCGCGATCCTTACATCGGGCTTATTGTACAGCAGCCGCGGGCTGCTCATTCCCGTAAAATGGCGTCACTTTGCTCTGCGAGGAATGGTAATATCAAAACCGTCGATGGGTTGTTGCATCACTAGAATCACTGCACATTAACATTTTCCAGATCATAGTTTTCACTAGTGGACACAAACGAAAATAATTTTAACTATATAAACTGTTTATTTCCAAACACATTACTGAAAATCGTAGCGGATTACGAGAAGCAATATCATGAACCATAGACACTGACGTTTTACTTTTTATAAGTCTAACTTCAAACTTCGTCTGGGAACACGTGGTTCTAGCCATAGAGATGACAAGTTTTATAAAATTATATTATTAAATATAAAAATACAATTTAAAATCACCTGATTAATTGAATGAAGAAATTTAAAATTTTATATTTTCTTTCGCGATTGCTTTCTGCACTCATACAAAGCTAGATTCTATCATAATCGATAGCTACGAGTAATTTATATCGCTATGAATGATTAGTAGTATCCAAACTCAGATATAATCCAATGTCTTTGATTCAAATCATAATTTCAACTATATATTGTAAACATATTCATGAACGTAATATTCTATTCTTTTATAATTTCTTTGAACATACTATATAAGAAGAATACTATTTCCATTAAATAAATGAATATCAATCAATATAAATGAGTATGAATAAATAACAGATATTAGTTAATAAATAACCAACAAATGAAATTAAACTGTTATATAAAATTTGATTGAAGTATGGTATTTTTTGCTACTGGAAGCAATATAATAGCAATATGTACTTTACCAGACCAGATCATGGGCAAACGCAAAACTATACCAAAGTCTATTCCAAACCCAGGTCAAAAAAACAGATATTGATCTTTGAGAACACTGCATGGGCAATAAACTTTTTTCATGGGTTTGTTTTTAAAAATACTATACTGAAGACAGTCTATTCCGTCACAAACTAATTGTGCGAACATTACGATTCTTCATAAGTTTGATATTGGCTAAAAATAATTATTTAAGATTATTTTTTGAATTTCATTTTGACTCGCAAAATGGTGTTAGTCTAGTTCTCTCAAGCTGAAGTCTCTTCACAGCAATAGTGCATAAGGACAAATCGATAAATAAAATTCAAAAATTATATTACCTTAGGTCATTTTTACAAAAAGAGCCACTGGATTTAATTAAAAACCTCCCTTTGGCTCCAAATAGTTATGACAAAGCGCTTCAGCTGTTAAATGACCGTTATAACCACACTTTTAAAATTGTTAATGAACATATTAATTCGTTACTCGACATGACTTAAAACACATTCTTGAGAAAAAATAACATAACAAAACAAGTCATCACCTCACCGTCGTCAATTATTCTACCTACAGATTAGGTACCATGTTATTTTTGGTGGAATAGAAATAAAATAAGCAAGTGTTTTCATAAAATAATACGGTTTTGTTACTCGGCATCTGTTCGTGTCACTTTCCGAAGTAAGACGCAGAAGTGAATATCGACACTATCGTTTCTTTTCAGTGTCACCAATATCTTAATGAATATATTCGTATCAATATTCACGTTAACCACTATTATGCTACACTAATTTTTGCAGATTTGTCAAAAAAGCTCGACGAGGGTGTTGCGTTAATTTTTTATATTGTTTTATATAGTAATTATTCCTTTCTTTATGTTGTTTACGTAGACGATGCCGATTCAAGATGATGCCTGATCAGTTTAGGAAAGTAGAACCATATTCTCCGAAGTCGTCGCCACGGGGAGCGAGGTCACCACTGGTCTCTCGGCAAGATTCCTCTGGAACTCTCAAGACTACCATATCTTTGGGCAAAAATCCGTCTATAGTGCATAGTGGACCATTCTATTTGATGAAAGAACCTCCAGGTGGGTTTAAAATGTCAAATAAACACTTCAAATATTTAAATTAAATGTATACATTATTATTTCTTAGAAGATCATTTTGGTACTTTGTTTATTTATTACTCTATTTATCTATGTTCAACTTAAGAAATATCTAAAGTTAGACTTTAAAGTAGATATTTTTAAATTATCCATTTAAATGTACAATCTTAACCTTGTAAGGAAAAACAAGGTATAAATTATTTTTTATGTGTACCAAAAGACTGAAAAGATTGACACACTTTATTAAAATAAGTCTAGATTATAATGTTTGTTAATTGTTAAAGAAAAATACAATAATATAAATGATAATTGGCAGATAAACACACAAAATGTATATCCTCAAATTCAGCAAGTTATGCTTGTGTTAAGGATAATACACAATGGACCATGGACCACTGTGGTGCTGATGCCAGACAATCAAACCATTCTATCTATAATAACTATATCAATACTTTAATATCTGGTAAATAGAAAGCATACTCTTTTCTAACAACATACTTAGATTCTATCTTTATTAACATGCACAATTTCTTACTTCATCTACATATTAAACAAGTTGAAACTGTACTCAAATGTATGCTTCTGCTGTGTAATGGATATATCAATATTGGAAAGAAAGAAAACAATTATTTGAAGAAATAGTGACATACATTGCTAACATGTATCTTAAAAACAAAAACATATTTTGAGAATTTGCATGCCACATTTTTAGCAAACAAGGTTTTGCACTCAGCAGCTTATTCAGTGCAAACCTACCTGTTGAAGTAATTACCTGAATATTTTAATGAGTTTAATTTAAAAATTATTTAATTTGGAAATAATAATATATACCTACATAGAATAAACAGCATAAATATTTTTTAACTTTATGTTACAATATATATTTTTATTTAAATATTGTAGGTATATATGATTCAGGCTTATTAAGAACTCCTCATTTTCTACAAATGAATGATGTGAAATTGAAATCCAAGCAATAGGCGAGCAGGTAGTCAAATCAAATGAGAGACTTTTTACAAAGTTATAAAACAGGACAGCCTCAAATATTCTGTATTTATTCAAATATCAGCCAATAAATGTCCCACTATGGGACTGGAGCCTCCCATTGTAGAGGGATTGGACACTATTCCCCCGCTGCACTTATCCTAGACGGCTTGACAGGTTTGACACATCTCTATGTGCAGGTTGTTTTCCTTCACCATTGTTAGCATATGGTAATTGTAACAATATGCACATTAGATTGGAAAACTGCCTAAGTGGGGCATGCATTCCTACCAGGATCAAATCTGCACCCTTTGAGCGTGGGGGGATAGTGCGTGTGTGTGAAAACTAATTAAAATTATTTTAATCATGATATTTTAAAAATTAGATGACAAGATGTTATTTTAATGGCTGTTCTTTAATAATGTACAAATATCAGAATTTATGGAATTTGTTTTCCAAACTCCCCAATTTTTGAAACATTCTTCATTGGTGCTCGACTCCTACTTCTCTTAGTCTTAGTGTGTTGATATATAACTTATAGCCTTCCTCGATAATGGCTATCTAACACTGTAAGAATTTTACAAATTGGACCAGTAGCTCCTGAGATTAGCGCGATCAGTCAAACAAACAAACTCTTCAGCTTTATATATTAGTATAACATGTATTGTGTCCAATCCTATTGTAAATTGTTTATCCAGCACTAACAGCATCAATAGGAAGTTGTCTATGGTTATATAGTACCTAAGTTTTATATTGGTCTGAGCTTAAAGTTAAAGTTAGAGTCCTATTAGGATTACACACAAAAATTATTTCTTTTATTAAATCTTTTTCAGGATTTCATAGCCAAAGGATCTTTTTGTTATTAAATAACTAAGTGACAAAAGCCATTGATGCTCATAAGCTCTATTGAATCCTAGAATGTGTGTAGATTGACACACATACTTGCTAATTTATAATTATGAATACTATCCAATTTATTTCTAAGAATCTGTGGATTTGCAGCTAACAGACAAAGATAGATACAAATGTTTCTATTCAAACTAAGTTCCACTTGAGAATGATTGTTTGAAGAGCATACATATATGTTAGTGAAATCTACTTCTCAGTGTGATTAAGGAGCACTGTTTAGGGAGAAGAAGCAACAAGAAATTCCCAACAAGCAGCATGTCCATACTGTAATTGATAGTGTTGTAGTATGGCACATTCATGAGCGAGTTGTTACTTAAACTCACGACCACCTAGAATTTACTCAGATTTTTAATTAGCTTATAAATTGAACTCCCTCCCGCTGTTTTCCCAGAATGCTACAATACAGGCTCTTCAGGAAGGGCGTGAACAGATACCTAGTCCCAAGGAGGTAGGCAATGCATCGGCTCCCTTAGTGTTGCAGATGTCCATGGGCGACGGTAGCCACCTATCACCAGGTGGTCCTTTTGTCAGTTTGCCTACTAGTGAACATAAACAAATTGCTGAACTAAAATGATAACTATGATTGACCCTCTTTATATGTTGCAAGTGTGGAGCATATTGTTGTATTTAAATTCTATATTTCGTCTCGTGTATGAAATGAGTTTCTATTTTAGGAGAATGTGAGTTAACGGGAGCAACCAATTTGATGGCATGGCATGGCCTCGAGCATTCATACAGCAAATTTAATGGCAAGAAGCTCAAAGAATCATTATCATCCTTTCTACCAAACCTACCTGGTATATTGGATGGACCGGGCCAAGAGGATAACAGTACACTAGCCTCGGTTATAGCTAAACGGCCTATCGGTGGTAAAGAGCTGTTGCCGTTAACCAGTGCCCAGTTGGCAGGATTCAGATTGCACCCTGGACCGTTGCCAGAACAGTACCGATATGTCAGTGCAACGCCACCAAAGAGACATAAGAGTAAACATAAGAAACACAAGCATAAAGATGGTGCCCCTCCCGGACAAGAAACTCCACTTCAAGGTAATTTTAATAATTTTACTTATAGTAATGTTATGAGTTGCGAGACTCGAATTAAAATGACATTGGAATTATTATAGAGTTTATTAGAACTATACAAACACATATAAAAAGGTACACAGGTACAAATTTCACCAAACACAACAAATCTAAACATAATATATGCAGGTGTGGATTTGTTTTTGTTGGCGCCTAGGTTGTAACCGTAATAATGCTATAATGTAAGAAAAAGGTTTTATTGCATGAGTTCAGCAGACAGGCAGATGACTCACGCTAATTGAATACGTGAGTGGATGAAGGTGATATGTCGCATACTCAGTTTTTTGCTTTTTTTTGCATAGATGAATGTTATAAGTCGATACCAAATGACTACAGACTTTAGACCATAGATATAAGGCATATTTAAGAAATAAAATGCTAAAGGTGTTAAGTTCAGTTCAGTTTCAAATAAAAGTAAAACTTTTATCTCAATTTCCTCAGAATTGGAATTATGCGACTTATCACCTTCATCCACTCATGTCTTCAATTGTAAGTGTTTACCCCAATATAGACATTCGCAACATTGGTGCTTTGCATTACAAATGCACTGGTGCTCTTCTAAGGGAGACTGGAACTTGGTCACGAATGCCGGAACACAACTCAAGGTTGTTATGGCGGCATACTCTTGACCAGAGGTGGTAGCCAACCAGATGTGCTGATACCTTACCATCACAACAGGCTGCCTTGCCGCTGGAAATTGTATTCTTCCTCTGTTCCTACACAGAACTTTAACGCATTAGGTGTCATTTCATGCTGGTTGAAGAGAATTATTTTTATTGACAAATAAATATGACCGATGGCGCTTGAATAATGACGAGTGTCTGAGACACAGTACACATCATATGCCTAAACCGTGTGATTAAAATCTGGGATCACTAGACCGGGTTTATTTTGATACTTGTCGTTTGCTATACGAACCTGCTGAAACAGCTGCCTTAGGCCTTATGTTTGAAATATAATTTCGTTTTGCAGACTCATCCAATCCAGACACCTACGAGAAGAAGCACAAAAAGCAGAAGCGGCACGACGACGACAAAGAGCGTAAGAAACGGAAAAAGGAGAAAAAGAGAAAAAAGCAGAAGCACAGTCCAGAGCACGGGGGACTCACACCAAATCAGCATCCATTACCTTAAGTACATGAATAGGTTTAGTTAATTATTGAGCCCAAAGAGAAATCTCCTGTTATATTTTACTAGCTTTTGCCCGCGTCTTCGCTTGCGATTATTTAGATTGTGTAGACAGTGGGGGAAATGACAAACTTAATTTTTACCATATTCAGCTGGAAAATGATGGTGGTCATGACATTGTTCGCGTTTAACCTTACGAGCAAAACTTACATGTATAGGCTGGATGGAATGTCTTAATGCCATAGATGATGAAGAGAAGAATGAATGACATTCTATAAAATTAATAAGTGTGGTCTTGTTTCTTACACTTTTTGTGTTTGTTCAGGATTCACATAAAAATTATCAATAGTAAATTCCCGGATTTAAAATCTACTTTATATCCCGAGAATAGCCATTTTTTTTGTTGTTTACTAAATACTGTCTATGTTACAATTTAGAAAGTCTTACCAGTATCCAAGTGTACCTAAAATGAAAGGTATTCCAAATTTCAGCCTTATACAATCAACTAGTATTGTTTTATTCACAACTAGCGGCCCTGGCAGTCATTGTCCTGCTCTGAAAAAATAAAAATCTGGGACCCGATCCCAGCGCCACCTACCGGTACCAATTGTGGATTTAAACCATCCCGAACCACTCAAACACACAAAAACAAAATCGCTCCAGGTGATTAGGAGGATTCTAGATCCCGATCTCAACGCCACCTACCGATTCCAACGGGATAAAAAGAATCCTATGTCCATCTCCTGGTTCTAAGCTACCACCCCACTAATTTCAGCCAAATCGGTACAGCCGCTTGTCAGTTATAAATAGTTTAAGTAACACAACTTTCTTTTATATATTTAGATTTAATCCCTTGTGTAAACTGCACTTTTCTCTGGTCTCCCATTTGTTATGAAGTCCTTGATATGTATGTCTATTAACATAGTTATTTGTTAATGGCTTTAAATAAACTTTACATACAAATATAGAAAATGTAAACATAAACTTATTTTTGACTATTCATGGCCGTTTCCTATATTCTACTATTTATTCATTCACTCGCTTTACCATTGGTTGAACTTTTACATTAAGTATTGTACTTGTCTGGAGCTTATATCTAACGGATAGCAAGGCAAATGAACGGTGGTAAGATATAGAACTGGCTGTCAGACTAATACCCTGCTTCATCTGTGTTAGTGCCTGTATAGAATGTTTTTAAGATTCTTTCTTTCGAAAATATTAAAAATCAGCAGACATCAATTATATGACATACAGGCGTTCCATTAGTAGCTCCAACGCCCAAAATGCTCCGTTAGCCGTTCCACAAGGCGACAGTGGTCGTTGTGGTGGTGGCGAAAACGTCATTAATAATGTTATAATTTTCGATCACACAACGCTCACAACAACCCATGTGAAGAGGTGGGTCGAATAGCCGTTCCACGTGGGTTTACAATTGTAACGCCAGCAAGCAAGTGGAACGGGAAAAATCGCGGTCGTTGTGAGTCTCTAATGGAACGTTGCCCATATGTAACAAACTATGTATAATAAATGTAAAATAACTATATTGGTGGCCATTTTTTGTTTTAAATAATGCAATTCACTACAAGCTTACATAACAATGAGGTTCTTGTTAAATTATGTATATTTATTAATTAATATCAATACTGATGTGTCGTTATGGTCATAAATTCTCTTTGGGCTTGACTCCTCTCAAATTTAGTATTAAGCGAAATTAATATACAATCTTTTTTTTTCGTTCTTTACCATTTAGTATTTAAGTTTTTCTATTCTCAACAAATTTAGTTTCATTGTAAATATGCATTTTGTTTATTTTCAGTTCTCATAGACAATAAAATTTGATAGAATGTTACCAGTAGTTTATATTAATATGTCCCTAAACTGTCTGTATTTCTAGACACAGATTTAAATGTATATATTATTGTTAAATTTATGGTTAGTTCTCTATTTCTTACCGACCGTGCGTTTGCTTTATTATCCGACTATTGGTTTAGGTTTCATATAAGTTCAGTACAAGTAATGTCAATATTAACTGATGATAAGGCAAGTGAACGAATAGTATTGATTAGTAAAATATAAGAATCGGCCATGGGTTCAATTCTCATACAAAGTGACCTCTATTTTACAACTGACTGTTGTCATTTTATTTTTATCTTTGTTTTGGTGCTCCGAAACAAAGCGTTGAGTGCGAGAATCTTAATAAAATTATAATAATAAAGCTAGCAGCAAGTTGGTAGAATTTTTTAGCGGGAACTAGAATTATATACCTACTATTTTTGAGAAATAATCGTCAGCATACCTTCATTTTTGGCGTCAGTCGACAGTCACCAACAATTTGGTCAAGCTAAATACTGAGACTGAAAGGATACATTTCACAAGGCTGTATAAGTTTAGTTTCTTTGGCTACCATTCTGGCGAACTGAATAAAAACTAGCAGTTGTACACTTTCATGGAGATATTAATATCTGAATAAAGTCTTTATTGCAGCACTAAATACAAAGCCCAAAACTGCAATTTTAAGTTTCATTCATAAAACTCCATACTTAGTGATAGTAAGATCAGAAGATGATATTTGGCCAAGGAAAAAGCACACAGGCGATATGAATGACAAGCGCCCAATAAAAATGTATTTTTGTAAAGCTTGATTGATTTATTATTTACTAGCGGTCCCCTACGGCTTCACACGGGTATTTAATAACAATTGAAATTTTTGCAAATTACAAACAACCTATCGTGTATCTTGCCAATAGTGAAAGAATTTTTCTAATCAGTTCAGTAGTTTCTGAGCCTATTCAATGCAAACAAACAAATATTTCCTCTTCATACTATTATTATAAAAAACAGACTAATTCAACAACAAATATGTACCTCAACACAGTGGTGCGTTCAACATTCAACGTTCCATGAGGGCTCACAACGACCACGTACACGACCGCGAATTTTCCCGTTCCACTTGCTTGGGAATTACAATCTTCAACCCAAGTGGAATGGTTATTGGACCCACCTCTTGACATGGGTACGTTGTGTGATCGAAAATGATTACGTCATTCGTGACGTTCTCGCCACGACCACAACGACCGCGGTCGCCTTGTGGAACGACTAACGGAGCATTTTGAGCGTTGTGAGTTACTAGTGGAATGGGCTGAATAATGACTGACTAGTGACTTTGTCTAAAACCGTTAAATAATAAAATGACATTATGAGGAGCATGTAGCAGCTCTAAGGTAACGAACTGCCTAGGCCTGCAAAGGATATAACACCAGGGATAGGAAAATCAAATAAAACAATTGTCAGAGCGAAATTTATTTAAAATATCAAAATTTATACATACGTTCGTTTTCGCTTCATAATATAAAAGGACAGTTGGTCATTCATAGTAATTTAAAATAAGGAAAACAAAATAAATTAGTAATGCAGCACCAAAATACATACATACATCATACAAAAAAATGTGTATACGTTATAGTCATACATCGATACTATTGTCATTATTTCGTATAATGTATGCTGGTCTATAAATGTTGTAAGTAATATTGACACATGAATTGTCAGCCAGTAGGTCTTTACATGGTGGATTTATGAAGCAATTAATTATTGGTTTTCGCCGCATTGAAAAAAAATGTTTATTTAAAATGGCACATCAAGAACAGATATTATCATGTTATGTCATTCATTATAGTAGACAAATAACTTGACCACAATCAAAGGTTCAGTTTACACTCAAAACAACAACAAAAACCACAGAAATCGTACTAAGAGCTACAAAATACATATTTCCGAAATGTTCTACTTATCACCTTTAGAAAGAGATGCATATACAGTGCTTCTCTATGCAGGAGTGGAAAAAGAATACTAATTCCTGCGGCAGGGCGGCTTGTCTAAGACGCGACAAAACAACCCTTAACCAAGTGGTAGGGCATTTGCCCGTTAGGATCGCTACCATCCCTGGTCTAGAGCACATCGCCGTAACAACTTGAGTTGTGTTCCGGCACTAGTGGCCAGGTTCCAGCCTCATCTACGAGTCGGCAGCACATTAGTAGAACCTTACGCAAATGTTTATAGGCAAGCTTCAGCAATAAAAAATCAGTTATTTTACACAGATTATGAACATGTAATTAGAGCAAAAATTCTTGAGTTCCAACATATCAATACAATTAATACAGGTAGTTCGACTCGTGACTTGTCCAGAAACGAGACCTTTAAATTGTGTTTCAGTCACACCATGTATGCTTTGACTACGGGTTGTCTGGAAGAGAACGCTTCTTAGCGATAAGGCCGCCCATTGTGCGCATTTAGAATATTTTTAGGCTATAAGTTCATCTCTATTTTTGTAATGGTGTACAATAAAGTTTTATCTATCTAACTACTTTATATGAATAAAAGATATTTTATTTTAGTACGATTTCTCCTAACTTACTGTGTTTTAAAGGATCACACTTTTAGTGAATTATTAGCCAATCACGAAAATCCCTGCTCCTGTTAGTCGCCGCTTTATTCAATAAAGTTATTCAAAATTTACGGTTGGGCTCATCAATGTCTTAGTTGTTTATCCACTATTTACGAATACTTATTAAAACGAAACGAGGGCGAAAACAGTGACATCGTTTGTTTATGATACTTAAATAATGAAACAATCTACTGTCGTCTTAAAAATATGGTGTAAAAACAAAATATAAGGAAATATATACATTTCAACATGTGAAACAAAAAATAGCTGAAACATTCTGAAATTACTCTAAACTAACTTTCATGTATGAAACTGCTAACGTACCATTTTTACTCTTATTTTTTAATGTTTCTAAAAGTAGGTCATTACACGAACAGTATTACGTAGTAATCTCTAACTAGCCTGTGGAACAGTACAAATATCTACCATGATATCCATTGCTAATATATGTGAATGATTATTCTATTGTCAATATCAAGACTAATGAGATGAACAATTCTAGATCAAATGGATGTAGCTTTAATGATTGTTCTGCTTCGTAAGATTGAGCTTCTACTGCTATACTATTCAGTCTGGCACCATTACACTTTATAAAAATGATTGACTACAAAAACACTAAAAGCCTTTGCTAAACTTTATGGACACTCTTAACAGCATGGAAGAAGGAATGACAGTTGCTCATTTAAAATATATCGTTTAATTAAATCACCTAAATATTAACCATTTATTCATAATAGTTACATGGGGTTTAAAATCTTAAAAATTCGCATTAGCACACTTTGAATGCGATTATGAATAAAACTTCTTTTTATTAATTTTTATTGAGTCAGAAACCTCATATGTATTATGAATAAGGGATCATGACTAGATGAGGGATTGAATAAGGTATCATGACTACTACAAGTCATTCTTCAATAGCTTATTGACTTTTACTATTTAAAATACATTTTTTACACCAAATTTATCAAATATTAAAAATAAATAGAAGACCTAATTTCCACTGATAAATCTTTTTCCATTAAAAAAGGGTTTTAAATATTAACAAGTCCTAATTAAGTTTTTCTATATAAGCAAGAGTGCTGGTGGTGCCCATCCGTGATGCACCGCACATTACGAGTTATCAAAATATACGTTTTTCGTCTATTATTCCTTATTATCCTTTTTCCATGGTTATATACGATTTTATTTTTTCAAATTAAAAGCCAAATATATTATGTTAAGGGCCGATTTTAAAATCACCAGATTAAAGTGATTCATAGACTAAAGTCTAGTAAGGAAAACTAAAAATGTCAATAACATTAATAAAACGCTTGAATTGTTTCACTTTTGAATTATATCAGGTTATAATTTATTGCGCTGATAACTTTTATCTGTTGATTGGAAAATCGACCTTAGTTAAATGAATAACATTTCAAAAGCTACACTTCATTACGGGCGCGTTCCATCAGTATTTCACAACGACCGAAATGCTCCGTCTGCCGTTCCACAAGGCGGTCGCGGTCGTTATGGTCATGACGTAAACGTCACTAATGACGTCATCATTTGCTCACACAGTGCACACAACTATGTCAAGAGGTGAGTCGAAAAACCGCTCTATTTGAGATTACGATTGTGACTCCGGCAAGCAAGTACTAGGGGAAAATCGCGGGCGTGAGCGAGGTCGTTGTGAGTCTCTTGTGGAACGTTCCACGAACGAACCTGCCTGTGCAACAATTTGCTACATTTGCCTACCAATACTTATACATTTTGCTGCGCGATGGCACTTTATATTAAGTGAGCATGACTTATTGTATCTACTAAATCGTATTATTATTATATACTTAATATCAGCAAAGTCCTTTGTGATTAGTTAATTGGCGACAAGTGTCATACAAAGTCAGTATTACTTTCTATTTTTATTTCTCAAAACGGAAATTTGTTTGACAGAACAAATAACACCTTTAGATACAAAGCGTTACTAGACGAAGGGTCTCAAGAAATGCTTTATTAACGCCATCTCTCGTGCAATTACATAAACTACAAGATGAATTGGAAATTTCTTTGGAATTCCGTATAAAATGCTAGACAGCGTTAAAATTCTTCGATACATACAAAATTTGAATGGCTTGCATTTTGCATTGCACGTTTTATCTATACCAGGTAGAAACTTTAAAAGATTTAATACTTGTATGAGCAAGGCTATATTAGAGGCGACCAGAAATGTATTAAACAAAATAAACTAAATCATTTTCCTCTTTATCCTTCTGTTATATTTGATATTTGTTTTGTAACTATTTATTTTCAAAGGTGTTTATAATTTGTGTCATACAGGAATTAGCTAGTGTGATAGAAAATAAAAGAAGACGAAAGAAATGGCTGAAGTATTTGATATATTTTAAATACTTTTTATCACCTGAAGATGTTATTCACAGAATATTAACAGTTAAAATGCATTAAATATAATAATTTTAAAATTCCGTCATATCTGCTGACCGTTTATTATAAATACAACAAGTAATTATCAAAAAAATGCGTTCATTAGTAAGGTGTTATTGGTAACTTTACAGCATTAAAATCTCAAATAACTATTTAAAAAAGAATACAATAATCAATATACCACAAAAGTTTGGAAGTCACTAATCCTATTGGACGATTACATTAGCGATACACTATCACATGTAGAGTTACATTACATCCAGACAGCGTTATATCTCACCGAAATTATTAACATTTGCAAGCAAGCATCGTCCTGATTACGGCTGTTAGATCCGGCTGTATCAGTGATGCAACGCTCTTACAGAATTACGGCGTGAAACTGTTTAAACAATAACAGCCCCTAAATTTCCCACTATTAGGCTCGAGCCTTCCATTATAGAGGGAACGAACTGTATACCGGCCACGCTTGTCCAAGGCGGCTTGGCAGGTTTGACACATCTGTTATCTCGATGTGTAAGGTTTCGTCACTATATTTGCCTTGACCGTTGTTAGCACGGGGTAATTGTAACTATGCACATTAGGTCGGAAAACTGCCTAAGTGGTTGCATACGTTCCGGCCAGGATCGAACCCGCGCCCTTTGAGCTTGGGACGCGCGCGCTAGCCATTACGCTACCATGACTATTGACTTAATCGTCTTCCACTCTCCCTCCCCCTACCCTATCTTCCGTGTCCCATCACCCCCATCGCATCCTAACGGCTGGTAACGCGTTGCCTTCGCCCCTGGTGTTGCAAACGTCTATGTGCCAGTTACCACTTTCCATTACCTGGGTCTTCTGCCTGTTTGCGAACTTCGCCATAAAAAAAAACACCCCGAGCAGGATTGTCATCGCATGGTTCACGCGCCGTCCACGTGTGGACTGCTTACAAGCGAGGCGGTCCTGTACTAGTCGGGGCTCGTGACTCTAATGACCCTAAAGGTGACAAACGTCTACCATTTTCATCATTTGATTATGGAACCATAAAAAGCATTTAATCAAGAATACCCTATATCACAAAAACACGCTTTGTATATTCAAAACTTTTTTCATTGTGCCTTAATTGATAAATAATTTAAAGGGGTGCTTCCATTGTCATTAATAGTTACGATTTTTCAAGTTCTTAAATAATTCTAAACAAACCTTCGGATTATTGATATGACACTGTCCTCTTCATGGTATATAATTTTTGAGCAATTACTTGTTTAAAGAAGCATTTTATACATACAATTTATTATTCACTACCACTGGCCACTGGTACAACGATAATTTTATTGCATACCAGCGAAAGGCAGCTAAAACTTAACTAGATTAATTTGTGATACCGATGGCAAGTTACGAGGAAATCACTCCAAATCATTTATAATCATTAGTCAAATGAAAGCATATGGATAAAGCTTTGATTCATATCACAAGACACACGACATACTATAATATCTTTTCTTATTAAATAAACAAAGTTTTACAATACCTATAATTCCGACCGGCAGCTTTGATTGTGCAGTAGAGTGCAGACCGGTTTCTGTACGTAAATAATCAATATTGAACTTATACTCAAGAGGAAATGGCAGAGAGTTACTTGCCATAGATTCTTCGCTCTGTTCCGCTTACAATGTCACGTGCTACTAAAATCGGTCTACTGCGCAGGAACATCGGGAGGAATTATTACTTGTGTAAATCTGCTCTGTATTATATCTGAGATATACGAATAATGTGCAAAACAATTAATTAGGTTTTTCAACACACTTGCTCATAAAGTGGCTCTATGGTCACCGCAATTAGGCACAGAATGACAACCATAATCAAACTGTGACTAAAAAAAAATTATAACTCACTAGTGAGTTATAGATTTTTTTTTTATTGGTTGAGTTGCTTTGTTCTTAAAAGTTTTTATTAAAAAAAGATCGTGTTCTATAGAACAAATAAATTAATGTTCCTATTGCTTGCTCATTTCATGCAACTTCTTATTTAAATAGATAATTTAACTCGTACGTGTTTAATAAATAAAACTTTCACTCATATATAACTTTTTTACTAACTGCACATTTACGAATTGTTTCTCTAAATAAACTTTTATATACTAAATAAAATGAGTTTTAGTTGTTATTTTATTCACAAGTGTGTTGAAAAACGTCGTATGATACACGTGTGTATTGATGATTACCGTCCTCGGCTCGAGTCTCAATGGCGCCTCGGCGGTAATCACCAATGTTACACACTAGTACCATAATGTTCTATTATTATAAAAACGTAATATCATACAATAATAATCATATATTATATAGTATTAATGATCACGCCTGTTTCTGTGTGTATAGTCAGAGATTATTGAAGTCCGGATCACCATTTGCTACTCTCATTGTAGAACACAAGTACAGTGACTTCAGTTGTGTGCAGGTATATGCGGATTCGCTATCATCCGGATTGGAAAACGCAGTAATTTAAGAAAATATGTAAGTAGATTCATATGTACTATAATTAAAATGTATGTCTCCTTTTTAAACATTTTTTTAGTATTTTGAATAAACACGCTTACACGTACTAAAAGTTATCTATCTAGTGTTAAAATAATAATAAAAAATCATTTTTTCTTTATACATTAAATCATAATTCCACTTAATTGGGTTTCCACTGTACTCATTAAAATTTGAACAACAACCAAATGTTTTTCAGACTAAAGCTTTCTGAAATGCTTTTTGTGTTATTTAAAACATGTTTTTAGGTCAAATCTATTTTTTTCAATTTATAACTGACGATCTAAAAACTTATACGAAATAATGATATGTCAAGATTCAAGAGAAGTAACATATGGCGCCATCTGTCATGTAAGATTATAAACCAACTATCAACATCACGTTTTTTATTACGTTTTTCTCATCGCTTGCATTATTATTTCCTGCTACTTTTGGAAATGAAAACCACAATCCTTTACAAAGAATTCAGGACACCCTCTTAAATGTGCGACATATTTTATGTCCCGTGTCTTTGATATGAATCGGTCAAATAGGCAAGCTTAAAAAATAAAGTTCTTAAATAACTATACATATAATACGTACACATTTATTAAAACAAATAAATAATTATTTTATTTACGACTAAATTAAAATTCAATAATAAAAATCATTAATTAATTATATCATACTTTACAGAAATTAATCATTGTTTAATATGCAATATCATAATATTTTATCTTATAGTTTTTACATAGGGCCATATTATAAACATTTTGTTCCAACACTCGAAAAATCAAATACCTGTAATTACAATGAGCAATTAATTACACTCCCAAAAATCATGTATTTCTTAAATAAATAAAAATTTAAATATCAAAAATTATAATCTTAAGGTCAAAATGCCCATAAATACAGCCCAAGAATAATACCAATTGTACATCCTATGAACGATTGTGATTAAATGTGAACTATAACCGGTGGTAAACAAAGATTTAAAAAAACATTACGCATTTTGAAAAAATATAAAATTTGATTATGTTTTGTGCCAGCTTATTAAATTATTAGGACATATATTTCATGCTAATGCAATGCTTCCGCAACATCTGGGAAAATGTTAGTGTCAGTGACTGTGTCAAGTAGATTTCGCAGAGCGTTATTTGATTTTGATGACGTTAAACATTGACAGATAACTCATTCATTCAGATAGATAACTTATTCATGATAAATGTATAAAAGCTGACAAAAAAAAAAAAAAAAAACTTATTCATGTAATATAATACACATGACATAATCACTTTCAAACTGGCAATTACGCTATTAGTACGTCTATCAAAAGTTAATCCAATGCAACAATATACAGTGAAACCTGGATAAGTGGGACCTGGATAAGTGAGAAACCTACATAACTGGAACTCATGCTGAGGTCCCAACACTATGGCACTGAATTACCCCTGTTAGTGAGATGAAGCAAACCTCTATATCTGGGTTCGTTCTTTCGTTTTATCATCATAGTTACCTCTATGACTGAGACAGCGAGTGTATTTTATATGCATAAACCTATGTAACTGAGATAACATCGTTTGGTTTGTTAACTTATTATTATAACTTCTTATTCTACCCGCAAATTCTGACTTCTATTAACGGAACCCTCTGTAAATGAGACATATTATTTATACTAGATATCTGAGACACTGGGTGTCTCAAGTGGAATACCTCTATAATGAAACCACACTGTAGGTCCCTTGATGTCCCACTTACCAGGTTTCACTGTATTTTAAATAAATCATCATTAACCAAGAATTATCTCGTTAACTCGCGTTATCTTTTAACGCTATAAGTAAGCCGCATTCGGTCACGGTCACTAACACTAACGCAAATGGAGCAGGGCATTAAAGGGATTTAACTAACAATCCTTTAACTGCTGACACAATGCACAAGATAATGTTGTAATCAGTATATACATCTGTAATATTATAAAATTCTAAACATGCCGTATCTGTACATTGAAGCTATTAAAAAAAACCACTGGAATAGATTATATAAATAATTCTGTTTGTTCGGGATTCACGTAAAAACTACTGGGCCGATTTCGATGCGGTTTTCGCAGATTGGCGCCTCTTAGAATTAAACTTTGCGCCACTTTTTATCCTGGGAATCCCGCGGAAATTTATCTGGGAATTATTTAAAATGACCATATTAAAATAATAATCAATTACAATCCGATTTTTTGTTGATCGATAGTAAATTTAATATAACAAAATGTGTGGTTTTTATCCCGGGAATCTCGCGGGCACTTTCCGGGAGCAGTTTAAAGATTTTCGAGTCTACAAAAATTTGTTTATTTCAACACAGTTTTAACTGAAACGATAGCTTAACATTATTTTTCGAAATATTCCCATGGGAATCTCAAGTCAAGCGTGGACAAAGTCGCAGTCATATCCTAGATTTGTTATAATACTCTCAGATATAGCGTCCAGGTATTCATTCGCTCCAGACTCACACACAAAGCAGGGGCATTTTCGTGAGTCTCGAGCAAATTTTGTCATTCATACAATCGCAATAGAGAAACTACTACCTACATGTTCGATATATTGCGTGTCTTCTGGCGAAACGGTTGCAGCCAATCCTATAAATTATGTTCATAACGTTTCAAGGATATATCGGTATAGTTCCACGCGATTCACTAATGGCCCGTTTCTATGTCTTACCGACCGTTCATTTGCCTTAAGGGGCCATCCCGAAATTAAGTCACAGGAATTTCATAGTTCAGTGGAACGGGTAAAATCGCGCTCGTTCGTGAATGTGGTCGTTGCGAATCTCTAGTGCAGTGCTTTTCAATCTTTTTGGATACGCGACCCCTTTACAGGTTGAAAAATTTTGGCGACCCCTTGGGCCATAGACAGGCAAAAAGTTGGTAATTTAAATGACTACATTTATGTCCCTATTTAGTTACCTATATGCATTATTTCGGCCTATACTCTGCACAAAATTGATGATCTTAGAAGTACCTAAATATGAGATATAAACTTAAATTGCCTTTTCCCTTTTGTCGGCGACCCCTGAGAAAGGCTCTGCGACCCCCTGGGGGTCGCGACCCACATGTTGAAAAACACTGCTCTAGTGGAACGTAGCCTTAGTGAATTGCAAGAATTAAAATGTTATATAATCGGCTGATATCATCCGCTTTCACTCTTTACAACCCGCAAGAGTTAACTTGAGACTTCGCTCGGAAGACGTAAGCGCGAGGTACTGACGCGTAAACGGCGCTCTCGAGCGGTAAGAGGGCGCGGGTCGGGAGGAGAGCGCGCATTCCGCTCAGGTCTCAAGTTAACTCTTGCGGACAATATGTTATTATACAAATTTTCTAATATAAATCCATATCATCGTGTCTAATATACAATTAATCGATTACAAAACACATAGAAATATATACAGCAATTGCATGTGTTACAAAGACATCCAAGCATTTTATTATACGACAAACTATGTAACACTGACAATCTATCTCTCACAATGTCAGCCATCCTACATATTTATACAAATTCAAATTATTGTTTCATTGACTACAGCTCTGTTCCTATATCTTACTAATTGTTCATTTGCCTTACTGTTGTTTGAAATTTGACATAAGCTCCATACAAGTAATGTCAAATCTCTAAAAATGGTAAAGCAATTGATAACCGATGCCTTTATCCTTACTATTTATTCATGTGCCCTACTACCAGTTGACTTTTGACGATAGATATTTTAACTGATAGTGAGGCAACTGAACGATTAGTAATATATAGGAACCCGTCATGAATTAACAGCACGATATATGAACCAGATGTAAATTAACAGGAAAAGCAAATTTCCTTAGATATAGGTAGCGATGATTTGCCATACAAACTATAATAGTAGGCACAAAACAATCTATATGATGTCTTAAAAATTGGGGATGAATGTATTAAATGTACGGAATTCCTCTCCATTCACTCATTTAAAATTAATTTCATATAGTTCAAATAATGAGGAACAGAATGGCCTGTCTATAAACGCAATCTATACCAGCTTATTTCAATTAGGATACTGTGAAATTAAATTCTGTTTATGATTGAGAAAATATTGCACTGCCATTTACTATACTTATATATCCAGCTTCTGTATGTTCATGTTTTTAATTCAAAAAGTAGTAGTAGTGGCTATTAATTAATAATATCATACTAAGCCACATGAAGTGTAGCCAGATTTAGCTGGTAGATTATGAAAATTCAACGTAAGTCACTCTGGTATATAAAAAAAAAACATATCAGTAATGCATTTTAGGGTAGAAGTATATTTTTGATAAAATATTAGGTCATTTCGAATCCAACGGTCTGACTCAAGTGTCTAAGAAATAGTACATGCGTCAAATCACAAATTAAAAAGGGTAAGCTAAACCAATTCGAAATAAAAAAAAATATAGCCTACACAATAATTTATGGCCGTTTTAATCGTATTGGTTTGCGTTTCACCGCGATCACAGGAGTGATATTACGGCCGAAGTTAACTGCCATGTTGACAAGTATCTAACTGTCAAAGAATGACTTTTAAAATCGGAAGTTCATTTTGTCATAATCTGGAAAAATAACCGGTGGCTTCACCTTACATATCATTTCGTCACTGAGAAACAACTGGCCGCATTGACGTTTCAAAATCGTAATCGTATTTAAAAAAAGAAGTTGACATTGACATATTACCAATATACAGATAGTCGCAGCGTCGTGTTTATACGTCATCGTGGCCGTTGCACTCCGTTGATTGTCACAGGTCCTTGAGCAATGCGGACTTCGCGTTCTTCAGTTTGTCGAGTCGTTTCGTCAAATGGCTGTTCTCGGTCTCCAATTCTTCAACTCGATTGAGGGCTTCGCGAGCCTGGAAAGGTACATAACATATGTAAGTATTAAACTAGCTGATGGTAGGTGGTTATTGCAAACCGTAGCATACTGTCACCTGTATAACCAGGAGATAACAGTTTTTTAAACACATCTTAAAGAGGGTTAAAGGAATAAGGAAATATTGGAAGGGACAGGAATGCACAAGTACATCCATTCTTGTATAAATTTCTTCAAATAATTTAACCCTAAAATAATATTTAAATTGACTAAGTGTGACTTATGTTAAGTTATGTAAGTATTTTTTAATAATATTATTTATTTTGTTATAAAAAATTTACATACATACATAACATGACAATAATAATATAATGACTAGGTAACATTATAAACTGCCTGTAGTGTACATCCATAAGACCAAACTGTCTTACATCTTTTCTTACTTAAATCATATGTTTATGTATAATGTTCTAATCTATTCTTACGAGTACTCAGAAAAAAGAGAGATTAAAAGATGTCTGATTAAGAAGAAGGAAGGGTAAAGTTTTTTGATTGAGAAGATTATATTCTAGTCTATAGAATGTGTTTTACTGAAATTAATACTGAAGGATATTTAATAGGAAAAAGTACTGCTAAAAGTTATTTGATTAAAAAAGAACCACCATGTATAGTTCGCAACAGGTCGACATGGCAATTTTATAGTGATGTGATGTCACATATCGATATTTTTTTTGCTAACTACCTTAACTATCTTTTATTTCACATATTATTTTCTTTCAATCATACTCCAAACTAAACAATGTTCGATTGATAGGATATTTATATCAATGTTTTTAACCGTGGATTAACACAATTTTCTAGTACTTTCCCGGGTAGTCCACGTGTTTGAAAATAGACTAGTTTTTTTCATTTATTTATTATATATGAGAAAAAGGTAATCGAAGTCCTTTTCAATAGACAACTATTATACAAACAACAACATGAACGAGATCCAATTCGATGAACGCGGTCGATACGGACTCGAACAGCACTAAAACCCCCCCTCACGACTCACCTCGTACCCCTATTGCCATGTCGACTTTTCGTAAACTATACTTTAAATAGGTATTTTCACATTTTGATCATAGATCCATGCATTGGAAGAAACTAAACTGATATATGTCGTTTTTTGTTATTACGTTAATATTTTAACTACCAGACCCAAACAGGATTTTTAAAAGGAAATGTCATACATTTTTTACTCCACTTTCAGGGGATCAATTTGATGGTCTGTCTACCTTATAGGAAATGTTTGTCATCACATCAAGGTCACTTAACATCGGCGTTAGTCCATTGTAACTAAATTTTTGAATTTTATTCGACAAAATTGTTACATCATGTAAAAATTTAGTTATAGTTACTAGCTACTGCACTGACGTCGACGTTATTGTAAGATAGGTTTTGGAAAAGAATATAACGAATATTATTTATGAATGAGGATCCAAACGTAAGTCGAATTGTTGATTTTTAACTACATCCATTGAGTTAAGGTTTTGCCTCAATGAACTTCATGGAAACTTTTATACACAAGGGATCACAACTCGCGTAAGGTGCACAGACTGTACCGTTAACTATCGCCATTGTTTATGACTGCCCAGAAATCCAAACTTCCTGAAACGGAAATGTATCCCATAGAATTTACAATTCAACTCACTTATGAATAAATAAATAAAAAATAACCACAGCTGTTATTTTAGTCCAGGTAATTAAGAATCAGAGTATAACAGAATATTATTCCCCCGTTCACTATAACTACACGCGCTACTATAGTTATTGAATATAGGTAAATAACTATAGTATAGACAGTTAATATACAATAAACTACCTAATAGGATAACGAAGTCACCATTCCTCATCAGAAAATGGTTAGTCGAGCACACCTTTTGTAGTCATGAGGAGTTTGTCCTATATTTTAATATAATTTCAGCCCATAAATGTCCCACTGCTGGATTCGGGCCTCCCATTATAGGGGGAACGGACTCATTTTCTTTGACAAATCTGTTATCTCGATGTGCAGGTTGCATCACGATGTTTTCCTACACCGTTGTTAGCACGTGGTAATTGTAACAATATGCACATTAGGTCAGAAAACTGACTAAGTGTCCGGCCAGGATCGAATCCGCGCCCTTTGAGTTTGGGACGCGGGAGCTAGCCATTGCGCAACCACGACTTTAATGTCCTACTAGCTGATACCCGCCCGCTTCACGTGCCGTAAAATCCGTTCTTAGCTGGCCTCTACTTGGCAAATCTTCATGCCAAATTTCAAGTCTATAGGTATTATATAGTTTCTGAGATATTGTAATGAGTCACTATATACGTGGATTTCAATTATATATATATATATATAGGTAATACGGCCTAATTTTAATTTGTGAAATATGTGAACATAATCTATACATATAATAAAATTGTAGAGGTTGAATTTCTGTAGAGTAAGAGTAAGAAGTGAAATAGAACTAATTTGGATTTTTTCAACCTGTCTGTTTGTACCGGCTAATCTCCGAAATGACTGGACCAATTTACATGAATTTTTTTTATGGTGGTAGCTTATATCCCTGGTCAACATATAGGATACTTTTGATCCCAAAGTTCCCGTGGAATAGTTAAAAAGCTTTAATTTTACTGAAATAACTCATAACAGACTGAAAGTAATATCTCTGCAACGTAACATAATAGAAGCGGAGATCTTGACAGGCTGTGGTGTCGGTGAGAGAGTTTTATCTTATATATATTAATATATAAAGCTGATAAGTTTGTTTCTTTGTTTGTTTGCTTGAACGCGCTTATTTCAGGAACTACTGGTCTGACTTGAAAAAAATTTCAGTGTTAGATAGCCCATTTATCGAGGAAGGTTATAGGCTATATACTACCACGCTAAGACTAATAGGAGCTGAGCAGTAATGAAGAATGTTTCAAAATTGCGGGGATTTTTTTTACTTACTTTTTTTTGAAAATATTCCACGCGAACGAAGTCGCGGGCAGAAGTTAGTTAGGTCTAATAACGTTGTAATCGACTTTGTTATGAATAAAAGACTTACCTCCCTCTGGAGCCTCCGCCTCTCCTGCTTGAGCTGCTCCTCGTGCTCGTCCTGGTGGTCCTGGCGCGCGCGCAGCCGCGCCACCTGCGCCTCGAGCCGCGCCACGGCCGCCGCCTGCAGCGCCGCCTCCGCCTCCGCGCGCGCCGCTCGCGCCTTCGCCTCGCCCGCCGACTTGCGCGCCGCCTCCACTGATAATACCAAGTCATGAGCTGCATTCGAATGTTTGAAGCAGGTCTCACCGATTCGTCTCAGTCGGGGTACGTTTTACAAACGGAATTACGGATATAACAAAGGTATGTTTTACATATCAATGAGACAAATGTCTTTTTCCACGGTGCGCACAAAATGGGTCAGCGGGCCGGATGCGCGGTCCACTATTTGGGGCGACCTCTGGGTAAGGCATTTTTATTTTTTCTTAAATTATATATAATTAGTATTAATTTAGTTAATTTGTCTGTTTGTCTGTTGCCGGTAGACCGAGGCGAACATACCATGAACAAATATCAGAATTGTTAAAGAAAGGTCAGGTAAAAAGCATCTCAAATAAACGCGCATGTATGAAGAGGTTAATGAAAGTAGGTGAAGCAAAAGTTGTTTGTCAGGATCGTCGCAAGTGGAGATCCATAGTCTCGCCTACCCCCATGGGAAACAGGCGTGATTTTATGTTTATGTAATTTAGTTAAAGCACCAAATATTATTATTTTTATTTTTGATGTCTCCTTGGAAACCGGGTTGCCTGAAAGAGATCGCTGCTATAAGCGATAATGCTAGCCATTAATGTAATAATAGAAATGTATTCATATTAAATTGTCTAGGTTCGTATTATGATAGAGAATAAAGACACTCATTTTCATTGAATATCCAATAAAACTCACGCTCGCTCTCGTACTCCTGGTCGTGGTGGTTGGCGACGCCGTTCTGCCTGGCCGCGCGCTCCTCGTTCAACTGCAGCTTCAGCTTGCGCACCTCAGACTCCAAAGCTTGTTTAGAGCCGACCAATTTCTGCAACCGCACGTCTGCAACAAGAAACGGACATTAATTTTATTATAAGCAAAGAATGTGTTTCTCTTATGGACAAAATTAGAAATGATAATATTTTTAAGAGTAGCAAGTTGAAGTGGCTGTGGGCCGGTCACATTTGTCGCAGGACCGATGGCCGATGGAGCAGACGAGTCCTGGAGTAAAGACCGCGTCACACCAGTGGACTGCGAATGACTGACGATGAAACAAAGAATTGTGCTATAAACCCGTTTTAAGTATTATGATACTACTATATTATACACACTAATTCCTGCGGCCGGGTGGCCAGTCGTAATAGACGACAAAATAACCCATAACCAGGCATTCGCTCGACTGAATGGCTACCAACTCTGGTCTAGAGTATGCCGTCACAACAACTTTAACTTATGTTCCGGTATCAGTGGCCAGGTTCTAGTTTCTCCTTCAAGGCCGGCAGCACATTGGCAGGACCTCTGGTATAGCTAATTTCCATAGACGACGGTATCCACTTTCCTTCGGAGTTGGCCCGGTGGCCCATCTGCTGTGCATCAGCATTAAAAAAGGGCAGCGGAGGGGTTAAGTCAATATACCCGTGGCCCTGGAATTAAGGGCGAAAGACGGAATACCGGCAGTATCATCTTTAGTTCTGCCTACGCGCGGCTGATGGCCCTCAATCTACCTGATGTAGGTAAACAGGCAGACAGCCCACCTGATGGAAAGCTGTTACTGTCGCCTATGGGCTT
Organism: Dendrolimus punctatus; assembly: GCA_012273795.1. NCBI lineage: Eukaryota > Metazoa > Arthropoda > Insecta > Lepidoptera > Lasiocampidae > Dendrolimus > Dendrolimus punctatus. The sequence continues at coordinate 19,568,313 of CM022537.1, forward strand.
TTGATACACCAGATATGTGGCCAACGCGTTGCCGACCTCTAAGAAATTTAGAAGGCCCTTGTTAAAAAACCCCCCATATCATAGCGGAAGGGGAAGACCGCGTGAGGAGTTCCTTCCAATCATTGTTGCACATGAGAGATATAAATGTCCTAGAGAACCGTTGCGTAGTTGACCGTAGGAGCTCAAGGAAATGGGGTAAACAATTGTGCGGTTATAGAAGTGAGGTGTTGGCACCAGATCAAACAATTCCTTGGAACACTCCCTGTTGTACAGGCGATGGAATACTAGAATAGAATATTCCGGCATGGTTTGATTACGTCAACGTTAAACGTCGAGAGTCAATATCACAAATCGATCAGACTCACCCAGCGTCCCCTCCCCGGCGTCGTTGAGCAGCTGCTCCGCCTGGTGGCTGACCAGCGCCAACTGGGGCACCGGCCCGAAGTCCTCGGTGCTCGTCTGCACGGAGGCCTCGACGAAAGCGAAGCCCGCTTCGGCGGCGGCGAAGTCCCTCGCCCTGACCGCGGCCCTCGCAGCTTCCAGCTCCCGCTCCACGGACACATGCTCGCGCTTTAAACGCTCGTGAACCGAACACTTCTCCCTGTGCTCACGCTGAAATATTCAAGTTGGTGATTTAATTTTTTCTCATTGCCGTAGTCCCCACCTACCTTCCACTTCCCTTCCACAAATCACGTCACACTTCTTGATTTTATGACCCCATTCGTGAGAGTCATCCCTCCCCAGTGTGACATCGAAACAGCAGTTTCGTAGTTAGTTTTATTTTTTGCTTATTTATATTGCTTCAGTCGCATCGCAATCCAAAGATTTTAGCCAATTTATAATGTTACGACCTGAACGCCAACAAAAGAGAAATTCACACCTGCATACGTGTAGACATTTTATTACCTTTTCGGAATTTGAACTTATTTTGTTTACTTTGTGTTTAAAATTTATGATTAAAAAAACAGCCCATTGTGTATACGGCCTTTTTGGTTAAGGGCCGTAGTTCTCCTTAATTGGGAATAATTACAGGCTTGCTATTATTTTGATATTACAAACTTAAAAGGTCCTACTAAGAAAAATAATAGAAAAGAGGAAAATGTTAGCACATACTGCAACAGAAAGTAAATACATTTTAATGAATGTGTAGGCTCTTACTTGTAACTGGGCATATTCTTCATGTAATTCCTCTATCCTGTCTTTTAGTAGCTCCAACTGGTATCCCAACGCAGCTTTATCGTTGTCAAGTTGCGCGTTCAATATCATCGCTTTGCGGAATTTCTCTTCAACCTCTTTGAGTTCGTGCTGGAATTCAAAACATACCTCAATAGCGACGCAATTCCTATGTCATAAAGACGATCAAAGTTAGAAATAGATGGCATACATAGTTGGAAACTCGTTATTTGCAAACTTATCACTACTTAAAACATGATATTTCGTAAACAAAGATCATGATCATGAATGCATACATACTGGACATGTCCAGTATGTATTTTTAATATAATACCATGATCAGAAATTTCATGAGATAGAAAATAATAATTGTAAATATATTTAGGTTATTTATGAGTTCTTTTGTATCACATTCATGTCTATTATATTACTTTATATATACTAACTAGAGTTTGCCCCGCGGCTACGCCGCTATACTGGGCGGTGGCTTTATTTTGCTTAGATAAAAAAAAGTCGGATTTTTACATATAATATAAAAGATAATAATAACAATGAAACTAAGTCCATATAATCTAGACAACTGACCAGCAAAACATAGAGCTGATTCGAAGCCGATGTAATCTGAAGTAATATGAATAGCACTCCCGCGAAAATTCTCGCGGAAATCGCGAAATACAAAGTATCGCATCATTTAAAAAAGAATGTAAGATTTCATTTTAGTGAAAATTGTGTCAGAATAATCAAATTTTTATGGACTGGAACAACTTGAAACCGCCTCCGGGAAAACTCTCGCGGGATTCCCAGGATAAAAAAATCGGTGAAAATCGATCAGTGAAAAAATTGCATTGGAATTCGATTTTTTATTTTTCAATCTCGCCATTTTATATAATTCCCAGATATTCCCAATTCCCGTGGGATACCCAGGATAAAAAGTTGCGCTGATTTTATGTCTAAAAATTCGCTGAGGATCAGCGATCACTTATTTGTTTTTAAGAGAATCCCGAACAAACATACAAGAAAAATTTTTTAAAAAAAATTGCATCGTGTTGTGTTCTCCATCGTTTATATAGTCTATTCCAGTTGGTTTTTTAATAGCTTCAATGTACAGACACGGCATGTTTGGAATTTTATGATAATACGTAATATAGATTAGTCTACTTTTATTTTATCTGAGGATTTAGTTGTGTTTCTGAGTGCAGTAGTATTTTCATAATGACAGTGGTTACCAAAAATAGTTAGATATTAACTTACTCGAAGGTCCTTAATGTTAAACGAATCGTCTGCTGAATCTTCCGAACTTCTTCGAGGCGAAAGCACTGCTGCAGGACTGAGTGCCGCCAACCTGGTTCCACCTCGTCTTCCAACCGTCTCTGAAAAATCATTATTTAACATGATCGCACTACATGTGTACTAATGTATACTAATATCATGGAAAAAGAATACTACTTTTCCAAGCTAATACTATAAATGCGAAAGTTTGGATGTATGTTTGTTCCACAATCACGCTAGAACGGCTTAACACATCTGGTTAAAATTTGGCACGACTATAGATTATAGTCTAGAATAGCACATAGGTTACTTTTTACCCTGGAAAAGTGTACGGTTCCCGTGGGATAACAAAAGCTAAGAATAAGGGTCATAGCGTTTGTTAGGTGAATGTGGTTATCAAAGGGGCTAAAGCAGAGCCACTCTTGGAGAATCGCGTAATAAGACATAGCACAAAGATCTACTTTAGGCCGCCAGAGCTCGCTTTACTTTCCCTAGCCCTATCTTTTTACATTTCTCTAATCATTACTACATAATGTTGTATCCTTATGCATTATTCTTACTTGACACAGTAACTGTCTCAGGTTTATTATCAACACTAAGCTTTATCCTCCAGTTGCGCAAACGTGCATACAGAGATGACGAAAGCCGTTTATCTTCAAGTGGATTATGCACTCATTTCGTTTACTACACTATTAAAAAAAGGATGCAAGATTAAGTTCCAAAATCGCGTACCTGCATACATGTCATACGCCTTGTCGGCATGGTCCTCTTGTTCTCTCTGTTGTCTTTCCAACTCTCTCATGCGAATTTCACGAGCTTCCGCTCGAGCAGCTCTCCTCGCTGCTAGCCTCTGCTCTGCCTGCAACGAAGAAAATGCGGCATTTATTAGAATTCATGGAGTCTTACAAAAGTTAGATTAATATCTGATAGTAGTATTTAGATATACCGCCTTTGGCAGGTCCCGATTGAAGGGGTAGGAGGTCCGGGAAATGATGGCTTGACGTCGTAAAGGATGATATGCGTAATAATGATCTCATAATTAGGGATGCCGAAGATCGCACAAGTGACGAAGAAAAAGAAGGAAAGCGGATACAAGGAAGCTTTTTAAATTTTATAGATAATAGGTAAGTATGTCAATTTATAAAAGTAATATGTATTTAATCTTTTAATATTTAGTTTAATTGTCGTTATGTTCACTTCATATGTTTTTCTCATTTGCCTGTGTCCGTGTATTATGGCCCTTTTTTTTTACGTGGGGAAATGCGTTGTCGCATCGTTAGCCGCGCGGGGGATCATGCGCGGCCGGTATGTGGTGCTCCCCGACGCCGATTAATCAATACGACCGGCGCCGGTATACCCACTAAAACCCCATGGGAGCCTTCTTTCCGCCTAGCGCCGGGGTCGCGGTACATGCGCGAGCTTAACCCGCAACCCCGGCAGCGGCTGGCCGCCTCGTAAACAGAGGCGGCCTCTCCTGTGTGCGGGCCGGGGAATGACGTTTCCCCGGCCCTGAGAGGGACGCGCGGCTACCTCTCGCGCCCTCTCGCGGCATCAGTGCGGGCGGAGGTCATGTAGATCCCCCAGAAATCGACGCCCGCTGCCGCCCGCCCGTGGCTGCCAGGAGTCACGGGCGCTATCCTCCTTCGGTGGGGGAGGGGGAGGCTGCGAGGATTGCTCCTGCGCCTTACGGCAGCGTCAGCAGTCGGAGTCGGGGGAGGCCACCTATCTTCGGAAGGGAAGAGTGTTTTGGGAGGAGGTTTGGAAGGAAGGGAAGGTTTTTAGGATGAGGAGGCGGAAAGGTGGGACACCACTGTCACGGAGTGAAGGGGGGAGTGTGACAGTGGCCGCTCGGGGCACCGGGGACGCATCCCCTTGTACCGCTTCCTGGACGGAGGGGAGTCCAGGGCGGCACCCCCTGGGGGTGTGTATTATGGCCCTAGCGGAAGATCAATTAACCAGCAATTTCGCTGAGGTAAGACCAATTCAGGACTACTTAATGTTTTTATTTAAATAGTTTAAGTGGTTTTTATTGCAGTTCTAAATCAAAAGATTGATTTCTCTTCTTTCTTTTGGAGCACGGTTTCGACGAAAACATTTCGAAACTTCGAATGTACCCGGGATTTCACGCTAGGATGATAATAAATATCTAATAGCAGTACAACAGTTTATAATAAATTAGCCGTGCCCGCGACTTCGTTCGCTAGGATTTTTTTTGCGGATCTCTAAAAAATCTGCCTGTGAAAGGCCCATTAAAATCGTCCAGCCGTTTTAAAAATTAGCCGGATCATCCAGACAGACAGGCAAAAAACTAAAGATTGTTTTTTTGGTGTAAAGCTGTTATTTTGACACTACGAACAGACACTTTATTTATCTATATAGACGATTGCATACTTTAGAGGGAACTTTCTGTTGTCGGCAATACAGTGTTGAGTGCTTTTGATGCAATCTGCTTGTTTTAAGTATCGATGGATGGGCTGATTAATCTAACAATAGCCCGAGTTACCGTAGGTAGCCGTTTTACAGGCTATAAAGAAACAGACACGCCTGCCAATATTTACGCAACACGTTGTGTAAACGTAGGTGGGGCACATCACCGACGATAATTGTTAATGACGAAAAATAAATTACAATAAGGGCCTGTGTCTGTCTACAGGCAGAATTAAACGAGGAGCAGAATGGCAGGTGCCCCCAAAAACGTTCCTGAATTCACAGGGAACAAGGAGTTGATATTATCTCCCTTTCATTGCTTTTGTTTGATTCTATCTACTGTTGAGCTTCCATTCACACTCCCTACATACTAAGCGCAAATTAATTTATCTTGTAGTTATATGTTTTGCTAATCCTACATAATTCAAACACGTGCTCTTTCCAGACCTTGGATCCGCCCTTACCTGTGTCTTTCATATAATTAAAAGTAATTATGTATTTAAAAAAAAAATCTAATTCCTATGCATTAGGATAAATGTGCTGAGTGGAGACGTTTGTGGTTTATCACTTTAGTCTCCACTCAGTTGAGATGAGTATGGTGAGGTGTGTTACAAGAATGGATAAGGCGAGAAATTAGTATATAAGCGGATCTTTGAAAGTTGCACCCGCGACTAAAAAATTGAGAGGAAGAAGATTAAGGTGGTATGGGTATACGAGTATAACGAGGAGGCACGAAAGTCCCGTGACAAAAAGTACAAATGTAAAGATAGACCAAAAAAGAGATGGATTGTGTGAAGGATGATATGATGATTTGTGGTGTAACAGAAGATGTATGTCAGAATAGTGGAAAGTGTAGAAGGAAAAGACTTATTGTGCCGACCCCAAATAATTGGGATATAGTGAAAGAAAAAAGAGTGTATAAATTAACTATTAAAAGAATAATAACATGAAAACCTTCAGAGAATGATACGAAACAATTTCAAGAGCACTTTGATTAAGTTCATTTACCCCATTCCATATCTAGACAAGGGCTTCCCCGATTTGGGTAGCGTGATTTATGCACATCTATTAGTCACCAAGAGAATTGACTACCCACACCCACGCGAAACTTTTTAATGCCAAACGTTTGACAATATTGTCCGCTGCCAAAAGTAGCTACGATTACATTAGCGGTTACGTACTCTAAGTACGATAACTGGTGGGTATAGACAATAGCTGATTTTATATTACACAAAATACTTGACCATTCCTTTGAAACGATTCCACCGTTTTTCCCTCAGCAGCGAAATGACACTATTTAATTAAAAGTAACGACGGTTTTGATGACATAAAATGATAAGTTTATGGTTATATAAATGGATCACATTGGTTGATTAATTCACATTGAGGTCCTAAATAGGTCCCAAGAAACGAGAACAAATTTTTTTTCGTAAAATGAAAACTACTGGGCCAAACTATGTCAAACTTTTAGGGGACCATATGGCAGCTATTCCTCGTCGAACAAAAAAGGAATCACGTAAATCGAGTCATAAATCTCAGAGTAATCGGTGTACATATGGAACGAAAAGGAAATTTTTTTCATAAAAAATGTTCATAAAATGAAAGCTACTGGGCCAAACTATGTAAAAATTTTTAGGGGACCAATTGGAAGCTATTCCGCGTCGAACAAAAAAATAATCACGTAAATCGATCATAAATCACGGAGTAATCAGTGAACATATATAAAAAAAGATCCCGACGAATTGAGAACCTCCTCCTTTTTTCGAAGTCGGTTAGTAAAATAAATTTGTCAAATGTTCACAGCATGTTAAATCAGATATTTGAGAATTTTAAAATTCGCGACACACATTTCGTAATACTATTAATCTGCACGCCAGACGGAACACCTATTTAAACAATGACCTAAGCGAACCAACCTAATATGATGTTCTTATGTTCTACATCCTTGAGACTAAAACAATATACTGTAATTTAGATAACACCGTCGCTTCGTCGCCGATTTATTGACGCGTCCGTCGATATAATATATCGATAGTATGATCACGTGCATAAAGCAGGTTTAAGTCGGTGCATTTTGAAAGTAAGTAATGCGCATATGGATAAGTTGCCTTCCGGGAACGTGCATGAATTACGAAGGGGCTTGTCAAGGTTAGAGTTGTTATCAACTTTAAACTTCTTTAGTCAAGTGTGAAATGACCAATCCAAATAACTAGGCGAAGTTGCAATTGCAACTTCTCCCAATCATTTGGATTCGGCTGTATATGTGCAGTTAACAATTATTGTACCCGTCAAACTTCCAGTTTAAACATAGCGAAATAATTTGATGAAAATCAGTATTAAATATGAACTAATACTAGTAGTCGCCCAGTGGTCGAAATTCGATCCTAATTAATTCAAATTATAAGTTTGAACATTATGAAGGTTCTGTTAATTTGACTTTAACAATAAACAAAAGAGTACATATGGTGTGCGTGTCAAATACATGATAGTGTGTGTAATGTTTTTTTATTGATGTAATGTATTTTATGTTTTTTATTTATGTAATATTGAAGAAATATTAGCATTCTGACTCCTTCTCTATATTTTTTTTATTGCACGATTTTCAGCAGAGGCCAGACGGCCTACTTCATGGAAAGCGGTTACCATCGTCTATAGACATTTGTAGCACCACCAAAGGTGCTACAAATGCACTGCTGCTCTTCTAAGGGAGACTGGAACTTGGTCACTAATGCCGGAACACAATTCAAGGTTGTTATGGCGACATACTTTAGACCAGGGGTGGTAGCCATCCAGTCGGGAAAATGCCCTACCACCTAGCTGTGGGTTGTTTTGTCGTCTCTTATAACAGGCCGCCCGGCCGTAGGAAATTGTATTACTTCTCCGTTCCTGCATTGATAGACTATAATAACTATAAGTGTGCATAATTTTCGTTAAAAAGGTATAAAAAGGTACAAAGTTTTTGCTTCACGTGTTATATTAAATAATATTTCTGGTTAACACAGCATCAACAACATAAGCAAAACTTCGTGACAAACTCTATTTAAAATGAATCGACCCTTATAATTTCTCGCCCCCAAACAAAGTCATCAATTGTTTACACACATGACAAAGTATGCGGGTGTAAAACTTGTATGTACGTAATATGTCTAAACTTAGCAGGAGTAATGCGGGCAGTGTTGACGGGTTGGATTACACCGGCCCACAAAAAAGTGGTCTGTACTTTTGGCCAAACCCATCTAATCTTATGTATTTCGATGGCTGGATCCCAATCTGGGGTCAGTTTGGTCCATAAACGCTCAAAATTATGACGGTGTACAGACCAAACTGACCACAGATTCGGTTTTTTATATTATGGTATTAAACAGCCAGTGTTATTAACATGATTATTATTTTTTAACTAAAAAAAGTTACGTAATATGGTAATATGACATTCAATAATGTTCCTTAGTAGAATTGAGTTTGCATAAAAACATTTGAAGTTGCAATTTGATCATATGTATTTAAAATAATATAAAACGTATGTCAAATTGAAACGTAATGAACACACCAAATATTGATACAGACTAAACGTAATTACAACTACGTTTTAACGGTTTTAAGCAAGCTTACATTTTTTTGACCACTTTCAGTAGTCGTGATCATGGAACCCTACCCAAAAGTGGCAAAAGTTACGAATACTTAGAAAATACTAGACCTAAACATATTATATAAAACTAAATTAGTTATGAGGCAATCGATAGCGACCGTAATAAAGGAGAGTCTAGGACCAGTAAAGTGACAACACCATGCGGGTGACGGGAAGTTACGACGTAAAGCAAGAACATAAAATTGTGCTAAGTTCTTCAAGCGTTAATTAATCCAACGTTATAAGTCCATTTTTAATCTCGCTACCCGCATTCGCGATATCATGTCAGACCATTATCCGTGCAAGAACGGAGAAAGAATACAATTTCCTGCGTTGTGGCGGCCTGTCTTATACGGCGACAATACAACCCACAACCAGGTGATAGAGCATTTGCCCGACTGCATGGCTACCACCCCTGGTCTAGAGTATGTCGCCATAACAACCTTGAGTTGTGTACCGGCATTAGTGACCAGGTTCCAGTCTACCTCAAGCAGCAGCGCATTTGTAGCACCTCCGGTGTTTCAAATATTCATAGGCGATGGTAACCGTTTTCCATCAAGTGGGCCGTCTGCCTGTCTGCAGAACTCATGCAATAAAAAAAAGGCATGGGGGCCCAATTCTGCTATTATTATCTCTTAAAAATCGCCTGACACTATCGTCTCAATAGTAGGGTTGCCTGATTTCGGCTTTATTTTAATCCCGATGACGTGCCCGTGGCACACCAGCCTATATTTACTCGAGCAAAAATATTCATAGGTTTTCAACATACATAATTTCAGCTCACCCCACCCCTGCTAATGGTATTACCATTTTTTTCTACTATTATCCTGCTGCAACGATATCGAGAAGATACATATTAAATATTAATTTAAGAATACATTTTTTTTTAACTATCGCAATAGAATCTTAATTTTATCATTACTTCGCAACGCAAGTATTGAAATAGCAGAATTGGGCCCCTGGAAGGGAGTGAATCATAAGGAGGGAATATAATTATTTCAATCATGCTACGCCAGTTAATTCTTGTTGGTCATGCAATTAAATTTCTCTCACAAAACGCGGTGGCCGAAAGTCTGCAAAGTTAAACATGTTAGTATCTAAGTCCTGTAGCGGAATTATAGGATGCAATCGAGATGCATAGGTAGCTACTAGCTAGTATAATCATACTAGTTACCTATGCATCTCGATTGCGATCATGTAGTCCAAATGTTGAAATTGGGCATGGAAGCAGAACGGCTTCTAGAAAAGTCCTACTTCTAAATTATTAGACGGCACAGGTTATTCTTCACTTGTATTCGCGGTACTTGGATACGAATTGAACGCGAGCAAAGCTGCGTAGGAGTGCGCAGTGTTATAATAAACGCATTTATGAGTTCACTAATTTAATTATTCGCATTTATAATAGGATAAACACCGTTAATGCGGTCACGACCATGACATTAATTAGTATTTTATGGTTTTTGAAGTTGACCTACTTCGATTAACAAAACGAAGAGGCTAATTAATGAAAGAAGTTTTAAATCATTACTGTTGTTGGCTGAGAATATGCCCATATTCATGGCACAAGACGCAACTTTTTTATTGGTTTCGTAACAAAATCGATTCTTTTTTAATTATCTCGAGCAGGCAGTCAGGCAGACCTCCTGAGCTCTATGTTTGCTGTTATAATAGTGTCAGAATGGTACTTTAGTACTCTGGCCTCATAAAGTACATACATACATACATAACTTGCGGGGTAGGCACGAACAACAGAGCGCCATTCAGGCTTATTCTTACACACCTCACTTGAAGAAATGTCAGTTGCGTGTAAATGTACCATAATTGTTGCTTGTCATACCGAAACTATCAACGAGAACCATAATGGTGTTATTATTACGCCAGTGATCGACCATTTGACAACATTATAATAGCAGACTTGAGACATTGACGGTGGTACGTGACTATCGTCACCTATGGACTTTGCCAAAGCGTTGCAATACTCGAAAAAAAATTCACTGGATAAGAATGTCCGAAGTAAGATAAATTCGGTCCGAAGGACCAGTGTTTGGGACGCCACTTGGTGGGAATATAAACACAACACTTTTTGGCGACATATTTATATCACGATAATATATGGTAATATATACAAAGAGTGCGCGATGTGACTGGTGTGTCTGCTGGTGCACACTGAAGTTTCAGCAAGTCTAATTCCGTGAGCACGCGAAGTAAACGTCAAAACCAGCATAATGTTCGATGTGCATCGAGCAGCTCGCCTAATCTAGGCTGAATTATAATTTAGTTGCATATTAGATAAGAATGTCAGGCCAGATAGTAATACCTGCGTCTTAAATTATTGTGAAGCTAGTAAAAACAAAGCGAAGCGAGTAGTGCTGTTATCATAATCGGCTAATGCACCAGCCGATTACCGCGTGAGCTCGGAACGTTGATAACGAAAATATCCGATAAACGAATGTTATTGTTTCACGGATTTAGAATATTGGAATAACATGATTCATTGCTTTTATGTTGAAAAATTTGAGTACTTTACTTGACAACAAATGATTTATCTGATATAACATGATTTTGTTAAAATACATGTAGGTTATCTTCCATGTACAAAAATCTTATTGCCGTATACAGATAGCTTCACTCACATATATATAAATAGTAAAAAATAATCATTATATTAATATGTGAAGCAAAAACTCTGTACCCGTTTTTACGCAATTGCGCGAAAGTAGGAGTATGAAATTATACAGAGAAGGAGTGCAGAATGCATATTAAATTATGCATAAAAAATACATGAAATCAATAAAAAAATTACACATATTAACATGAATTTGACAAACACATGCATATATACTCTTTTGTTTATTGTTAAAGTCAAATTAACAGTGTAGCCTTGGTGAAATCTGTGATTATAGAAGTATAGTCGTTGACAACAGAACCTTAATAATTTCAGACTTATAATTTAAATAAGTTATGGTCGAATTTCGACCACTGGGCGACCACTAGTAATTATTTATTTTATCCCAGAAAAAAGACATTTTCATCAATCTACAACGACATGTAGTGAATTTAGCCAGTAAAACTAGAAATATAATAATAGTTCATATTTTAGGTTAATAAACTATTACTTAATTCTAAAGTTAGTTTACCCATTCTAGAAGGACAATAGGGATAGTAGTCGTTATTTGTCGCCATAAATGGGTTTTGAGTAACCCAACTTATGCAAAATAATCTTTGCTTATACTGGACATACAGAAATATTGCTCCCTAGTGATATCTTGATTATGCATATTTTGTTCGAGGTGTATGATGATTATAACAAAATATACCATCAATCATATAGCACTTTTATGACAAAAGATAAAATACATTACAGAAACAACACAATATGTATCAAATTTATTACTCAGTTTAGTTTCCACATATGGCGATCGTTAAATATAAATAAATTATGACAGTTTGTTTGCCTCTGACCGTTGGCGATGATGTCACCCTGGACAATACCGCCAGGACACGAAGGTCGCTCAACAGATGCGACGCCAGCGATTGCAAAGACGCACTAAATTTGGCAACGTTTTAGCACCAAATTGAGAAAGTAACGTGGGAAACATGCGAAGTGCTGGTAATTGGTTAGGCATGCTGTCGACTACGCTTGTTTTGCCATCGCGATACGTTGAACTAAGCCGGGTCAAAGTATTACTTATACCACTGTTTTTTCATAAGATAAGGTTGAAGAAAGTGGTGGCGGTAGTCGTAAAAACTTAATTAATTGATATCCTGCTTAATACAGCATTGTACTTACAAGTTTAAATTGACCTGGCTTTGTCATCTCTTTAAATATTCTACCTATTTACTATTAACGGTGGTATAGCCTCCGATTCAAATGTATAAGGGAATGTTATCAAAACCTAGTTCCATTGACAGACAATTGGGCGCGACGGTAGTATTTATGTAGTGAACAATTGGATCATTTTTTTACTACAGTATAGTTTTGCGTCTTTAATATCCTGATCTCGAGGGGCAATATGGTCTAGAGGAAGAGGGCTTACCTAAAAGGAAGAAGATATATTATATTAAATTTGTTCTATTTTGTCAAGAAATAATAAAATACATACGCTTCGGAATACATAAAGATATTTTGAGTCATATGATACGTAATTAATATCAATATCCTATTGGTACTTCAGAAACATTACGATAATTGACGGCCATGTTTTTTTTGCAAATCCTGTATTGAATTTAAATACGTACGTACACGTACAAAATAGACAAAGATTTAAAATTCAATGTATGATTCGGTAAACGTGTCACAGGGTCAATTATATACTCTGAAGGACGCTGGCAACAGGTTTATTCCTTCTTACTGCCCTGCAACCGGCACATAAGAAATAGATTCTATAGAAGTGCACCTTAAATACCTCGAAGAAATAAGATTAAGCAAACACTGCATACTCTGCTTACAACTGCTAAAAAATTATCTTCATAAAGTTTTCGAAAAAAACTGCAGTTTACACAATTTATAATTCCGATCGGCAATTTTCGTTCATGCAGAAAAGTGCAGACCGGTTTCCGATACGTAAAATATCTATATTCAACTTTATTCGCAAACAGAAATGGCAGTGTTGCTTGCTATGCGTCTTTAGCTCTGATCCGCTTACACGATTCGTACACTTTCCAGCGCCACTAAAATTGGTCTACTGCGCCAGAACACCGGAAGGAGTTTTTAGCTGTGTAAAACTGTACTATCGTCCATGTTCTACAACACAAATGTAATTACAGTAATTTTAATCTTTTAAAAAACCTTTTTTATGTAACCGAAAATTTCGAAACCCTCCCAACAAGATATTCTTTCGAAATGCGCTTTGCGGTAGCAAATTTCTACTACTCGCCCTTCAGATTTGTTTTGCTCATTTTTGCTGAAACCTTGACATGGGTTTTTCTGTCAATTGCGGTTTAGATTGAAAAACGGACAATATTAGTTAACGATTGATCAGTGATTAAAGCGGGGAATAATTCAGATTTACGAGATAAAACAGTCTGGTAAGAAGTTAAATTTAATTAAATACAAACAACATACATGGTACATTTATTAACAGGACACATCTTTATATGAACTAAAGCAAACTATGTATTGCACTTCCTCGCGTAACAATACAGTTATCAATCATAAAGCAATTTGTCGCATTCGTATCGCTCTATTAAGTGACAGCTGTTGAGTGAGTGGCAAGGATAAGCTGAGGTGCTCCAATTAAAGGGCGTTAATCTTCACAGGTCATGTGATACGCGTTGTGTAAACAGATGTTAGAAAATGCTTTCACTTTTACAAATTAAAAAGACTGCTTTTTTCTATACTATTATAAAGAGGTAAAGTTTTGAAGTGAGTAATTTCTTGTCCGTTTGTTTCCGTCCTGACTTACGAGCCCGAGATGTGGACACTGAAAGTAGGAATGGTCCACTTCAAGTCGCTCAACGGGCTATGGAGCGAGCTATGTTGGGCGTTTCTGTTATGGATAGGGTTAGAAATGAGGATATCCTTAAAAGAAGGTAACCGATATAGCTCGCAGAATTAGCAAGTTGAACTGGCATCACTGCCGGCTCGGCCGGCGGCTCACGCCGGTCCCGTATACAACAGGACCGATGGCCGATGGAGCAGACGAGTCCTAGAGTGGAGACCGCGTCTCGATAAACGTAGTGTCGGAAAAGTGTCGGACGCCCGCCAGCCTGATGGACTGATGATCCGCGCAAGGTTGCCGGTAGGCGCTGAATGGTGAAAGCAGAGGACCATGATGAGTGGCACCGATTAGGCGAGGCCTGCGTCTTGCAGTGGACGGTTATTGGCTGACGACGAAATTATTTCTTGAAATACTGAACCAATTTTGAAAATTATTTCACCAGTAGAAAGCTATATTATTCCTGAGTGACATAATTGAATAATTGAATTGGTCATAATTGAATGTGATTAATAATATTTTAATACACCCAGCGAAGATGGCGCGGGACAGCTAGTTAGTCAATAAATCGACTGCAAGCATAATATGTGATGTAGTAAGATTATTTTCTTGATGATCACAACTATTAAATACAAATTATACACATCGTATATTCCCAATTTGAGCTGTGTTACAGATTGTATAACATAGGCAGCTCTGTGAGCGATCCCAGTAATACTCATAGCATAAACACGAGTAATCTTCGTGATTGCAAGGTGAACACTGTCAAACGCACGGACCAGTACTACAAATGGACAAGAAGAAAAAGCGGACCCCGTGCTGAAGTTGACGTTCTAAACGCTACTGGGATTTAGCACCAGTTGATGGTTTTCTTTAGGGTTGTGAAAAACTGTGGACGTTGTTCAATTCTATGGAAGTTTTCACTTACTTTAGACATGCCTTCCAAGCTAATACGGCGTGATCGATAAGTAAGCTTTTTCAGAACGAATTAATGACATCATAGAATTTTAATAGTTTGGCATTTAATAATGTCAATATATTCGAGTTATTATTACTGACACAAATACCTATCGCGGTCAAATTAACATGAATCGCTCAACAATGTGTTGCTTGACTTGACACAATTTAACACTTCCGGCAATTGTAAATTAGCTTCTGCTATTACCCAATACAGCAAACATCGAGTTCATGGTAACTCACCTGTGCGTTGGGAAATTTCAGGTTTTATGACAGAATGTTGAATTAATGTTTTAGTAGTAGATCGCAACATTAGGAACGTCGGGGCTTGATGAAGTTTTATGACACCGATTCCGTACGATAAAGGGAGCAAAATCTATGGGATGTTTTTTCTAGACCTTTATAATAATAACTAGGATATGATGAGGATTCCCGGGACACAAAGTACCGCAGATATCGTTTTAGTGGGAACTATGTTTAAGCTATTTTTTATGCACCCGAACAACTACGAACCGTTCCCAGAAAAATTCCCGCGGGATTCCCGAGATAAAAAACACAAATTTTATTACGTAATATTTGCTAAAGTAAAGAAATCACATTGGAATTTGATTTTTTTAATCTGATCATTTTAAATCATTCCCGGAAAAATTCCGCGGGATTCCCAGGATAAAAAATAGCCAGATTTTAAGTCTAAGAATTTGCAGTCGATCAGAGAAAATCGCATCGAACTCGGCCCAGTAGTTTTACGTGAATTCCGAAAAAACAGATAAGAAATCTAAAAAATCCATCGTGTTCATCATCGTTTATATAGTCTATTCCAGTTGATTTTTTAATAGCTTCAATATATAATAATATTAAATAATAATATATGGCATATTTAGAATTTTATAATATTATAAATAATAAAGCCTTTGTTTAGACCTTCTGGACCTTTATTGTACGCGAAAGAAATTCCAGAGAAAAGTTGCAGTCTTACTAAGGTCGAAAATAGTCAATTCAAACCTGTGTTACATAAACAATCTGTAATAGATGTTCCTTTAGGGATCTAAATCTAATTCTATGGAATATTTTAATTCTAAATTTGTCAAAATAAGTGAGTACAAGTCTTTGAAAACAGCGTTCAGTAAAATAATTAATTTTAGCAATTAGAAATCTTGCATTCACTAGGCTCCTTCATTTCGTTGAAGTTTTTATATATTCCATACGGATTCAAAAGTTAATAACATATATGACATATTAGCCCACTTTGTCTGCGAAAATCAAATTTTCGTGTAAGTACTTGTTTAAAATTTCCCTTCTCTAAATAAACTTGGTGAAGTAAAAGTTAAATAAGATCAAAATTATGCACATAAATTAAATTCCACGAAGCATGTGCTACGCTTTAAGACGTGTATCGAATGTTTTTATTCTTCAAATAAGAAATTCTTCGGGCGACAACCACAGTATTGTTGTTTACTTGCTATTGACAAATGTCATTTGAAGGATGTTTAAAGAACGGCAACCGTATTGTCAGATTTTTAATGAGGATTGCATATTTGAGGTATAGTAAGAATTCGTGTTATTGTGAAACAGTGTGCGTATGTTCAAATATTTCTTGGGGCCTAGAACGACATAAAATAAATTAGGAACTTTTGAAATAGTTATCTGGGCATCAACTTATTCTATACTACTACATTATGGAGTGTAATGTGTTTCAATTGTCGTCTATAAATAAAGTCATCTCTATCACCTCAAAGATGAAATTGCTCCCTTTCCTTTTACCTTTTTCCCATAACAACGCTTTGTGTATTTTCCTTCTGTACTTTTTTATTCTGAACTTTCTGTCAGGTGTCGTGTCGTGCATACGTCATACCAAAAATCTTTATACCAGATTACTTAATTTAAATTAATATAACAATCATCTAGAATGTCTAGAAGATATTGTCAGATGACGTATGTTTACATTGAAAAACATAATAAGACTCAAACAAAAACTTGATGACCTCATAGTATTCGCCACTAAATTAAATGGCAAGCCAATAATATATAAGTAGCGTATTTCGCAATCGCAAATGATGTCCATAGTGACATAACAAGTTTAGGAAATTATACACTACATATAAGGACGGAACAATGACGAATGAATTTCAACCATGAGAAAAATAACATTACAATGTGACCTTACTTTTTGCATAGTGTTTCCTTAAGATTTCACGATTATTACATATGCAACACAATATCTTAAAGCAGTTTTAATTATCTTGGTAATTATGAACTTCTTATTTTGCGCCTGAATCAGTACAATCAAGACAATGATGTATTTCTTATTTAATGATTAATAAAAGTAACATACTTATTGAAACATATTAAAGTTCTTTTTTACAATAAACATACCAAAATGACTTACATAAAGAACTAGACATTTTCCTACTACGTGAAGAAGCAGTTCAGGCGTTAACATCTTTAGGATTCTGATTTTGACGGACTTATTTATTTGACATAATGACGTGACTATCAGTAAATCATACTAAACGGTCTACACAAACGTGTGTATACAATGCGGCACTAAAACTGACACTGTGATTTTATAGAATTAATTTATTTTGTACCTGTGAATAGATTGAAGTGTTAATGGATAATATTTGTCATATTTACTAAGAATTGTTCGATGATAATTTGTAATAGCGATACGAGGAAAATTAATTTTAATGATTTCTAGGAACTAGCCAGGTCTAATACGAGGAAAAACTGAAATAAAATCACTTACGTAAAGGACCGCAACTCTGCCCGCGAGTACTATCAAGCTCTCAGGAAACGACATATCGTTAGGAAATCTATCATTGCAAGGTTAATTTACCGCAGGTGTGTTTCTATATATAACTAACTACATAAGAGAGGAAAATTGTTCTGACAGTTATTTAGTTTCACAAGGCACCATTACAAGCGTCCCATCACGAATTCGATATTAGACTCGACCTTAGAACACATACTAACACGATCATGGCATATTGCAAATACACCTGTTCGTTCAACCTTGGGTATATAGTGGACGACTAAAGAAGTGTTCAGCTGTGACAACTTTGAAAGACTGCGGCCTCTAAAGGCAAACCTATGAAATTTTATACGCGATAAGATAATGTCGACCTTGGTCAGTTTAATTATGTTATGAAATCACACAGTCCTAATGCAAACGTTTAATAAAATATGGTGAAAGGGTTTTAAGGTGTTGTGTAGGTAAGATGACTCACATTTGTGAATCAATGTTTAACATAAAAAATGATCACCGAACAGACATAACATTCCACAAGAATGCTAAGAATTCCAGTAATACATACATGATTCTGCTGATCTCCTAAAATCCCAACTATCGAAGGACTCTGTTCACTATGAGAATCTCTCCTTGCGTCGGTTATTAATTGACTTTGGTTTTCTATATCACCTAATTTTTCACTGTTCTTTCTTCCATTGACTTTTGGTTCGTTCTCAGAACTCTCATCAAGGGATCCATTTAATGATTCACCGTTCACAGTCTTCGTGATTTCTACATTTACTGTTTCAGTAAGTGTTATATTGGTTGTAGAAACGTCAGTACGTTCTCCGAGGGCTTCGTCTTCTGAAACATCAAAATCGCCATCGGTGAAAGCATCACCGCTCTCCTCGTCACTGTTTTCAGGCGTGGCTACCTCCGATCGATGGCCCATCATGAACGTCATAGATAATTCACACCTTGATTAAAACACTTAATAAAAATCAAAAACACATTGTTCACGAATTCCTACATCTGTCGCGCGTTATTTCTCAATCTAGCTCATACGAGATCGCATCGCCCGGGATTGAATAGAAAGGAAGGACGCAATTTTTCAGACTATGCTTTATATGTGAACTGCACTCCGCAACGATTCGCGATACAATTTATTGTTTTGTTTTTATCTTATCAATGTCACTCCTTGACCAATATTCTTTGTTTTTTGTTAATATATATTTCTGTCAACACTTGCTCTATCAGTCACGTAAAACAATACTTTATTTGTAAATATTCGAAACCAATGATGCAACAAAATTTTCCAAAGGCACGTAGGTACAGGATTAGCTGCGTATACACGTATCTAGGATCGCGATTCACGAGTTCATAATTGAAGTGTAGACGTGTGATTGTGGCGACGCTTGCGGCCGACTAACAACTGTCGACCATACTTTGGCTGCGACTCACACCGAGCCGTAACTTATTGCTTTCATTATTAAATCGCACTGTTACAAAGAATTGATAAACACGCGGAAGGAGGCGGCGTGTGCACAATATGCATAACCCTGATGATAGACATGTAATGCCACTTTGACCTTTGCTGGAAGATTGACATATACAATTTGAACTGTAAATCTAATTCCATTACTTTCTATCCGTTTGTTTTAATGTATCACAATTAAATTACTGATCACATTAATTAAATGCACATTTTTTTGGCGCGCACTTCAATACCAGAGGATATAACGTTTATAAAGAACGTCAATTGATACTGATAATAGTAATATTAAATATAATAAAAAAACAGTAATAACATTCTCGCCTTATGCATTTCAAATCAATAAAATGCATATTATGGAGCTAGCTCTATTGCATCCATTCAAACTCTATTGCTGCCGTTTACAAGCGATATTTCAAACTTTGTACGGTAATTAATTGATTGATTGGCAATTAAAATCACGAAAGGAAGTGCCTTCGTCTGCATCATGTGCTATAAACATTAAAAGGTCATTGCAATCACTTTTGAAAGTATTTGTACACGTATTAGAAACAAAAAAACATCCATATAAAATAATACGCTAGACATTAAGCATTATTTCAGTTAGAAAGTTATGATTCAAGATATAACGTTAGTGACAGTTAAACAATTTATTTTATGAATAACTGCAAGCGATTTTTTTCTTGGGTGATGGGGGCAATAAGACTGATGGCCCGCCTGACGGAAAGTGATAACCGTTGTCTGAGGACGTTTGCAACACCAATTGCGAGGCCACGCATTGCCAGTATCTGAGATGGGATGAGGTCCTAGTGATGGAATACGTGGAGTAAAAAGTAGGCCACCGTAACTCTATTTGAAACAAGTACATTTATTTTATATAATAACAAATATTACAGTATACTGTAACAAATTAAAATTCTTTTCTCATGGAAAAACAGAAATGTTCCAGCGGCACATAGCACTACTGAAAGAAACACTTCGGTGTGACAAGCGTCCTATAATTTGATAAGTCCGCTAATTGCCGTAATAATAACATAAAAATTATTACCCATTATAACAATGTACTATAGATACGTATATGTATGTACGTTGAAGTTATCTGCGGGCAACATACAACGTGGAACGTGATGATAACATGTGCCGCCATTGTATTGTTACGAGTCGCGAGACTCGAATTACTATAGAGTTTATTAGAACTATACAAACACGTATAACAGGTACAAATATAACCGAACACAACAAGTACAAACGTAATGCAGAAGGTCATAATTCAATAACACGTGAAAAAATTTCCAAACGCCAAAAGGTAATAAAATGTGTTTTTGTTTGTAGGTGTGAATTTGTTTTTGTCAGCGTCTAGGTCGTAACAGTATTTATGTGTTTATAATTTTTGCCCTGCTACTACACGTCTATTAAAAATTATAGGCGATTACCAAATTACTTAAGCAATCCGTAATTTTAGGTTGTAACTTTGCAGTTTATATTGCAAGTCCATAAATACCAGTGCGATCATATGGTTTCGTTCGTCTACAAAACATATACAATTATAATTTATGTAGCAGTCTTAAAATGTTAATATCATGTCACAATATTATCAAATGAATATCATAATTATAATTTACTTAATTGATTGTAACTAAATTTAATAAATAATATTTATATAATTTATGTTTGAACCATGCAAACAGGTAACTTTCCACCTGATGGAAAGTAGTTACGTCGCCTACGGATATTCGCAACACTAGGGGCGTCACTAATAGCGCAGATTTTAAGATTATCGATCATCGAAATCGGCCCAGTAGTTTCTACGTGAATCTGGAACAAACAGACGAACCGACAGACAGGCAATAAATCTAAAAAAATGCATCGTGCTCTCCGTCGTTTATATAGTCCATTCCAGTCTCTTTATAATTTCAATTTACAAACATGGCATGTTTAGAATTTTATAATATTATAGATAATGAGTCAACTTCACCAATCCCGTTTGGAGCAACTGGTGAAATGACTTTACGAGAAGAATGTATCTAATGGCGCATGCGGCTTCGGATTTGTACACATTAATTTTGCCATCCGGGATGCAGTTGCATTCTGACATTCATGTTCTATTGCCGTATCTATATTTATATAACACATCTACTGGAGGGGTCGAGTTTGTACAGTGAATTAAGAAAAAAGAAACAGTTGAGCTAATTGAGGGCAACAGTGTCCCAAAAAGGTAACCTTTTCATCCGAGCAGGAACGGAGAACGAATACAATTTCCTACGGCCGGGCGGCCTGTCGTAAGAGGCGACAAAACAACCCACAGCCAGGTGGTAGGGCATTTGCCCGACTGAATGGCTACCACCCCTGGTCTAAAGTATGTCGCCATAACAACTGAGTTGTGTTCCGGCATTAGGAGCCAGGTTCCAGTCTCCCTTTAGAGAACGGCAGCAGATTGTTAACACCTTTGGTGTTACAATGTTACAAAAGACAATAGGCGACGGTAACCGCTTTCCGTCAGATGGGCAGCCTGCCTGCTGAACTCTGGCATTAAAAAGAATGAGGGTTACCTAAACAAAAATTAATAGTGTACAGCCGACCTTAGAGGCTAAGATGTTTACAAACAGGAACGTCAAGCTAAAACTAGTTTATGCATCCACTCCAGTACATCCAAATGGTTAAGTTCTAGGCCACGAAACGGTATTTCAACAAAGACACAAGGACGTCACGGGTAGAATCTCCTAAACAATACCATAGAATCTCAACTGTTGATATCATAGTCCCTATGTTAAGAGCAATAAGGTCGTCTTTGTGAATAAAATTTTGTAGAGAAAACGTATGTTAGTCTAGTATGAAATGCGGTTGCGAAGGAAACAGGTCAGTATCTGTTAAGAACATCATATTATGAGAATATGTGCTGGAACTGATTTTTAACTGACAATATTTCCGTAAAAGTTTAGGTTGAGTAATTATTTTAGTTTAAACACTTCTTTTATGTATATAGATTAGGAGCACTTGAAATGTGCTGTTGGAGACGCATGGAGAGAATAAGTTGGAAAGAAAAGAAAACCGAAGAAGTTCTGGATATGGTAAAAGGGAAACGTACAATTAAAAACTCTAGAGGAAAGAAGGTGGAAGATGTTTGGCCATTTGCTAAGACACGACACCTTTATGCAAGTAAATCGAAGGCAAAGTGGAAGCAAGGAGAGGGAAGGGAAGACCAAGGCGAACATTCAAGGATCAAATAAAAGAAGTAGTCGGTGTCGTGTCTTACATAGAAGTAAAACAACTGGCCCATAATAGAGAAGATTGGAAGAGGCTCCACCGCTAAGAGCATGCTCTTAAATGATAAATGAAAAAAATTAACATCTTTTTATAGATTCGTTCTCGGACAATGAGAACAGTGGAAGTTTAACTTCGAATGTTTCTGCTCGATCTGGGATATCAGTGTTAGTAACCGTTTCACGCAGATGTAACGATGGATTTCATGCGCTATTGCTAATGTAACATTGTTATTAATTGTTACGTATTATATACAATATACACCAATGTATCTAATCAGTATCAGCGTTATTTTTAACGCTATAAACGAGACACATCTGACCACTATAATGCTAACGTTGTCCGAGATGGATCTAAGGAATTTCATAGTTCATGGAAAATAATAAATATTTTTATGCTGCATTTATTTTATGCAAGAATAAGGTTTCTTCTCATACCCAATGTAATCGACATCTTATTCGGTATTTTTTCTTCTAACCAAACAGAGCATCAAGATTCGTCAACTCAACACAAAGGCAACCCAAAATAGCCAAACAGTCGTCAACGGTAAATGCACCAAAGCTGACGACATCCGACAGCGAACAAATAATGTTTGACCAAAAAATAACATGCACAGTGATCGTGACACCAAAAAGTAGGATTAGTCTTTTATAAATACTTAATTCAACCAATTAAAGCAGATTTGTTTAATTTCATTAAGGACTAACCACATCGCCATCTTCAATCAATCAATAACTCTTTATTGTACACCATTACAAAAACGAACTTACATACTAAAAATACGTATCATTATGCACAAAGGGCGGTCTTGTCGCTAAAAAGCGATCTCTTCCAGACAATCCCAATCTTGTTGGCTAGATTCGTCTATCTCCCAGAAATAACGTAACTAGATCTGTGTCGAGTTGATTATATTTAAATCGCTTAAGTAGTTTTCACTTAATGACAGACAGTTTGAACAGACAGACCAACAAACATTATAAAAGTTTTTATCAATATCTGCTGGTTTGAATGCGGCAATCCGAATTTTTTCTCATTTTTTAAGTTGGTCGCACAAACCCGACAGCTCCAAAAGATTTATTATAGCAAATACGAGATATACCTAATCTTGTTAATTTTCCTAATATATTTATAACGTGTCGCCTGTAAAGTTATGGGTTATTTAATATTATATATACGGCCATTTTCATAAACCCTGCATTTAATAAATAATCACTAACAATTCACTAATTACTAATGCGATATTAGAATTTGGACAATATAAAATTAACTGGTTTTATATTGTATATACTAGTTTAACTTACAAAATAGAATTATACTACTATATATAATACATACATATTTTTATTTTTTCTTTCTTTACATACAAAAGGTAATTAATTGGGCCCAGATAAAAAATACTTTTGATTAATATGTAATAAATGATGTACAGAATATTTGTTTGTAGTATATATAGCTCGTGTTTTGGGGTCCGATGCAGATTTCAAATCATAACAATACAAATTATATTTGCAGTAATACAGTAATTGAAATAGAAACCTGTCAATGGATAAGGCAACTGAAAGATAAGCATTGATAAGAGTGCACTGTTAGTTTACCCTCATACAGTATGAGGGTAAACTAAATTCCGATTTAATTAATCGAAGTACATAAATATACTTCGGGAATAATAAATCCCTCTTCACAAAACGTCACAGCAGTAAATTAATAATGTCATGAGTCATGACATTTTGCACGGGGTATGCGCGGTGCGCGCGCGCATGGCATCTTCGGCGCGGCGTGATGCGATGCGGCTGCGAACACATCGATCTGCGCCAACGGACGTGCGCCACGCTTTCGTAATAGCAAAAGGTGAACGCTCTACTACTGTTCCAATTATTCATCTAACTGAATAATAACAATTAAAATAATCTTACGTGACTGATAGCTATAATGCTCTCTTAACGGGTAACGGTTCTATATTTTGATGTCTGCCTTACGCGAGTTTGTTTTTGTAGAAAAATAATTAGGAAAAATATTTCAGTACAAGCAAAAAAATATAATCAAAGGATAAAAATGTATCGAAATAAAAGTTCTTAACATTACCACGCAGTTATAATAACAGAGTGGACTTAAGTTTCAACTCTTATCACCACTAAATGTGGAAACAGATCTTGATTGTAAATGGAAAGAAAAAGAATAAGTAAAATGTTTGGTAAATGACAAGGAGACGTAAAAATCGAACGAAGGCAACGATGATTAATTATTGCTAAGATATTCATAAACATGTAAATGGAAGTTATAAAATAAAGGTTTTTAAATACAAGCGTTTAAGATCCAGAATATCATGTAGCAGCCAAGTGTTAGCCAAGACAAGGAAAACGAGCCCAAACTCGACGGGTCTGTCTATGTTGTCTATTACAGGAGTTCCTATTGCCACCTTCCGATTGCATCATCAGATCAGCTCCATGGTACCATATTATTGCATTGTCACGCATATACATATGCGTTTCAGCTCAATCGGAAACCGGGAAGTTGGTCAAATTTAACTTGTAAGATTCCACCGGAACTTACTTACATATATACATCCATTGCATAAAGTTAAATAAAAGCTTGTAATAAAAATACATTCTGAATTCTATTATTAATCGCAAAAGCTATTGTTCAGACCCGTCCGATATACTACAACGTCCCACATAATCCAAGTAAAACTAATTTATCATCTTTCATACGGAGAGTAGTGGAGCTTCATTTACGCACCTCGCTTCGAATCATGTTTTCTATCTATTTATTTCTAATATTTTCTCTTAAATCCTCTAATAAAAAGCGTGGATTACTCAGTAATTTGCTTCTTTAATCTCATAACGATTTAAAGCAAATTTATTTGTGAACGTTAAAGTATATAATAATAATATCAGCCCACAGTATACTCGTCACGCTAGTCCAAGGCAGCTTGGCAAGTTTGACACATCGGTTATTTCGATGTGCAGGTTGCATCACGATGTTTTCCTTCACCGTTGTTAGCACGTGGTAATTGTAACAATATGCACATTAAATTAGAAAACTGACTAAGTTTGGAACGCGAGCGCTAGCTATTACGCTACCACGACTTTTTAACGATAGAGCAGAAAAGAGTTGATTGAAATAATTTGTAAAAAACATGACTATGTTAACGTGTAACTTTCATTCATTTAAATCTCAATCAAGCGACCACTCTCACTTTATCACTGGAACCATTAACTCAGTTGGATTTCAAATTAACACAATTCTCATGTATTCAAAGTTCCAATTATGAAAGTAAATGTTTAAAATAGCAAAGCAGGAGTACAAAGAAGTAAGCGGTGTATACCGCAGGCTATGGATATACAACACAAGGATAAAATCTGGTGTATTACCGAAAAATTTGCGGAACTTGCAACTTTTAATTGAAAACGAATTAAATATATATATATAACCATTCTAATATCTAATGCTGATACTCGCCCTAACATCGTGTAATATTCGGACGACATGACACTCCGGTTTACGCCCAGTGGCAACACCACAGTGCATACGAAACATTTTGCTTCCACGTTCCTTCTGCGTACGGAAGAGCTGCAGAATAAACTACCAGAGTCCGTGTTTCCGGAAAAGTACAATCCGAGTGTCTAAGTGTGTAAGTCGTGCTCTATCTTCGACCGCATCATCGTCTCATATTAGGCGTAACCACAGATCATAGAAACACAGCGTAACTATGGTCGAACGTATGTATCGTAAAAAATCAACCTTTTTGTTGAAAAACCACACTGAAAGGACATGTCACTATTCAATGACATGATTCATGTATGTATGTTTATATAGATTACTTTGATTGGATCCGTCTAATATCGGCTTAGTACCTATATAACCGTGAACGTTTCATTAAAGTCCTTTATGGACCAGAAGTTATTTTGAGGCGCCATTGAATTGCCCTGCCCGCATGATTCATGGTTGGGACACACATCTGTCCGACCACACGCGTCAATGCATTTATAACCAATCCTTTTTATCACTTTTAGGAAGTTGTGGGGGTTTTTTATGAACTTTTAACTCGGTTGATAATTGATTATTCAAATACCTAAAAGTAACTCCATAAAATGGCTTTTGAATTGATGCAACCTAGGGGTATTCATTAAATAACGGAATTATAAATATTGTTAAGAACAACCCATAAATATCCCACTGCAGGCCTCGGCTCTAGCACTATTGGGGATCGGACAGTAAACCCGCCACGCTTGTCCCAGGCGGCTTAGCAGGTTTGACAAATTGGTTATCTCGATATGCAAGTTTCATCACAATGTTTGCCTTCACCATTGTTAGCACGTGGTGATTGTAACAATATGCACATTAGGTCAGAAAACTGCCTTTTTGAACCCGCGCCCTTTGAGTCTGAAACGCGTGCGCTAGCCATTATGTTACCACGAATCATTATAATACATCAGACAGTGTTTATACAAAACAACATGGAAAATTCTTTCACCTTACCCAATCATTTGGGGTCGGCCCATTGTCTTTTCCTTCTATACTCCGCTATTCTTGCTTAGCTACGTCCTCTGTCATTCCACATATCATTGTCATTTTTACACAGTCTCCATCGCAATCTCTTATCTCTAATCCTAATATTTTTATGGGTCTAAACTATTATATCCAATAACCAAATTCGCGGTAGACAACACAAGTTGTTTGTGGCGCCGCTCAGTAGGACCAACGGGATTCTACATCACCTTTGAACAAGGCTCTTAGGATATTAAATCAGATTTACGAGGGGAATGCTGATTTAGACATTGTCAGGTGTGCTTTGTGGATATTCACAGAAAGTGCATTGAAGTATTACCTAACAATATGCTAAGGACAAGGTAACCTTGTCGCTTTAGTTATAAGATTGTTATGACATGGTAATGTTGGAAAACTACACAATTTTATAGTGGTTACCATTCCCCTTCGGTCAACTTCGGATAATTTTATCCGTGCAGGAACGGAGATGGAATCCAAATCCAAAAGAATATCTCGTTGATATTATCCTATTTATTTCCAGGGACAAAGTAACCACATTTATTTCGGTCACCGAAATTACATTGTTTCAATTTTTTGTAATTATTAGTCCATTCCAAAAGCCGGGAAGAAATAATAACACAAACTCCTTTTCATATTTACATTTATATGAATTTATCTTGTGACAATTCGTTACAATACGTTCTAAATGCGTGGGTGAATCTGTCTCTCATTATGCAAAAGCAGCTTTCTCTGCAAACCGGTTCGCATTTGGCATTACAACAGATGTCAGCTACCTTTCCTGCAAACGATTGCAATTCCGGGGTACCAAGAAACATTTCAATTGACAAGATCTTCTATATAATCTACCTATATTATCATTATACTAATACGTGAAGCAAAAACTTTGTACCCCTGTTTACGGCAATTGCCCGGAAGATGAAGTATGAAATTTCGCACACTTATAGTTTATATAGAGAACGAGTGCAGAATGTTAATATTTTATTTTATTATGCATAAAAAATACATTCAATCAATAAAAAAAAACATAACACACTACACTATGTATTTGACACACACACTCGCATATTTACTCTTTTGTTTATTGTTCAAGTCAAATGAACAGTGCAGCCTTGGCGAAATCTGTGATTATAGAAGTATAGTCTTTGACAATAGAACTTTAATAATGTTCAAGCTTATAATTTAAATTAATTATGATCGGATTTCGACCACTGAGCGACCACTACTAACAGTTACTTTGTTATAATCTACACAAAGAAATAAAAATGAAGTGTATGTTAGTAATATCAAAATAATAGCTTTTTACTAAATGCATATGACAGTATATACGGTACTTATATAAAAATAACTACATTTAATTATTTTTGTCTGTCTGTCTTTTCCGGCTAATCTCTGAAACGGCTGGACCGATCCTGACAGGACTTCCATTGGCAAATAGCTGATGTTATAAGAAGTAACTTAGGTTACGACGAGATCGCTGATTACAGCTAGTTTCAAATAAAACTACGTTTTAGTTATGTTTTGGCATTCATAAAAACCTACAATTTTCTTATGTGATCTCATTTTCTTTAACTATTATTTAACTTTGTGCATAGTTACTAACTTAAGATTATGATCAGAATCATTCTGTTATTTACTGAAAACTGAATACTGAAAAGCGGCCAACATATCAGTTTAGTTTTAAAAATCACATCTGAAATCGTTAAAATGTAGTCTAAATTACGTGAGAATTGATTGATGTGTGAGAAACCTGTCATCAGATTTAATTTTATTTAACCAAGTCATCCACCATTATTATATAAATATACAATTGAATTTTTGTTAGGTACTAAAAAATCACTCACTAATTTCGGTCTGACTAGGCAGACGATCGATCGCGCCGATTCCTCATCGCTGCTCTCCAGGCAGTCAGACAGAGACGGCGAGCGTCTGGGTGGCCAGGACTTCTTTGGCTTCTCATACGTCGTCACTATCGGTATAGGAAGCCAGGAACTTTGGCCACGCCACCACGAGACTAGCGCTGGGGCGACCCCCACGACGATCGCGAGACCGAGCTTCACCATCGTGGTTTCAGAGCATCGCGTGTCAAGATCTTAATGTGATGTCATTGTTCTTGCACTGCGTCACGGTCTAGCAATTTGTTAGACTGTTTATGTTTGAGCCTTGATTGATGCACAAACACTTTCGCTGTCCGGTTAGAAATTTGTAACAGCTTAATTGGATTCTAGCTCAATGTCATCAGTTATTCTTTCTTTTCTAACTGTTATAACGTAACTTGTTAATTGTACACTAACAATTGCATTTATGGCGAATGTAAACACTTTCACAGACAACTGCAGCACCGAAAAAGAGTCAACTAAAAGAGTTCCAGAAACAACGTCAACATAAACCACAGCAAATCAATCACGTCTCTCAGTTCACTTGCCTAGATTAAACTAGTGCAGCAACATAACATGCAATCAAACACTACGACGTAATTGTCAGTCTGGCAGATATTATTTCACAAACGTCCGCAGCTACACGTACAGAACTTGAGAAATAATCCCCTTTCACTATCACTGCGATTGAAAATGAGTCGAGCATAAGTCACACCGGCAATTCGTATGAAAAATCAAAGAACAATACAATTTCGGTTATTCTTTTACGACATGGCATTGTTTCGTGTCATTATTATAATATAATTTAGAATGTGAAATACTCCGTAATTGAAGTTAAATTTGTTTTGTGTGAAACACTGTATATCATCACTATTTAGGGTATGTCAAAGTTAACACTTAAATGACCTGAAACCTATTTTCAGTAATAGTAACGTATAATTTAGCACAGCAAACATGTTCGCACGACAAACAACGCCATGTCAGTATTTGCAGATGTTTGGTAGGTAACCGAACAATAGATTCAAGTGTCTGTACCACGTAGGTTTATTTGAACAGATGCCGGTAACGTATGCTTGACAGAATAATACTGAATTTTGAAGCACGGGTGCGGTGAGGCGGTGTTCTCCTGCGATCGCAGACAGACGAGTGGCGGTCGTTGACGCTGGAGCCCCCCTTTCGCTAGGGCGCCCCACCATCCGCCCGCCCAAAGGAGCCAACCCCCTCGCAAGTCCTGTGAACGCGGGAATGTCGCGCGAATTGAGTAGGCATCCATCCCCCCAGAGAAGTTCTTAGAATAGGTAACTGACAAGACATGTTGCATACTATTTATACCTCTAACGTTAGGACTCTAGTAAGTTCTGTTGAACGAATACATAAAGATATCATATAGGAAAGCTTACTTATAAAACGGTTCAAGAAGAACACACCCACTTTCATCGACTTTCTCAAGGACTTTTTGTTCTGAATTTTAGGTCACCAAAGTCCATTAAGTCTTGATCAGTTTAGAAACTAATTCATTGTATTTTAAGTTGTAGTAATTAGACCTGCATTGCGGTATTTGCGATTAGTTATATAATCTAATAATCTTTTAAATATTATAAACGCGAAAGTTTATAAGAATATATGTATGGATGTATGTTTGTTACACTTTCACGCAAAAACTGCTGAAAGGATTTCGATTGGATTGGAGGATCTGATTGCTTACACATCAGAAAAACACATAGGCTATAATTTACAAAGATATTGTATGAATTGACCAAAATATAACGATTTTCCATCACCACGCGGGTGAAGCCCCGGGGGCAGCTAGTCATTTGTATGATCTTTAAACACTGTTTACCGTACTAGGCTACAGGTACACCAGTCAAGCAAGAAACAAAATATAGAAAGAATGGTAATTTCTTAATCGGCAGAAAAACACATTTTGACTGGATTAGGTTTCGGCATAGCAAAATAATTTCTTATTGCATCTATACTTTGTTATGGTAGGACTAGTTTGTGTTGTGTGTTGCTATTAGAAATATATCACTTTTCTCTCTTTCTTTACATCCACAAGGTGAAGGTTAAGCTTGTGTTATGGATAATACCTAGACGTTCATAGTAAATGAAGAAAAGTTCATTAACAAAATTTACCATAGCAGAACCTCGGACCTTTGGCCTACAGTGAGCAAGGTGGCAAAGGATAAGTCAAATCAATCACAGAGAACGTCGTCAAAACTAACGATATCGCTACATTTTGCCTAAACATGTTGTAGAAAATGTAAAATGAAAGCTTATTCTGATTTTAAACATTTCGCTTGATCGTTAGATGTTGTCTAAGAAGCAAAACGCATAATTATCAACATTGAATATTCAAGACACAGTACTTACTGATATGACTGAATTTCATAGTAATATCAAATCAATAATAATAATATCAAAGAGATACAATCGACAAATTGCAATCTAAATAGGAAGAAATATACACAGCGGAAACAGAAAATATTTTGGTAAAACATTGAAGGTGTAACTAAAACACATACTGTACTCTATATAACGACACAGAAAGGACATTGTAAGGCGTTATAGAGAGGTGTCGTTGAATGGCGAGAAGTCTGTTATTTTTGTCTGGCGTCTTTTACTGCATCAGTAATTTTGTTGTATGTTTTACTTATTTTATCTTGCGATATTGAGGCATCTTTATGATAAAGGAAGTACTTCGAAATTTCGGTATGCATGATGCCGCTAGTCGAGTTTATTACGGGCTAGGTTAGTAAAATGATAAAAGAACGTACACGTACACGAGAGCTGCGCAGCTTTTACTAATTTGGCACTTCAAATATACTTTTTATTACTTAATTGTTGTCGTTATTGAGAGTGGGTGTAATGCTAAATAGGTGTATACGTTACATGGAGTTTACACTTTATTTCAATAACACATTAAAAGTACGCGCGATGGGATTCCAATTGCACAACTCTGGTCCGTACCAAAATAGCATCATAAAATTTAATGTAGATGTTAAGAAATTAGGTAATGCGACCGACCATGCACAGTCCAAATTTCGTAATATTATGTAGATGGTCACGTTTTCGTAACCACTTCCTTACCAGAACATGTATTTAATTTGCATCGTAAAAGGAGATAATTAAAAGCTTTTTTAAGTGTTTATGTTTATAAAACCTGTAGAATATACTTCCGGTGAACTTTTAATTTGAAATATTAACCTAATTACAATTGTTTTTTTGCGTTTTAATTTCATATCTCATAATACGTATTAGAAGTTCTCTACCGTTAAACAGAATAATATCTGCGAAAAGTTCACCAAAATTTTAATGTGACATTTTAGCCATAACTGTAACATTATTTTTATATTTTCTTAAGTTTTCGCGACTAGTATACATAATAAAACTACGTTTTAACGGGTTTTAAGCCCACGGAAGACAATGTCAAGTGTCAATGAGTATTGTTAAAGTTTTTAATTAGCCTACCGGCAACTTGTTAATTGGAATTATTTACTTTTAATTTTATTTATGCTTATTATTTACTATATGGGCGGGCGGCTAATCTAATTTACCACCGCTTCGCAACATGTTGTGACTTGAAGAGAAGAAGCTACGTAAGAAACTCTTCAAGAAATTATCACTCAAGTTGGTTTATGTTCCGGTGCACGCTGAAAGAGCTCACAGTTCTTATTATTATTAGTTTAGTTCGTTTTATTAGTATTATTTTACATAATTCATTGAAACTTGACATCCGAGTCGCTCTGTAATCACGACCACAGAAAGCTGTCCGAATAATCAAATTAAAATAACTCATTAAAACATAAAAGGATGTTATAATTACTTCTAATAAACGCGAAACCCTTAACTGAGCCAATAATATATTAAATATATACGGGTTTGAGTAATATTATATAATTGAAATGAAAAATAGTGTTAATGCTCCAAAACTTGCATTGTCTGACAAGTTATGTATGTATTATACAGTGCTAGAATATGGTCCCAGAACACGAGTTAAAGTGCCAGAAAGACCTAAAAATAATATTTAATAACTTAGCAAGGAAACAATTTGATAGCTATAGTATGTATGCTATGTATATAGTACGTTTGGAAATGTGGGCGTGCCTTGCATCCCCAAAGCAAACGAAAAAACTCGCCAAGTTTCATAAGCCGGATCTGGGAGGCGTGCGGGGTGCCAGACAGATCGATGCTGGCTCTGACGTCACACGAACCTAGACTAAATTGCGGGCTGGCTGAATATAAAGAGAAATTTAAGACCTAATCTTATGTACTAGATCTCGGAAAAGGCTTCATAACGGCGCGGCGGCGTCTAACATTCGTTTTGCTAACCTAAGTGAATCAGCAAAGATTTATCTATAATCATGAACTATTATATAAAAAAAATTAATCGATTTTCATCCCATCTCAACCCAGACTTTGCTTTCCATATACGTGTCAAATACTTAATTTCTTCATAGATATAACATGTGTTGTGATTACCTATTAGCAGGGCTTTTTTGTGAGGGCATGCAGGCACGAAATTTAGAAAATATCAAAAAATTGACACAAAAACTGTAGAATGAAAAATTAAATGTTTAACCTTTATAAAAAAAATCGATTTTTTAAACCGTTTTTTGGAATAGAGCTACAAACTAAAATTATAGACTTACAACTTTCGACAATTAGCGTGCCTCCAAAAGAAGTGACAAAAAAGGCCTGCCTATTAGTAATATTATTCGGTTTTTACGAATCCAGTCATATACCAGACAGAAGTTATTTACTTTCACCGTATTCTAATTATTTGGGGTCGGCACAATACGTCCGCTGTTACACCACAAATCATCATTTCATCCTTCACACAATACAATCATCTCTTTTTTGGTCTACACATGTATCCTTTTATAAACAGTATCTGTCGATTTGCCTGCCGATAACCGCATTATCTTATACTAATATATAAAGATTGAGAGTTTGTTTGTTTCATTGCGCTAATCTCAGGAACTACTGGTTTGATTTGAAAAATTCTTTCAGTGTTAGATAGCCCATTTGTCGAGAAAGGCTATATATTATCACGATAAGACCAAACTTTTTTTAACTATTCCATGCGGACGAATTTGTGGGCAGAAGCTAGTCTAAATAACAAGACGACATCATTGACTTTCGAATCTTCCAGTCATTTCATTTATTTCTCACAGTAATCATTAAGGAAGCCTTACAGCTGATTTTGAAGAACAATAGAACGTTTCAGATTATTAAGCTCAAATTTGGCGCTACCAACATGACCCAGTTTAAATGTAGAATAATATGGCTATTCTCAACCAATTTACATAGTAAGCAGTATTGGCAACATTTAAATAGAGTTTCCCTAACTGGAACTGAGGTTCCCGGCAGGCTACGAACTGGGACGTCGGATCGATTGGAGTTCGGGCAACGACCCCTGATTATATTGTACTATGCGACCTATATTCCAAGATCCTTTACGTTCTTACATGCAATATAGATTAAAAAAATTAAACAGGCAACTCGCCTTATAATAACGGCCGATAATCGCCCCACCGTTGGGCTGAAAATCGGGACGGCTGGAACAGTCATTATACCTGTCACGCTTGTCCAATGCGGCTTGGCGCATTTAGCACTTGGGTTATTTTGATCACAATGTTTTCCTCTACCGTCAGCACGTGGTAATTATAACAACATGCCCATTTCACCATAAAACTGCGTAAAAGGTGGTTGCTTTTTTGCCACATCGTTTAAGACGCGAGTGTCCTAACCACTAAGCTACAACGACTCGCATCCATTTTGAATTGGTGCTTTAATTAATCGTCGTAGAAAAATGTAGAAACCGCGTTTCGTTTCAACGACATGGGTCTGAAACGTTACCGGAAAGCCTGCACCGAGATTTTTTACCTAATGTGCATATCCTTATAATTATTGCAAACGTTCTGATGACAAATGAAAACATCGTGAGGAAATCTGCGCACTGTTGTGTCAAATTCACCAATTCATATTGGACAGGCGTGATGGCCATAATATTCGTTCTTCTATAAAGTACGAAGGCCCGAGCATTAGTAGTGGGAGATCTATGTGCCGATACTATAGTGACCCCAGACACACTAGAATAGAGTATGGAAAGAAAACACATATTGTACCGACCCAAAATGATTGGGACAAGGTAAATCAAAACAGAGATTATATACATGATATTATTAAAATCATCTTTTAACATCTCCGAGTAGAATATACTTAAGTATAATATGACAGTAAAACTGTATATAGTTGAAGAAAAAATAAATAGTAAACTTATTGCAGAAAAAAAAAAATGCGTGTAAAGAAAAAAAAACAGTGTAGCATTGCCGATGATGCTACACTGGTCAGATATGTGATAAACTTGTTTGTGTTCGGATTATGACAGTTAGGTTAAAGAGAGCAGCGCATTCGTAGCACTTTGTTGCAATGTCATAGCGATGGTAACCTGTCATCAGTGGCGTTGCTGTTGCTGATCTCCTGCAATAAAAAAAAAAAAAATGCACATAAAATTAATAATTGACAGTATTTCATGTAAAGGCTTAGGATAATGGGTTTAAGTTAAAAAGTTTAAGTGCAGAACACAATTTCAGAGTGTAAAATTTTTACTAGAATGCAGTTCAAAGTGTTGTATTAAGAAATAAATGTTCTTACTTGCTGACAAATAGCTGCCCATATACTGTGATGCTTCATGCCGTATGCATTATGCCCATCAGTAGAAGCGGAAATGCCCGATCGGTTTTCTAATATGTTTATTTTGTGCAAACATCGCGATGCCGATTTGAATGGATTTCCTCTTTCCATGTTTGTACAATACCGATGTTTTCCAAACAACAAATAAACAAGGCTTGGCATCACGAACCCGTATAGGCATAATTGATGAGATCAGTCTTATAGACTAGTCGGCAAGCAATGTCGAAATCATGCAAGAAATGCTAACAAGACAGCACTGTGTTGTCTTTTGTTAGTTTTAAATATTTTTTTATTTTATGTGATAGTTGTGAAAACTTACTGATTTATTCCTGATTCCCTGTTCAAATATTAAGATACTCTAAGGTGCTCCCTCACCGCGAGCATTCGCCAGTAACAAAACATTTATGAATGGATGTTGAGCAAAGTCGAATAATAAATGTGTCGTTACATGCGAATACTCGTCAGTCAGAGATGTTGGATAGTAACATAATGCGCGAAATCGAATCACAAATGTGACATGACAGGCGAATGCTCACCACGAGGAACCTTTAGGTTAGATATTAAACTTATTGAGATTTCGAATTGGATTAATTTGGTGTAAAAATTCGTTTAAATAAACATTGTTTAAATTTTTAATCATGTTTTTACAACAAAATGATTAAACAGCAGAAATTTAAATGTATGACTTAAGCCCATGGTAGAAATTGAAAGAGCTGCATCTATGAAATTGCTGATGTTTTAAATTGCTTATTCACTAACTCCCCAATACGTACCAGTAGTACGTTGAATCAAGAAATCATCAATACACAGTTCACAAAATACTTTCCCGAATATTTCTTCGCAATGCAATCAGTGGTCAACTGCAATAATCAAAGGAATATGTGCACTGACAACAACGTTCGCAACTAGCGTAAATATAGAGATTGACTCTTGCTCAAGAATGTAGTGCACGAGCACATATAAGACCTGGTAAACGTATACAACGCATAACAGTACTCCAAATTAAATAGCCCGAAGAAATATGACGACAATAAATGCACCGTTACATTGTAACAGCCTTTAATGCCATCATTCAAAAACCAATTAAGACGCTACTGGAAATATAAAAACTGAATAAGTAACAGAATCAATACATTTACGTATCAGGAACCAATTTTGGTCATGCAGGAACGCAGAAAGAATACAATTTCCTACGTCCCGGAAGACTGTAAGAGGCGAGGAGATATTTGCCCGACTGGATGGCTACCACCCCCAGTCTAGAGCATGCCGTCATAACAACCTTGATTTGTGTTTCGACATTAGTAACCAGGTTCCAGTCTCCCTTAAGAGAACAGCAGCGCATTTGTAGCACCTTTGGTGTTGCAAATATCCATAGGCGATGGTTACCGCTTTCTATCAAAAGAAAATTCGTTTCCGAAATTTACCCTACCAGGAATCGAACCCGGATCCTCTGAGTTGCAGTCAAGTAAGTAACCGGTAAAAGCTTAGCTCACTTAACCACTGAGGCCGTCAAAAACATGCCAAAGACCGTGTGTATAAAGGCGTACTTTGGGCTCATAGTACCAAGGGAATTTAACATTACAATGATAATCATGAAAGTTCTCCGGAAACGTCAAGCCCCACAAGCCTCCGACTAAATATAACTAGCCGTTCGTCATATTGATTTTCACGCCGAATATCCTTTAACGATAACGAGCACCACGTCAATCACTACATGTTTTTAATGAGCCCCTGTCTCCCGAAAGTATTATAAACATTTCCACGGTAGAGTCATCTAAAAATACAAACTAGGATCCGTTTGTTTACTCGACCGTCATACGCAACGATGGAAGATACCGGTTCAAAGGCGGCACGGATTTACGGGAAACTTGATATGATTTGTTGCAACGCTTTGGAAATTAAATAATAGAGCGCATGCTTTTGATGTTCTAGAATTGAGATGCGTCGTGTGTATGGAATAGGGGGGGGGGGGCGTCATCTTACAAAACGTTGCAGCTTCATATTTTTTTGTGTATAAGCGTACAAACTCATGACGTCATAAATATGTACAAGTAAAAGGAGTCAAATGGCGCAATATTTATCGTTTAAACAGTAATTATGTCTATCATGATATTTGAATGTAAGATGTTAATTTAACACCTGTTTTTCTAATATCTATGTATTAATAAGTGTTGTTTTGTATCCCTTTTTACGAAAATTGCGCGTACGGAGGAGTATGAAATTTTGCACACTTATAGTTTATATGGAGAAGAAGCGCCGAATGCTAATATTTTTTATAGTTATGCAAAAAAATACATTAAATTAATAAAAAAAAACAACATACTAGCATGTATTTGACACACTCGCATAATTATATACTTTTGTTTATTGTTCAAGTCAAATTAACAGTGTAGCCTTGGTGAAATCTGTGATTATAGAACTGTCTTTGACATTAATTGTTATGGTCGAATTTCGAGCACGGGCGACCACTAATGTTAATAATAATGGTAGAATTTATTTATAGGTTAAAAAATAACGTCATTAACAATGTTGCATCTCAAATAACGCACTGAGCCCATCGCCATATCAGCGTGACATGGTCTATATCTGTAAGTTCTGTAACACTATTGCAGATGAAGCCGCACCATAACAAATTTGGTCAGCATCCGTATTGTAGTTTTCATCAAGATGTTTTCCTTCACTGTCAGCACGTTTTAATCGTAACAGTATGCACAATAGACCAGAAATTATGCTTAACCTGTGTGTAGTTTCTGGCCAAGACTTGACATGTGTATTAGTCACTAAACTAAAACTGCTAAAAAAAGTACTGCGAGTATTACCAATAAGTAGGTACGTCAAACTGTAAATAAAATACAAGTAAAGTATGTTCGGGATCTCTGTTCTGAAATAACTCTAGGTGAGCTGTACTGGAGCGGAGCGCGTTCTATTTCGGCGCAAGCGCAGCGGCTTTTTATTTCGCGCTTCGCTCGACTGCAACGATGCATCTGACACACGTTGTATTGACAATATAAAAAGAAAGATAGGGTTGCGCTGTTTAATAGTTTTGTCAGGTGCTAGGGTATTTGCCCGACTGGATGGCTACCACCCCTGGTCTAGAGTATGGTGCCATAACAACCTTGAGTTGTGTTCCGGCATTAGTGACCAGGTTCTATAATCCCTTAAGAGAGCAGTAGCGCACTTGTAGCACCTTTGGTGTTGCTAATGTCCATAGATGATGGTAACCGTTTTCCATCAAGTGGTACGTCTGCCTACCTGTCTGCTGAACTTCTGCAATAAAAAAATGATAATCAGAGCAGTTTTTTAAAATTCAATATTATATACTTACTATAAAGCGGGTGATGGACGTGCGAGTAATTATGCGTACTTATCACTCGAAGATCTCTTTCACCTGTGTCTTTCACCAGGGATAAGTGGCGCAAACTAGAGGAGGTTAGTTACGTCAAGCAGTGGACGATGATAGGCAAACAACGTAAGTTCTCGTACGGTGATAGACGATCGAACAAGTATGCAAAATTACTCTCATATCCATCACCTTCTCTAAGTTTCACGAAGATAGTGCTATGTGGCTACGTCAAATTAGACTAAATATACTATTGATTACATAACTGCACTGTCAAAGATGTGGTATATATATATATATATATATATATATATATATTATATATATATATATATGTATATATGACGTATTAAATATTAGTATTATATGTATTAAATTAGGAGTGGGTAGTATTTAATTATCCATTATGAAGAACTGCATTTATCGTTATCTCGCACCTCGCCACAAAGAAACGCAGACTTGATGAATCATGAGGAGAATGATACGCATGCCTGTGGAGGAATCTCGAAGATGTGGAGAATAGAGCTCTCATAGTCTTCGAACCGGATTTAACGTAACAATTACTATTATCATGGAAGAATTTTTTTCCCATGGTATTACTCAACATTTTACTGACAGAACGTATCAATTTAACTTTCAATAAATAAGGTGAGGAGTGAGCAAAAGAACATCGCACACTTGGAAGAAAGATAAGTCGGGTTGTAAATCAATAAACGCTTAGATCGAGTGGATTCAAGATACATGAGTGCCGCGCTCGACTTTTGCGGTGATACGTAATATATTAATCAACACCATATCTATTTATTTCAATTTATATTTTTAAATATATTCTCTATGGTAATTCATGCATTATTAAAAATATATAATTAGATTCTAACTAGGATTTCTAAATTTAATGATGTCAAAGTTTAGATGTTTGTATTGCCGCAACAGATCTAATAGTTTCATCTTTATACATATATTTCTCCTAAACGGTTGGACCGATTATGACGATATTTTTTGTTGGAAATATTGTGTGTCAGTTTAAGTGGATTCCTGGATAGTTTAGACTCACAATTGGACCTGGTAGGTGGCGCTGCAATCGAGATCTAGTTTTATTTTCAGGGCAGGACAGCGCCTGTCGGTCCTGCTAATTATACATATATATGCTTTTTAATTCTAAGATTGTTTAATGAATGAGAATAAAATTAAAATTTATTAAACAGTCTACTAGGTTTTGTATATATTTTGTGCATGTCATATGAAAATATACTGCATTGTTGAAAGGTTTGCAGGCCATAAAACTTCCGTATACCGCTTCACTGTTATCTAGGCCAGTGAATGTCAAATGAAGATAGTGTGAAGAAGACGCTGTCTGCAGCGAAGGTGTGTACATGCGGAAGTCTATTTTAAACGCGCCGCACTTCTAAGGAGATCATTAACAGGTATCATTGCACACAGTGCTCAACGGACGCCGAACAGTGGCCATGTCCATTTTACTTTTATTTTAATGGGGAATACTACAATTTCAAAACTGGCTTAAGTTTGTATTATGTCTATTAGCTCTTTTCATACACCACATCGCTAAATTACATAAGAATTTCTATTAATTTAGGTTGCCTGGCAGAGTTTCCTTTAAGCGATAAGGCCATCTATTTTATTGGATAGAAAGTATAGTAAATGTGTTTTGTTGTAATTGTTTATGTTTTAGAGCGCAGTAAAGTGTTATTTGTTTACTACTATAAAGTATCGTCGTTATCTCTTCCTTAAATCTATACTAATATGATAATGGTGAAGTTTCGATGTTCACACATTTTAACGCGCTTATTTTATTAAGAAGACGTATTCTTTATAACGAGATTTGTGGTGGTCTTGCAAACATCTAAGTGATCTACCACTATAAATATGAGCTGTGAGTTGTGAGTATCCAATTTTCATAATCTCAGAAATAAATAAACTAAACGATACTATGCCATAAATAAAACTATCGTAATACTGATCATTCAAATCAATATTTATTGAGTGTATGATACATAATATGACACAACTAGTAATAAGAAGATAAAAAATTCGCCTTGAGATACATTAAAGTTGTAATAACAAATTAAAAATAATAAGTTCAAATATAATAGATGTAGTAAAAAGGTTATATGTGTCATTGCGGTACATTTAATTTTTCCGCCAATATTTCAGGAAAAACATAGAAGAAAAAATAAATATTGAAACGCACGGGAGAGTACAAGCTTGCGTGACCTTAGAACTCACTTCACGTGCGGATATGCGTGACTGTGGCGTCCTCAACATTGACCATGCGACCAACTGCTATGGCTGCGCAAGTTCACGTGTCAAATGGAATTTACATCCAACATGTTTAATAGGATTTTGTGTAATTAAACAGCGTATAGATAACACGTGATGACTTCACGAGAAATAGAGAACACTTCTTTAGCGACGAAAATTAGGTAAAAAAACCGCGGGTTGCCTTTAAGCATTATGTTTACTTTATGTTTAGCAGTATTGAGACTACCTTGCAAGAGTCTGTGTGTCGTCTTCATTTGATAAATTCCTTTAAAATCTTTAATATCAGCCCTTAAACAATCTATCCGGGGCTCTGGGACCTCTCCGTTATTAGGGGGAAGTGGACGGTTTAGCCACCTCGCTTGTCCGAGGATCAAATCGGATTAGCGGGTTTCACACATCGACTGTATCGATTTTCTTCACCATCACCACGTGGCAATTATATCACTATGTCAAAACGTTAGGCCAGAAAAGACATATATTTTATTATTTTTAACATATTAGTAGGCGGAACAGTATTGTTACTTAGTTAATTAGTAGTGGAGCTGTTTAAGAAGGGAGTCATAAGATTTTTTAGAGGCCTGGAATGCGTTACCAAAGCTCCTGATGTTCGATAGTCGATGGTGACCACCTTCCATCAAGTGAACCGTGTACCGGTTTGCTTACTTCAAGCAATAAAAAAACAATGTGTTTTGATAGAATTACAATATTTTTGAAACTTTACCCAAAATTAACGTAGCATTACACCACTGCGCAGGCACTTGCACAGTGATCGAGCAGCAGGCGCAACGTGATTCAAATCGATCACGAGTCGGGATAGTGCACAGCCGATGTGAAAAGCTTGTGCAGGTAAGAATTCTTTATTTAAATAATAATTTACACCTTAATAACGTGCAAATAACAAGTAAATAATGTATTCACTAATTTCAAATTTATTAGGATCTATAATATAATGATCTATGTTGGCCGATGGTAGCAAAGCTGTAATCCATTCCTTACATACTACACGATAAAATATTATTCCCTTTGTTTTTCAATTCTCTTTTCATTCTCTCTTGTCTTTCACCTTATCCCAATCATTTGAGATCAGCACGATACATAATGTGTTTTTCTTTCATACTCCTCTATTATGGTATGTCAGATTTCATAAAGCTTACGTTTATTAGGGGTGAATTGTTTCTTTC
This sequence comes from Dendrolimus punctatus, assembly GCA_012273795.1. Lineage (NCBI taxonomy): Eukaryota > Metazoa > Arthropoda > Insecta > Lepidoptera > Lasiocampidae > Dendrolimus > Dendrolimus punctatus. Next base: position 19,610,563 of record CM022537.1, read on the forward strand.
CTTAAATAATATCAATCTTTAACGTGCTACTGGTGCGCTCATATCACCTAATTTTTAGAAGATCAGATAGTATACTCCGCATGCCTGTTCAAGGGAAATTAGCTGGTTTCACAGATCGGTTACTTTAATGGGCTGGTTTAGTCACGATGTTTGCCCTCATTGTCTCTACGTATTTATTACAATAGTTTGCATACGAGGCAGAAAAAGTACCTAGACTAGTCATATGAAAAGCGACTTCGACAACCGAGTATGTTAGCCATTAAGCTACCACAGTTTTTTGAATTATATATTTATTAGTATAAGATACATATTATTATAACGAAAAAATACTGATAAAATTAATCTAAATTTGATAGCCTTAAAATACCTATTAAGTAGCAATTACATATCTAATCACTGATAACGATTAAAAATGTATCTTTAGTTACTATTATAAACTCTCTTAATGATGTCCACTGTGCTTAATCGAGCTTGAAAAAAAAACATCTGGAGAATTATATTAAATTGTATACGGTAACGCCATCTTGTGATTGGTCGCGTAAGTAATCCTTAAAGCTTTAAAATACTTCAGAATTAAGGTCCTCTTGCATAACGATCGCCTTTAAATAAAATTAGTTAATTATATTAAACGGCCTAAATACGTTTTATTCAATTCATATTTCCAGTTCTTTAAACATATTTGGCGGAAAAATTTTCGTTGTGCACGGCAAATGAGTTAAGTACATTTTGTGTTTCCTAAATAAATTTAAGCAGCCTTATGTAAGCGGCCCTAAGATTCAAATTCTGAGATTAAAACATCTGTTCCTAATGCTCCTCCTTCATCTGCGCCATAATTGTGTTTTTTTTTATTGCTCAAGTACAGCAGGCAGGCTGACGGCCTAACTGTGATGAAAGAGGTTACCGTCGCTGTGCTGCCGGCCTTGAAAGAGAAACTGGAACCTGGCCACTGATCGACTACAACTCGAAGTTGTTATGGCGGGATACTCTAGACCAGAGGTGGTAGCAATCCAGTCGGGCAAATGCACTAACACCTGGCAGAATTTCAGTTTTTTTTTTCTACCTCTGACATGCTAGTCTTTTGTCTCCTACCACAATATTATCTACACCTACACATGCATTTATATTAATGATGACTCAGTTTAGCTTAAAAAAATTACCTCTCTGGCAATCTGGTCAAGTGCCTGCTCTTCGGCGGTCGCCTTTGTTTGGGTGCGTTGCCGTCGCGACGGGTCCATATCCGCTTCAACACTTCACTATCCTGATGGCAAAGAATTACATTACTTCAATCATCACCTTGTAGTTCCTTTGTAGTCTTATGGCCGGTCTATATCTCACTATCAGTGGCCAGGGTGGACTTCTGGGCTAGGGTAAATCAGCTAAAAAAAATATTGTATGATGTAAGCGCCAACTACACCCCTGTTAAAAAAATGTCAACTCGCAATATATTTTCTTATTACAATTTATATTTTTAATTTTGGAATTTTGACACATATTTTTAGCCGATGCTCGATCAGTTTTTAGTTGCTATTGCATCCAATACGTGTGGAAAGCTACAGAGCAGTAATTATATGCAAGAGTAAAAAACACGTAACCGTAAATGAATGCATAGCGCTTTTGACCTTTTGGTCACAGTCAGTCGCTAGTTTCTTAAACCTTTTGGTTGCAAGTTGCTAGTTTCTTAAACCTTTTGGTCGCAAGTCGCTAGTTTCCTTTTGGTTGCAAGTTGCTAATTTCTTAAAAGTAGACTATGGGGAAATGTGTTGTATGAAGTCCACACCACTGCTCACTATTCATTCAGTCGCCTCAGCATCTGTTGAAGTTTAATTTACTTGTATGGAACTTATTTCAAATTTAAGCACATAGTAAGGTAAATGAACAATTAGTAAGATAAGGGAATTTTCCATTAAAGAGGTTTCTGGTTTCATTTTCCTTAACTTTAAATTGTAAAACTTATACATGTATTTCCCAATCCACTATCACCACAATAGATTGTTTAAGAATTTGCACTGTATAAAATGCCTGTAGGTATGATTCTTATAAACACACACTACCATTATCTGTTATGATAATAATATTAAAATGAATAGTATTACAGTAACAGCCCATAAACATCCAATTGCTGGGCTTGCCTCCCACTAGCAAAGACAAAAATCCAATTATAGGGAATCAGACAGTATATCTGCTACACTTGTCTAAGGTGGCTAGGCAGGTTAGACACATTGGTTATCTCTATATGCAAGTTTCATGACAATATTTTCCTTCACCATTAGCATGTGACAAAATTCATAATAGGTCAGAAAACTGCCTAAGTAGTGCACTACTTAGGCAGACTAAAATTAATGTTTAAATATAATTTCTGACATCAAAACAATGTTTCCTTATTATAAATGGTTACTCATAGATAATTTGTATTTGGTTTAAATAACAATATTAGTATTTCTATTAATAATTGAATTATAGAATTTATATTTATATGTTACAGAATATTGGTGTGAAATCATCAACCTTGAGTGAATAGTGTTTTGTATGATGAATGACAAATTCAATGGCCATTTCTCCCTCCCTTGTTCCATTCCCTTGCCCCATCTCTCCTACTCTAGCTCCTCTATCCCATCTCAAAGCCTGGCAACATATTGGAATTGCCATGGTTTTGCAAATATCTATGGGTGATGGTTATCTCTTTACATTCGGTCGGCAGTCTTCTTGTTTGCCAGCTTTGTAATAAAAGAATAAGCACCAAGCAATCACCTCTTCTATCTTAAGGTAAAAAAGTTCTATCACCCATCAAATTTTATTTGACATTGAGACATTAGTTATCTCCCTGGAGTTGCAAAGACTCATAGGTGACTGCAATTACTTTTTATTAGGTGAGCTTTCTGCCTGTTTAATTATCAATAATTGAAATGAAATTAATTAGCATGTAAGAAGTAAGTAGTACAGGGTCCATATAAAATGACTAAAATTCAGAGTATAGTATAAATGGCATCCCAAAGGAAACTCTGTTTCCCACTCTAGGTCTCCTTGGAGCCTGTGTGATGGGTCACAGTAGTTTCACTTCAGTCATACAATTTTTATCATTGATAATAATACATTAATGCAATGTCGTTGTATAGTGAAAATTTATTAATTAATATAAGACATTAGCAAAAGACTTTGTAGATAATAAATGTTATTGACAAAAGCAAGCAAATATGTAAACCATTCACCTAATAGAATGTAGTCCCTGTTATCTAAGGATGAATGCAACACCAGAGGCATTACCAACATATTCTATTATTGTATATAATGTTTAAATTCAATAATACATACACATGAAAGGCTAGATTGAGTAATCTTTACAAGGGAGTCAATACTAACACTATGTTTGATTGTTCAAGTATTGAAATTACTTATATACTAATCATACATTTATGATATACATAAAGTATTAAAGTTATTTAAATATTTGAACTTTAAATTCTACTTTGTGCAGTTTACTAAATTTTGCTTAGTCAGGATCTTCAGAAAGATATACATTGGGGAAAGAATTTGGCATCAGTAGGTTTATGAAAATATATCTTTAGGAACTTGAATATTTATTTACATAATAAATAATTGAAATGAACAAGTTGGTGCTAGGCTAAATAAAACTTTAACTCAATGACACTTGACATCTTTGTTTTTTGTCATCATAGCTACTGAATAGTTATAATATAACGAACAATTACTTTTATACTATTAGAATTGTTGTGATTTTTTTTAGATTAAATATTTCTATGACCACGTGTAGGTCAAATACAGTGAGGACATCTGACTTTCTACCACCCAGTTATAACTATTACCTGTATTTTTTACAAAAATAAAGTTTCATTTCATTTGAAATGTAGCTAAAAAATCACATAAAAATAATATAAATTACCATAGATAAAACCATTAAAAACAGTTTTATTATGTGTGCTATGTGACATTCACTTTAAATGTCTAGTGAAGTGCTGTTATCAATAGCTATTTAAAACAAGGTTATCTGTTACAAATATCATTACCTTTTTAAGAACTTTATTTTTATAATCTGTTTCAAAATATTTGCTGTACACTTAGCTTAAACTGATTCTGAAACTGGAAGTCTTACTGTTGTAAGTGGTTATACAGTTACAATTAAAAGTATCTTTATATATACAATTCTTCTGTATGTGTGTATGAAACTGAACTCTCCAAAAGGATTGGACCAATTTTGTCAATTTTTACATGTGTTCAAGTGGATTTGAAAATGGTTTCAATATACAATTAGACCTGGCTAGGTGGTGCTACAATCGGGTTCTAAATGTTTATTTCAAGGTATGACATTGCCTGCCGGCCTCACTAGTTTTCTGTCAAAATTAATTCATGTTCAACAGTATAAAACTTATAAAAACTAGTTTAAATCTAACTATACATAAATAGATTGAACATGAATATACTGTATAGGTAATAAAACACTTTCAGATTTATTGATGCTAAAGAAAGTATGCTACCGGCTGCTTTCTATATCTAAACAACCATGTATTCGCCTTACTATCACACAAATAAGCTCCATACAAGTAATATCAAAATTCAGTTGATGGTAAGGCGAGTGAATAATAATAATAAGTAAAACCAAGCATAATTCACTACAATCTACAAATACCAATATTTACCTCAATAGCATCATTATACCGAGCCTTGGAAGGCTGTTTGTATTAAGAGACATTTTGTCTGAAACTTAGCACAATGGGTTTTTCATCCCAATGTCTCAACTTAAAGAAATATAAAGAACCTGATGTCCAGTTTCAATCTAAAGATGTTCTTTTTTTAATTTAGTAAATAATTTGTTAGTGATGCATTTTTCTAGGTCATTTGAAAGTTCAAATGTTTCTTCTGACAATTTTTAAAAATGTTGTTTTAAACAAATAGCCTTTCACCCATCAATATGTTGATACTACATTTAATTCTAAGTTCTACTTAAAATCTGAAAATTCTAAACATTACTGGGTAAAACAACACACTATTCTTTCTTCTAGGTTTAAATTTAAACATTGGGCCATTTGGAGATCATATACAAATGTCACAGAATGCATTGACAGCATTCTTGACCTGGAATCATATTGAATAAAGTGACTACACTTATTTTTGTAAACCTGTTCACAGACTACTTATACTTTTCTAATCAGTATATTAATATAAAATAAAGTAGTAATAATTACGAAATAAACAGAGGTTTGGACTTCAACTGTAATGATTTTTAAAAATATAGTCCATAACATTCAATATTAAACCGGCTATTAAATACAAAAGTATTTAATACACTTAAAAAAATTTAATTCATGAAATTAGTACCTTCAAATACACCTAACAGTAAGTTTAAAGTGTATGTAAAAATGTAAGTATATACTAGTAAACTTCTTGGAAATAAAATTAATTCTATCAATCTAAGCTTTCAATGTAATGTGGATACGTCTAGTTATACGCAATGTACTATTATTCGGTCTAATTCATCACTTTTTAAGTAAAGAGATCGCATCCGATTTCATGGTAAGTTTCTATCACAAATGCCGAAGCGGAAACAAATACCGTGTTCTCAATAAAAGTCCCATAGTCGACTCCGTAAATATGTAAACCGTATTACTAGGAGGAAAACGGGTGGGCACAAAGCCAACATTTTTTTTATGGTAGTCACATCAATGACATCATAATCGTACTTACGGTGCAAGTCAAAGTTGTAAACACATAGCTGCAACAACCGCCACAGGTGTTTTTTAGGACAAGGCCCCGGCGAAAACGCTTAATCTCACTTCAAACAAGACACATCCCGAAAACGGTGTAATTAAAATATTGTAATAAGAAAAACGGCGACACCATTTCACTGCCTACACAAATCACTTATTATACTTATACTAAACACGGCTTATTCTCTTTATTGTAAACACTGTAATGTTCTGTAGAATTATATTATTCGTTTATAATTTCGATAAATGTACAAAATATAGCATTTTTTATCTATTTTTTACAAAAGCCATGAATGACATGCATGCTATTGCCATTTAAGAACGATGCGTTCAACTTGAAACAACTTGTCGCTATGTTGTATTAATGTCTGCGTTCGCCTTGTCTAATGTCTATTTTCATCCTAAAATAAATTAATATTTAAAAATAATGGTTTATCGGCAATATTATTATAGTCTATTATATTATACTAAAAACTGGATTAGACCAATGTAAACGAAATAATAAAAAATAACTGTACTGTATACAGCACAGGTATCTTTGTATTTTTCATTTAACTTGAGACCTCAGTGCCGTTGTGTACTACCTACTGAGCTTATGTCTCAAGTTAACTCTTGCGGGCTATAGTAAGTCTCGTTTAGAATTAATGTTTAATCTCCGCTTATATAAGCTCACAATAATCAATTCACTTAATTTGACGTTATAGTGGTTTTTAAGTAGCTGAAAAAATTGGGGCGCTAAAAAATAATTTATTCTCAAAGTGGGTAGTATACCAAACAAGTTTGGGAGCCCTGTTAGGTTTCTGAAGCGACATCTATTTTCTTAAAATGGAAACATCATCATTTGTGGTTTGTACTATTTCAAACATCTTGTCAATAGTTTCTTCAAAAGCGACATCTATTGTTTCAAATCGGTAAATACGTCGATCACAAACTACTATGGATACTACGTATACGTCGATTGAGGTTTAATGTTTTCACCACAGAGTACTTTATATATACTGGTATTCACATTCCTTATCATTATAAAGGAAGGAAATTTAAAGAATGCGACATAATATAAAGCTTTCAACTATGACACAATATTCTAATCACTTTCATGTGTTTAATTTATTGATATATATAGGTTGTCAGTGTTTAAATCACTGTATGGCGGTTTTTACCATCAAACACTAACGACTTTAAACCTACATACATGTACAGGTCCCTTGCGGCACGAACAACAGAGTGCCATACAGGCTTATTCTTAAACACCTCACTTGCTTTTTGACATTCATAGCTCTTGTCATGCACGCTCGTCTGTTCTTAAGGCTCCTGACATCACCTTCTACTAGTACACGATCAATTTGATCATGGAAGGTGTGTCGTGGCCTTCCGCGACTTCTGCATCCATCCACTTTTGCATTGTATATCTGTTTAGTCATTCTTTCATCAATCATCATACATACATCATTCTTTCCCCATGCCCGAACCACCTACCTTCACCCCGACACTCGACTTTAAACCTATTTACACTATATTTTAATTAAGGCATAACGCTTGCAGATCTTTTTCGTCCTTAATTATATACGTTGCACATTACTATAACCGTACGGAGATGATTTTAATATTTTTAAATAGTTTTCGTTTCGAGAACTGATGTCAAACCACCGCTATCTATATATGATAACATAGTATGTTAAACTAGGGGAACATCATGAAGTTTCAATTATGGCTTTCTATATTTCATTATATTACTATTTGAATTTAATAATAATCGATATATATATATATATATATATATATATATATATATATATAAAACAAAGTTGTGTCAGTTACACCATTTATAATTCAAGAACGGCCATACCAATTTCGTATATTTGTGTTTTTGGAATTGTCTCATAAATATTAAAATATGATATTCATCAATAAAAAAATATCATTAAAAAACATCTTTCCCGGCCGATTCCGGCAGTGGTTAAATTAATTATCATTTAAACTCATTTTCATGTCTGATTAAGATGAATTTTGTGTGTGTTCAAGTGGGTCCCGGGATGGTTAAGATTCTGAACCAGGCAGATGGCGCCGCTGAACACGGTGGGACCGATTATGAATAATGAACGTATGAATAATTGGTTGGCGCTGCAACCGGTTTCGACTTTTTTTAAGGGGAAGACAACGTCTGCCGGGTACAGCTAGTAACCAAATAAAAATCCATACATTAAAATTAAAACTTTATTAACTCCCATACATCATTAAAATTTCACACATACACATTGTGCTATTCTTACAATCTTACAAAAACATACAAAAGGTGGAAAAAGACCTCTATTCACTCTTTGTTTTTGGAGAATCTTCTTTGTAGTACAAGAAAACAAATGAGAATAAGAAAACACCAATCATCATGGAGAAGGCGCTCACGTAGTACGGATACGCACTGGGAATGAACCGCTCGTACTGCGTGTGCTGCAGAGGGCGGACTGACACCTGAAACGATATCACATTATAAGGTTACCCGCACACACAATATTATTGACAATAATTGACTTATTTATAATATTATAAAATCCTAAATCTGCCCTATCTGTACATTGAAGTTATTTAAAAAAACCAACTGGAATAGACTTTATAAACGATTAAGAACATGATGATTTTTTAGATTTCTTGTCTGTTTGTTCGGGTTTAACGTAAAAACTACTGGGCTGATTTCGATGCGGTTTTCGCTGATCGACAGCAAATTCTTACACTTAAAATCTGCGCTATATTAATCCTGGGAATTTTTCTGGGGATGATTTAAAATGGTCAAATGACAAAAATCGAATCAATGTGATGTGTGTGTTTGTCTGCCGATTATTATTATTAAAAAAATTATGTTCGTCTTACACAAATATGTGCTAGTTTATTTAATAATACTAATGTATTTTTGAAGTTATACTTCTTTAGGCGCGTTAGGGAAAAATTATGAGAGTAAATTTTTACGATACACGCGTACACACCGTCACACAAAAACCTACACCATGAAGTTAGCTATAGTCGACCGACACCTTGAAGTTGGCTATAGTCAACATTTTAGTTTTTCTATTGTTAGTGTCGTTTTTTCTACAAACGTAGAATAAGGCAAAAAGATAAATTTTTTGAAAAGATTTTTATCTTGATACGCCAAAGAAGTATAACTTCTAACGCGTGTACATAAGTACAAACACACACATTTTTTTTACTGATCGATAGCAAATTTTATGTAATAAAAAATGTGATAATTTTTATCCCGGGAGCGGTTTTAAGTTTTTCGAATGCATAGAAATTAGTTTATCCCGACACAGTTCCCACTGAAACGATGGCTCACATTCTTTTTTTAATACTGCGAGACATTGTGTTCCGGGAATCCCGCGGGAATTTCATGTCAATCGTAAACGAAGCCGCGGGCATTTCCTAGTAATATATAGCATTTTACTAAATTTTAGCCAAATAAACTATATACTATAGAAGAGTAATATAGTACCAAATCGATAATACATTTGTCACGCTTTTCGTTCAGATTTTTACGATTATTTCAAAAATAATAGATTTTTGCTGACTAAAGCAAAATTCAATAATGAAATAAATAATAACAAATAAATGTGTATTATTTACGGTAAAAAAAATAAGCATGGCGTACATAATATCTTGTGATTTAAAATTTTACTAATATATTCCTTACCTCGCTTCTTTAATTAATATTTTTACAAAATTAAGTGACCTACGAAAAATCTTTCTTATGGCTTGTTTACAATTTTTCTCACCTTCCCTGAATACAGTATAGAAATTATAATTTCAATTATATGAGATATTAAGTCTAAAGACTTAATATCTTTAAATGGTGTGAATTAGCTTTTTATTACGTCACCAGAAGAAAGAAAGAATAACCCAATTACCTGTGTAGAATGATACAATCTGGTGTATCCAACTCTGTCATAGTCAACTTTGAACTGATACACGCCCCATACATCAGGAACTTTGAACACCGCTTCGTAAACACCATTGGGTTTTTTCAGTAAAGTGGTACGAATGAATGGGTCGATGCGGACAAATTCCAACTGGACATCGTTTGCTTCGAATGGCTGCCACAGACCCTGCTTCAGCTCTTCTATTTCAATTCTGTATACCTAGAACATAGACAAAAGTATTGTTTACTTTAATAATTTTTATTGCAAAGTTGGTAAACAGGTAGACAGGCCACCAATGCTATGTGCAGCAAGTAGATTTTATTGAGGACTAGCGACCCGCCCCGGCTTCGCACGGGTGCAATGCTGATACAAAATTAAATACACTACAGAAAAACTATGAATGTTGTGCCGCTCCGACTTTGCACGGGCATCACTACATAGAAACCTCTAAAATTAGCAATGTTGCCTTAGTATATGATGCATGTATTATACATATAACTTCCTCTTGAATCACTCTATCTATTGGAAAAAACCACATCAAATTCGTTGGGTAGTTTTAAAGATTTAAGCGCACATAGGATATAGGGACAGAAAGGCGACTTTGTTTTATACTATGTAGTGATACTGAAAGAATTGTAGATATATAGATCCGTTTATTCTCACTTTAAGTATATTCGTTTACTTCAATAAACTAAAAGGTATCAGCGAGAGGCACGTGTGTTTCTAACGAGATGCTACGACCAAGCAACGAAGTAAGGGATTATGAAGTCGGCTCAATCGGCGCTCACTAAAATATATTTTAAATGGAATTAATTTTAAGTGTTAATTTGGTTATAAATATTTGTCGATATATATTTAGGATTAATATTTTTATTTCTTTAATTGCAGGAGATCAGCAGACAGGCAGACAGCCCAGTTGATGGAGAGCGGTTACCATCGCCTGTGGACATTTGCAACACCAAAGGTGCTACAAATGCGCTGCTGCTCTCTTAAGGGAGACTGGAACCTGGCCACCAATGCCGGAACACAACTCAAGGTTGCTATGGCGGCATACTTTAGACCAGGGGTGGTAGCCATCCAGTCGGGCAAATGCCCTACCACCTGGTAAAAGAGGTCCAATTTTGTATTATTTTTGTTCATAATCTGCCAGCTGCCATCAAAATTGCAGCGCCAAAACCAAGAGATATCATCTCCTTTACCCTAATACAAACTCTATGTAGTTAGAGGGAGAAAGCATCAGTTCAATGTTCGTTTCAATTATCTGTATTTGACTACAAATTTGTGGTGCTTCCCAATTAGCCGTGTGTGACAGTTCGGGCAGCAACTTTGCAGTGTTTCCATCTTAAAAGGTTAACAAATATTGTTTAAAAATACTTACAACAGTGTCGGTGATGGTGTAAGTGTTAGAGGATTCCTTCTCGGCCTGCTTGTGGTGGTGCACGCTGCGCACGCGCAGGCGGCCCCTCTCGCCGAAGGCCCACTCGCTCAGGTGCAACGCCAAAGCCTTGTTGCCTGATACTTCAGACCTCACCTGGTCACCCTATCACCCAAAACCGAAATTAACTTTTAATATTGTATTACAAAATGATATTTGGATGTTGGCAAAGAATCACTTACAAATAATTCTTTTAGCACTTGGAAGGAAACAATACTGTTTTTAAACTATTCATAACCAGTTTTCTTATGTTTATATCGAGGGCTTCATAACATATAGGCGTATATGTAAACATGCCATTTTTTTTGTTGTTTACTAAAAACTATGCATGTTACAATAATTTAGAAAGTCTTACCGGTATGCAAGTGTACCTAAATAGAAGGGTATTTCAAATTTCAACCTTACAATCAACTAGTTTTGTTTTATTCTCAATTTTTCCCTTGTGTAAAACTGCACTTTTGTCTGTACACCCTGTATAATGAAGCCCTCATATGTAATCCAAGCAAACATAAAAGATTGTTTGTTTGTTCTATGCACACATTCTTGGTAGAATAGATACATCAATCAAAGTCATGTTTTAAGTCTTATGAAATGTTTTATTGCTTAGTAAGTTTAACTACAAACCAAGATTTTATTTATTTATTATTCTACCTTATTGTTGGTTAAAAATTTAATTAAATGACATATTGCTACACAAGTATTATGTCGTCCTCATACATTTTCATTCTATTTGTTTAGCAGTAATGCCACTTGTCTACAGGGTTTGTGAGGAATTTATGTCAAATTTGAACTCAGTAGGACAATTAATGGATAGCATGATACAGGTATTAAGATGGATCTGAAAATCTATAACCATTCTACCATGTAATATTGTACTACTCATATAACTTAACAATTTTATATTTTGTCTCTAGAAGTAGGCAAATAGACAGATAGCTACATGTGAACATTTAATTGCATTACAAGATGACAAAAATGACAAGTGCCAATGAGTAATGTTAAAGTACTATTAGCATTCCGTCAACTATGGCCGAATACTCTAGACTAGACCAATGGTGGTCGCCATCCCGTCGAGTAAATACCCTACCACCTGGTTGTATGAACACTTGCAACCCAGAGCTGTAGCCAACGCAAAGCTGTCCTCAAAGAATCTTTATGACGTCCTTCCTAAACACAACAAGAATATACAACAATAAAAAAATCACTTACATGAACTTTAGCAATGGACGAACTGAAAGCTTCATCCGAGAAGAAGTACAAAGAGCCACTGAACACGATGCGCGCATTGTTGCGTGCTTGCAGAGCCGCAATCAGGACTGTTTTGCGGCCAACGGCGTGCGGGTACTCCTTCACCTGTTATGACGTAACATATCTACATTTGGTTTCCATAAAAGATTTATAGCAACGGAAAAATTTGTATATAATTCGAGCCTTTACAGCCAGGCCAAAGCACATTTGAACCAAGAGTATTTTTTGTTACAAAATGTATTTTTGTTTTAAGACTTTGTTGTCTTGAATTGAGCTCAAGGAATGGGGCTCAATATGTCAATGAAAATTTTATTTATTTTATTTGTAGGCAGTCTAACATAATATATCGCGGGCTTCAAGCCAGAGGACTATAAAAAAAATGTGTTTCTTTTTATTTCATCTATCATTTATATTTTTATCGACACACCACCTGTTTTTTGTCTTAATAGTAGGTTAATACTAGTAGAAGTACTTTCATAGACAGACATTGAATACATTGAAAAAAAACTTATTAAGTTTTTTGTATCTCCTGAAAAGTTGGTTTTTGCTTATACGCCCCTCTGGCTTGAAGCCCGCGATATGCTTGTTTTGTCCACAGGACGACAGAAGTTCTTTGCGTTCAAACACTGATTAAAGACTTTTACTCGCCAATGACATTGCCAATGGGCAAAATCAGTGCCGATTGTGTTGGCACCATTTGTAATAAAAAATACAAATATGATATCATAATGACTAATGGCCAGTTCGTATACTGAATGGATTTACACAATATTTGATAGTTTGTTTGACATATAAAAATATTGATTTGATTTTGAATTTATCAGAAGTGATATTTGGACCTCAGAATATTTATTGTTGCAAAAGGTTTTCTAAACTATTTATTTTATTTTATATTCATTTTGTTTTAAGACATTCAGTTTTGATTCAGTATGGTCTAAGCTAAATAAAGCTGAAAGTCTGAAAACAAAATATTTATTACTATTTTAAAATATCTTTTACAACAAAAAATATACATACTCACAATAAAATGGTGTCAAAGCCTCAATATGTATAAGATCTGCAGCCAAAAGAATTATAAGTAAAAACTATGCATAGTGTTTCAACATTCATTTTAATGACCCATACAAAGGAGGAAATATATACATTGAAGTTACTGTTGATTACAGTCCAACAATCCAAAGGACAAAGGATTAATGAATAAAGGTATTTTTATTGTACATAATAACACAGGTAGTCATGTGGTCTTTTCACCATAAGTGATTTTTATTTACATTGAATAGGTGCACATTTGACAAACTTTGTGCCTGATGTTAGGTATAAATTCAGTCTAAGGTGGAGGACGCTTTCCTAGAAGTTTCCTGTTCATGTGAGACTTGAACATTTCAAAATTGTATTTTTCTGGAAAATCAAAAAATGGTGAAGAGATGACTCTTCAGCAGTACATATAATAAATCATCAGCATTAAATATTTAAACTTTCAAAAATATAGTATGTATAAAAAAACTGGACAGTTCCATAATTAATTACCTCAAAAAGGGTAATGAGGTGACTGAAGTTGTAACAAACACTATTTTATAAAACTGCTGGAAAAGTAATCTATTATATATATAAAAATCAATTGCTGTTCGTTAGTCTTTAAGCTCGAGAATGGCTGGACTAATTTGGCTAATTTTGGTTTTGAATTATTTGTGGAAAAAGGAAATTTTAAAAGTTGAGTAAATATCAAAAATGCTTGGAAACAAAAATTTCGCTTTCCCTTAGAAACTTTTCCTACATGTCAAACATTGTTCATCATTTTTGGTGTCCATCCTGTAATTCAGAAATGAACATTTTTTATTTATTGATTCTGAGATAGTAGGTAGTTTGCCAAGTCAGCTAGTGTTATATAAATAGAAAACTTACAAATTGCTATGTATTGTTTCTTTTGTAACCATCAACTTAACAATCCAGGTTTGTTTATATTTACAATCAAATCTACACAAAAATAATAAGCAAATCTTTCTATACTAGACATACCTGACTTTTAGGATTGTAGCTGTATGCAGTAGAATCAGCAGTCAATATTGGCATCACCAGGCTATTATCTTTATCTAAAATAAGACCAGTTCCTTCAAAAAGCAAGGGAAGTCTGTTCTTGTCTCCAACTATTGTAGGTGCCTTGATCAGGTTAGTTGGGGATACAACAATCCTGGTATGCTCTCCATCATCAGAAGAATCATAATTGAAGTGATCTATCACAGCTGCTGACTCTTCATCCATCTTAAAATATAAAAAGACATATATATTGTTAGTTGAATAAATTAAATTTACATCAGGTATTGCTGGAGAGCACTAGTGCTGCTCCTGTCTCTTTGCTGTGTATGCTATGTATGAGTGGAGTCTAATTTAATATTCATTTTTCAAAAAAGTGGTGGCATTATTATATATGTGGGAAAGCATGATGATTATTTGTTAATTTCTTCTTCTGACATAAATTATAAATAACTTCATTTTTTTTATTACTAAAGCTTATTTGACATGTTTCTGAATTAGAATATTCATGTCCATTTAACTTCAGTATTGTCATTTTGTATATCACTATAGACATGTTCCATTAGTAGCTCACAATACCCAAAATGCTCTGTCAGCCTTTCAACATGGCTACCACAGTAGTTATGGTTGTGGCGAAAATGTCACTAATGTGAATGTTATCTTTGATCACACAGCATTCACAATAACCCATGTCAATAGGTGGGTCATTACAAACTAGTATTGAAAAATATAGATGCATTTGTCTATATATATTCACAGATTAGATAGTTGTTTCAACAATAAAATATATAACTAATTAAACATTCATAAAAATATATAATTAAAAATCAGTGAAAATGTAAATGGTATCAAAGGCTTAGAAAAATTCTGTGAGGATAAGAAAAAAGAAATGTATAAATATGACATATGGAATATGCTCTAAATAGCATCTTACATAGAATGTTTGTTCTTTATGTCCGTCTTTCGCTAATAGTGTCTTGCTTAGCTTATATTAGCACATAATATCATTGTCATATCTTCGTCAGCCAATTACAATCCACAGCTGGATGAAAACTCCCCAAGATAGTGCCACAGGTACTAAAACTATGTTTTAACAGGTTTCAATGAAGTGTTTTGTTTTATTATGTTTACTAGTCCCAAAAGCTTAAGAAAATTCTATGACTATGTTTAGTTATTTATATATATTATACTTGAGATGTGTTCCAAGACTATCTCAAATTGAGTAGTATCAACTGTTATTTGTAATGTTACCTCAAAACCACACTCGGATGCAATCTCCCTGTAGACATCCCCGGCGGCTGCATTACCCGCCATGAGCAAATTGCCTCCATCGTCAATGAACTTGGTTATAGCCTCCGTGTCAATTTGACCCCCGAATTCCAGCACGGAGGGCGCGAATATAATCAGATTCTTGTACAAATACTCCCCATACTTAGCAAGAACGAGATTAGCGTCATCGGCGAGCTTGAACGTGAGTGTGTATCCACGGTCTGAAATAACATTCTTAAACTTCAAACAACGAACTATTCAATTAAATTAGTCATACTAGTACAATAACAAGCATTTCTAAACTATTACACAGTTACATTATTAAATGAACCGGCGTAGGAAATCGATCAGATTTGTACACAAGTTACCTTGTAAAGACTTGAAAAATAAGGAATGAGTTTCTCTTATATTCAAATTATCAACTAACACCAATGTTTGTTGATCAGCTAACGCCAATGAAAAGAAAATAGTTCCTAGAATTAGAGAAAACTGCATTTTTACAAATAAAATAACCTAACTATATTCCTAAACTGACATGAATGACGTGTACTTAAGTGACAGTTAAGTAGACAGGCCACATTCTAAAAACGTTATGTCAAAATAACTGTTACCAATATAATATAACTAACCTAACTTCCGGTCAGTATAGATTAAAAACCTGGCGTTAGGAGGATAATACAAATTGCAGATTGAGTAGCGATACGCAAAGTAAATCACCAATGAGATCAGTGATTTTAAAATCTTTTTCCTTGAAAGAATTAAATCACTCTTTTAAATCTTTATGTCTTTTATATCTTTGGTTTCGAATGAGTTAATTCATTCAGATGACCGGTTTTAAGATCGGATTTCTTATAAATTGGCAGCATTGTATTTGGTGTATTCTGTGGCGTCATTTATTTTGATTGACGTTTAGTAAAATGATTTATTTTTGTATCGTGATTGAGCTCGTAAAATTAGCTAAAATAATAAAGTGAAGTGGAGTCGCTGGTGATTTTTTATAGGAGTCTTCCATAATTGTGTTAAAAATGATAATATCGCGATCTAAGCACCGGTCATCAATGGAAATTTGCGCCGACTGCGGTGCATCAGGTCAGGGCGCTGTTCCCATTTTAGATCATAAATTAATTGCTCCGGTGTTAATTTTCGTGTCTCAAAGAAAGGTCGTTGTCTGCTGTTAACTACGGTTCATTCTGATTTGATTCATTCGTCTAGGATCGATGTATGAAAGAATTACTATTCGCTCAAAAACTATTGTTTTTCTCAGCGTTATTTGAAGAGTTTATATCTGACTATCTGCTAGAACTATCTGAAAAATTGTAATGGAATTCTTCTCTACATATATCAAGATTGTATTCTACAATAACCATCTATAAAATAAAAATATCCCATGATCATCATCTCTGGTGTTGAAAATACTGATTATCAAATTTTTAGATCCTTCATGGGCATCAATCAACCGTGGACTTCTTTGTGTGCTGAGTGCTGTAGTGTACACCGTAGCATGGGAAGGCATATCTCTCATGTTAAATCACTTAGACAAGGTTCATGGCCGCCTTCACTTTTAGCTGTAAGTATTCCTCCATTCATCATTGGAATTATCCATTCATAAATACCAGATGATAGTTAATCATTCCAAATTTTATTATGCATCTATATACTACTAGAATTTTTCTTATAAACTTAATTAAACATTGCATCTATATCCTAAAAAAATTCTTACATTATTTAGATTATACAACATCTACAAATTGTCATTGAAATCCATTCATATGCCTCTGCCGAAAACTTATTTCTTAAAGTAGATAAATAAATACAATGTCTTCTATTAGCTTAGTTTTATTGACAAAATAAGTATTACATTCTGATCTTACAGTATAGGTACTTGTCTATTTTTAAATATTGTGTTAAGTATACTAATACATTGATAAGATTTCTGCCTCGCCCACAAATAGAACCAAAATTTAATTCAATTAAATGGTTAGGTATAACTTATGATTGTAGTTAAATTGGTATATGTAATAATTTTAAGTACAATTTCCTGTTTTGTTTGATTTAATAATGTGCTACAACCTGTAATCATTTTGTATTAAATTAATATGATAATTAAATGGTATGACCCTATTTATTATTTTATTTCTATTAGCTGTTCTGTATTACAGGAATGTCGAAATTATGCCTCAGTTTTAAATATAAAGTGTATTTAAAATAGTTGAAAAGTGGTTGTAATTAAACAATAACACTGGTCGGCAACCAAATACTCCTTTAAATTAAAATTCGATGAATATATAGAATTTGACATGCTGAATTTAGTTCTGGTTTTAGTTTCTTGCTACTGCATATATTTTTTTTCATATTTTGCTCTTAACTGAATATTTTTTTGTGCAAAACTTTTTTCCTATCATGTCAGTAGATTTAATTTATTTAACCACAAATCTTTAAGTAGACTAAAGACAAAAGACAAATTGACTGAATTGATTGAATTGACCTGCATCTGTAGGAACACGTTTTATTACCCTTTTGGCATATATAGAGAAACAATATGAATGGTATATGCTCAGGATTATATGTTACTTCATTCAATTACCAAAAACATGATGTGCTACAAAGCTTTTAATACTATATTTATATTCATAAGTGTCGAAATTATAAAAAAATTTACAATGATTACAAGGAGTGAATTTTCATATTTTTTGCCGACTAGTCAAATTTATTAAACTTTAAGTTTTTTTTCTCTAGCGACAATCTACACTATGCAGCTGTTTACCATATATTATACAGTACATATTTGCCATTGACTATATAAATGTAAACAAGGAACATTTTTAAATAGCTTTTTGTACACAATTCAAATTAGTTTTAATATTATAAGTTGAATACATAATATAACTTACCTCATTTCCATAATTGAGAAATAATTATATAAGAAAATAATCATCTATTGTTAGTGTGCACTTAGACAGTGTATTGTTGCAATCAAAAGTTAATATTACCATGCAGATGGTGCAAGCGCTGACTGCACAAAATGTAAACAGCATTTGGGAGCATTCTTTACTGAACACATCAGCGCCAAAACATTTGAGGAGGAAACCACAGCCTAAAGATCCACTACAGTAAGGAATATTTGTGATTTGTAAAAAAAATCCTAAGAGATGGCAGTATTAAATTTATTTTTATGAGAAAGATAAATAATACATTGATGTTGCATAATTTTCAAATAAATATATATTCGTCATATTTATAAATATAAAAACTTCAATGGACAAGAAGAAGATTGTTAATGTATTTGTCCAATTTGAAAATGTACCAGTAAACTCGATTTTTTTTTTGCCGCTTATCCATTGCCATTCGTTTTTCCACTTGTCTGTTGAAGTTTCACTTCTACTGTGTCCCAGTACACATTTGGATTCTTTTGCAGTTTCACTGCAAATTATGATTTGGTTAGGTTATGTACATTGTAATGAATGAATTTTTTATTTAAACATATTTTATTTTATCAAACAAAAAAACTGAATTCGATCGGGAACCAAAAAATGCATCCAAAGTCTCCTCTAAAATTATGCTGCCTCTCACCACGTCTAGTCTAAATTTATGCCTCTCCTCTACGCGGCCGTAACACTTTTTCGTGATAGAAAAATCCTAAGACCTCATCTATATAGAAGTTTCACTTGAAAAATTGCAGCTTTATTTATAAACTTAACATTTTTAGCCCAGTCAAATCAGAGTTCATACTAGCCAAACACTTGAGACTTGCTTATGTGCTGCGAGCGCGACGTGACGAGCCCCCTAGCGAACTCGGGTCTCAACTACATAGTGCTGTAAGAAGTTCTTCTCTAGACACGGCAATGCGGTTACTCGCTCAAGGCGCCGACCCTAATTACTATAATCAGGTATACATAGCTCTTTAATATTTGATAATACCATACAGCTAGATAAGATTTTATCTGTTGATAATATGTAACTAAATTATTACGATAAGATATTTATATAATCATATACATTTTATTTCAAGTGTTTCCTAATTAGTGTAATTTAATTATTTAAATTAACCTGTATTTTAAGGATGTATTCATCACCTTTTTATTGCTAGTAATTTTGCTGCAAACTTCATGATGTATAACCCCAGAGTATATATTGAGGGGTTTATAACAAATGGGCGTACAGACAAAAGTTCAGTTTTACACAAGGGACAAAATTGTGAAAAAACAAAACTGGTTGATTATATAAGACATAAATTTGGAAACCCTTCTGTTTAGGTACTTGCATACCGGTAAAACTTTCCAAATTGTAGCATGCATAGTTTTTAGTAAACAACAAAAAAATGCCATACGTTTTTGCATATACGCCTATATGTTATGAAACCCTCGATATTCTGCTTAAATAATTAAAAGTAAGTTTCTTTGTGTCTTTCTCTGTTTTAAAGCCTTGCTCGAATCGGCATATTGTGAAAATATAAGTATCTGTAATACAGGGCTCGAGTTTACGCAACCAAAACTATGAGGACAATATTATTTTAGCAATAATTGTTCATCTTTTACTTGATTTATTTCATTGATAAGCAGATACTAAAAGTTTTTGGAAAATAGTCATTGTATCAATTAGAATTCAATCTTCGCATTGAAAGTTGGGAATTCATACTGTGTATTCATGGGTTAATTGCAATTAGCCTGCATGCATGTGCCGAACTTTATATTAACCATCAGCATTCCTAGTTAGGATGTAAAATCTACATGGACATTTTAAATATGGCCTCTGTGGTTTAGCGATCTATGCCTTTACTATACTACTTCGCTACAACGCAGTGGATCTAGTTTCGATTCCTGGCATGGTAAATTTCGTAGCACAATTTTCTCATTTATTAACTATGGTCAGGGCGTCTGGGATCGGCCCCAGAGTAGGCTGTTGTATATTATCCATAACACAAGCGCAACTTCCTTAATTTGGGGATATATAATATATTTGTCTGCCATATTATATATCCCCAAATATTATTATTCTATAAACGTCATTAATTTCCGTTATGTACGAGGGCGGTCCGATAAGTACTTAGCCTCACCGCCCGATAGCCCCACTATCGCAAGAGCATTTTTTTATTGCGTAGTACGTTCTCCTAGACAGGTAATGTCAAAATTTCAGTCGACTCGAACGCGTAGTTTTGCTTTGACCACGTGTGGAAGCGAGTGTATCCGTGAATTTGAGAAAAATGGAAAAAGAGCAATATCGGTCGGTGATTCGATTCTTGTTTTTGGAAGGGAAATCGCGCAGAGAAATCAAAGAGCGCTTGGATGCTGTTTACGGTGACTCTTCTCCTTCGATGGCAACCGTCAAAAATTGGTTTAGCGAGTTTCAACGTGGTCGCACGTCGGTTTTTGATGAGCCTCGCCCATGTGCTCCGAAAACGGCTACCACGGAGGATAACGTTACAAAAATCCACGATCTCGTATTGGCAGACCGCCGATTGAAGGTACGCGAGATAGCTGAGACAGTAGGCATCTCAAAAGACCGCGTAGGTCATATCCTGCATGCAGTATTGGGCATGAGAAAGCTGTCGGCGCGATGGGTGCCGCGTTTGCTCACTCCGGATAACAAGCGCAACCGTGAGACCACTTCAGAGCAGTGTTTGATGATCTTTAAGCGCAATCCGAAGGAGTTTCTGCGTCGTTTCGTAACTGTCGATGAAACATGGATACACTGGTACACACCAGAGACCAAGGAACAGTCGAAACAGTGGATTTTACCGGGCGAACGTGCTCCGAAGAAGGCGAAGACTGTCCTATCGGCCAGAAAGGTGATGGCCACCGTTTTTTGGGATTCAAAAGGTGTGATTCACATCGACTTCTTGGAGAAGGGTAAAACGATCACAAGGCTTTACTTTGTTGTGGTCTTTCAATACCGGATATTATGCTGGCTGCTAATTCTTTTCTCGTTATGAAGTTGTGAAAAATATTGATCGCAAAAATTTTGATCCTTCTAGTTGCATTACCATGTCAGTGCCGAAGTGAACGTAGACTTAGTGCTTGCACTTTATTGTACTAAAATCGGATATAAAATATAGTAAAGATAATAATAATAATAATAATTTATTCATTTGAAACTTAACATTGATACACAGTATTGTTTGATTCTACTAGCCCCTAAACTAGTTTTCACTGTATTATAGGGGCTAGTGTCCTCTCCCTTAATGTAGGAACAATGACATAATAAACATTTAACACAGCTTAAAATAAATACCTAAAAGAGTGGGTATGCGCGCGCGTGTGCGTGCGTGTGTGTGTGTGTGTGTGTGTGTGTGTGTGTGTGTGTGTGTGTGTGTGTGTGGTGCGTGCGTGCGTGCGTGCGTGCGTGCGTGCGTGCGTGCGTGCGTGTGTGTGTGTGTGTGTGTGTGTGTGTGTGAATGCGTGTTTGACTATGCATATGAAGTTGTATTAAAGTATTGTATATTATTATATGCCTATTTTTAGAAATTTTTCTACATCATAATTTATGTCTATTAGCCATTTCAAAATAAAATTTTTGAACTCACGGTTTGTTTTCTTCTTTAATGATTTTGTTTCGGGTAATTTGTTGTACATATAAGGCGCTGTAAAGTTAATATGACCTTGGGCAAAACTAGTTCTTATTTGAGGTATTGGGCATTTATCGACACGTTTATGCGTAATTTCTAACTGTGGTACAGATTTCCTGTGATATAATC
Organism: Dendrolimus punctatus; assembly: GCA_012273795.1. NCBI lineage: Eukaryota > Metazoa > Arthropoda > Insecta > Lepidoptera > Lasiocampidae > Dendrolimus > Dendrolimus punctatus. The sequence goes on from CM022537.1 coordinate 19,632,859, forward strand.
TAAGCGTTTCATATATAAAAGTTTTCCTGATAGAAAGGACTTTTGCCTTCTTATATACATCCACTGTTGGATGTCGATATGGTAAGTACATCATCACTTTTAGCAAAGCTCTTTGAGCTCGTTCAGGTACAATCATAAGCGATTTAGCCGCATTACCCCATGCACATATGCAATATCTAATTAATGACAGATTTAGATTTGAAACTAATGTTATCGACATTTGTGATTATATTTTTTAAAGGAAAAGGGCACGACGTGCCTTCACGTGGCCTGTCGGGCCGGGCAGCCTGCGCAAGCGGAACTGCTGGTGGCGTGGGGCGCCGATCCTACGGCCCGCGACTGCAGCGGAAACACGCCTTCGGAGTGCGCTAGGTAAGCTCAAATATAACAAATATTATTTTGTATTGTGATCTCCCAAGATTTCTACAGTTACACTTAACTAGTGGCCGCCTGTGGTCGAAATTCGACCGTAATAATTAATTTCAAAGACTACTTCTATAATATAATCACAGATTTCGCCAAGGCTGTCAATTTGACTTTAACAATAAACAAATGGGTATATATGCGTGTTGTGTCAAATTGGATGGACACCACCCCTGGTCTAAAGTATGCCACCATAACAACCTTGAGTTGTGTTCCGGCATTAGTGACATGTTCCAGTCTCCATTAAAAAAGCAGCAGCGCATTTGTAGCCTTTGGTGTTGCAAATGTCCATAGGCGATGGTAACCGCTTTCCACCAAGTGAGCCGTCTGCCTGTCTGCTGAACTTCTGCAATAAAAAAAATACAGATCCTTCTTAAAATTATTATGGTTTAGCAAGATTTCTACATTAACACATAATACTTTTTGAAAACAATAGACTGTGATTAATATTTTACGTCATAAATAAACATCTTTATCGGGTTATTGTGCCAATTGTGTTCAATTATTTGTTATTCAATGTTGCTACTAGACCGGTAATGATTCATTTCCGTTTACGTAATAAGGTGCCGTGACTTATGGCCGGTTCCCATATTTTACTATTCATTCAGTTGCCTTACCATCAGTTAAATTTTGATATTGTATGGAGCTTATGTCAAGTTTTCACCGATAGTAAGATAAATGAACGGTCGGTAAGACATAGGAACCCATGGTTAGCAGACAAAGCAAGGGAGTCACCTATGCTAGTCCTTGATTTCTTTGGAATATTCATTATTTTTCATTTTTATATATTTTAATGTCTGAATAGAAAGGAGTAACCTGAATATATTAATTACTAGCTGACCTGTGCCCACTTCGCTGGGCATCGGAAAAAAACTTATTATGAATCACAATCAAATATACTGTATGTCACTCAGGAATTACGTATTTTCCACTGGTGAAAGAATTTTTAAAATCGGTTCAGTTGGTTCTAAGTTTACCCCTTACAACGTCTCAAGCTCACAAATTTTACCTCTTTATAATATTAGTATAGAAAAGATATAATTAGAAACACGTCCATAAGATCGAGAAGTTTTAGATGTCCTCTTACACGCTAAAGTCGGAAGAAGAAATGGGTGAAACATGTGGCACAAGTCTCGGATAACAGATTTATGAAGACAACCACAACAAAGGTTGGACCGGTGAGAAAAAAAGAGTCGGCAATCCAGTGAACGCTGGGTCGATGAAGTAGAGAAAACGGATGGCTTACTGGATAAACCGGTCAAGACTATAGTGGAAAAAGTTGGATATAGACCCAAAGTGGAAGATAAAGAATAATAATAGTTTATTAGTTTCGCTTTATTTGTAAAATATGTGTTATCCCTCAAGGAAATAAAGGGCTTTATTATTATTATATTTTTAATGTCACTTAGAAAAAGTCACTATTTTATGATGTCGTTTATGTCAAGCTGTAATAGAAGGGCTGAGTTCAAAAATTGAAGATTTAGAGTAACGGACCCTGGGCTCCGAAACAGACGCTCTGAACGCAACCATGATTAAACATTTTCTGCATCCTTAGCGTAGAGCATCTTGTAGTCGAAGTCTGGGTTTGCTGATGATTTTTTTCTCCAATCCTTGCTTTTTTCCACGTCCCTTATTCTGAGACTCTTTAGTTTTTATTCTTATCGCTGGAACACAGCAGATGATTAATAGATAGCGGTTGTTGTCGTCTATGCACATTCGCTATACCAAAGGTATGCTTTCAGCGTATTGCTGCGGTGGTGGACCTCAAGGTTTTTACAGTGGCATAATACTGAAGATCAGGGTTGGTGGTTAGGGTTACCACCTTTTTTGAACAGAATATAGTATTTTTCTATTAAAGCTGCAAAATATATGGGAAATTTAGGGGCAAAAAGGAGTACACGTTTATTTTTCGTTATTTTTTGATTATTGAATTTTTCATTTGTATTTATTACTACTTTTTGCTTTGGCCAGCAAAGATCTATTATTTAAAAAAATTGAACAAATAGCGCATCAATTGAAGTAGCGATGAAAATGTGGTACTTCTCGTACTATATTATTTTTTTTGATAATATATAGTATGGGTTAAAATATATATGTATATATACAGCCAGGTCGTAGGGCATTTGCCCGACTGGATGGCTGGATGGTCTAAAGTATGTCACCATAGCAACCTTGAGTTGTGTTCCGGCATTAGTGACTAGGTTCAGGTCTCCTTTAAGAGAGCAGCAGCGCATTTGTAGCACCTTTGGAGTTGCAAATGTCCATAGGTCCATAGACGCTTTCCATCAAGTGGGCCGTCCGCCTGTCTGCTGAACTCCTGCAATAAAAAAAAATACGATACTATATATTAATATAGTACTGTTTGCAACCCTAGTGGTAATCAACTAGTCGGGTAAATGGCCTATCAATTGGCTGTGGGTTGTTTTGTCGCCCCTTACTTACAGGTTGCCCGGCCGCAGGAATTAACATTCTCATCTACTGATTATCCAATACAATCTTTTGATTGCTCCATTATCCAGACAAGGTGGCCACACAGAGCTGGCGGACCGTATGACGGAGTTAGTATACGAGGCGACCGACCGTATGATATACTTCCTGACTGGCGAGAAACCGGACCACGTCGCGGGCAGACACTACTTCGTGCCTCGTGCGCACGACACGCACGAGATGACGGATGTTGCCAAAGCTGCCAGGGGAAAACTTCAATTGGTATGTCATGTATTTAGTTTTATATGCGGAGTGTAGTAGAAGTTTAGGAAAGTGTATCCTGAGTAATAATTTTCTTACAATGATTTAGTAATAATATTAAGTCGTCATCATCACAGCGTTAAATCTTGATAGATAGATAACACTTTAATGCATATATTGTCATGGTAGAAACAATAGGCGGCCTTATCGCTTAAAGCAATCTCTTCCAGGCAACCTAACTAAAGGAATAGTTTAACCAAATCTGGCGCTGTAGGTGTGCAAATTATTAGATACATGATATATCATAAACAAACATACTTAAACTACATATTTTATAAATTAAATACATATACTTAAATTACTTTGTCAATAAATCTATCCGTGCAGGAATGGAGAAAGAATACAATTTCCTGCGGCCGGGCGGCCTGTCGTAAGAGGCAACAAAACAACCCACAGCCAGGTGGTAGGGCATTTGCCTGACTGGATGGCTACCACCCCTGGTCTAAAGTATGTTGCCATAACAACCTTGACATGTGTTCCGGCATTGGTGACCAGGTTCCAGTCTCCCTTAAGAGAGCAGCAGCGCATTTGTAGTACTTTTGGTGTTGCAAATGTCCACAGGCGATAGTAACCGCTTTCCATCAAGTGGGCCGTCGGCCTGTCTGCAGGACTCCTGCATAAACAATTTAAAAAAAATCTTGGTTGCGTTCGAAGCATCTGTTTTGGAGTCCGGGGTCCCTTTTCCCATTTTTTGTCCCTTATTGTGACTATTGGTCCGTATGTCGGCCCTTTGCGAAGTTGCTATAAATATTAGGTATTCAGTAAGAAACAGTACACTTAAATTTCTGCATGTTTATGGTTCCGTCTATCAGTGGATTTACGTGGCGACTTTAACATCTAGTAAGTATATTATAACTTATATTTTATATATTTCAGTTACCAAACCATCTATTCGAAGAGTTGGTCATGGATATTTACGACGAAATAGATCGTCGAGAAACTGAAGCAAGTAAGTTAATTGACCTAAACATCTTTTTTATCTATCTCTCTCTATTTTCCATTTCTCATAAATTGAGCATGTTGCTCATTATATTTACATACACAATGAAATATAAGTATGTATTTGACAGCAATGCCATGAAATTTTAGTGCTCAAAGCGGGTCTCTAATTCTGCATCCGCACCTATGTTAGTGTTCAAGATTTACGCTTTTATTCATATTGAGTTAGAGTGAGTTTGTGGGTTTCTTTGAGAACTTTAAAGAAGTCTTCAAACTTACTCTTTAATGTGATTTTTAATTGGCTCATTAGTAATTGAGTTGTGTGTGTCGTTGATTCAGCTCACCACTGCGAGTTGTATCCTGTAAAAATTGTACACTAAAATTCACACAACTCACCTGTGTATATATTTTATATCTCCAAGTTTGCAATTAATTAATTAAAAATCATAGTAACTCGTATTAGACCGCAACAATGGCGTTTATTTAGAGCATTAAAAATAACACTATTTACGCATAGCCACATTAGTGTATTACATATTGTTACATGCCGACAAAGGTGAATGCACACCTGCCTGTCATAAAGCGCAGTTTATTACCTTCCCCCATTTGAACTTCTTTTGTTTTCTTTGTGTTTGTAAATTTGTAATTAGAAAAATAGTCCATTGTGTATTGTCATATTTTATGGCAGTCATGAGGCAGGTGTGTCGAACTGATTCTAAGAAATCTGATCTATGCGGGCGGGCAGCTATATTGTATCGGTGCAACAATGGCCCGAAGGAGAGATCGGCAGTCTAGAGAGAACCACGATCAAAGCAAGACGCGTACATTCGATAAGATATATACTGACGGACTGACGCGTGTTATTGAATCGTGCAGTTTGTACTGGTTGCGTCTAGTTATATTACCTGTGTTATCAATATTTTCAATATTAGCCCATAAATGTCCCACTACTGGGCTCGGGCCTCCCATTATAGGGGGAACGGACAGTATACCCGCCACGCTTGTCCAATGCGGCTTGGCAGGTTTGACACATCAGTTATCTCGATGTGCAGGTTGCATCACGATGTTTTCCTTCACCGTTTTAGCACGTGGTAATTGTAACAATATGCACATAAGAACAGAAAACTGACTAAGAGGTGCATGCGTTTCGGTCAGGATCGAACCCGCGCCCTTCGACTTAGGGGCGCATGCGCTAACCATTACGCTACCACGACTGTGTTATACGTGTTTGTATAGTTTTAATAAATTCTATAGTTATTCCAACGGCATTTTAATTCGAGTCCCGCACTCGTAACAATATGTTTACCTGTAAATATTTAACGTCATTTATAATGATAATGGCGCATTTCAAATAACGAATTAAGCCCATCGCCATATCTGCGTGACGTGGCCTATATCTGTACACTATCGCAGGTGAAGCCGCACCTTTAGCAAAAGACTTATATCCCGTGCGAATTAACATGAAATGAATGTTGTTTTAGTTCTTTGAATATCATCATTTAACAACGATAACAGTGATGCTAACGCTACTGGTCTCGCACGACGTAAGCGGGGCAGCGGGAGGAGGGTTGTTTTCGAGCCAGGTGCCATGTTAATGCTCACGGGTTATACCTGATTATAAGTTCAACGTTTTTGTTCAAATTGTTCAAACAGTATGGCAGACAAGTGCAACAGGTCTCGAAAGAAGCGGCGTTGTTTTCCTACCGGTGAACCCAGCGTTGTCAGCGCCGAGGAACCAAGGGAGGCAGAAGTTGGCTCGGCTGTCCACACCGGAGATGGCCACGTTATTAAGAGATGTCTTGGTGGACGCAACGAGGAGACAGCATATCGCCACCTTACAACCTCGAGGTAGGTCAAAGTGTAATCTAAAATCTTTTTCTATTACATACCTTTGCAGTTTGTCGATTTAACTAGTGCCAAGAACTTATAGATAGATAACACTTTATTGCTCATCAAAAAAAAACAAAATGCATAATTACAATGCTTCTTGGCAAAACAACAGGCGGCCTTATCGCTAAAAGAGATTTCTTCCAGGCTATCTAGCTTGAAAGAAATTTTTAACTAATCTGGCGAAGTAGGTGGAGAAGAAAAATGATAGGACTATTCAATTTAAATATACTTGGTAATACTAATTTATAATTTTAATACATATATAGATCCAGACACATTTATATAATATCTATATATACATACATTATAATATTCTTTTAAGTTTTCGCTACTTGTATACATAATAAAACTACGTTGTAACGGTTTTAACCGCGGTAATTTATTTGAATTTGGTTATTCCGACGTTTCGGCTGCTTTTCAGTGGCCGTGGTCACGGACGACAAAGTAGACAATTGTCCAACGAGTATTGTTAAAGTTTTATTTACCCTACCGCCAAGTTGTTCATTTTAATTATATAGTTTTAATTTTGTTATGGTTATTATTTACTCTATGCGAGCCTAATCTATTTACCACAGTTTCACATATTAGACAATATACTAGACATATTTATTTAAAAACAGATTTAGAACAGAGCACTAACAGTTTTATGTGTTTTAAAAACTTTAAAAGCTTCAACTAAACGCACGTTCAAATTGTAGGTCTCTGATGACCCAATAAAATAGACTTTTTGTGGAAACTTAAAATTGTATTTCATTACAGAGTGGAGATTTTTCTACATAACAAATGCCCAAGTGGTGGTGATACTTTCTGCTAACAAATTACTACAGAAAGATTCAGGTGCCTTAGCCACCGAGGGTAGTTCAGTAAATAAGGCACGTGCATCTGACCTCTGTATAAATTTTGTATTGTAGCAGCGAGAGATAGAAGTTAAATAATACTTGAGATGGCAGAGACTAGTATTATTCACTGTCAAGTGATGATGTGAACTAAAGTGAACTGATTTATTTTGGAAACTGTAACCTTAGGTACAAATATTAACAAGTCGTACTGCTAGTACAATGTTATAGCACAGTGTGTGAGGGGGACAGATGATGTGCGAGCAAGATGGAGTAACTATTAATTTGTGCGCTCCCGCACTGTGCTAGTCAGTAGTTCATTGTCTGCTGCAATGACTACACGTGTGCAGCTCCCATAGTATCATTATCGATTAATAAAGGAATTTAATTAATAATATTTCCAGCACTGACAGGGCCTCTAAACCCCCTGCTTTCGGCGAGCCATTTAAAGCACATCTCACAGATGTCAGATGACGAACCGCTTTATGATTCAGTCGCATCTGATGAAGACTATGCTGCGTTGGTGCCTGTCGATCTCGATGTAAGTTCATTTATTTTCTACTTATCATTTAAAATATGGCTTTGAAGGAAGTTTTTATCTTACTGTCATAATTAAAAAAACATCACTAGAACTTGTTCCGACTGCCTAAGCCTCTAAGCTGGGGTAGTACTGATCAATTATTATTATTATTTATAGATGTCAGCGCTGCTGCCAAGAACAGGCGAAGCAGTGTCATCAACTTACAACCCGATGCTGCCTTACGAACACTCTCTAATAGATCGTCGGACCCTAAACTTTCCAGAAAAGAAAAACGAAATCGAAGTTCTAAGAAAGGAATTATCAAGCAAGGATTCCACAATAACAGAGCTAAAGAACCAACTGAAGAATTTACAAACAATAGTTGAACAGTTGACACAAGAAAATAGTGTTTTAAAGACTTCTAGTATAGATGATGATCAAAGTATGGCATCATTGTCAGTGACGGATGGTAGTAATTTTGTGACTGGGATTAGTACTGTAGTGACTGGGGGTAGTAGTGTTATGACTGGGGGCAGTAGTGTTGTGACTGGGGGCAGTAGTGTTGTGACTGGGGGCAGTAGTGTTGTGACAGAGAATAATATTGAAACAAAGGGGCAGGAAAGGGGGCGAAGCCTAGACACAGAATTGGTGGAGGAAGAAGCGAAACAAGCTGCGAAGAATGTTCAGCGGCCGGTCAGTATGTATGAGACTAGGGAGGGCCCAAAGAATAACTGGCAAGTTACTAAACATCAGGTACTAATTTTACTAATTTTGTTGTATGGGTTTGTAGTGTTTTGTTAGAGTCAGCAATCAACATTTGTTATCAAAGTATAAACTGCATTGCGTTTTGCTTTGATCCATTTATATGTTATTTTGTACTTAGATTTTCTACCTGGGTATGCTCTTGTTAAGTTTGGTTTCATATACTGGCAAAACTAGTATAATTTTGGAAAAAATGAAATTTATTTGCATAGAAATTACAGGGAACATAAAATAATTCACAATAAGATGACAATTTTAAAGAAGCGGTCAAAGTTAGCTCTGGTGCCCGTACTAGGTCTCAACAGAGCCTGTGGTGGGCCACAGTGGAGTTCTCTTTGGTTTCAAAACTCTTTTTCTTCCATTGCCTGGTATCATTAAAACTAATAATACCAGGAAATAAAATGTATCTTATGTTTATCTTTACCCTGTAAAAGTATACCAATCTTTAATATAAAACCTTTCAAATAAATTTACATATTGTTATTTTAGGTATAAAATAATAATTGAGGAGTGTAGTTTCAATACCATTCATTTTAGGGGCTTTGAAACTATACCTGGAATGACCTGGATTGTCACTACTGTAAACACATTAACAAAACATAAGATGATCCCTCTATTCTAGTTTTGTGCTTAATTTGTCAGTTAGAACAATGTTTCAAACAAACAATGTATTTAATATTACCTGTATTTGTAAGCATATCTAAGACAAATAATTTAAATAATAAAAGCACTCCTTAAATATTTATTTGATTAAATCTGACTCTAGCATTACCATGCAAATTATATGCCTATTAATAATTACTACATACCAAATTAAGGCTTATCCTTAGAATTATTTAGTGTAAATATTAACTTTATACATTGTATATGCTTCAGTATTGTTGTGATGATCAATAACTTACTAAATTGAAAAAGAAAATAAGAAGCATTTAAGAAATACAACCATCTTGTTACAATTTTGAAATATATGTGTAGTCTGCGTAACACTTTATGACTTTCTAAATTACATACAGAAAAATATGCAATCTCTGGTTTTATATGAAAAACAGTTTATTGTGTGTCTTGCTAATTAAAATTGGTCATAAAATTTAATCTTTTGACGGTACAAAGTAATTATTAATTTTGTCCAAAGTTGCCATCAAAATTGCCACGCCAAAACCAAGAGAATTATATCGTCTCTTTTACTCTAATACAAATTCTATGTAGTTAGAGGGAGAAAGCATCAGTTCAACATTGATTTCAATTATCTGTATTTGACCACAAATTTGTGGTGCTTTACAATTAGCCATTCGTAACGCTTGATAAAAAAATTGTGGTGGTGCCGTCTTAAAGGGAATGTGGACTATACATAAACTTTTTTTTTTACAATTAAGTTTAACAATATTATTCATAAGATTCAAGTAGTTAGATTTACCCAAACCGATATTGACAAAAGTGGTGATTGGTAGTTCATAGAAGACTTGTTATAACAATTATTATAAATGAGAACATCATGACGTTATTGGGATCTTTTATCTAATAAAATGACTTGAGACATTTATACAAAGTTGTGGTAGGGTAATAGCTAGCACACGCATCCTAAACTCGAAGGGCGGCGGGTTGGATCCTCGCTGTATGCATGCACCACTTGATCAGTTTTCTGACCTAATGTGCATATTGTTACAATTACCACGTGCTAACAACTGTGAAGGAAAGCACCGTGATGCAACCTGTACATTGAGATAACCAATGTGCCAAATCTGCCAAGCTGCCTTGGACAAGCGTGGCCGGTATACTGTCCGTTCCCCTGTAGTGGAGGCCCGAGCCCAGCAGTGGGACATTTATGGGCTGATATTGTTGTAGTTGTATGTACACGAAAGGAGGTATGGGGACGTATATGATTGTTTCAAAGCTATCCATCTCTCCATTACATGTGAATGATGTGAATGTAACCTCAAAATTTCAGTATTCTCATGTTTTTGCTTATACAGTTGAATTTGTCTACTTTACTAACAGTAGGCTGTTCAAGATACTTATTATAATGTTTATCATGGAAAAGAGGTTATTCCACTGAAAATGGCATGTCTGAATCCGGTAGAGGTGTATTCATGGACAAATATAATTATTCTGTGCCATTTGTATGAATCCTTCCTTATTCTTCCACAACATTACCCAAGAGCTAGAAGCTTACATGGTGTGAACTTTGTGCGATAGTTTGCTAGTCTGTCAAATTACAGCTCTCAAGTTACATGATTTGTGTTAAAACGCCATCTAGTATAAAATGTACTTAAGTAAATTTATATTATTTAATAACCTACTAGATCGCGAAACGCAGTAATGTCGATAGAAACAGCACATAAAAGTCGATAAAACAGATCCATTACTTTTTCGCTTGGATCTGTATAAACATAGACTTATTTGATCACACTACAACATACATCAATAGTAATAGACTGAATGCATCGCCGCGAGCCATTCGCGCAAGCCCACCCACAAGCCCAAGACCTTTGTTGAAGGCCCACGAAAGCCGGAGTCTGTTTTTCCTGACACATACAATCTTGAAGTCTTCAAGTTACGAGCGAATAGGTATCTTCTAGGTAAGCATGCTCCATTTTAGACTGCATCATCACTTAACATTAAGTGAGACAGTGGTCAATCGCAAACCTAGATTTCCATAAAAAAGTTGTTTTTAACACCTATATAAAGAAGAACCTTATTTATAAACTACATTTGACTGTGGACCTTATAATTCCAGCTTACCACCTTATTAAGCCTCGACCGACCCCTAACCCAGAACATGCTAGAGGGTGCCAGTAACGCAGACGCTTTGCCCAGTGGGGAGATGGTCCAACGCCGTGCTGAAGGGGTGACGAGGGCTATCCAGGAGTTGTGGGATGCGGCCAGGGACCACCATCCCAGGCTCTTGGAGAGGGGGGACGCTATACGACAAGCAGTTAGGACGTTGCTCGCGCTGTTTCCACAGGTGAGGGATTTTTATATTTTTATCTCGAAGTTTATCTAAGGGAAGCTGCATCTAATGTTCTAGTGTAAAGTATAATTTACATAGTGAAATGAATTTAAATTTTGTGATGGAGCAAATCAAGAGTTGTACATGAGTTTAGAATAAGGATATTGTAAATGTCATTTTTTCGGGAGGTAAAGAGCTACTCAGTACCAGATCTCAAATTTACATTTGTATTATCCCCGCAAATTGCTAATGCGCTGGAACCTTGTCAAATTCACATTCACGTGACGTCATCCGCAACTCGATATGTACGTGTACTCGCCGGCCTGTGATGCTAACGGTACTGAATGTTCGGCTACGGTTACGTCACCAAAATGCCGGCCAGGCGCATTAGCAATTTGCGGGGATAATATCACTATATTGTCTTAGTAAGTATTGCTTTTCTTATAATATTACAACAATCAATTTATCTAATATGATTTCATCATTTAATTAATATAAGAAGTTATCTTTTTAATAATACTAATTTAGTACCAAGTCACGTAACAGATAGATAACACTTTATTATACACAAATACAAAAACGAATTTAAAAAATTATATGTACAACGGGCGGTCTTAGCGATCTCTTCCAGACAATCCCCGGAATGAATTGAGATGATAATGGCGATGGTGGTATACGTAACAGTACGAACTACTTACTTTATGCCATATAATACGAACAACATATTATGCCGGAAGGCAGAATCTAGCAAAGTGTAGACTATCAACTATGTAAAATGCAATTTCACTGAATTTAATGCACATAACCGACTTCTCTAGACATTTTATACAAATAAGTTTAACTGCATCAATGCGGAAATACAGCTAAAACTTTAATCTTTGATAATTCAAAAGTAACATTTTGTGGGTTGGATCCTTTTTGCGTAACTACGTCCATTTGTAAAATAGCTAGTTTTTATCATACAGAACAGACATTCTGTCTATACAAGCCCCTTACTTTACAGACGTGCAGTGACCGAGAGCTCACTCTCGTGCTGGGCGACCTGCGGGCCGCGTGCGAGGAGGTGTGCGTGGCCTGTTCGGCGCCGTCGCCGCTGAACGAGGTCCGCTCGGCCGCGTACGACCTCGCGATGGCCACGAAGCTGCTCGTCACGCACTTCGCGCCAAACTCATAGCGAAGCGACTACTACACGACAGTGTAGTGCCGCCTTTCGTTCGAACGGGTCACGTGCTCCTTGTTATAGTGATGGACCTCTATTGTTGGTGTTGTGCTGATATGATTGTTGCAGTTTGTCTTGCATTTATCAAGCGATTAATGTATTATACGACCTACACAATAAATAAAGAATATATTGATGGTGAAAAAAAGTTGCATGACGGAAATAGTAGGCAATTGAACGCATAAGTGCTAGACTATAGTGCTTAGCCTAATTTGATACGCATAGCCGATTGAATGCTGATTATACGACCTACACAATAAATAAAGAATATATTGATGGTGGAAATTCAGAAAGTTGCATTGACCGCGTGCTAACTATAGTGCTAGGCGAATTTCGAACGGCATGCGGGGAAGTGTGCTAGGCTTGTTTAGCCCTATCATCGTTGAACGTGGCCCGTTCGGACGCCTACGATCTCGGAATGGCTATAAAAAACCAGACTTATAGCTAAGCGACTATTACAGGACAGCTTAATGCCGCCTTTGATTCGAACGGGTCACATGCTCCTTGTTATAGTGATGGACCTCTATTGTTGGTGTTGTGCTGATATGATTGTTGCAGTTTATATTACATTTATCAAGCGATTAACAATGTACTAAACGACTTATACAATAAATTAAAAAATCACTCTGATTTTGGAAATTCAGAAACTTGCATTGACCGCGAGCTAACGCGGCCGTGCCGCGTTTGATCTCGCAATGTCCAAAAAACCACACTCATAGCGAAGCGACTATTACGGGACAGTTTAATGCCGCCTTTGATTCGAACGGGTCACATGCTCCTTGTTATAGTGATGGACCTCTATTGTTGGTGTTGTGCTGATATGATTGTTGCAGTTTGTCTTGCATTTATCAAGCGAATAATAATGTACTAAACAAGTTATACAATAAATAAATAAATCATTTTGATTTTGGAAATTCAGAAACTTGCATTGACCGCGAAATAACTGTCGTGATAGGCGAATGTCGAGTTGCATACAAGGAAGTGTGCTAGGCTTGTTTAGCCCTATTATCATTAAACGAGGTCCCTTCGGCCTCATACGATCTCATGACCAGATTCATGGCAAAGCGACTATTACACGACAGTCTAATGCCGCCTTTCATTCGAACAGGTCACATGCTCCTTGTTATAGTATTGGTTCTCTTTATTGTTAGTTTGATTGTTACAGTTTGTTACATTTAAAACATGATGAGCGAGTATTACGCGATCGGTAAAATTAGACAAAAAGAACCATATCGACGGTGTAAATGTGAAGTAACCGTAAACTTAATCTATTTCAAATAGGATGGTATGATTGACACATAAATAAGACATAACGTGTAGCGTTATCGTAAACTTTCCTACGAAATAATTATATCCACACGAATAATATGAAGAGATTTGTATTTTTGTATGTTTGTAATGATTAAACTCAAAAATTACTGAACTGATTTCAAAAATTCTTTCTCTGTACGAATGCTACATTATTCCTAATTAATATAGGCTATATTTATTGCTAAAAAAAATTAGGGATCCCTATTAATACTTCAATAATGTAATCCAAAGTGTAAAAAAATTGTGTCTGAGCAGGTTTGGGGATGGTATAGATTCACAATACAACTTGGTAGGTGGCGCTGGAATCGGGATTTTGTTTCAGGTCAGGACAACGTCTACTGGAACCACTATGCTTTTACTATTTAATAATACGCTTATACTTAGAATTACTATACCTTTGTGTTCGAAATTTCTCTCATAGCGTCCTTTTTGAAATAGACTGCATCTTATATAGATTTGCGTGTCGTGTGCGAAAAGGTGTGTTTGGTTTGTTTAACCTGACCTCCATTGAATGTGGTTTTTGGGGTGTTTCAATTTGAGATTTTTACATATTCTCTGTTAATTCCAATAGCATTATATATTTTTGCCTTCTATGCCTATAAATAGCAAATAAAAAATATTATGTTTTGTTTCGGTCCGGAAAATATAGAATTCTAGACATAAGGAGAAGTAATATTGTGTGGGCGTTATTAATTCAGTTACGAAAGGAGATTTGTTTAACGGATCCAAAATGGTTGTAAGGATCCGACTTCTGTGTTTTAGGACTTTTACTAAAGTCTATGTGAAGCATGTAAGTATAAGGCCCGGTTGAGAGCGGAGAGCGGACAGAGCAGTGGCGTTTGCCACGCCTTAAATACGTACAGTAACACCCCGCCCTACGCGCCCCGCATAGCGGGGATTCGTTATAACGTGATTTTATAAAATTCACGCTAATTTACCCCGTTTTACGCGGATTTATTCATTGGTACATTAGCTTCGTAGTGTGAGTGCGCTAGCCAATACAGCGCGAATCTTCTCAGTTTAATTATTATAAGTGTTCGGCAAGCAATACAAAACATTGTAGTTTGTTACGAAAGAATTTTGCAAGAATGCAAACATCATGGGCCTTACTTATAATCGTTTCTTAAATTTAAAGAAACTGCTCAGCAACTGATTAATGAAAATCTTACCCATAAACTCCTCTTTAGTCGAATATTTTAGGTACAACCTACGTTAATCATTCAAATTTTGTTTATCTGTGCTCCTCTTGGGTAAAAACAGGTAATACACGTTTATAAGTGAAAAAAATGATATTCACTGATTAGGGTCTGATTCTGATTATCTTACTTAAGAGATGCCTAATCGTTTCTTAATGAGATTATTGTAAGTAAGGCCACATATAATTATTTCTCATTCAATTCTAAGAATTTAATAAATAAACATAAATCTGTAACAATGAATAAGTTGATTCTGTTTGAATTTTTGAAATAAAATAATGTTAACTATTTATTTGGCTTGTTATACATATTACACTATACCCCACTATACGGTATTACTGTATTTTACGCTTACCGTCCGCTACCGCTCTGAATTTAGCCGCACGTTAAAAGTATAATGTTCATTAAAATATAATAAATGTGAATTGTATGAGATGATATAGTAATTATGAATTATTTAGAATTTTTTAAGTAATCACTAAAACGTTCATTAATTTAACTTTAATTATTAACTAGTGGAGAGTTTAATGCTATTAAGTTCATAAGAAATTTCATATAATAACATTTACGTTTAAAATTTTGGTGTTAATGTTTTCGGCAAGTAATTTAGTTAAAATTAGTTATTTAAGAATAAAGTGAAGAAAAGTATACAAGTTCTTTTTAAATAAATAATGTTCATTGTGATTCCATAAGCTGCAGGTATTATCTTTGCACTAGGGGTAAATGTTAGACCAGACAGTGAATAGCTCATCGATTGATTCCAGTGCATAGATATTACTAAAAGTTGATATTCAAGTGCCATGCCCTTTGGGCTTTAATCCACGTACCTTCCTTGTTGATGTAATCATAGCTTTTCGTGTTCTTTATCTCTTTATTGTATGTATGTGATATACCGAACTGTCCGTATCTTTAAGTCGGCGTGGTGTGCGTAAACATTGCTCACGACCTTGCGTTTGGCGATGACTAATGACGTCGATTTTCGATCACACAACGCTCACAACGACCCATGTCAAGAGGTGGGTCGAATAGCCGTTCCACTTGGGTTTACGATTGTAACGCCTCCAAGCAGTGAACCAACCGCAGTCGTGAACGTGATCTTTGAGAGTCTTCTAGTGGAACGTAGCCATAATCATAAGGCTCAATTGCGATGAACAACAGATGGCGCCAATAGCGTGATATTTTCGTATAATCAGTATTAATTATTATTACAATAGTTCGGTGTATCACAACACTTGGACCTACTTATGCAAAATGGAACCAACTCACATACTGACGGTTTTGATAAAAAGCCGTTTTATTAAAATTTTGCATACAAAAAAGTGTCTATATTTTGGGGAAAAAAAATTGAATATTATATATTATATTTCATCCTACCTTTAGGTAAAACTTTTAGGTTTTTCGATTACCATGGGTCATGGATCTTGTTAGTTTATAATACTCTTGGTGTTTTGAGGGTTAGCTACTTGTGATATAAATGTTTTATTCTGTAAATGTTGTCAGATCGTTATGATTCTTATTGAGTCGATAGAAGGTGCATTTTGAAAGCCTTCTGCGTCCTTAACCCAATTTAGGCATGTTTGTGGATTGGTTCTGTTTTACATAAGTAGGTCCTGTCATAATTTCCAGTTTCCATTATGTCACAAATCTGCATTTTCTATTCTCAACTTACTGTGTCATTCCATGTGATGTGTTCTTTTGTGTAATTAATAATACATTATTATCCTATTGCTTAGATTCCTTTTTTAGTGTAACACTTCTATACATTTAAAAATGTCGCTTTACTAAATAAATAAATGTTCCAGTTATTGGAATACTGGTCAAGATATTTCTAAAACATACATTAGAATAGTTTTATTGATATTGTTGTATGACTAATCTTGTATAAATAAAAATCTTGTATTACAATGTATGTCCGGAATAAGTTACGAAACTACTAAAACGACTTTGTTGAAATGTAACTATATGTAATTTGGTCCAACTTAAAAGACAGTATAGTTTTTATCTCGGGTATTGACCTCTATTATAAGATTCTAATGTTAGTTTGTCACTGAACTTCTAAGCCCCTGGATCGATCTTTGTTTTTTTTATGTGTGTTCGAGTGGGTCCCGGATGGTTTAGATTTAAAATTTGAACAGGAAGCTGGCGCTGCAATCGGGTTCTATTTTTTTTATAACTATCTAATCTCCTACCTTACCATTGGTGTATTTTTTTTAATTTAGGGTATCGAACAATTACACCACTAAGAGATTAAATAAAAATATAAACTATAGGCAAATATGACTTGTGGCGCAACCAGCAATGCTGCCCACAACTATAATGAAAAAAGGAATAAACCCGTCTGTCTGTCAGTTATTTTATCCAGAAAATTACAATTTTATTTTATAAGATTTGGTGGTCAGTCGTGAATAGATGTGAAATTCGCTACAGTACTTGTCTAATATCTGTTAGTGACGAGCAATACGTACATCCATTGACATACATACATAACTTCACGCCAGGTCCCTTCCGGGGTAAGCACGACCATCCATTGACAACTGCACAAAATTATTTTTATATGAGATTGGTATTACTAGTATCCACTATATCACAAATTGAAACCAGTAGTATTGCAAGTGAATTATTATAAGCTATAGGAACACTATATAAGAAATATCTTGACGAGTATACCATTAAAATTATATGTGTTGTATGATATAGAGGTGCTTTATGTATAGTTCCGAATAGCAAATTGTCTAGTGCCCAGTACACATTGATTATGATTAATAATATGTGCCTAAAAGAATATATCCATACATTTGTTAGAATATGTAGATAAGTTCAAAATGTTCGTGTCAGTTGTGTAGATTTTTATATAAATGAATTATGTATTGCTTCGTGCTCATTTACGTGATGCTTGTGTATAATAGGCTGTCCACATTATCGCGCGAGTGTGAAAACCCCGCGCTTTTCTCGCTGTAATGTGGAACGCCCATTACATTTACCTGACGTTATATTTTATGATTCTGAGTGTTTCTTGAAAATGAAGAATACGGAATACCTACTGGAATGGTAACCGCCCAATGTAATATGTAACTCTCAAAAGCTAAATAAATAAATTTTGAATAGCTTTATACGGTTTATGGATACGGTAAAAAAAGTGTGTTTCATAATAATGCGATTATGAAAAGCACTTTTTAAACTTCATTAGTGATGAGCCAACAAACCTCGTATACCTATTATGAGTTATGGGAATATGATTAAGCGGTGTTATTTGTATTTTTTCTAGGCTTTTGACGTTTTATTATTTAAAATTCAAGACATATTTTTCGAATTAATTTAGTGAAAAATGAAAGTTTTTTTAGGTTTAGGTAGGTATTTTCAATGTTCGACTCTGTAAAATCATGTTTTAAATTATAAAAGCACATACGTATTGACTATAGTGACAGTTATTATTACACTGTATTAGAAGCTTTTCAGAGTTAGATTTTATAGAATAACTCATTTCTGTTATCAAAAATTAGTGACCAACTATAAATGCCAAAATTGAATTGAATTTAATTAACATCATCAACTCTGTAAATGTGCACGAAGTATTTGAGTTGTTAGTTAGGTACCTCATATTAATAGAGATGTGAATTTTAAAATATTATAAAGATTTATATAATTATTATCAAAAAACCTAGTATATTATGTATTTAGCTTTCGTACTGATTTGAATATACGATGATATATATACCTACTGAGTATTATGTGATCACTCTATGTGCCAATGTTTATGTAAAAGACGTAGTTTAGTATACACGTAATGACAGGGCTCCTGTTTCCATACATTTTTAAAGATCAATCTTCGTCAATACAAAGATTGATTGATACTAATACAATTCAAGTTAATGTAGGATGCAATCATACCAAGTGGCATAGCGAGGTGGGGGGAGGGGGCATCAGGCCCCAGGTGCTGCTCACAAAGGGGCGCCAAATGGTTACATATAATATTATATGGTTTTCGAATAGGGGCGCTAAAAAAGTATTGTGTACCCCTGTCCCAACGTTAACTTGAATTATATTTGTATTAAGATAGGTATTTTTAGAACTTAATGGAACAAAATTATTTTATCGTACTAATATAGTAAAGATGTTGAGATTATACAGAGTAATATTACATGAATACTATGCTAGCAACAAGGACTTAATGGACCAAGAGTCGTCCTCTTACACTGTGTCCAATTTCTGGACAGTGACGAGGGAAGTACGCCGTTTTCGACAGGTGTTGTGTTCACTTACTCGCTGCCCATTTCTCTCACCGTTTTCCTGCTTGATGCCGTGTATACACTGATTTTTAATTACCTGGACTGAAATGACAGCTGCGATCGACCTTTTATTATGGGCGCATTCCTTTAGTATTTCGCAACGCCCAAAATGTTCCGTCTGAACTCCTACTAGCCGACCGCGGTCGTTATAAAAATAATAATAAAATTATTTATTTATTTAAAGCCAACTCAGTCCACTAATACACAAACACGAAAAAACAGTCCAAGAATTTACACAAACGAAAGAACGAACGTAGCCTATGTTGTATAAAAAGGTCGATCGCAGCTGTCATTTCAGTCTAGGTAAATCAAAATCAGAGTTTAAATGGGTACAATAGAAATGAAGCAATTAAGCTGCTTGATGCAATCACCCAAATATAGATGGCGTTGTATACATACAAGTTCGTTGACAAAACAATTTTAAATTCAGAATGTTTTTATAGCAATAGTACGACCAAAACTTAAATTCGTCCTTTTCCATGCCCTTCGTCATTTTGCAGAATAAATTGATGAGAATGAGTAACCGATCGAAGCTCCAAAAGCTATGCAATCCGGCTAATAGTAGTTCATCAGCCGGTTAAAAAACGGCAGATGGCTATTTGGTTAATGAGCAAATGGCTCGCCAACAAACAGCAGGCGGCTAAAACATAACGCCAGTTTGCGAAGTGGTTGAAAACTTAGCTGTGGCTATTTTGTGAACAACGGCTAATTAGCTTGCTTTTATAATAGCTATCTACCTCTAGTTCACGAGTTAGTATCACAGAGTACTTTATATATACTGGTAGTTAGTATATACGTATACAGCTAAGAGGGGAGATCGTTGCCCTCTCACTCTGTGGGTGTCCAGATTAGCATACCATCTCTTTCGCACTCACTGTCTCGCAAACTTGCGGAACTAACTGCTGGCAAGATGCATTTAAGATTTGCACGTATTGAAGGTATGCTGGTTTTGTATTATAATAGAAAAGTCACAAGTTCCACAATGATGTACCCAGCACACGTACCTTGTAGATTTAAGTGAAGGAAGCAGGATGTCGCCTATAATGTATGGAAATTATTGAAATTTTTAACGTTTAACATTATTAAAATTTATTACACTATTAATTTTGAAAGTAGTCGGTTGTTTTATTTATTTTAGAGTTATTTTTTATTTGAGTTATAAGTGTTTCCGTATTCTTCTTTTAATGCGAAACCGAAACAAATGGACTCATCTGCTGCTATTCAGAGAGCGCTAATGTAGTTGTCCCTACCATATATATTATCTGTAACTCATTTACTTACTATTTAAAAAATTGTCTGAGAACGAAATGTGGTATTTTAACAGCCCATAAACATTCACTGTTGGGCTCGTGAGGATCCATTTTAAGTAAACTGGCAATATACCTGCCTTGGTTGTCCGAGGGGGATTGGCGAGTTTCACATGCCGATTTTTTGATGTTATCCAGCAGGCGGGTCGACGGCCAACTGATGGAAAGTGACTACCGTCGGCTATGGACACTTGTAACACCAATGCAGTCATGCTACTAATGTGCTATCGGCTTCGAAGAAACATAACTCAAGGTTGCCGATACTCTAGACCAGTAGCCATCCAGAGAAGCATATACTCTAACACCTGGCGGTTGGTTGTTTTGTCACCTTTTACGATATGCCGCCCGGTCGGTACTACCACTATGTTGGATTAACTGGCTTCCTTCATCATCAACCCATTTAGGAATAACAGAGGATGACTGTTGATGTCACTAAGCATATTTGCCAACCAAAATTCAATATATTAATTGTAAAACATAATTTCATATGCACACCGACTGCTCTAGCTCCTGGTCTATTTGTTCGTCGATCATTCCGTTCTTCAAAAGTACATCAAAATACTGATTCTGACTAATTATTAATATTTCAAAATCTGTTTTCAATCTTTTGAAGTCTACGTTTACCTCACTGATAATATATCCTTTAATAAATATTCCAATTTCTTTACTATTAGGTAATGAAAAACGTCGTCTTGCGAGTTTTCTATCAGCGGTTGTGCGGTCCATTTCTTTAAAAACCTATTTGACTTTACTTATTTAATAATTACAGATTTTTTCACTCACGGTCGCCAGGTGTGATGGATCCGAACGAGACAATATCATATATCTCCATATATTCAATATACTCTTTGATCAGATATTTTAATAAAAATGAAACGCCATTTTTTCCTTACGTTCGAATCGCAACCAACTCGATTATAATAATATAAAACCGAGCGGCCAGTATTACAATATTTACACAAATAAGTATTTATTCCATAACGCGATGCTAAAACCACCTCAACTGTTACGGTACCACTATACAACCAAATGGAATGATGAATTAGAATATATTTGCGAATCCTAACAGAAATAAATTATTCACTGACTCACTTTTTTCTTACATTTGCATTCAAATATATTCATGCTATGTGGGCGTGTCTGTCGTGGCCTTTGACCGTATCAACAAGCCGTAATATTGTACTTTATGCAACTGCGTCGCATAATACGTAACGCGGTTATTATTCAAGCAAAACAGTAATAACCTTCATTAACCGTTACTCCTTGATTATATAAATAATATCTACGTGTGCAATTGCATGTGGTTTGGTTAGATACCTAGAGCTCTGCTAAAGAATTACCTAACCTGCTTTAAATGTCGCTGGGGGAAAGCATTTATGCACCCCTCGGACCCCGGGGAGGTCTAGAATATATTATGTTTATTGCGTAATGCATGCACCAAAATGTTAAGGTTGTTGTTACAGTATCAATGCATTCTGCCGATAACAGGGCGTCTGCGAGGGGTATGTGGGGGGGGGGACTAAGGACCGGAGGAAAGAGTTGTCAGATCCGGACTACAGCTCTAACAGCGTCCCTCCACGTCCTTGTGAGGTGCCACTGCCTTACATAGTTCGCCGCAATACCTCAAATAGCTTCCGCTGGGCTCTAGAAAACCCCATGTTCCTAGGCCTGGTTCACCGGGGTACCCCAACCCCCGGCTCCACTACGTCAATGGGGCTAAAGAGTTAATCTAGACCAGCGATACTCAACCTTTTTATTATAGCAGCCACATCATTCTGTAGATGTGTTAGGTGATGTGTCGCGAGCAGCAACATTATTTTATTTAGGTATTTTTTACTACTAGAATACAGAGCAGACAGGCTGACGTCTATCCTGACAGAAAGTGGACACGCCGTCTACAAATGTTTGTAGCACCAGAGGTACATTATATTATATACAACTGTGCAGTATAACAGACAGACCAGTCGCAAGTTTGACGAACCGTAGGTAGAGTATAGAGGTTCGAGACTCTCCACAGCGAAGGCAATCGCTCCACCGCCTCCCAGCCATAGAGGCGCGACGACAACTTCTTGATCATTTTCTTAGCTCAGGGTGACGCTCGTTTACGCGTACACTCGTTTACGTTGTGTCATTGCGAATTTACAGGTAAACCACAGATGAGGTCGCGAGCGGCCGCTGGCAATCAATGATCTCATTATTTAAAAAAAACGTCTAAATATGTTTCCTCTGAATCTAATCAACAGAATTAAAAATATACTGAACTCATCTACAATGGATTTCTGGAAGAAACCGCAAGCAATAAAACAAACTAGTTTAAAAAATACAACTTTATTCTATTATAAAATATAAAACTTCACACGCTCGTAATTTATACAAAAGGCCATTGCTTTCTTTTTACACAAGCTAATTTAATATGGCCTCAATTTTACGAAAATATTATTTTAAAATATTGCTCAAAATCGAAGTGATTACTACATATTATCATAAAGAATTATATAATAATTATTGGGTAAATTACATAAATAACCATGTGACTTGTGTCGACACATAAAAAAATAAATATATTCGTGCTGGTAGTTTTACGTCCATAATTGTCTGTGGATGTAATGACAAATTAGGTAATTGTTTCGGTCATTAAGATAATCTGCGACTTCCAAGACATATTTAACTCAAGGCTTAGAATAGTTAACAAAAAATATTGGTTGTACAATGTACATAAATTGCCGCAATATTTTTTGTCGCTTACACATTAGTTTGTGAGACGTGACGGAATGGAACGTGCAGCAAAAATACCTACCGTTTTTATTCGTACTTCGATTTTGGTATAAAAAAAGCTTTATATCGAGGGGTGAAAGACCATTTCAGCTGTGCCATTTCAAAACCTAGCAGATACATTAGAATTTTTTTTAGACCCAACACAAAAATCAAAACTGATTCAAACTAAAAAAGCATAAGTAAGATAAGTATTTTCTAAAACATCTTGAAGTCGGTGAATTTTCAATGTTGTTTTTAATGTTTTACTTTTACTTGGCATGTCATTCGGAACCTCATTTTAACGGACTTTGGGCGTTTTATGTATTACGAATTTACTATTTTACAGTTGGACTTCTTGTATTCGGTCGTGTTTTTAAGAACTGTGAATTACGTGTCTGTACTTTTAAAAAACTTTGTGACAATTCCAATGGCATTTTAAATTCGAACCCCACAAATCCGTAACAATATCATATTTTAATCTTCACGTGTCATACACAATATAGCAGCATATTCCTAATAAGACAATATAAAATATAAAGACTGCAGATGAAACATATAGATATTCTTATCTTTCAAATATCGTACATTTCGATGCGTTTTAACCGATTTCAAGAAAGGAGAAGTTATGTTTAGTCATAACTTTTTTCTGAAACGATTTCGACTATTATCCCCGCAAATTGCTAATGCGCTGAACCTTGTCAAATTAACATTCACGTGACGTCATCCGCAACTATGTACGCGTACTCGCCGGCCAGGGATGCTAACAGTGCTGAGTGTTCGGCTACGGTTACGTCACTAAAATGGCGGCCAGGCGCAATAGCAATTTGCGGGGATAATATCCTTTACGCGGTCTAAGTCTTCGTAAAGTAATGCAGTTGTATTGTAGGCTGCAACTGACGCTTCCTTCCACAGAGTTTTTGTGAAAACTCGAAAAGCCACATTTGACCATACAGTTCAAGTTTCTCACAGAAACACATAATTATTACTCAATAACTATCAATATCCTACAACTATTGTTCATTTTAGATTAATTTTACACATTTTTAGAAAATAACAGCACATT
The DNA here is from genome assembly GCA_012273795.1 of Dendrolimus punctatus. NCBI lineage: Eukaryota > Metazoa > Arthropoda > Insecta > Lepidoptera > Lasiocampidae > Dendrolimus > Dendrolimus punctatus. Next base: position 19,657,060 of record CM022537.1, read on the forward strand.
GTCCCCTTTCAGTTTCCGCCAAAACTCCTCGTGTCTTATGAAATTCGACACTCCTCTCCTCACAATTTTTTAAAATGATATTTAAAATCAATAGGTTTTTACCCCTCGATATTACAAACAGAGCTGATACATCGTTTATTGTTGATTACTTACCTCTGTTGATACAACAAAAGCTTATGTATAGATACGATCAGTCTGTGAAAGTAATCTTGATAGGAAGTAAGCAATCACTTCGCGAGGACATTTGAGACCTTATAGCCATTGTCGATATTATAAATTCGACAATATTTTTTATGACAACCTACTTTTAGTTTTGCGTTGTGTTCCGTTTTTATAGAGATGGGCTTCCCTTGTATCTAAACCTCGCCCTTTCAATAATAATATATTATAAGTGGTCGACACCCTTTCAGGTGCCTATATACAAGTATAAAATATCTGTGTAAACTTCTATGCCGGTGACTAAATAAACGTATATCTTGTTTTTCTTACCGGATAATTTTTGGATAAACTTTTGTAAAATATTGTGTTTGCGCAAAACCGTGGTCTATGAAGGACCAAAATTATCCTCTAATGCTTAATCTGAGATAGTGTTAAAAATTAATGGTATTATTCATATTAAGTTAGAGTAAGTTTGTAGATTTCTTTAAGATTCTTAAAGAAGCCTACAAACTTTTTCTTCTTCAGCCAATCTCAGTCCATTGCTGGATGTAAGCCGCCCCAAGTCACATGTCACAGTCACATATCCCGGTCTCCCGTCTTCCTCATCCAGCCCCAACCGGCCTACAAACTTACTCCAATTTAATATGAATAAGTCCGTTAGACTGTGGCCGAATGCGTTTTATTCAAAGCATTAACACCCTTAATGAATTGCCAATTTATATGCGTTACCTGCGAATAACGCATTGAACCCATCGCCATATCTGCGTGAAACAACTATTTTGTAACATTGTAGCAGATGAAGCCGGACCAGGTGAAAAACGAGGTATACATCTAGCTACAACACATATAGATAATTTGTGGTAGCTAAATATATTTTGTACTTAAAGTAACTGCACTGGTTTCTAAACAATTACTCTCTCGGCCAAACGGTTTATTTCAAATTTATGTAAATTGTTCCATTGAAATTAAGTAAAAACTTGGAAAGAACTACTTAACATAAATTAACATATGAAAATGAAACACGCTATGGTCGGATTCTGCATTGTTTTAGTTTCAAACGTCGAGTGATTTTCATAAACATTAAACCTTTACAAAAGCCTCAAGCATTACGCGGCTCCGATGTTTGACTTTGACAATATTATTGCCAAATACAAATATTAATTATAATAATTTTGTTTATTCTATTACTGCATATACGTTAAGCATAATTATTTATATTGATTTGGAAATAAATATATACCCAAAGACGGTTTCTATTTGGACATACGTTGGTAAAGCTCGATTAACATGTACTAAGAATAAGTAAATTTTCTCGTATTTCTAATAAACCATGAAAAATACTATTTGACACGGTTATACAAGGTTTACAGGTTGGTTAAAAAATTAAATTTTTTAAAGTGACTTACCTATAATCCTACTCAGAATAATCTGAACACGATTACGGATAGCCAATAGATGGCGCTGTGCAATAATTGAGTCGCAAACGATTCCCGATATGTAAAAGAGACGCAGAGCATTATCTCGCACCTCCGTCTAGTCAAGACCCCTAATGATATCAGTCTAATCGGATGATATTAGTCTTATATCGATTATGAAATATATTTCTTTTAACTTTAACTAGCATATAAACCACGTATAGTATAATTATTATAAATAATGGGGATTAGTGACTTAATGCATTGTACTTAAAATTTACTATCTACTTATTACGTGTACCTAGATCGGGCAATTTAATACAAATGGCAGTACCGCGTTGAAATTTAAAATCTAGATTATAGACGGCCGTCTTCGGTTGAGAATATATTTAAATTTAAAAGTGAAAAACAACATAAAATGAACTTCTAATTCATACACACCAAGAGAACACCTACCACAAAATTAATTATGTACATGTACTTAAGAATTTCTAAATAACTTATTAATAAATACGATTAGAATTCGCACATGATTTAAAGCATGCATAACATTAATATCCAATTTTTATTAAAATAGTGTCATAATGTCTCTCTGCCGCACTCAAAATATATTTAAGTCTGCAATTGCGACTATACCTATACATATAATAAACTACTGGAAAAATCATTTTTTTCGGCAGTTTAAATGCATTTAATTCCGACTTAAGAAGTGGCTAATCGGGCGCACCTATAGCTTATATTCATGGATTGTAGAGATTGATGACAAATATGTAAACGTGAATAATTGAAAATTTACAAATAAATAATTTTATGGGTTTATAAGACCGTCGGTTTGCGCCTTCTAGGTTTATGCGCCTAGATGCAACGCCACGCACCCCTTGCACTCCCGGGAAAGACGGCTTACGTGCATCAGTTGCCATGGTGTAGTATAACACCGTGAGTAATCCCGTGTTGCATCAAAACAGAATGACTCGCGGACAATCCTTGAACAAGAGTAGCTCGTAGCGTGTACACTGTTCACCTGAAATCGGGAGGCCGGTGCCCAGTAGTGGATTGCGAATGGCAGATGACAACATAATTTTAATAAATATCCTCTTTAAAATTTCCTTTTAAGATTTTGATTGCGGCCTCGGAACTATCTCACTTTGTACTTAATGGTAAACCTGTAAAAATCCATTGTCAGACAAATAAATGGCTTGGTTAGCAATATATAAACGTTAATTGATCTGGATAAGGTAAGAGGACGGGTCATGAGGCACAAGTTTATTAGAACTATATACAGAAATTTCAGTGGATATATATGGCATCACTGGGATCGCGCTATCAAAAAATCTGTTGAAATATTATGATGAATTTGTTATAATCCGCGCACAAGAGCTGGTCACCGCCTGAGAAATGCAAACGCCAAGTGTAGACTGCCTCGTTACAGGGTAATTGACAATCAAATCAATAAATATACTTTTTATTATCTTAGAAATTGCCGCAGCCGCCTAGATTTTACATTAGTCTAGCAACTTATGACGTCATATTTTAAACTGATCAAAATTATTTTTCTCACGATATTTCAAAAGAATGATCATATCATAAGAAGGTATTTGCTGCAGCACAATAACCTCAGGAGATGACTAGGCTTTGAGCACGAACTATGCGATTCCATCATACTGAGTACTGCAAAATATGCACAATATTCATCCAAACCATTTGTCAGACACTCAACAAGTTCAAGAGCACTTCCATATACAAATCGCTTGATTCCCACCAAAGTATATGTAGCAAATTGTGGTACATTCATACGTGATCTCGAACCCGTAACTTTCGCCGACGACTACATGAAACGCCGGTCCGAACTTCTTGTCCATCGATTCTTTGACCATGCGTGCTGCAAGCTCGTTGTTTTGGGAGAATTTCTCGCAAGCTGTCACTGACAACTCCACCGCTTCTGTGCGCATTTCTTCGGACATGTCCGTGTGCTGTAAACAACATTTAACACATTAAGAGGTTCGTTCTCAATTGCACTTTATATTCATGTCGTATCTTCTGCACCCTTAGAATCGAGAGCTTCATTTATAAATAGCATGTTCACCTAAAGATGAGGAGGCCCGAGGTCAGCTGAGTTGATGGAGTGCGCAAAGCCTTACTACATGTACAGGCCGTTAGGCAAATGGCTTTAAGCAAATATGGAATCAATGTGTTAAACGTTTTAAAAATCTTGGACCCCAGAATAGATGGGCTAGGAACCTACGTCTTTCGAATTAGCATCGTTATTCCTACCCTAGATAGATAAAAATCTATGGCGGCTCGGGGTTAGACACTTACTTGACGAAGAATTAAGTACTTGATTAGTGGTACTTCCCGAACTAACACTAGTACATGCCTATGCGATCTCATGTTTAATGTTTCTTTTTTAATGATATTTAGCAGTAGATGACTTATTTAAAATAATGATCTCTTTGAACTTCGACACGTTCTGTCACGTCTTCTTTAAAAATGTTATATCAATTAAGTACACTATGATATTGAATATGATTGTCTTAAAAGAACCAATCAACGCCCACGCATGGTATTAAGACAACTGATTGTTTGAAACAGATTACTAAACGCATAATTAAGTATATTATGATCATGAATTCATGATTTAATAATTGCTTCTCTATACCAATAACAAAAATTAAAGTGTCTGTCTGTGATGATGGATTTTTTATAATATCTTCCTCTGTGACAATCTAAAAGTTAACTTGGAATAGACCCCGAAATGGCTATCAGTTTTACAGATTTCAATAGTGGTAAATTGGTAGTCTCATCAAATGTCCGTCATTGCAATTGATGCAATCTTATAGCTGAATTCGATCGATGAATACAATTTGAAAGTCGTGACAAAGGAAAAAAATAAAGTGTGCGTCTCGGGACGCCCGACAGAAGTGATAACTTAAACTAAACCAAGTTGAACTATTTCATATTGAAATTGTTTAACTTTTTCTCAACTTAAGCTTAGGTTATTAATGAAATTTTATGTATATTAATATGATAATGCAAGGAAAGGTTATTATTATTAATAATAAAATCTTTTATTGATTATACAAATATATTTTATTCTTAGTTACAATTCTTGAATATGTACTGTGTACATTACATTACAGTTCATTATAATTTTGTGTATGTATATTATTAGTATTATTATTTAATCTAATAACCGAAATACGGCTAGCGCTGTGGGTTAGAGTGAGAGAGGAGGAGCCTGCCGACTGGCGCCGTAACGCGCTACGTAACGAAGCGGTTTACCCTCCCACTTCAAAATATACTGTGTGTTTAATTACCTACCAAATGAAATCTGTAAGTCAGGGGCCCAAAGTGAATTCGGATCTTCGAAACAAGAATGTTTTATGTCCGCTTGTGTTGAAATTATATAAAAATAAAAGAAACTTGTCATTATAATTACTTATGTGTTTAGTGTTATCCGTATAATCCATCAACCAAGAGTGAAAACATTGCGCATGTACATTGTGCGTATTTCGGGAGCACTCATCTTTGTTTATTTTGGCAGGTGGTGGTCCGGCCACTCATTTCCGTATTCATATTTCTACCAATACTTGGCGACTGTAACTTTTGTTGCAAGGAAATCGTTAATACTAATATTGTAACTCTATGGACTCTAGTTCCGTACCCTTTTTTACAATTTAATTTAGGAAAAAGGTTAAATGAAATTATATACGCTTTTTTGTTATTGTGTGTGACATTTAATTAATATGTTTGTGTTGTGTGGTGTATCTTAAGAATAACTTATTACAGTAATTTATTCTAATTTTAAACTCGTTTTAAAACTGCTGATTTCGTTTTAAACTGCTTAAATACGTTTTACACAAAATGTATTGACAGTTATTTAAAGATATTTAGCAACAAATTTTCCGTTGTGCAAGACGCTAACCGTATTTACGTGTGCTAAATGCGTTTAGTGTTTCTTAAATAAATTATGCAAGCGGCCCTAGTTTTAGTAAGTTTAGTTTAGTTTAAGCTATGATACCTAACTTATATCTATATCACTTTCATTTGTCAAACATCTTTTACTGTCCGTCAGCTAGTAATCCGATCCGATCGGTGTTACGGTGGTCGGCCGCCACGCCACACTGCCCAAACAAAAACCACTCTCGAACCTTGGATACGCCGAAATACAATATTATATTACGATTAGATGGTTAAATCCGCTTTTTGAATTGTGAGAATTTCTTAAGAAATTACGTAAGACATTTTTTAAGTACCTACTACTTTTAGTTCAGACGGCTAGCGAAAGAAATATAAGTAATTTGGACTTGCACGCCTAAATTACTGTTGTGGGAAACCCACCTATCCGCGTTGAATGTGCATGACAGTTAGCGTAACTGTTTCTACGGAAGTGGAGTGTCCACTTTAATTTATTTTATATAGAAATTAAATTAGTTTTACAGTTCATGAGAACTTAGATTACGTCCTAGTGAGTTAGTGAGTTTTACGAGGTCATAAAGATTTGTGAATCAACGAGAAGTAAATGCACTATATGATCTTTTATATTTCTATACATATTTTAAGTATACTTATATTATAAAGCTGAAGAATTTGTTTGTTTGTTTGAACACGCTAATCTCAGGAACCGCTGGTTTGAATTGAAAATTTCTTTCAATATAAGATAGTACACTTATCGAGGAAGGCTATAGGCTATATATCATCACGCTAAGACAAATAGGAGCGGAGCAGCAATGAAAAATGTTTCAAAATCGGGGGGCTTTGAACACAAATTCCACGCGGGCGGCGTCGCGGGCACAGCTAGTACTAATATATAAAGCTAAAGAGTTTGTTTGCTTGAACGCACTAATCTCAGGAACTACTGGTCTGATTTGAAAAATTCTTTCATTGTTAGATAGCTCATTTATAGAGGAAGGCTATAGGCTATATATCATCACAATAGAAAGAAAGAAAATATTTTATTTAGAACAACAACAAAAAACTAAGTTAATATAAATAGAGAAAGAAACAAAATAAGTCCTAAAATGGACCCAGCCTCAGCATAATGCTAGCCAACAAGGGCTAGCGCTGTTCTTCCGTCTGGGACCATAAAGTGAAATTACGGTGAACAATACAACACATGACAACAAAATATATAGTGTAATGCAGTTTAATTAAGTTTACGACCAAGTTTTTTAACTATTCCACGCGGACGAAGTCGCAGGCAGAAGCTAGTAATTATATAACATACAAAATGATTTTTCAAGTGGACCATCCGGGCCAAATCCTGGACTATTTAAAATAGCGTAAAACTGAAATGAGTCTTGGGCCGATTTTGCTGAGAACTAAAGTGGTATCATTAGATTTTTGAAAAAAATTACCCTTGTCAGGAATCCAATAGGAAGAAGAATTTGGACAAAATAAACACACCTGTATTAATATACAAATATTCTAAAAATCAATTTCTGTGCAGGAATGTCAAACGACAAATGTAGGGAAAGGGTTGAAGTTGAATGAATCTGCTAACATTGTCAAATATCCATGACTGCTCTTTTATATTCCTGTGGGTACTATGGTTGCAATGTCGTCGCAGCTAGTCTCAAAAGCTGGCTTTTTTTTTTTTTTACCAGGGGAAATCCGATTGAGGACTAAGCCGCGACAAGGGCAGAACCTTGGGGGGATAATTCGCGACCTAGTGTGGGATTCGCCAGATTGGGGGTGGCACTAGCATGCCCAGTCAGAACTGGTGCCATGCTATTGCCACTCCTCAGTTAGGGATACCCACTAAAACCCCTGGGTGTTCCGTCCTTCGCCTTATGCCAGGGCTACGGGTATATGACCTAGCCTCTCCGCAGCCCTGGCAGGCGTGGGCCCCCATCACGAAGCCTCTTCCATTGCCGGGGAACTCATTCCCCGGCATCGTCATGCTCTCTTTGGCGTGGGGCGGTTTGTAACTCGCCCCACGGGAGGAGAGATGAGCGCGCGCGGAACACTCGCGCTCTCATCTCGACGGCATATGCAGGTGAGTGAGAACCCCTATACCCCAAGGGGCCCCAGCCGCGCCGCCCACTTACGGCGGCCGAAGGTCCGTACTAGCCCTTCGGCGTCGGCGCCTCCTCCTTTGGGAGCGGAGCCGTGACGTGCGCTCACGCTCCCGCTCCGCCTCCTCCTTTGCAAGCATAACGTGCTCGCAGAAGGAGGAGACGGCGGCCCATCCGGTGTTGCTCCCGACCATGGTGCGTACCACGGCCGGGAGCGAAAGGTCAGATCCGGTTGCGGCGACGAGGTCTCGGCGCTGTTCTGTCCAGGCTGGACACTCCTGGAGTGTGTGCAGCGCCGTATCCTCGTCGCCGGTGTCACAATGATGGCACCCTGAAGTCGTCTCGCGGCCGATGCGACACAGGTACCTCCCAAAGCATCCATGCCCCGAGAGGACCTGCGTCAGTCTAAACGTCAGGGTGCCGTGTTTACGTCTACTCAAAAGCTGGCTAGGATAACTGGAGCCAACCACTGTTGGGTTCGGACTTCCCCATTTTTCCGGTTGAATCGGACAGTATACTCGCCACGCTTGTTGAAAGCGGGTTTGAGATATAAGTTATCTCAATGTGCAAGTTTCATCAAATTGCATTCACCGTTATTAACAATATGCATATTATAAAACTGCCTAAGTGACGCACGCTTTTAGGCCAGGATTCGATCCCGCGCCCTGTGATTTTGGAACACGAGTGTAGTAACCACTACCGCGGCTTAAATTTAATTTATAACATTAAACGTAGACTGCAAATATCATGACGATTGTAGTAAAGATAAAAGAAGTTTAAACTTACTCGTATTAAAGGATACGTGTGAATTATCTTCTCTCCAACCGCTCCCCCAGCTGCAGCAGCTGTTTCTTCAGCCATAATCCTTAATAATCACAAAACAGTCGAAATAAAAAGGAATTGCAGGTAAAGTAGTTTAAAAAATATTCAGCTCAATGTACTCTGTGCCGTTCTGTCTCCCCACTGTTTACGAGTTGCTATGACAACCGCCAGAGGCGAGATGGCGGGAAGATCGCGATTGATTTTTCTCGACAATACGCGCGGGTACAGCCAGCCAGTGCTCTCTTGAACTGCGAGCTACCAGTATATATAAAGTACTCTGTGACTGCGAGTGACCAATGGACTATGGAAGTAGTGAAGCCGCTGGCAAGGTCAACATGCCGTGGTGTGTGGGAGCATGCGCGATTGTTCATTGTGAAATGTTTATAAAGCCTATTACCGTAATATACATAGGGGGACTATATTCATAATACTTATACATGGTTTATAGACTCATTAAAATAGAGTTTAATGAGTATCGTAATCGTATTCTGAATGCGATCATAAAAAAACTGTGTATAAAGTATAATTCATCATTATTTAACTTCACCTCAGGCAGATACTCGTCTAAGAACTTTATCAATATTTATTTAAGTTAAAATGAGTTTGTTCCTTCTTTATTCGAGATATTGTGATACAAATTGAAGAAATTTAAGAATAATATAGCTTTTCCCTATATTTTATTATAAAAGTTCTCGTGGACGCAGGTTTAAAACGTAAAGCTAACATGCAGGAAGGCTGTTTATTTCCCTTTTTTTAAATATAAATAAACATTCAATTCGCCGTACAAATTTAACAAATTGTTATTTGTACGGCTCGTCAACGACGCTTGCGTTACATTTCAATATTACCAAATAAGGTCAAATATATTGAAGTTCCCGCTTCGCGTAAAGGCCCAGCTGCCAAGCTATAAACCTAAAAAAATTATACATATGTCAAGTTGTCAGGATCAGCTGGACTTTTTTGGCGGGAAGTCGATCTTGGCGCGCGCTTTAAAATTTCTTTTAACATTTAAATTAATTTTATCCCTTATTTATTACGAAAAGCCCCTATTTTCATCTAATATTACAATTTACGGTCCCCCGTCATAATGGGGGCCCAGAGTGACGGGGCAGATGAACTTTCAGACAGAAAGCGAAAATACAAGAAGATCTCTGGCGTCTCTGATGAAGATAAGTATAAAATTTATTTCAAGAGTGGTTACACTAGACTGTTTTTGGAAAACTCGTCTAATGACTACACAGTTTACGTTGAATCTAAAGAAAAGGAAAAACTAGGCAATAAAAACCCCATTAAATTCACACAACTTTTAACTGAGAATGTTAAGGGCATTTCAAGTGTGTCCAGACTAAACGCTTTCAAATTTGGAGTACATTTTAATAAAGCTGCAGAGGCGAACAGCTTCTTGAAATTGGAAAACTTTCTGAACAAAAATAAGTTGCGAGCGTTCATCCCTGCTCATTTAGTAGAGAAGGTCGGCATCATCCGACATGTTCCTCACGAGTTGTCCAATGAAGAGATATACAAAAATATTTCATGTGATGCGGATGTTATATCAGTAAAAAGATTTATGAAAAAAGACGATGATAAGAAACTAGTACCATTGACTACCGTAGTAATTACTTTTTCATCTGCTACACTACCAAGTATGGTTTTCCTGAATAAATATCGATGTCCTGTATATAATTATATTCCTCCTGTCATCCAGTGCTTTAAATGCTTCAAATTTAATCACTCAGCCAAAGTGTGCAGAGGTACACAAATGTGCTCATCATGTGCTGGCGAACACCTTTACAAGGAATGTACTTCCGATATTATAGTATGCATCAACTGTGGCGGAGGTCATCTTGCCATTTCTCGGGAATGTCCAATTAAAAAACAAAAAATTGATCAGAAACGTTCACAAATAGTTAACCAAAGTAATACATTTGCCTCTATAGCAAAGACTGATAAGAATTTTCCTAGTTTAAAACCTAAGATAAATAACAGCTCTTCTGTAAATAACCCTGTAAATATTAATGTACCTAAAGCTAGTGTTTCATCTAGCAAAAAAGATTTTGTGTCGACACTAACCAACTTAGATGTAAAGCAAATTGCTAACAATGATATTATACTAAATGCTATTATTAAGTCCTTAGTAAAGTTAGGCAATACAAGTAATAATGATGATCCAATAACACACAAGAAAATAAAAGAAATATTTTTGTCAAATTTGATTTAATGGACACATATTTAAATTTATTACAGTACAATATACAAAGTTTACAGAGCAAAAAAAGCCTATTACAAAATCTATTAATTGAAAAAAATATAGATGTTTGCCTTCTTAATGAGACCTGGCTTAAACCTAATTCTATAGTTCCACATTTTCCAACTTATAATTTATTATATAAAAATTCAAAAAATTCCCATAATGGTGTTGCCATTTTGGTGAATCATCGTTTAAAGTATAAATTAATTAACACAATTTTCTCCGAGTCCATACAAAACATATGCATCACTGTAGAAACACAATTAGGACAAATAGCAATACTTTGTGTTTACAGCCCACCAAGTAACAGATTTGATTCCTCAAAGCTAAGAGATCTAATCAACAGCATACCAAAGCCATGTTTAATAATGGGTGATTTTAATGCTCATAATATAGCTTTTGGATGCCATAATGATAACAATAGAGGTAGATGTTTGTATAGCATTATTGATGAATTTGACTTGTGTGTTTTAAATGATGGTTCGCCAACAACTGTCCCATACCCCAATAGACAAGCTTCAGCAATAGATCTTGCTCTTGTTAGTCCGTCACTTGCTCATTTATGCAATTGGTATGTTCATGATGATCCCATGGGTAGTTATCACCTTCCAACATTACTTGAGATAAACATTCAACCTTCTATGTATGATCTGTCACCTGCTGTGAATCAAGAAAAATATATTTATAGTCGGGCAGATTGGGATATGTATTATAATTTATCAGAAAATCACTTTTCACAAATAGATTTGATAAATGATCCACCCATCACCTCTTACAATAATTTTGTAAATGCACTGTATTCATTGAGAGATAAAACCATTCCTAAATATAAGACAAGTTCTAATACACTTGTCAGAAAGCCAGTACCATGGTGGAACAAAAACTGTAATAAAGCTGTTCGTGACTCAAAAAATGCATTAAAGTATTACTTTTCTAAACCCACAATAGAAAACTGGATGAAATATAAAAAATTAGATGCAATTAAAAAAAGAGTATTAAAAGAAGAAAGAAATCTATCTTGGCAAAATTTATGTAGTAGCTTTAATAGATTAACACCAGTCTCTCGAATATGGGGTTACATTAAAAAATTTAAAAAGATAGGTACTAATAGAAATAGACATCATAATGATGAGTGGGTTTTAAGTTTCCTCAATAATTTAGCTGATACGACTGCAGTTGACAGGACTAGGCTTGATTATTTGTTTGCAAATTCTGCTGAAAATGACATGAATATATTTCTTAAGAACCAATTCACTATAGAAGAATTAAAAATATCCATTAAAAGTAGAAGGGATACCACACCGGGATTGGATGACATACCATACATGTTGATTAAAAAATTACATTTAAATGCATTGTTAATATTACTTAATATTTATAACAGATTATGGGAAGAGTTGATAGTGCCAGAGTCATGGAAAACACAATGTGTTATACCCATTTTAAAACCTAATAAGCCTGAAAATAATGCTTCTTCTTATAGGCCCATTTCTTTATCATCTTGTTTAGGTAAACTTTTTGAAAATATGTTGAAAATAAGATTAGATTACTTCATTGAATCCCACAGCTTGATTCCTGATATACAGTTCGGCTTTAGAAAAGGCAGAAGTTGTGCTGAAAGCTTTGTACATTTACTATCAGATTTGAGGCAGGTTAAATTAAGTCATTCTCATGCTGTATGTGTCTTTTTAGATGTGAAAGGTGCTTTTGACAATGTAAATTTAGAGGAACTTATTCAAGTATGTCATGATGCTGGCTTACCAACACACATCCTAATGTGGCTTTATTCCTTTTTAAATAATAGAACAGTTTTTGTAAAGTATAACAACAAAATACATGGGCCTAAATCTGTGAATAAAGGCACAATGCAGGGGGCAACCTTATCTCCTTTACTTTATAACTTGTATGTTTCTCAGATATTAACTTATGTAGAAGCAACAGATGTACATATTTTACAATTTGCTGATGACTTACTTTTATATAGCATAAACCAAAACATAGAAAGAGCAACAGCTAGTATTAATAATGCTTTAACGCAACTATACAACTATTATCATCATAAGCTTAAATTAGATGTAAGTCCAGAAAAGAGTTCAGTTTTAATTGTAAGTAAAAATTCAAATGTTATAAAGGATGTTAAGATTTTTTATGACAATGCAGAAATACCAATAGTTCATCAACATAAATTCCTTGGAGTTATTATTGATGATAAATTAAAATTTGATAAACATGTCAAACACATAAGTAAAAAGGCTCTAAATGGAATCAACATATTGAGATATTTAGCAGGAACTTACTGGGGCTCTGATCCCATAGTTTTGAGTATGTTATATAAAAGTATAGTTAGAAGCCATTTCGATTACAGCAGTTTAGCTTACATGCATGTTAACAGCACCTTACTGAAAAAATTAGATGTAATTCAAAATATGGGACTAAGACTTATTTGTGGAGCTATGCGTTCCACACCAATTAATTCTCTAGAAATTGAAACATGTATACCCCCATTGATTCTTCGTAGGTTGATGTTGGCTGAGCGGTTTTTCTTGAAAGTTCTAGCATCAACTAACAGTCCTTTGCATAAGAAATTAATAATACACCCTCAAATCACTCTTACAATTTCTCCAAATAATTTAACTGCTGCCTCTTTGATTAATGGAACTTTACCAGAAATACCAATATTATTTAAACATGTTAAAGATAATTCTAAAAACTTAAACCAACATGATATTTGGCCTGTCTATAAAATTCCTTTTAATAGTCTTATCAATAGTTCTACTAACATCCATTTAGATACAGTGCACAATAAATTTGATTTTTTGCAATTTAAGGATGATAGACCAACACATTATACTATATATACAGATGGGTCTAAAACAAATCAATATGTAAAAGCAGCATATTATGATCCACAAACTAGTTACACCAAGTGCATTAAAATAAACATAAATTGCAGTATTTTTACTGCCGAATGCTATGCTGTATATTGTGCATTAGAATATGTAAATAATTATGTGAATAATGTACATAGTATCCTGATAGTTACAGATTCTAGGAGTGTTCTAAGCGCAATAGAAAACGTAAATATATCTTTTAAACTAAATTATATATTATATGATATTAGAAATTGTATAAAAGAGCTGTATAGTAAGAATATACATGTAGAATTTGTGTGGGTACCTTCACATAGTGGCATTCCTGGGAATGAATTAGTTGATACTGCAACAAGGTCAGAGCATGACGAAGACAAGTCTGAACTTTTAAAGGTTCCATTTACTGATTACCACAGGCATTTCAAAGAACTTAACCGGCACTTGTGGAAAGATCACTGGAGGATAACCCTAGAAAACAAAGGCAAATGGTATGCTGAGATACAGAAAGACATACCGGTAAAACCATGGCATTATAACTTCAAAGACATAAGCAGAAGATTTACTAGCATAATAACACGCATGCGGCTAGGGCACTGTTTGACCCCAGCTCATTTGAACCGAATTAATATATTTGATAGTAGCCGTTGCCCTAACTGTAACTCCAGAGATGCTGATTTGGACCATATTATTTTTAAATGTTCAAGTTTTAATATGCAAAGATTGATTTTAGTAGCTGAAATTTGTGATTGTGACATTTCTGATGCAGACAATGATAGCCTCAACTTATTCAGTGACAGTGAAAGTCCACAAAGTGTTCCCCGCCGTGTACAGGATCTATTAAAACACAAACGTTACTATAGATCATTGTACGACTATATTTGTAACACAATAGGAAAAATTTAATTTGTTTTGTGTTTACAGTGTAAATAAGTTTTTTTTTGTTTGTTTTTAGAATGTATTGTACTTACTTGATTACTTGATAAGGGTTATATAATATGTAAATAATTATGTAATAAGTAGATAAGTTATATTAGTTAATATTTTTTCTTGTATTAGTGTAAATTCTTTTTAACATGTTTCCGACTGAAAGACTTTGTATCTATGGTCATGAATAAATTAAAAAAAAAAAAAAAAAAATCAGGATCAGCTGTTTGTGGTGTGTACTACTGTGTACCTACTGCGTAATTTGTTTATGTGAATTAATCCAATTTCTGATTATTTTACTTGTCTTTTAGCCCAAATACAATGGTTTCTAGATTCAGTGGTGCATTACAATTGACTGATTTGGATGATTTTATTACTCCTTCGCAGGTATGTTACCTAACCTTAACCCGTAACTAAATTAACTTTCATCATAACTATGACTTGTATATTAATTCGAAACTATAAATTACATCAATTTCAAGGACTAAATTTCAACATATTTATACACTAAACTAAAAATTAATCTTTGATCCAGTAAAAATTGTGGTGGAATATTTGTTTCTTGGACGTGTATTCTAGAAGCAAACTAACACGTAAACCAACACTTACGATTATAGCCGATAAAGTTAAAATTTGGAATTGCCCTGTGACTCATTCTAAATACGTAAACAAGTTTTAATTTGGAAAGGTTATCATGTTATGTGTTGGTTTGCACTATAAGCTCTGTAGTTACTTGTGACTCATGTCAAAATTATAGAAAACATTTCTTTTTTACTTAATTTTAAATATCAATATATTCCAGGAATGCATAAAACCAGTAAAAATTGAAAAGACTAAGACAAAAACTGGTGCTAAAATAAAGATAGGTGAAAATGGGTACTTTGATATATCCAGTGGAAGAGAACAAAAGTTGAAGAAAGTAGAAATCACCTTAGCAGACTGTTTGGCTTGTAGTGGATGCATTACATCTGCTGAAAGTGTGCTGGTCACCAGGCAGAGCCAGGAGGAGCTACTTAAGTGAGTATGGCTTAATGTTCATTATATATTATACCAATTATTGTTTGATAAAAATTTAATATGCCCTAAATAATAAATAAAAATTTAATGTGCCCCAATATAGGGCAAATTAAATAATGATCACAGATTTCACCAAGGCTACACTGTAAATTTGTCTTTAATAATTAACAAACAAGTATATATGTGTGTGTGGCAAATACATGGCAGTGTGTGTAATGTTTTTTTTATTGATTTAAGGTAATTTTAAAAAAATAGCATTCTGCACTCCTTTACCATATAACTATAAGTGTGTGATATTTCATACTTCTACGTTCGCAGGGTAGAAACTTTTTGCTATATTTTTACTTCATGTGTTTATAATAGTTTATATATAGATTATACTGTCTGCTAATACATAAATTCAATTTCAGAGTATTCTCAGAGAGGAAATACACTGACAATAAAGGTGTAACAAATGATGTGAGTCTCATTGTAATATCAGTATCACCACAGCCAACACTGTCCCTCGCAGCTCGGTATAAACTAAGCCCCGAGGAAGCTACAAGAAAATTAGTTGGTCAGTATTTATTGCAAATTAATATATAAATCTAATATAATAAGTATGTTTATTTAAATCATACAGTCCTATCTTATTTCTGCTTCAGCAACATCGCCAGATTAGTTAACAATTTCTTTAAAGCTAGGTTGCCTGGAAGATGTCGCTTTTAACTATAAAGTCTCCTGTTGTTTTGCCAAAATATATTGTAATTATGCATTTTGTTTTTGTGTTTGTTTATTTTGGTGAGCAATAAAGTTTTACCTATCTATCTATAATAATATACAGTGTCAAACTAAGAGGGTTTCTGTTTAATTAGTTAGTAAAAAGCAATTGAATTTTTTACTTATTCTTAGACCTATAATGTAATCAATGTTAGTAAATAAACCACCTAATAAGACAATGCAAATATTCAATCAATCACTTGCGGTCAGGTTTAAAAAAAACTTTTTATAGAAGAGTACAGAAGACAGGCAGATGGCCCACCTGATGGGACACTTTTTTTTATTAGCAAGACAACAAAATTATTACAACTTGTTGAATTATACATAGCATAGAAAACCTTTGGGGTTTATATTAGGGATATGGATATCTATGCATTTAACAATTTTAACATTACATTTGATATAAAAAGTGCATTTTAAGTTTATTTTTAATATTTTTTTATGTAACGCTTTCCCTAAACTCAACAGGTAAGTCATTTAGTAAGCACGGAACTATACTATATGCAGATATGCTCTTGCCATATGTGTTGTACAGCGAGCACACATGTTGTACATGTTGCCTATTGACATATCCAACTCTCTTCGAAATTTTATGACACCCTTTTAAAATTGTATCATAGCGCTTTAAAGTAATAATGGTGTTAATATCAATTTTTATCCCTTTATAGGATACTTTAAGAGTTTAGGTGCAGATCTAGTGCTAGACATGACAGTTGCAGAAGACCTGTCTCTATTAGAAGCTCAGGAGGAGTTTTTGCAGCGGTATCAAAACCAACAGAATGACCCAGCTGGGACACATTTGCCAATGCTAGCTAGTTCCTGTCCAGGTACTTTAAAATGCTTTTAACAAAACTAATATTATTCATAGCTCATATTTTAATTGATTTTCAATTATGCCCAAAATTAAAAGCGGAAATTCGTGGTACTAAATTTTACGATAATGAAGGGGCGGTTGTGGCTGCTGTAGAGGAGTTTTTCGTGACTCAAGAAAAACATTTTTTTCGCAAGTTATAAGGAATTTAGAAATGTGTTATTCTAAATGCATTGCACTGGAGATTATGTAGAAAAATAAAATATTTTTGTTTAAATTTTTGCATTTGCTTAAATTGATTCCAAGAACTTTTGGATTCATCCGTGTACTTACATTTTAATAATAAATGCATAGTGATACAATTATGTATATATATATATATATATATATATATATATGTATGTATATATATATATATATATATATATATATGTATGCAGAAGTTCTATATGTTAAATATATATATATATATATATATATACACTATATATACAGGGCTTTTTATATGGGGCACGCGGGGGCACGCAGTGCCCTTAAAGGAAATTTTGAAAATATCGGAAAATTGACATAAAAACTGAAAAATGAAAAAAAAATTACAACTTTTACAAAAAAGTTTTTTTTTTAATAGGATTTTTGGAGTGGAGCTACAAACAAAAAATTATGGATTTACAACTTTCGATAATTAGTGTGCCCCAGAAGGGAAGTGACAACATTTAATTTTAGTCAGAAATCATATTTTTCTGTCACCAAGGCTTAAAACTATAAATGCATAAATTGAGTTTAATAGAAATTTATTTTTTGATCCCTTTGGCTGACATCCATTGATTACGTCCTCATGGTAAATTGAAATGAAACAATTATTACATAGTAAATAGTAATAGCTTGTTTCTGTGTCATAGTAAACATTCATTTGCCTTACTATCTGTTAAAATTTGACATAAGCTCCATACAAGTAATGTCAAAATCAAGCAATAGTAAGACAACTGAAGGAATATATAGTACTATTGGAACAGACCATTAATCTTGTTATATTGTTTACTTATTGCTTAGGCATACAATAAAAATGTTCTATAGTGCAACCAGTGAAAACACTTCTTTATTTCAGGCTGGGTTTGCTACGCAGAGAAGACGCACGGCAATTTTATCCTTCCGTACATTTCGAGTACAAAGTCACCTCAACAAATTATGGGGTCCTTAGTTAAGCAGGTTCTGTCAAGGAACAGAGGAATAACCCCTGAGAAGATATACCATGTCACCTTCATGCCTTGCTACGATAAGAAGTTGGAGGCGTCCAGAGAAGACTTCTATAGCGATATGATGAATTGTCATGACGTGGACTGTGTTATTACTGCAAGTAAGTGGAGGTCTTACAATACAAAACTCTTTATTTTACAGAGAAAAAAGACACAATAAGCTTATATACTCAAAGGTAGTACAATGGGCTGCCTTATTGCTTAAAGCAATCTCTTTATGGCAACCTTTGGATGGACAAGATCTAATTGCAAATATAGTGTTGGCGAGTAGTTGAATAAATCTATCCTATTCCTACTAATATTATAAACGCGAAAGTTTATAAGAATGTATGGATGTTTGTTACTCTTTCACGCAAAACTACTGAATGGATTTTGATGATACTTTACAATAATATACCTGACATCAGAATAACACATAAGCTATAATTTATAAAGATATAGTTTGAATTATCCAAGATATAACGATTTACCCTCACAACGCTATGTGGCACGCAAATAGATTAGGAAGGACAGAGGCATATTTATTACCAGCAATGGATTTTAATTATCTTAAATTGAAGAAAAACGGTTTCACTTAGTGATTTAATTATTTTTTATCACTAAATGTAATGTGACCTGACTTAAGGATCTTGCGGTTTCTTTCATTTAATGAACAACAATTTTATCAATTTTTGTCATGAGCGATGTGATTTTGAAGTTGACATCAGAAAAGTTCACCTTGTGTTACCATATTGAAAATATAATATTTAACAAAAATTATAAAATAAAAATATATTGCTTCTACTTTTCCTTCTTTATTTTATTACTACTACGAAGAAGGAACATACACTTCTATCGTTATAAGTAATATAAAAAGTTATATAATCTTGTAATAAGAAGGGATGATATCATGTGACAAAAATATATTTATACCATAATAACATATTATACTAAAAGATTTATAGAAAAACAAGGTATATAAAAACTAGTTCATGACAGCTCGAGATGGCAACTCTCTAGTGACGTGAAATCACATACCAGGTTATCAATATAATTTTTTTTTGTAAGGCAACTCAAATGATTACTTTTCCATTTCAAGTCACATTTTCAAACATAGCCCTATTTAGAGTCTGATCGATAGAATATTTATAACAATTATTTTTCCGCACATATCAAATTTTCTAATACTTCTCTGGCTGATCCTCGTGCTTGAGAATAGATTATATCTTTTTATTGTTCACGTGATGGATAGGTCAGCGAAGTCTTTTTTAATACGCAAACAATCGAATCGAAAATAATCACGTTAATCGATATCGATAAACGTGATTATCACATCACTAAACTACTGGTCTGCGGAGCCTCTTGTGTTTGTAAATACTATTTATGTATACTTGTTACTATAACATATTTATATCTTTTTGACAGTTGAATTAGAACAGATGTTAGAATCGTGCAATAAATCTTTGAATGACATCTTGGGGTCAGAATTAGACTGGCCGTGGA
This sequence comes from Dendrolimus punctatus, assembly GCA_012273795.1. Lineage (NCBI taxonomy): Eukaryota > Metazoa > Arthropoda > Insecta > Lepidoptera > Lasiocampidae > Dendrolimus > Dendrolimus punctatus. The sequence continues at coordinate 19,676,834 of CM022537.1, forward strand.
GTGATAGTGAAGGACCTCCCAGTCTTAAAAGACACGTTGGCTCCGGATCTGGTGGTTACGCCGATCACATATTCCTATACGCTGCGGAACATCTCTTTGGAGAGAACAAAGCCCAACTAACTTATAAAAATTTAAGGTACATTTTTTCATTTATTTTGGCATCAAACAAATATATACATGTCAAATAAAGATTAAAAGTTACATTAAACTAGCTCTTATAATCTAACAGTGCCTAAAGATTGTTTATAAAAAATAAATTTATAATTGCATAAAACGTAAATGAAAGGTGTGTATGTATGGTATTTATTGTAGCAGCGAGAGTTAGAAGCTAAATAATACTTCAGATGGCAGAGAGTAGTATTCACTGTCAAGTGCTGATGTGAACTAATTTATTTTGGAAACGGTAACCTTAAGTACAATATTAACAAGTCGTACTGCCCGTACAATGTATAGCGCAGTGTGTGAGCGGGACGGATGATGTGCGAGCGAGATAGAGCAACTACTAATATGTGCGCTCCCGCGCTGCGGTAGCCGGTAGTTCGTTGTTCGCTGTGATGACTAGACGTATGCCCAGTGTCTAGAAATATCATCAATAAATTCTTACCTGTTTTTACCTGTGTATCAACCTTATTTATTTTACATCACTATTTCAGGAATCCTGACTTTAGAGAGGTGACATTAGAAAAAGACGGCAAAGAAGTACTAAAGTTCGCAATAGCCAATGGATTTAGGAACATACAGAATTTAGTGCAAAAATTGAAAAGGGGAAAGTCACCGTACCATTACGTCGAGGTTATGGCGTGCCCCTCAGGTATGGTTTCCTTCTACTGCTCATCACATCTAGCTTTAATTCCTAATTAGCTATTTGACAGTCCTGTCAACTGAGCTGATTTTTATTATTGCACAAAATGGCACAGCCTCCTTGACTTTGTATGGGAATACTGGCCAATAATGTCACAATTTTGACAAGTCATAGCTTGTTAAATATTGTTTAAGCTATAATTAAAATTATTTCTGTAATGCACTGTAATAGATAATATCAAGATAGTTTGACGCCTGCTCGTATATATTATTTTAAAATTTATTGTAATATTAGCTGTGCCCGCGACTTCGTCCGCTTGGAATTCTTTTCGTGGGACACCAATAACTCAAAAAGTAGCTTTAGTTACTCCTTATAACATGACCTATCTGCTAGTGCAAGTCCCGTCAAAATCGGACCAGGTGTTTCGGAGATTAGCCGGAATATCCAGACAGACTGCTCCGAATTATCCCCCCTGATTTTTTCACATTTTATTCATGACATTACAAACGGATACTTCAATTTTATTTATTTGATGTGTCAAATACCCAACTGAGTTTGAAGTCCGGACTCAATTTTCTATTTCGATTTCGCCAGATCAGATGAACAAATACATACATACATACATACATAACTTCACGCCAGGTCCCTTGCGGGGTAGGCACGAACAACAGAGCGCCATTAAGGCTATGAACAAATAGGCGGACGGATATGACGACAACATCAGGGATCGGGTTTTGTTATTATAAAATTGCTACAGAACCCCTAAAATAGTGTAATACCCATAAATTCCAGGATGTCTAAACGGCGGCGCACAAGTTCGGCCAATAACAGGCGAGAGTGGCCGGGAGCTGGTCTCCCAGCTTGAAGCCATGTACTCCCAGCTACCACTAGCTATACCGAGCGATAACAAGCTACTCCGTAAGCTATACTCCGATTGGCTCGACGGCAGGGATTCTGACAAAGCTAAGGCTATGCTACACACGACTTACCACGCGGTCGAGAAGTCTGATATAGCCCTAAATATTAAATGGTAGTGGTTGTGATTGAATCTCCTGTTTTATTTATTGAGGAATGTTCAGCCAAGCTGATTTTAAGGCGAAACCTCACAGTTGGTTCTCATATTAAATGGTTTAATTTGATATAAGGTCTTTGCCGTACTAAGAGATTTTTTCATTAAATCTATGTAAATATATAAAATTATGCTATATTTTCTATGTAACTAGCTGACCCGGCGAACTTCGTACCGCCATATTTTCTGAATTCCTAAAAGACTTTGTTTCATGACACAAAAACAAAATCACTATAATCGGTTCAGGTGATTAGGAGGATTCTAGAACCCGATCTCAGCGCCACCTACCGGCTCCAATTGTGGATTTAAACCATCCCGGGACCCACTCAAACACACACGAAATTTCATCAGAATCGGTAAAGTCGTTCTCAAGTTATGCGCTTACCAACACATTTTGCGATAAAATTGTATGACGTTCTGCTATATTTTCTATAATAGAATACATATATTCTGGTCAGTTTTAAATTAATAAATGATTTTCTTAAGAATTGTTTATTTTTTGTTTTAATAATCAACCATACATTTTATATTCCCAAGCTAAAGAAGTTACGTTTGTTTTATAGATCGAGCCTTTACCGACATTTTATGGTAAGCGACATTTGCATCTAAGTACATTTTTGCTTGTACAGGTGTTTCGAAATATTATTTTGTTTAATAATAGTTTGAAACACCTGTACAAAAGAAAATATACTTAGGTGCAAATGTCGCTTACCATAAAATGTCGGTAAAAGCTCGAATATACAACGAACATTTTTGAGACCAATCTCAGACGCCCTGACCAGAGAATATATTGTAAATATCTATGTTCCAATGAGCTAGGCAGGCTAACACTTAGACTACTTGACAGTGAAAGTCAAAAATTGAAATAGTTTATTCTGAACATCGGCTGTGACGTTTAGGCTTAACTATTTATTGTGATTGTAATATTTGTTAAGAGTGATAGTGTTGTGTTGTGTTAATCCAGTGTTGTTATTATATTACTAATTTTAATATTACTAGGTCACTGATTCAACATTCCATGTTCCCTTTGTATAAAACCTCGTATCCAGTAGGAACTCTCTAGGATAAAAAGTCTCAGATGTTCTTGTTTAGGTATGTACTAAATTTTATGAAACTCATTTCATAATCAAAGCCGCCATGATGGGATAATTTCACAATACAATTGTTTTACATTTGTATGTATGTATTTTAAAAGAAGTAGGAATAAAAATTGCCTTCTGCCGCCCTCTATGGAAATGGAGATTTTAGCCCTTTTTCATAGTTATATTACTAGACGATTGTTATCTATAATACATTTTTACAATGCGTAGGGCGTCTCACGAAACAAGACCCGTGGCAAAAAATGGAACTAATTATAACAGATCGGCACAGCCAGGTTGTTGTGTTGTTTTGCCAAGTGTTTTAATGTAAATGTTACATTATATTATTATTCGATTTACTAATACATAGTGTAAAATCCGAATCATTTTAAAATTATTTTATATTCAATCATGGTGACTTGTAAAATACTACAGTTTGGCAACATTCTGTCGCGCGACCGCAGCGCCTCGTCTTAGTTATTTCGTGGGTCAGAGTGTATACGTATGGTTTGTGACAGGTCAAGATGGCAATGTCCTAGTGACGTGATAGGTTATATGCTTTGTAGTCGATATCGATCATTTTCTGGCAAGCAATTTTTTATTTCAAGTCACATTTTTAGAAACAGCCCGATCCATTGTCTGATTATTATTTTATTTTTCCGTTCAATGTCACAAATTTTCTAATACTTTTCTGGCTAATTGTCGTGCCTGAGAATGGATTTTTTATTTTATTCTTTTATAATATATAATTTAATACAGATACAATATTAACTTAAATACAAGAACTGTGTAATTTAATCTCTATAAATTATTAAAATGAAGAAAATTTAACTTCTATATTGTATTCTACCTATAACCCCTTAAGACTATAAGTAAATTACTGAACCTGGGTCAACAAAATCAATAGGTAAGGTTCCTAGAAGGCTGTCTGTGTTGCCTCGTTGAATCGCCATACTGATCCATTGTCCGAGGTAAGAACCAGTGTTAGATCTGAAGAGTCAATAAGTCGTTTTTCAATACATAACTATTATATAAGCAACAATGTAAATCAGGCCGATATCGGTAGATGTGGTCGATGCGGACTCGTACAGCACTATAAGTTACTGTGCGGGTGTGCGAGACGTCCCTCCCCCACGATTCGCCTTATACCGCGATTACGATGTTGACTTGTCACGAAGTATATTATTATATACAAGCAAATGTTAAAATTTTCTAATTATGCACTAAAATAATGTATTATGACATGTCATGTAACGAACTTTAAAAAAACAATAATAAATTATGCCTTTATAAAAAACGAATTATCTATTAAAATTCGAGTACCACGCAACTTTGTTTGATTTAATAGTTTTAATTGGACATAAAATATGTTATAATACATTCTATAATTATTTACGTCTATACTATATAAAAACTTCTCCGGACAAGTGGTAAAACGAATCTCAACAAAATTTTAACTAGAAGTTTTTTCACTTCTACGTTGCGTTTCGTTTTTCCACTTGTCCGTTGAAGTTTCTCTTCTACTATGTGTCCCAGCACACATTTCGATTTTTCGCAGGTTACTGTAAATTATGATTTGGTTAGGTTGGGTACATTTGCAATGAATTCAGTTTTTATTTAAATTTATTTTATTTTATCAAACAAAAAAATGAATTCGATCCCTCTAGCGGCCGTAACGCTTTTTCGTGACAGAAAAAATCCTAATACTCCCCATCTATATAGAAGTTTCACTCAATATTGTAAATATGATAATATAAGAAAGTCGACGAGCAGAGAATAAACATGCGTACCTGTTCGAATTACGATTACAAGACAGCTGTGAAAGGATGAGTCCGCTAATGACTTGCATACCTGGATAAGCGTGGTTGCTGACGGCTCCTAATAATAACCCCAGCAGTTGGCCGCCTCACAAGCTGATATATTATAAAATAACATATTTTTGAATTATCAAAACAAATTTCAGAACGAATCTTTATATTATAGGTACTTCGATAGGCGTTTAATCTATTTGCATACATTTCTATACATTTGAAACCCAGTTATAAATAATCAATTGCTTTCATCATAATGGGCATTCACAAAAGACTTATGACATTACACTGTTTTTCAATATTGTAAATTAAAATATATTCACACCTCACGTACTTTGTATCGCAATGTATAGTAATGCTGCTTATATTTATTCATGTTACATTTAGGGCGTAAACTACCTTCCACAGATTTTTTTTAAAGGTCAATCTTATGGTCAATCTCTTGAGACGCAATGTACAGTTGGTCGCTGGTAGAATATTTTATATCTGTATGACAGTGGGATACAAGGGATATTACAATAATAGGGTCCTCCTGTCAAAATAATTTTGGACATTTAAATGCTACTATAAAATCGAGGATTATATGATAAATTCTAATGATTACTATGTATTCTTATTTAACTATTGTTTTGCTTGACATTTAATATAATCTAATTTATTTAATTATTATAGTAATTATTTCAATATTTTTATAATGTTATTTAGTTTCAATTTAGATTTAGTTATAAGATGTGAAAATTGCACGCCTAATAAGGCAAAATGTATTGAGACACTTACTACAAAAAAAACATCTATGTACACATACATTTATAGCAATAAATGATTATTCTATTCCACTTTTGAACAACACTAAATTATAATCTGATTCGCTGCATCCTACTTGGCCAGATTTGTACAACGTTCTAACTGATCTCCCGCAATTCTATTTGACCTTCAATGTGTTCGCAAAAGAGTAATTCCGATAGAGCCAAGAAACACTGAAATATCTTAGAAAAAGTAACGGTTCTAAAGTAGAACAGAAAAGTACCTCGAAGCAGCAATCCGGTTTCATCTACGACACTAAAGTCTCCGCTATTGAAGAACATGGATTAAATTGTACTGAAATATAATGAGGAAAAATTAAGGATCCTTTATCCCGTAAAAGGAATACAAGTTCAGGAGAACGATAAAAACGCATTACAAATGCAGTTAAACCATCAACTACAAAAAGAGATGTCTTCGATTATGCCACAATCAGAACTGATAAGTCTGTAAGCTGTTCGTGGCAATTTCTTTTTTATTGTATGAGTTCAGTTGACAGGCAGACTGTCCACTTGATGGAAAGCGGTTACCATCGCCTATGGACATTTGCAACACCAAAGGTGCAACAAATGCGCTGCTGCTCTCTTAAGGTGGACTGGAACCTGGTAACTAATGTTGGAACACAACTCAAGGTTGTTATTGCGGCATACTCTAGACCAGGGGTGGTAGCAATCCAGTCGGGTAAATGCCATACCACCTGGCTGTGGGTTGTTTTGTCGTCTCTTACGACAGACCGCCCGGCCACAAGAAATTGTATTCTTTCTCCGTTCCTGCACGGATAAAATATATTCTTCAGTATGCTTATTGCGAAAATTTATAAGATAGCACGTAATCATTCAGTCATTCACGTCTTGAACCGCTACCGTCGATCTTGCTCGGTTTTAAAAGTGGACAAATAACTGAGACGCTTACTTTTTTAATACTGGTTGTAGGGTCTGTATGCATTTTCAAAGTTAGGAATTCATAGCAGAGACAGCCGTCGATAGGGGCAAATACTATAAGAAGACGCAATCGACTGGGAACCTGGGAGGTTATATTTCTCATGCTAAAATAATTGGGAATTCCAATCCTAATTTAGATAGATAGATTACACTTTACTGTACACCATTACAGAAAACACTGAAGAACCTAGAGCCTAAAAATATTGTAAATGTGCACAATGGGCGGTTTTACCGCAAAGAAGCGATCTCTTCCAGACGACCCGTAATTAGTCGTTTATGACCTATTCCTAAAATCGAGTTGCCCATTTTACGCTTCTACAACACCATAAGTTGAATGAATAATCAATTAATCATTCATTACCGGTTGGGCCGTCGATCAGAACAGGACGAGCGCTCGACTGTTGTACAACAAGTATTAAATGTTTACATAACAACGTTGTGGATATTCGGAAGAAACGTATACAGGATTGTGTTGTGATGGGTGACTTCAGGGTGACTGCTGCCAAGTTATTATTTATAGTTCTATGTGCCATTTTAAAAGGTGTTGTCAGCAATGGACTGGGCCAGTGTCCCTATTATCCACCGCTACCAAATTATGATATACAACGGGTAAGTATTTTTATTTTTCATCGTATTTCTAGAAGATTCTTAAGGTGTGTCACTATATTATCCTTATCCACTCAGGTGTTATCTAACGCAAAATTATTAAGGACTAGTTTAGCGAGAATAGAGACTATGAAAATTTGAAGTACTGTCTCTGTACCCAAAGCATCTCCGTCTCAATCGAATGTTATGGGTTTGAAGCCTAACTGCGCAGCATGCACTTCTTCAGCAGTTTTTATGACCTAATGTTCAAATTTCTATCATTTTTATGCCCAAGGAAACTATCGTGATTATAGATGTTTGAAATTTGACGGCCTCTGTTGTTGAGCGGGCAACGCCTTGCCGGCCTACCTCACTTCAATGCACAGGCTTCGGGTTCGATTCCTGGTATGGTAAATTTCGAAAACGTATTTTCTCGGTTATTTACTATGGTCTGAGTATCTGGGATCGGCCCCAGAGTAGTCCGTTGTATATTACCCACAACACAAGCATAAGTTGTTTAATTTCGGGATATATACAATATGCGTGTTTGTCTGCCGATTATTATTATTATATTTCTATCATGCTAATGTCGAAAGAAACTTAATAATCGTGATTATAGATGTTTGAAAGTTGTTAAACATTTTTGAACTGTTACATAACTACCATCCCTTGTCTTAAAATTTGGTGGCCCATGAATAGCATTGGAAGGTCAATGGACTTATGTTAATTCTAATAAATATGAATTCATAAATTTGTATATTTTCGGTAAAGTGGTTTCGGTAAAGTATCTACGAATCAGGTTCACTTGTAATGGGTTTTGTGAGTGGAGTGAATGTCTACCCTTATCGCCGTTTGGGTATAAATAATAAAACTAAAAAAGCATTTAATCAAAAAACCCCATATATCAGCAATTACTCAGCACATCTTATCATGAAGCCTAATCTTCGTTGAAACTGTTATTGAGAATGTATTACGCAGAATCCTACTAGAATTTTGTACTATAGTTCTAAGTAAGAGAGAAACGAAATTTATTTAATACGATTTCGGAAGGTCATTTATCACGAATCGTTGATTAAAATAAAAATAAGTGGTACGTAACATATGGTTTTTTTTAGTAATATGAATAGTGACCCCTCCTAATGTTTAGATTTCCGTACAATATCTATAAAATTCTAAACTCCTGTGTCTGAACATTGAAGAAAAACAACTGGTATATACTATATAAGATGGAGACAACGATGATTTTTTTTTGATTTCTTGTCTGTTTGTCGGGATTAACGTAAAAACATCTGGGCCAATTTCGATGCGCTTTTTGCGGCTCTATACCAAATTCTTAGACTTCAAATCTGCGCTACTGTTTATCCTGGGAATCCCGCGGGAATTTCTCTGGGAATTATTTGATTTGAAATGGCCAGATAAAAACACTGAATTCTAATGCGAGTTTTTCACTGATCGATAGCAAATTTTATGTAACAACATGTGTGATTTTTGTCTCCCGGGAGCGCTTGTTTAAAAATTAGCTTACCCACCACGGTTTTCACTAACACGATAGCTTACATTATTTTTTAAATGTTGAGGTGCTTTGTATCCCAGGAATTTGAAGTCAAATGTGAACGACCTCGCAGGCACATCCTAGTAATATATATACGGGTATAGAATGATTACGCTTAGAACCCGAATAAGTTCCAGTAAAGTAAAATACTTTTAAGTACGACCTACAGATCGCTTGTCGACGCGTCGGTCCCGTCAGTCCGCAATACAAGATGAGCTCCAATAATTCCAATTCCCTATTTTTCAGAAATACTTTATTTACTTGCAACATTGTTTTTGCCTTTGTGTGCAAAAATAATTAATTACAGGGCGCTCACGCAAACATCGATTGGTTTTGTGTTTTAAATCTGAATGCAATTTTGTAGGAATCTATCTCTCTAGGTATTATTACTCTAAGTAATTAAATTCAAGGTTAAATTTTTCCTAAACCCTAAAACCTTAAAAGGATGTAAGTTATCATAGTTAGGAATGTTTGAAAGTTTAAAACGTTAAGGAAGAAAGCTGCTATTATTATTATTATAGTAAAGTTTTGAAATGAAAGCTTTTTAAATTACCTCTCTAATATGCCATGCTCTATAGGTATACTGATGACTCGTACCATGTTGCAAAGTAGCGTGTAAATGCAGCGACGCCACTCCGGCTACGCAATGCGACCTTCACGACCCCTGTCCAGTATACATGTGGACCGATCGGGCTAAAGTTTAATTAAACACAACAATGTTTCGAACCAAATTGAAAACTCGTGAAATTGTTTTGTAAAGTCGCATACTAACTATTAATACATAAATGTGGTGGTGGCTGAGGGATGTTGAGTTTTTCGCCTTTTATGTATTTATCATGCGTTTCTAGTCTCTGTACATAAGAGGATCTTTGAAAGTTGCATTCGTGACTGAAAAATTGAGAGGAAGAAAATTAAGTTGATATGATAAAGTCGCGTGACAAAAAGAATTTAAACTACAAGATGGATGGGTATGTAAAGGTAGACCAAAAAAAAGATGGATGTATTGTCTGAAGGATGATATGTGGTGTGACAGAAGATGTATGTCAGAATAGAAGAGCGTGGAAGGAAAAGACATATTGTGCCGACCCCAATTAATTGGGATATGGTGAAATAAAAGAGATTCTAGTCTCTGTACAATGGGGTATTTCGAGGAACTGTTCGATCTGAAGCCAACTCCACAATTTTACCACCATATCACTCGCCTCAGCGGGATTCACCCTGATTTCCTGGACCTCCCAGGCTCAGATACGCAACATTTCTCTATAAATTTTATATCTCGTACAACTAACGACTTAGAGAGCACTTCCCACCGAGGTTTTCCTCTGCGCTACAATATGGGTTCAAACCCGCGTCAGTACGGTAGTCATTGCGAGGGAGATGAGGATGCGTGATCCACTAAGCTAACGCGATTAATTAACAAATATTCATATAGAATTGTTGTAATACAGTAAACCAATCTTTGCTACCATATGTGTGGTTAAAAGTGGCGGATTTGCAGCCTTGGCCGCCATAGGCCCCAAGCCATATAGTACCAGCCACCCCTGTCTCAGCACCCATTATATTGAGTACATAATTAATTTACTTGAACTAAATAATTACCTCAAATTACATTATCTATATTTTATTTATAAAAAGTTATTTAGCAAAACTATTTTTATACGATGCGGTGCAGTGCGGCCCACCATAATAAAAATTTAAAATATTTACCTATTTTGAGTTATTTCTTGTTATCATCAGTGGATTTTGTGTCACGATTGGCCGCCCTAGGCCCCGGGCCTCCTGGGCAAATCCGCCACTGGTGGTTGCGAGTTATTTGAATTCCTAAATCCTTTGAAAATAGCAAGATAAATGGTTTCTATGATGTAGTGTTATAAGTAGTTCACTATAGGGCAGACGCCTGGTTTCGATTCTCGACAGGGTGTATTTCGTAAACGACTTTGCATTATTTGCTTGCGTTTGGGTGTACATGTTGTTCTTATAAATATGACTCGAGCGTTAGTTTCTTAGCTTGTGAATGTGCGATGTGTATGTCTGATTTTATTTATCAAATAATATTATCATTTATCAAAGAAATATTTAGTAATCAAGAGATTTTGAATAGGTATCGCATTGGCGGTAAACACTACATTGTTATGTTAATTATAAGCAACACTTTTGACAAATAAACCTTGAATAGCATTGGGGGAGTGGATTTATTTACATTGAATTAATCAACAGAACACATTTGTTTCTTTATTAATTAACCTGAAGTTATTATTAAATAAAATTATTGTCTCACTGCCACACTCAGAATCTACCTAAATAACTAAATAGCGCTACTTGAATTTCTCGTCGTAGTAAAAAAAACTTGGATTCGCAGCTGAGATAACCACTATAGTTGAGAGAGAACAGGTAGCGTCACAACCCTGATAACTGCAGAGCGTACCCCCGCTCGTAATATGCTCACTTGATTTTTGAAGTGATAACTTCTTATGGGAGGGTAAACCGCTTGGTTACGTAACGCGTTACGGCGCCAGTCTATGTAGCTTCCCTTTCTCTCACGTTAGATAAGTTTAAGTTATCACATTTGTCGGGCGTCCCGAGACGCACACCGTCTGTTTTTTAATATATTATTATGTTTATGTATGTTTTTTATTATTATGATAGTTTTAAAAAAATCTTTCTACTTTCTTATATCTACAATTTTATTGACTCTTTCGGAGTGATAGAAGGAAAATGAACGACAAAAAGCGTTTGAGAGTCCTCTGGCTTTATTTTTCTGCATTTGCCAGAAAATATTTAAAAAGTACTTAAGTAATGTATGTTTTTTAACTTACACCTATCACTATTTTTTCAGATGACTGGAACATGGTACGAAGTTGAGAGATCCTTTTATTTAGTAGAAATATCGGCCAGTTGTACAGAATTAAACGTCACATTAAACGAAAGAGGCTATTTTCTAATCACAATAAATACAATAAACAGATGGTAAGATTAACAATTTTACTAATTTCGTGCTTCCCAAAACTTCCACACTTATCATGTAGAAATATGTAGGTACTAGAAATTATAATCGCTCTCTAAAAAAAATGAGAAACAAATTTAAGGGATTCAATCAATTTACTTAAAATTTTGTCTGTTAAGAGCAAGCCTTCCCCCCTCCCCGTTCCATTTGCAGCTCACAACGCCCAAAATGCTCCGTTAGTCGTTCCGGACGGAAGGCGGCCGCAATCATTGTGGTCGTAGCGAAAATGTCACCAATGACGTAATCATTTTCGATCACACGAACACAACGACCCATGTCAAGACGTGGGTCGAGTAGTCGTTCCTCTTGGGCTTACGATTGTAATGTCGGCAAACAAGTGGAACGGGATAATTCACGGTCGTGAACGTGGTCGTTGCGAGTCCTAATGGAACCAAGCCCACGTGAAAAGTACTGAATTGTCTAATTGCGAATTTTTAACACGAAGTAAACAAAAGAACTCCGAATGCGGGAAGGGTAATAAACCAGATGCGCATTTCTTTATCGATATATAACAATATATAATTAAATATTTTTCAGGACAGGCAGCCAATCGACGACATACGGCTTGGGCATTCCAAGTTATAATGGCTCGTCAATATTCCGGTACAAATTAAACAACCGGATGCCGTACATCATCGGGCGGCTGTTGCCAGGGGCCGGCCAGTACAACATACTCTTCACAGACTATGAAAAGTTCGCACTGGTCTGGTCATGTTCCAGCGTGAGTTTAGCACATACAGGTATATTATATTTTTTCTGTATTATACTTTTATAGTCGATTCCTATTTTGCTATGCATTTATTTGTCTTACCTACTGGTTCAATTTTAACGTTTTTCTACTGTTGGTAAATGAGATAAAAACATGGAGGAATTGCCCCTAACTTACCTACATTATATGACTACTTCCTGGGTGAACAAGAAAACGGCGAGAGAAATTGGAAGCGCGAGTATAAAACGCAACGTATTTGAACATATGTTAATCGTGACTTGGGCCTGGATCGCGAGACAGGGACCGTTCTTCATATAATCGGATATAACAGTCCACTGTCTCATTTCGAGGTCTGCAGTCTCGTAACGAGGTCTGCAGTCTTGTATTGAGGTCTGCAGTCTCGTAACGAGGTCTGCAGTCTTGTAACGAGGTCTGCAGTCTCGTAACGAGGTCTGCAGTCTCGTATCGAGGTCTACTGTCTCGTGTCGCGATTTATTGACACGTGTCGTAGTTTATTAGCTCGTGTTGCAATCGACTGTCTCGTATTTTGGTTCACTAAGTCGTGTCGCGAACTACAGTCCCGTGTTGTGAGTCATTGACTCGTGTCACTGTTCACTAGCTCGTATCGCGGTCTACTGGCTGATGTGGCTGTATTTCAAAGTCAGCCTTAAGGAAGCCGATGCGTACCTTTCGATCTCGTACTACTTTTAAAGCATAAAAGAAGAATATTAGGCTTGATAATTAATAATATACCAGTAAAACATGTAACTCTTATAAAATCCATAAATCCCATATTTGTAGGGGGCGCCACATATCATTATTCTCTTGCGCTTTGTTATCGCAAAACATCAGTAAGCTTTCAAAAACATTTTATTATTTCATCATCGTCGTCGTCAGCCATTCATAGTCCACTGCTGGACGTAGGCTTCCCCAAGACGGCGCCACTCAGCCCTGTCCTTGGTTTTCCTCATCCAGCGCCTACCGGCGACTTTGTACAGGTCGTCGGTCCATCGGGCTGGAGGGTGTCCGACACTACGTTTACCGAGACGCGTTCCCCACGCCAGGACTCGTCTGCTCCAACGACCATCGGTCCTGCGGGAGACGTGACCGGCCCACTGCCACTTCAACTTGCTAATTTTGCGAGCTATGTCGGTTACCTTGGTTCTATTACGGATATCCTCATTTATAATTTTATCCATAAGAGAAACACCCAACATAGCTCGCTCCATAGCCCGTTGAGCGACTTGGAACTTGTGAACCAATCCTGCCGTCAGTGTCCATGTCTCGGCCCCGTAGGCCAGGTCAGGACGTTTCAACATCAGAATTATATAACTAACTTAACTATATGAAGAGGCAATTTATCACTGATGTGGCTGATGATGGCTTGTGCTCTCTAAACAGGAATAAATAGCAGAGGTCATAAAGGCAAAACTACGAATGTAATTAAACAAGAATCAAAAGGTAATAATTACTTGCCGAAATAAATTTACTGCTTGCTTCGCCCGTCAGTTTTCACGTCGAGAATGTACGGTAGCACTCCAGCGGTTCTCCGTTTTGACATATCGAAACGGAAGCGAAGAGGTGTAATTTAAATCAGTGGAAATCGAAGCCGAAAGATCACTGAAAACGCATAACATAAGCGACCGTACTATATGTACTCGTATTTCAAGAACTACACACCTATGGCCTTACTTATAATCGTTTGTTAAATCTGCAGAAACTGCTCAGCAACTGATTATTGAAAATCTTACCCATAACTTCTCTTAAGAATAAGAAAGAGGTGGTAAAGTAACTCATAAATAACTGTCAAAAATAAACAACATCGAGAGGTAGTTAAGTGACTGCTAAGAGACCCAACCCAGCACATTTCACTTCGTTTACAACTGCTAAATTCATATCATTTCCTTTTCCTACACTAGAGCTATTTTGACGAGTATTCGAACCAGAATTCCACCGGTGGACACTTTTTCAACTGATCCCCCACTACTGTACTGGATGGTCCTCCTTACCTCTATCCTCCATAAAGCAGGTCTATAATATATTTAGCTTCGGGACATATATGATTTTAGTACTGTGGTATTCTAACATTATATCCAAGCGAATGATACGAGTGTGCAAGGCGTGTTTTAGTCACTGTGTATATTACACTACTACAGACGCAAAAACGTTTCCTGCTAATTTGTACTTGTTGAATATTTTTTCAGATCGCATCTGGGTCTTGGGCAGGCAACGTGAAATCGATGCACCAGTACGTGCGCAGATCTACGCTATCATGGCAGAGCTACATTTGGATCCCGACAGACTGTTCATAACCAAAAATACGAACTGTACCAGCGTCGATACAATAAATTAGACGTTAATGTTGATACAATTTTTGATTTGTTACGATCTTAATTTAAACATTACAGAATTCACACGAATTGAGACTCCTTTGTATATTTATATAATAATTCTGTCACCATGAGAAAAGTTAATTATATTTGTTTTCTGTTCAAAGTGCTTTAAGTTCTGGCCAATTCAATATACTCTTTGGTTCTGGCGGATAGGTAATTGTCACTTTTGCAGATTCCTATTACTATTAGCGCGTTCCACTAGTAGCTCACAACGCCCAAAATTCTCTGCGAGCCGTTCCACAAGGCGACCGCGCTCGTTGTGGTCGTGGCGAAAACATCACTAATGACGTCATGATTTTCGATCACACAACGCTTACAACGACCCATGTCATAAGGTGGGTCGAACGTAGCATATGTATTACAAACATGACAAGTGCCAAAATAACGTAGAACCCTGCCATGTATTGCATCTATATTTACACACGTCAATATCATAATGCAATTATCTAAAAGCAACCATTTAAAGGCTCCAGACACCTCAATAATAATATACAGAACAGCTATATAAATACGAAAATTACACACTACACAAAGCGAGAAAAGCTATTGTACTTAGGCGTTGACATAAGGAATTAAAAATAAAAACCCAGATAAAATTTCATGTTGTTCTATTTTTTGGAAAAATATCATATTTACAGTAAAAGATAGACATTAAAAAACTTAGTCTTCGTGTGAAGTTTATGAATAGATAAAACAAATCGTTTCTATCTAGCCGAACAACTATTAGATATTAGGCCGTTATATTGCTACTACAATACTAATAAATAGTGATGTAACTAATAATAACAAATCATCACTTTTTAAGTTCCTGCCTAAAACTCGTAATGGCAAATGTGATTTCAGAGCTTACGAGCTTCTTAGTGCACATTAACGAGTTTTAAAACGACGATCCGTTACATCACTATTCTAAACACACAGATTATTGATTACAATTTGTATATTCAGTCATTATATTATTATTCGATTTCCACAGTCAACGGGGATTATGCAAGTTGATTACATTTTACATATAACTAAACTTGTTTTTTGTCCTGGGAATAAAAGGCCCAAAGTAAGTTTTTTTGTTGGAAAGTCATTCCAAGATTATGCCCTTAATTCGACATTAGTTACCTGCACGGATGCTCTGTATAGTGAATTGTTCCATTTTTCAAAAGTAGTTGTGGCATTATGACATTATTTTGTGTAAACTTACTATTATAATTCTGGAGGGTTCGAACCAACCAACGTCGAAATTGAAAACCTCGTGGCCGAACCTAACATACTAGGAGAAATAAAATCTCACCTCCTCCACTGGCTCAGTCACGTAGAACAGATGAGAGAGGATCAAAGTGTGATGAGGGCCTATTTGGGACGATCGGATCGGCGACGTCCGGTTGGTCGCCCCAAGTATCGGTGGAGAAATAAAGTGGAGGCTGATCTGTGTGAGCTTCAAGCCCGTAACTGGCAAGAAATCGCACAGGACAGGAACAGGTGGCATGTTCTCGTTTCGGTGGCCAAATTTTGGGTCGCTGAGCCAACGGAGTTAGTTAGTTCACTATCCATTGTGATAATGCACAAAATGCGCTGACACCGAAAAAACTAAAGTTTCGACATGTGAGGATCACAGGAAGACAGGGACAAGTGTGCATTCATTGACAGAAATATAAGTATTTATAAGGTAGAGACTTCTATACTTCATGCAAGTTTAAAATGCGAATGTATTAACATCATTAAAAAGAACAAACTAAGGACACAATCTCTTCATTTAAAGGATTTTCTAACACGTTTGCAAACGAAGTAGATGCGTGATGTGTTGCGGTCGCTTGTCGCGTGTCGCGGTCGCCTGTCACGTGTCGCGCTCACGTCTCCGTCGCGTACTTCAGAGTACCTTTACTGTGACATACTCCTTAATATAGCAAACCTCAAACGATATCTATT
The DNA here is from genome assembly GCA_012273795.1 of Dendrolimus punctatus. Lineage (NCBI taxonomy): Eukaryota > Metazoa > Arthropoda > Insecta > Lepidoptera > Lasiocampidae > Dendrolimus > Dendrolimus punctatus. The sequence goes on from CM022537.1 coordinate 19,693,497, forward strand.
ATAAAATGTTGTGTGCATTCGATTTTACTTCACAAGGTATTTTAAACATGTAAAAATTATTCTATTTATTTGGTTGAACTAGTCTGCTTATGCTATGTTATATTAAACAGTTTGGTTAAATATATTTGGCGTAACATTTCCAGTTTAAAAGTTATTACAAATACACGAAGTATCCAATATTTCACACTATAATACATTGACTTTTATAACGATAGTAATAAAATGATTTTGGATTGATTCCGTTGACTATACCAAATTTGTATACTCTGTGGTGTTTTCGTAAAAATCACAATTAAGAAAAACAAAATACTATAAAACCATAAAATCGTTCAAGGAGAATAGGATAAAAATATCAGCTCGTAAACGTCCTACTGCTGGGCAGACCTACCGTCTATGGTGGGATAGTATACCTACCACGCTTACTCAAGGCGTATTAATCTGTTTCACAAATTAGTTTTCTTCACCGTCACTCGTCAGCACAACTGTAAACAATATGTACATTCGGTCAGAAAAATTGCCTAAATAGTGCACATTTCCCGGCTTACTACTCAAACCTACGTCGTTTGAGACGCGAGCTAGCCAATAAGCTACCACGATTGAGCTTGGTACATTTGTTCAACCATACCAATTATAAATATAGCACGCGAATGCCTAAAAATACTCTCTCAATAGTCATAGAATAAACAGAAGATCCACTTAACAAAAAATACGGAAAACGAACTCGCACAGCGCAAAGTTTTAAGCGCAAGTCTATGTGTTACCATTTAGTATGAACCAATCTTTATGACCTACTATTAACTGTAAAAGAAGGCGCAATATCTGATTTGTGTGAGAAAACCGCCAATTGAGTAATCAGATGACTAATTAATGCTTTCAATTGGCATGAGGACTTCTGATTGACTCATTATGGGTAATTATAGTTAGTTAGAGTTGGACATTTCGTAATGTGATTTAACCCGAAAAATTGCACTATGGTTCTCTTAAAAAGTTATTTAGTTGTTATAACCCTCCCAATGAATGTCACTGTGCAACATCGCCTAGACCAGATACGAAATGTATTTCCCCTACCTCAAAAGAAAAAAACTATAAGTGAACCTTCTACATATTCCGTACTCTAAGTAAAAGATTATGCCCGCACACATCCGTGCATAAAATAGAATGGCTACAGCAATATAAAATAATTTAACGACAACAAACATAACTTATATAAATTAATCTAAAGTGGAATTTGTGCAAAACAAAAGTGCAATAAATATTTTAATAAAATAAAATAACAAAATTAAACAACACGATACTTATTTAAGTACTTAGTAGACTGCGCTGTGGGTTATGGCTGCAACCACTGTACGAGTTTTACAATGGGGTAGTTGATATTCAAATGAACGAGATAATTCTTATCACTTATGCTACTGCTTCATCTGTGATTATGTAATATAAAATATAGTCATTGATTTTCACGCAGACGTGGCGATGGGTGTCATGCGTTGTTTGTGATGCGATATTATATATAAGAGAGCAGTGGCGTAGCTTGCCTCAGATGGGACTTACATCAAAATGTGTTGAGGGGGCCCAAACAAAGAAACAAAACACTCGAATAGAATTAAAATTATCATATCGAGGGATTCATAACAAATGGGCGTACAGACAAAAGTGCAGTTTTACACAAAGGGCAAAATTGTGAATAAAACAATACTAGTCGATTGTATAAGGGTGACATCTGGATTAATGTTCTATTTAAGTACACTTGCATACTGGTAAGATGTTCTAAATTGTAACATGCATAGATTTTAGTAAACAAAAAAAAATGGAATTTTTGTCTATACGCCCATTTGTTATGAAGCCCTCGATATATAGATTATAAATTACTATTTACACCTAACGCTCCTAGGGGATAAGTTAGACGAACATTTTTCTCCCCCTTTTTTCAGTAAAACTTATTTATCAAATTATCCATAGCTAAAGACGATTTTAGTATTTCTAGATCTGCTTCTATCGACAATAATGACAAATCTGCTAACCGTTCCTGTTGGCCGAGGAGTTATTCTCAAAAAAATATTAATCTTTAAAATATTGTTGATAACATTTTAGGAATTTTCGGAGCTCCTGTAGGGGGCCCCGTGTCACTGTTACGGCTGATACAGCGGTAGCTACGCCCCTGTTACGGAGTTATTTTTAACGTTATAAGTAAGACGCATTTGGCCATAGTCAATAGCTATAGCATTATCGCAGGTGAAGCCCGAGCATTACAATACGTCAAAGCCTTGCCTTGTCAAATCTAGTTTGCTACTTCTGACAGTTCAGTAAAGACGAGGTAATGTACAATTGTTGATGAACCTATTCAATTATCAATGATTATTCTCATACAACTTGGAATCTATAGTGGCATGGTTATGCTGTATAATTAGATTATAATACAAAACAAAATACTTTTTTAGATATTTACAAAAAATAATATCATTATTTATTATACCTAAATGTTAATTTTACATGTTCAATTTATTTTATTTCAAAATCGATTTTCGAGTCTTTGGTTGTTCATTATACGTGGCACTTCACTAATGGCTTGTTCCTACAATATTGATTCACTTGCCCTACCATAAGTTGAATTTTGATATTACCTGTATGGAGATTACGTTACATTTTAACCTATTGTAAGACAAATGAACGGTTAGTGAGATATAGGAATTGGCCAAAAGTGAGGACTACCCATCAATTAAATACGACATTATTTGTAGTACATAACGAAAGAAAATACAATCTTTATAGTCGTGGACTGCCAAAATTATCATCCTAAATTTGACTAAGCATACATTTATACGAGCGTAAGTATTACGTTATATCTTTAACAAGTCAAATAGCGTATTATTTATTTTTTAATACTAGTTGAAATTATTATTTTTAAAGTTTGACGATAACAAGTCATTTTAATTCCGCTCTTTTTATAGGACCATTGTTTTACAATTTATTCTAGAATATGTCACCTTCCCTATTGCTAATTATACAACGTGTAAAATAAATGTGTCAATTAAGACTTATACAGCGTATATCCTGACCCTTTCCCTAAATCAGGGTAGTGTAATAAGAACAAGAGAACTGGAATTTATATCTAGGCCACGCTCACCCTCTATCCACTATTCTAAATACAGTGGACTGTAATAAGGGCTTGAAATCACCTTAATTAAATACAATGTTACTTCCAATGTTTCCCCAAAATCCAAGTTCTTCCAATGTAGTAAAACTAATTAGGCCCCTCTCAATAAAAGTAATTAGTGATGAGTAGTGTGAGGCAGTACATTTGTCCCGTACAAAATAGATTTGATAAAATTTAAATTTATACCACTTCAAATTTTTTGTCCCGCTACTACTCACGCGTCAAATGTAAGAGACAGGACGGAAGGAGGACAACAGTACAATAACGCCTCTACGGATATTCACATGACAAAGAGGGACAACATGACATTTACGACTGCTAGTAAAATGAGGTGACGGCGGCCGATCACATCCGATCCTTACCGAACATTTCCGAACTAGAAGTTTTGTACGGGACAAATTAGGGAATGACGCTCACCGGCCTCATCGCTACAAATGTACTGTTACGGTACAAACCATACAAATATTGTTACACATTATTTTGAGTAATATGTATTTATAAGCGAAAACGTAAATAAATAAAATTCGCTTCTAAAAAAGATTATATTGGACTTGCTCTCACTGAAATTTTCCACAAATGACATATTGAAACAAAGAAATGATATAACATATGAATTTAAATGTTGTAAAATAATATATGCATTCTAAAAAGTTCCAACAAATATCCTCGCCTCATTTGAAGTGGTACATCGTACTGGTTCAGTACAAAATGGCATGTTACTCTTACAAACTCATTTTCAAATCATGTCCTACCCAACTCAAGAAATTATTATTTAAAATAATCTACAAAGGTTTCAGAAATAGGCCAAAATCGGCAGCTTAAGCCTGCCATTCAATATGTTAACATAAGATATTATCTATACAAAATATACATCCAATAAATCACATCGTGCTAATGCATATGTGACTTATTCAAATCAAATAGTTATCCATATTGAACAAAAGAGGGGAAAAACTTCCAGAATTGCCTGTAGTACATTCAGTTACAATCAACATATTTCACTAAAAATCTGATCGCATTGCATTAAACGTATGACACTTAGAAAAATTAAGACTAGCCACATACAATCAAACACATAATTTTAAGGCAAATTTCACAATCATAATGAGTCTTCCAAATTTAATGCTGCACTTTGTTTAATTCACGTTCTAATTTAATAATTTTGTAACATACTTTAAAACAACATATTTTGCTGACTGAGCACCCAAATTGTATGCTTGCCCGCTCCTTTTTCCTCTTATGGTTCTTACTGGGACTTCATCTGCATTACTGTCAAAAATTTAAACTATGGCCGAATGCGTCTAATTCAAAGCGTTAAAAAATTACACCGTTATTGTGGCTATAGATTGGTGTTTAAACATATGTTATCTGTCAATTTATAACATCATTAACATTATCACGTGTCAAATAATGCCAAGCCAGGTGGTAGGGTTTTTGCCCGTCTGGATGGCTAACATGCATGACGACATGGTCTAGACTTCTAGAGCATGCCGCCATAACAACCTTGAGTTCTGTTCCGGCATTAGTGGCCAGGTTCCAGTCTCCCTTAAGAGAACTGCAGCGCATTTGTAGCATTTTTGGTGTTGCAACTGCCCATAGGCGATGTTAACCGCTTTCCATCAAGTGGACTGTATGCTTGTCTGTTTAACTCGTACAATAAAAAATTTAAAAAATGCCTTATGCCCATTGCTATGTCTGCGTGAGATGGCCTAAATCTTTAACAGTAACCCAGATGAAGCCCCACCTTATAATAATGTGAAGTGTATTGGCATTAAGCTAAACAACACCTCACCCAACTGAATCACATAGGATTCTGAACTGTCACAAAACTACCAAACATTTTGACAACTTAAACAATCATATTTTACTAAATAATATTATTTATATTATTTCACATACTAAAAACACTTGTTTAAACCGAGCATCCAAAAACTATTGTTAAATTTTCAACAAAATTTATATTTCAATTAACACTGAGCCAACAAACTTAGATGCACAGTAATATTGGTTGATTATTAGAGTCAGCTGAACGTTGCCTTTAAATCTAACATGTTTTCTTGTGGCCAGTAAAAGTGAACACATAAATTGCTATGCGAACACATACAGTCTGAATAAAGTTAATACTATGAGAATCACATTATAACTTATTCTCTGCTTATGACACAGTTCCTCACTTCTGTTAGTTTGAGACACTCCGCATCCCTGTTTTTGTATGAGAATGGAGAATTTGATGATATACTGTCGGCAGGACTTGCACAGTGGTTGGCTGACTCACCAGACGTCTGACAAGAGTTCGGTAAGGAGTATTGGTGCATCCAAAGTTGTTTCTCTTCAATCTCTTTACTTACGACCACAAAGAGTTCTTTCTCTTTACTGTCGAGCTGCTCTTTCAGATATGCTATTAGGTCACTACTCTGAAATTTACAATATTTCATTGTTATTGCAACACAGAAAACAGATACACCTCACTGTGAGGTTATATTGATCCTTGGACAACTTTCTTGTGGTTCATAGGGAAAAAGTGCAATTTATGGAACTGAAATAAAATTGAGTTATCATTGGGTCTACATGAACACACAATGCACTACTTAAAAGTACTGTGATTTGACTCTCGCAGCAAATAAATAAATAATTATTATCAGCCCTACAAAAGAACAGGACAACAAATATTGTCTGCTTCTAATCAATCTTAAGGAAAGGCATGAATTTATGACATAAACAAATTAAAATTTTATAATTAATTAAACATAGTTAATTCATTAAAATTGACTGATTAATTAATTAAACTCAATTCATTAAAATTATTGAAATTAATTAATTTAATTAAAATTAATTGATTTAATTAAAATTAACATATGTATGTCAGACTTGATCACTCACGGAAAAAGAACTTGGTAAACTAAAAGTCTGTCAAAACAGCATAGAAAGAAGTGCAATAGGAGTGAAGTTGAAAGACAAAATTAAAATATCAACAATCAATCAATTTACTAAGTTCAAAAATACATCAAGAATAATAAAATTATTGAAATGGGACTGGGCCGGACATATAATGAGACAATAAAAACAAATGGACACGTAAGATTACGGAGTGGTACCCAAGCGATGGAAAAAGTCAAAGAGGTCGACAATATAAGACATGGGAGGACAATTTGAAACACAGCAGGGACATTATGGTCCAGAACCTGTAGACAGAGAAATGGGCATCAAATAGCTTGAGGGAGGCCTTTGTCGAAGGACGAGCTGACAAGGAGGCAAAATTGGATAACAATTAGCATTAATTAAACTAATTTATATGTAACAGATTTTTCAGGAACAAAAGCCATTTTTGTTGTATTTAATTAAAATTATTTTCTTTTACTAGTATTTGCCCTCACAGGTGTGGCTGATCCAGAGTTACCCATTTTATACTTGAGATAATAAACAATCAAGTTTCAAAATATACAACAATATGAATATACACGCAAGTTTTAATTTTTTTCAATGAGACGCTGAAACTACTCTTAAATTATAATTTGAAGAGAACCTACCCTTCCTATTAATTGCGGTGCATCTAATTTAGAATCCAGGTTGTAAAAATTGCCCTGTATTTGCCTGATGGTGATCCAGTGTCGTCGGCGGAGGGGGAGCATCACAAAACCAAGTTTGTAATCAGAAGGCACATTCAGAATGAATCCACAAATGTTTGAAAGGTCCAAACAACCTGGGTCTCTAGAAAAATTGAAATACACGTTAGAAATATTTTTGTAGTTTACTACAAACAAAAGAAATTATATGTAAGGCAGGTGCTAAAATATAACACTATTGTCTTAACTTTTATCATATAAGAAAAATAATTTTTAAATACTATTTAAACAATAATGAACACATTATTTTATTCACTGTTGTTATTATTCAAATTCACTTGAGATTCCGGATTCTGGGATTGTCTTCTCTAGATCTAGTATATATAATAAGCCATAAGGGCTATGGTAGTTGACTTTTTTTTAAAGTACGGCGGCAGCGACATCTCCCCGCCAACCTTCACTATGCTTGGAGTACTCTATAAAACGGAGCGCCCCTTGGTATTGGGAGCATTTTCCATTGTTTGTTTATAATCAAACTATCAGTTTTGCTCTAAAAACTTAAACAATTATTTAGGATTCCCCTGTTTCTACTTGTTATTATCATTTTCCATTCCTGATCCGCTAAATTATTTACGATTCTACTTTTTATTATTATTTTCCGCTTCTGATTTCTAAATATATAGTTACTACCACATGTCGCCCTGTGCGCCAAACTGGTTGCATTGGCTGAGTGGACCACTTCACCTACAGAAGTTTAGATAAACTGTATTTCCCTGTGGTTACAGTCTGACCTATGTGATGGTATAATGGGAGGAGATTCAACTCGCATCTGCCTCTCTGGGGGCCAGTCTGGTGATGGTGTCACACTAACATGGGCCTGGTGATTACTTATTTGTAACTAAGATCCTTTTCTAACAGAACTATACGAAAGGTTTACCTAGGAATTACCATGCCAAGGACATGTTAACTGTATGATTAGTAGAATATATTGAAATAATACGTCACGATGTGAAAATACATTATATTGTAAAATAAACAAAACTACTTTAATAACAGAACATATTTAAATACGAAGAGTTGTAAATACATTTATCAAAGTTTTTGAGCGGAATGCGCGCTCCCCTCCCGGCCCCCGCCTTCTTACCGCTCTCGCCATTGACGCGTCAGTACCTCGGGATTAAGTCATCTAAGGAAAGTCTCAAGTTAACTCTTGCGGGTTGTGCATATTAAATTTATTAAAAATAGATTATAAATACAGAGATTATAAAAATAAATACTAAATGCTACATTCAAAGCATTTCAAGAACAAAGAATTCAGAAATAATTAAGATTATTACTAATAATAATTACACAGATAATTTACATTACATTATATTTATATGTTTATTACTAGAATGTAATAATTGTACTATCACCATTATAATCTCAATTAATTCCTAGGGTTGTCTAAAGATAAGACCACCTTTGTGCATAATTAGACTTTGTTTCAGTCTATAACTTGATTTATTGATTGTTTACAAAATTAATTATTAATAATTACTAAATTCTTACTTTCTCTTATCAAACCAGATAGCTTCACAACCTTTTTTCTGTAAGGCAGCCATTATAACATTTATGTCATAGTTTCCAAGACCAAGCATAGATCTGTGTGGGTTTATCCATACATTTGGGGATAACCTGCTGCATATTGCATCTAATTCAGACTTTGAAAATGTGCCTCTCATCTGAAATACAATCAAAACCAAGTTTATTAATTAGTAATTTATTTTATTAAATTATATTTTATGGACTGTAATAAGCAAAATTCATTTTTTACAGCAAATATAACTGACATAAGGTGTGTTGATAGACTCATGATGTCATATGGTTGACAAAAAAATTACATAAATAGTTGTTGCAATAAATTATTATATATTAATTTAATTACAATTATTATATACTTAACATAACATAATATTTTTGTCTTATTTTCATTCTCTAAATCTTATATATATACTTTTTCATTCTGTTATACTTCAAAACCCACATGTTACACAATGTTCTATAACCATCCTAAGGTTGCCTGGAAGACACTGCTTTTAGTGAAAGACCCCTATTGTCTTCTGTACTTAACCTTTTGAATTGTATCTTAATGTTATGCAATAAAATATATTCTATTCTATATGTATACAATAATAGTAAGTAGACATGGGCATACCTTCTGCTCACGGTTATATGGGAATACTCAGGGCATCCCTTAGTTACATTTATAATGCCTGTATTCTATAAAACTATTCAATTCTAAATCAATCTAAAATATATAAGGTGTTTTAGGTTGGACCAAATATTGTCTCAAGTATTCAGTCACTATTGAGTTGTTTCAAAAATCAGGCATAAAGGTTAATGTAGTTAAATCTATAGATGTTTGATACACAAATTTTAAGCAGCGGTTTGGTGGAGTGGAGAGGGTGAGGCATACCTAACCCTACTACAACCCTTATGGAGTGGAGTTCTTGGAATAATATTTTTTTGATAAACAACTTCTCTAATATTGCAATTATATCATAGGTCAAGTTCAACAATCCTTTCAAATTCTAAAGAAAGCCAGTATCAACAGAAAAAGAACCAAAATAACCAAAAAAATATCTAAGTATATGTAACAAATGTTTTATAAGGGTGTAACTGTTTATATAAAATAAATAGTAAATGGTTACCAGTTGTTTCTGGCCTAAAGCTAACCTAACCTAAATCACTGTTCTAGTCACTAGTTGTGACCTTTCACCATCTATCACAATAATATTAGTGAAAAAATAGGTGAGGTTATATTTATGATAATTAATATTGCAAGAACTCTGAGGTGTGATTTACATATATGTCCCTGTAATCATAAGTAATGAGGGGGTAGGGGGGAGGAGGGAGATAACTTACCCCTTCTGCAACTCCTATGTGATGGAAACATATAGTTCCTGAGTTATTAATGTTTTTGTCAATCTAACCTCACTTCTGTTTTTCACTAATTTTTCACTTATATATAAGATAAATAGTGAATGGTTACAGTCGGTTCTGGCACTCGCCGGCCACTGACGAGGCACACTCACTTCGCTCGCTCGGTTCGTGCACTTTGGTCTACACTTAACCTAACCTAACCGACTGTTTAAAACTCCACATATTTAAATTTTCGGATACATACAGTCTCCTATTTAAATAAATCATGTCCTCTTCAAAATGTACACTTTCCGGTGCACAAAAAAGTCTCTGTGACAAAATTACCAGATCATTGTCGTGAATTTTAAACTTCAATAATTAATTGAATATGTATTTTTTACACTCAAAACCAATTTCAGTTGTTATAAATAAGTCTTAAATATATTCCTAAACACATTAACCATTAAAATCATCCAGGAATATATATGTAAACCCAACCGGAACTCTGGACTATAGAGGTTGCAGAAAGGATAAATATACCTTCCCTCCAACACACTCTGCTCAGCCACTACTTAAAATTAATGTATCAAAGATCTATACATTTACCAATTCATACATAAATCATACAATTATAAGTTTAAGACCAAACATAATTAAATGTGTTTATCAAATAATATTAGAATTATACCAATTTTGTTATACTTTTTAAAGTCAAACTTTACATTGATCAAGCTACTATATTATGAAGAGTATAAATTAATATAATAACCATAGCAAATAGTCTCGTCTAACAATGCTAAATAACCTTCATGGCTAATACTAATGTTAATAGTACCAGTGTAAACATAAGGTCGAAGTGGTCGTCAGCCTGTTGATTACTATTACCAAGCAATAAGGCTTTCGGAACTTCAGCCTACATTGCCGGTTTTTTAACAGTTTCTCAGACACATACATAATGTTAATGTTGTAGAGGAAATAGAACTCACCTGGAATAAATTGTTAAGAGCGTGCAGGGCACACATTTCTTTAACCTGTTTTTCGTGATAAATTGCTGGTTTATTACTCATTTCGTTCATGTTTCCATCAACATGATACTGTAATTTTCTGTATGAGTAAAAAACAACACTCTTGCTTACTTGAATATTTACCAACAACGAGAATTTTACGTAACGAAATCTATTTAATTTAACTCATTTTATTTAGTAACTCACTAACTATAAAATTTACATTTCATATATAACAATTTTGAGTGACATTCTTTTTTTTACATACAATTTTACACTAGTACGAAATAGCAGGCGAAAAAACTTAGCTCATACAACCTCGTAAAAAAAATACTGTTTATTAAGGCCAGACCGCCAGATTAAACCAAAGATATTGTTCTATACAAAGTATATTTTAATATCTTTGGGATAATACATCATTGGCTCGGATCCTCCCACACAAAGTTAAAAGATCCACCAATCGCACCCACTGATTACAGACGTAGTAGCCAATTAGCCATACATGTCCATGATTAGCCCAGGCGTGTTGCCGGAGAGTTTCTTCCGCCGGTTATACTCCTCCAGCCATAACACGTTGCGAACAATTCAATGGCAAGTCCCCATTAATTCAACAGGCTGCGTGTTTTAGCTTGTTCAGTCTTTCACGGCTTAATACTATAAGTCAATCTCCCGGAGCGATCGAGCTGAGGTCGAACCTTACAGGACGTACTTCTCGAGCGCGCTGCTCCTGGCTGCACGCCTCCGCTCCCACAGAGTCGAGAAGCCCCTAAAGTCCGGTATCGTTGAATCGGCCATCTGCGGGTATCCAGTATTTGTCTGTGGTATCCAGCTGGATCCTGCTAAAAAAATACACCATTTGATCATTAGCCACAGAGAACAATAATTTATTATTATCACCATTGACACTTACCAAATAACTTGAAGGTTGACATTGACAATCGACATACGTATTTATATAATTGTGACGTTTTAAGTTGGAAGTACAGATATATTATATTTATAAAATAAAAAATATTTTGTCTTTAAAAGAAATTGGCTAATTTTTTTAGGCAAGTGATTTTTATATATTGTGTGTATAATCCCTCCGTCATTTTTGTATTATGGAGAATAACACGGATCATTCCGAACAGAATAATTATAGCCCTTTAACAGTACAAGAAGTAGATGTAGATTTTTTGCCAATTGTTTACGAAATCATACGAAGGTATCATGTAGTTTTATTTATAGTTCAAATCGTCAAAGATTTGTCATAAAACTTATTATTTAATGTATTTCTAATTATACAGTGTCGAGAGAGATTTTCATGATAACTCAGCAAAAGCGAGAGAGTCACAAGAGTGCAGTCAAAGGGTTTTAGAGCTACAAAAGAAGTTCGACATTGCAAGGGCACAGGTGATTACCATTTTAAAACTCCTTTCAAAACCCATATGATCTCAAACATAGCTTAAATCAACTCAAAAATATTTATGAACTTACATAACAAATAGTAGTATTATGTTTTTCTCCATAATTTGCAGTGGCAAACTTATAGATAGTAAACACTAGAAGTTTCTTTATATGGTATTCTGATTGATAAAAATAAATATTCCTTTGCTGTAGATAGTTTGAGTTGTTACTCTGCAACTTACCAACTTCATTTATGCCAGTAAATATTTTTTTATTATTATTTTCAGATCAAACGCCTTGCAGGTATTGATTATAACAAACAAGACCAGCTAAAACAGTTTGAGATCCTCCATACTCAGTTGAGACTGAAACGAGAACTGCTTCAAAAATATCGTAACATGTGCTCATTTGAAACCTCATTCAAGTGAACACAATGCCTCTCAGAGCCCTTTTCAGATATTTAGCTAATAATGAAAGACTTGTGCAACGGATAGCTGAGTCATATCCAGTGAGACGTGCGGCTCAACTTGCAGTCTCTCTATTTTATAGAAGTAAAGAGAAAATGATGGACGCAAATCCGCAGCAAGTCAACAGACTGATGTCGTTCCTTAAGAAGTTCAGTGAAAATTTTAAAGAAGGCATACAAGATGCTAAGAAACAATTGAAAAAATGATATTGTAAATATATTTTTTTAGTAATCTTGTATAATTTTTAAACAATCAAAACAATTGAAATATGGATAAAACCAGCCAGTTTTAAATAAGTTTCTTTTAAACAATGATAAGTGGTTATTTTTAAAATGAATGAACATCCCTGCCTCCTTCTTCCTGTGGTTTTGTCTCAATAATTTAGGTAACACATTGTCTCCCATAATATTGTGTATTGTTGTATGTGTCCATGGGTGGCACATTTTCTTACAAATATCTATTTTTTGGGTTATTGAAGCTTTATTTTATAATCATAACCAACACAGAGTAGATAATTTAAAAAGTTACATGCTGTGTTTTATGGAGTTCTTAAAGACAAATCAAGATGTCTAAAGTATATCAATACATATTTACTAATTACAACCTGCAAGAGAACTTGAGACTTCGCTCGGATGACGTAAGCGCGAGGACTGATGCGTCCATGGCGAGAGCGGTAGGAAGGCGGGAGACGGGAGGGAGCGTACATTCCGCTCATGTCTCAAGTTAACTTTTGCGGATAATAATAATAAACATCAAGTCAAATGAATGTCCAGTAATAACACAACTGTAAGTGGGGATATACTTTATCTTTCACTTTTTATCTGAGCCAGCTACAATTCATAGACATTCTGTTTATAAATACAAAACTAAACTTTTACCCTGAATGTTAATCATTTAATTTAATATGCCCTAAATAAAGCTGATAAAAATTAAAAACAAGCTAAAAAATAACAGTTGCAATATGAAGATATATAGCATAGCCACTAAAAGATCTTATAGTCATTAAAGCATTCAGAAACAGTTTGCAACTCTTCCTAGATTAGATATAAATTTATGATTTATGTGAAATAAAACAAAACATTTGGAACTAATTTCTTTATTTCACTCACTCTGAACAAATCAATAAAAATATACCTTTACTTAAACTAGACAAAATCACAATGTAATGGTACCATTGACACAGTACTGTGTCACGATATGGAGCGAATAGCTAGCCTCACTAAGTAGCTAAATATTATTGCATTGCATACCACGATTCGGACAATCTCTAGGGCTTTCCACATTAATTTGTACACAAGCATTGAACTATTCCATCAATTTAAAGAATACCAGACACCATGTTTTCTATTAATTTAGATAACATATAATATGCAGTGTAAACTTATATAACGACACTAAAGGAAGTATGCATTTTGTGGCATTACAGAGTTTTCGTTAAATGAAGAGAAGTCTAATTTAGTCTCATGCTAAATTTTGTTGTATTTTTTTATTATTTATTTTACTTATATCTTGCGATATTGAGGCATCTTGGTGATAAAGGAAGTGCTTACAAAAGTTCGGTATTTCGTAATTTCTTAAAAATTCGGTATACATGATGACAACACTCAAGTTTATTACAGGCTAGATGATAAAGCTATAATATATATAGCGATAAGCTACATAGTTTTTACTAATATAGGCAAATTAAAAAGTACTTTATATTACTTATTGTTGTCGTTAATGAGTTATGTAATGTGTTAATGAGTGTATCATTGTATGGAAGACAAGCTAAAGCAATCAAAGCCAAGTGATTGAGACGATTAAGAGACTTCGAGTTTACACTGTACTCTTGTTGCTGCGACTTCATCTGTGTCGGTGTTAAAGATGTAGGTTGTGTACAAACACGTCTTATTTAAAGCGTTAAAAAATAACGCCGGTAACGTATAGTCATACGCTCATTATCTGTCAATATTTAATAACATCATTCACAATGTCGTATCTCAAAAACGCATGAACACCGCCAATATCTGTAACACTATTTCAGATGAAACCTCGCCATGTAGACAATACTTTTTTGCGTTAATTTTGATACAGCAATGTAAAAGAAAACTAACATATTATTTACTTTTATGAATAATAGAAATCCCTAGTTGCTATTTTGAAGTGGGACAGCTAATAATGTATGTGTACAAAATGCCTGCTTATACATATTTGTTCGGCACGGGATCAAGGTCTGATCTCACAGTATAATATTAGATATACTTAAATAGAGTTATGACCACTCTCCCAGACAATGATAATTTAACTTTTCCAATACATTTTGGTTCGGTCCTTTGTCAGATACATGAAACAAGAGAGTCATTTAAGCTCTCTGCGCGTGGTCTTATATTACTAAAATGAACAAGAAAATTCAAACAATATGAATTTTCCATTCTAAGGATATGTTTAAGATTCAAATTAATTATTAACATATGAAAATTACAACTTTTCAAGATAAACGAAAGAATAAAATAGTATTATTATTGAAGGACGCCATGAAACAAATCTGACCATAATAATTCTAATAAGATTCATTCCCCTTGCTTTCACTATGGTCCAAACTGTTGTAAAACAAAATAAAAGAAGCAAAAACCTGCTCTAGAGCAGCAAATTAAAATACAATGGGCAACGGTCGCCTTGTACTGTGACGTATCGTTCTTGCAATTCACGAAGCCGAGCAAGCTTCACTTGTGGTAAACATGTGTCAATGTTCTTGAGACCAAAAGCTGATATGATTACAGATAGACAGTACGTTTGTAACTGATTGACCCATCAGAAATGCACACTACGCAATGTCCATTGTGTGTTATCTTTGTCAACTAAGTCACAGGACAGACTTATTTGACAATAAATTTTAAAATTACTTAGATCAAGGTTGTTTCATTTTCTATCTTGTCTATGAAGATTGTTACACATGTAAAGCCTTTTAATATTTATATTAAGCATATTGATTATATCCTCTTCGTTTCTTATTGTTAATCGACGCGTCTGTCGTTATCAACATTTCAATTTTCGTTTTTCACTTTTCTATATTTTATAAACGTAAAATTTATTATTGTGTGTTATTATACGTATGGCAACATCAACATTATTAGGATTAACCTATTTTGATACTTGGTAGTTAATTATTGTATTTTATGTGTGACAAAAGATACATCATACTTGTTTCTAACGATAATATTATAAATACTGAAGTTTGTGAGATGTTTTTGTTACTCATTCACGCCAAAAGTACTGAACGGATTTTTATGAAATTTGGAAAACTTGTTATTACTAACCCTTATATCTCGAATCTAGAATGACCTACAATAGAATATAAACTATCTACTTTTTATTCCGGTAGATAGCAGGAAATTAGTAGTCATTACATTTTTTGAAAAATAAAAATCAGATTTCGTCACGGCCCCCTAGTCTCGACCCGAAAGCCACATACGTACCCACTACCAATGGACACATATTTACAACATTTCAGGGCCTCCTGGTGTACAGCAGCAGCCCCGGCTATCAAAGCTGTGTCCGGAAGATGGGACTCCGCCAAAGTATCAACACAGGCAAATCCACTCACAATACGCGTGCAAGCATAAGCCGTCTTTAAGGTGACGAACATTTTCATTCCGCTACTGTTACCCTTTCAACCAGTTTAACCACAAGTATAGCCCATTCGCTTGAATTTAGAAATCATCAATTGTATTTTTTTTTTGTTGAAATCAATTCATGAATTGCAAGAACTTAACAACAATCTAGAATACTGATAGACTTCTGTTATACCGAGATTTTTTATCCTTGTCTTATCGTAAGAAGATATAAATGGTTTTTAATTGCCATCTACACATATTTTCCTAATTCAAATATGGTATTTTTTACATCGAACAAAAAATATATTCTCCTGGCGCATTTGCAAAATAGAAACAGAGTCATATAAAATAGTTTTCCATTCTCGATATATTCACAAAAGTTTATTTGGATAAAATAATTGTTTTGTCAACGCTTCATTAGCGAAACCGCAACCTAATTGTCAAATAAACACTCTTTTAACGAAAATAAATATTTAATTTTCCGAATGAGAATAAAATTTCAACAAACATAATATTTGCACAGGTAGTCTGACTAGAGCACAAATTTCAATACAAATATTCAAATATTTACTATACAATGATTTTTAAATACTATGACTAAAATGAAAGCTGCGATAGACTTTTTAGCTTTGAAAAATTCACCACAATAAGTTGAATCCTAAATAGAGATAATAATAATCGGCAAACAAACACACATATTGTATAGCCCCAAATTAAGCAAGTTACGCTTGTGTTATGGTTGATTTACAACGCACTACTCTGGAGCCGATCCCAGACACCCAGACCATAGTAAATAACGGAGAAAATACGTTTCCGAAATTTATCATACCAGGAATCGAACCCGGAGCTTAAGCCCGCTCACAAACAGAGGCCGTCAAAAGAGATTCTGTAGCATTCAAATTAGTGTTGAGTTGGTGACTGTACTTACACAACCCCTTATAAATAACTAAAAAAATGGACGACTGCAGCTGTCATTTTAGTCCAGGTAATTAAAAATCAAGAGTTGAATTGTGTTGAAATAAATATCATAGGCATATAAAACTTTACCACGAGTGTAGACAAGTCTCACTGATCACTAATTTTAAATATATTTTCTAACAATAAAAACCTGGAGCGGAGATCTGTGCTCTAGTGGCAACAGACTATCAAAATGATATCGTGTGAATAAATTCAATCAATAGTCATCACCAAAATTTTTCCATTCCACTTTCTCCATCTCAACAAACTTGCATATACATTAGAACTTCTTTGTTTGTACATTCAGTGATTTGTTAGTTTCTTTATAAATAATTCGTTGATTGATCTCGAAGCTAGCAAAATATTTTAATTACTTATTCTGAACAAAGTTAAAGTAAATTTCCCTCGTTTGAAAATGATTGGATCAGATCATAATAATTGGGACAAATCTGTTATTATATCTTTTTATAATTCAGCTTTGAGAATTCAAATTACAGCCTGAATTTCAAAAACATCCGTCACCACAAAAACTAGCAAAAATTTGAAAATAGTTTATCCATCATAAAAATATGTATAATTTTAAAATATCAATTGTGTGCATTGAATTTTACAAGATAGTTCGGAATTTTAGAGACTAAATCGAAGATCAATGGACAATAATTTTGATACAAGTGAATTGGGTTTTTAACTCATTATTTTTAATGAATGAAAAGATCATATTTAATTTTTATAAAACTATTAGTATCTTTTTCACTATGATTAAAAATTGATATCAAATTAAAAAATAATTTTTGAAGCCACTACCGAAAACACGCCGACGTTTGCCGAACAAAGCCGAGCGCGCGTGTGACGTCACTACGATCATTTCTACGCATCGTAGCTACGGTAATAGCAGTGACTTCACACTACCCTGTATTTGACACACTCACGCACATTCTTTTGTTTATTATTAAAGTCAAATTAACAGTGCAGCTTTTGCGAAATCTGTGATTAAAAAAGTATAGGCTTTGACAACAGAACCTTAATGATGTTCAAACTTATAATTTAAATGAATTATGGTCGAATTTAGACCACTAGGCGACCACTATAATATGCATGACTACAAAATAAAAATATCTCGACTCCTTAATTTCTTAAATAAATTGACAGGATAGCCTTCATTGGGGAGAGGTGTATAAAGAATAGTTAATAGTTTCCCCTAAAACACTTGTAAAATGATTATTACCCATTTTTAAATATACTAATATTATCTAGACGAAGCGAAGTACCTTGTACTAAGACAGTATTCCTGGACCAATTCTAAGCTAACCGACTCACAGCCTAGGGAGTTTCAACGGTAAGCAAAACTAATTATCTTATACGCAACGTATTGGCAATACAAATAATAATACAATAAAAAAATCACCCGGCATCAAGAAAATTGTCAAAATATCCCCTAGAGCTGCATTTCGTTCCTACGAAAAAAACTAGTCGTTTTAGAATTTTGTTGAAACAGTCTGAATTAGTTGTGAGAGTTTAATTATAAAATTTAATTGCAACAGAATTACCATTTGAAAAATTGCATGCAAAATGACTAACGTGTAACGCCCCATTCGTTGTCATGTGTCATCTACATGTTGCAATAAATTCTAAAATTATTAATCTGTAATTGAACGAGCGTTAAAATATCATTATCGCCTTATTTACAAATTATTACGATAAAAATAAGTTTAGTTTCTGTTCAAACAATGATTAAATAAATACGTTATTTGACTCATTAAAGTTATGATGCGACGTCATAACTCGCTATGTTCGTAAAAAATATAGGAGGCTATGGCGTTGGTCGAGGTCATAAAAAGTAACATAGTAGGCCTCAATATTTTGAAAGTACTGTGATGGATTGCAATTTAGCACTCGTTCTCTTACATGATCAATATTTATTTTAAAACGTGTCATTTATTTGTTTCTATTCTATTGTTGCGTGGCCTCTCATACACAACAAAATTACTATTATTTTAAAGGGCGAAAACAGATGTCTAGAGTTTAGGGACGTTGGGTAAAATTTAAGTCATTTCACATGTAAAATTTACCAACAGAATGGAATTTATCTTATTTATAAGATTTTTATAAGCTTTTAATATAAATTTTTATAAAAACACGAAAGAAATTAATCTTCAAATTGCATAAGTTGTTTCAAAGTATTTAAAGCAATCAAAACTAATACAGACCGTTTCATGACCCAACCTTCAGCGTGACGTGACCTCCCAGTTGCCATCGCGGAGCGTCTAGGTGGCCGCGACTGCGGCGTGGTCGGGCGGCTTGTCGTGCCTCTTCCGCGGCCTGCGCCCCCCTCCCCCGCCACCACCCGCGCCGCTGCCCCCGCCACCGGCTGCGGCGCCCCTCTTATCGCCCTGCACTTCGAAAGGGGAGTCCGTCGCGGTCACGTCGCTCTCTTGCTGCGATGTAAAAAATATTATTTTCATTTCTCTTAGTCGGAAAGTACGTTTGAAGTTAGCTGAGGACACGGATTGAAAAGTATACTTTTCATCCCTGGAATAAGATTTTCTCTGCTATCGAAAAATTTAAAAACTATGCGAGCCATGTCCGACCTTCTTATACAGTCACTGTTTAATCGGTACCTATATAAAAAAAATATAGGTACCGTATATACTTTCATATGCATTCAGTAAGAAGCTGTTATGCTGAAGTTAAAGACAAACACTTAATTTTATTTATTAGTATGTATAGATAGAAACATGTAGAAAGAAAATTTCAATGTTGGCAATGACGGAGGCTGACATTAACAACAAAAAACACAGAGGGTATAATAATTACGCTTATCATAATATTAAAAACAGACAAAATTTATCTCTCTCTCTATTATACAATGTATTGTTTAGACCCAAGTCTCCTCCTTATCTTAAGGAACATTTCCAATTTTTCAATCAGGAGAAATTCCTCAGGTCATCAGTGAATATGAAACTAGAGACACCGCTCAATACAACAAGGTTTTATAATCACTCTTTCAGTGTTCAAGCTGTCCAATTATGGAGTATGCTTCCACTGGAAGTAAGCAAGCCCAATCCCTATCCGCCTTTAATAGGCTTGTCAAGGATTACTACCTCAAAGTATATAAATGTTGTTATTATAATACGTATGTTTATATTATATTTTATTGAATTATTATATAATACTAGCTGTCCCGGCAAACGTCGTCCTGCCCGGTAAAAATAGGGGTTTGTCGTAGAAGGGTGAAAATTGAGGATTGTATGTATTTTTGTATGTTGTATCATAAAAAAATAGAAATTAAAAATTTTGTCTAATAAATAAAATTTAGGGGTGGACTACCCCTAACATTTAGGGGGATGAAAAATAGATGTTGGCCGATTCTCATAGATACCGGATAAGCACAAAAAAATTCATCAAAATCGGTCAAGCCGTTCGGAGGAGTATGGCAACGAAAACTGTGACACGAGAATTTTATATATTAGATGTACTGCTTTTAATAGATGTAATATGTATATATATATATATATATATATATATATATATATATATAATATTACTATGCTTTATGTATTTAATCATGTGTATATAAATCTATATGTGTAACAATAATAATAATATAATATAGAATATGTAACACTTTTAAAATATTGTGCATCAAACCCTACCCTAGCTTTGTGCCACATTTCTCTCTCCATCCCAAGGTTGTCTGGAAGAGATCGCTGTCAGCGATAAGACTGCCATTTGTACCTAATTCTAAGCTGTTCTTGTATATTATTTCATAATTTTTATTGTACAATACAGTATATTCTATTCTATTCTATTCTAAAAAGGTTTTATATCTCTAAACAACAAGCTAGATTCTTAGACAAGTTTTATCAACAACTTTATTGTCAAACGGTTCAAAATAATTTTCTGTGACTTAGTTTGAAAAGGTAGTATGTGATGAACTTTTTCATTCCGCGACTGGACTTAAGCTTTAACCGCTTCGATTTTGTGACCGGCTCCCGAGCGCTGCCTATTACGGTGTGTGAATACGTTACCATTTGGTGCGCGTTGGTGTCGTTGTGGTTGTGGTTGGTGTGGTTGTGGTGCGCGTTCGCCCTGCGGTCGTGGCGCGGCGCCGGCTTCAGCGCGGTGGGCTCCGGCCGGAGGACGTTGCCCACCGCCTTCGTGCGACCCTCGCGGAACACCTTGGTGGAAAATTAACGGTCCTCGTATGGTGTTTATGTCACATTTTTACCTTAAGGGTGCTTTTCCACCAGGGATGTGCTATGCTACGTTAGTATGGATGCGTTTGATGTCCAACAATCATATTTATTGGTGCACATAGCTTAGCGCTGGTGGAAACGATTCAACTAAGATATGTATTTTGTATGGAAGGATGCGTGCTATGGGCCGTCGCGAGTGGTGTAGCTATGTGCAGAGCAGAGTACCTACAGTATGCCAGAGTTTGTCACTGAGAGTAGACATGCCATCGTTCGAGCTGTGTCTTCTCGCACAGCTACATAGCTTAGTATTGGTGGAACCGGACACATATTTTCGTAGCGTTGATTTCACATCTTCGCAGCGTAGTTGCATAGCACATCTCTGGTGGAAAGGCACCCTAACAGCTGAGAACTATAAGAGCGGGCGCAAAGGCGTGCGAGGTGGCTCACCATCCGCTGGCCGTGCTTGAGGTACTCCGGGTGCTTGATGAAACGGAAGCGCACGAGCGCCTTGTCGCCGGTGCGCAGGCAGTCGCGCGACATCCACAGGATCGACGCCGTCTGCCTGATGCTGCCGCAGTGCACTGCCGCCGCCACACACGTCACAAATTATTTATTTATTAACTTACGAACAGTGTTATCATTACAGATGTCACCAATACGATAGCGTGGTACACATACAGGGCGTTCCACTAGTAGCTTACAACGCCCAAAATGCTCCATAAGGCGACCGTGGTGGTTGTGATCGTGTCGAAAACGTCACTAATGATGTCATCATTTTCGATCACACAACAAGTGGGTCGAATAACCGTTCCACTTGGGTTCACTATTGTAACGCCGGCAAGCAAGTGGAACGGGATGAATCGCGGTCGTGAACGTGGTCGTTGTGAGTCCCTAATATAACGTAGCCATATAAGTTATTAGTGGCGCAAAAAAACCCGCTATTTCTTTTTTGAGTCTCGAGTAAAAAATTATCATTTTCGGTATTTTAAGAACTCCTCCAAAGGATAGCTCAAAAAAATGTTTTAAAAAATCGCTCCAAATTTTTTAAGATTTCAAAAACCGCCATAAACCGATTTTTTATTATTTAATTTTTTTCTCACAAAATAATACGTTTTGGAAAGTTTCAGTTCAAAATTCAAAAGGTCGCTCATATTATTTTGATTCTTTCTTTCATTTCTTAAAACATCAAAACTATTTTTTTTTACTCGAGACTCAAAAAAAATGTCGATATTTTTTTCGCCACCTTAATATAAATATTAAGGTGGCGCAAATGTATAAATTATACACATATTCAGTCGCCATGATATACCATATAATACACAGTTCTTGTGAATTCAGTCACAGTACAGATAAAAATGTCAATTTTTGACATGTCTTGTTCAATGTTCGCAAGGCCATCGGCGCCTTATTAAATCCTGCCGTATGGTACTACGAACATTGGCGGCTGCCTATTTCTCATCACAAAATTCGCTGGAACGTTCAGTTTGAATTCAGCTGACACTCCTGGATTAAAGAATTTACCTCTTAACAATTTAAATATAATATAATATAATCAAAAACCACCCCTGTGTATGGTGTAAAATGATAATCACTCGGTGGCTATAATGATATCTATAATATTATAAAATACTAAATATGCCGTGTCTGTACATTGAAGTTATTAAAAAAAAGAACTGGAATAGACTATAGTGCAGTGTAGTGATGATGGTAAATGATCAATTAAATAATATAAGATGACTAGCTGTCCCGGCAGACGGCGTCCTGCCCGGTAAAAAATAGGGGTTGGTCGTAGAGGGTTGAAAATTTAGGGTTGTATGTATCTTTTAATGCTGTATCATAAAAAAATAGAAATTAAAAATTTTGTCTAAAAAAATAAAAATTAGGCGTGGACTACCCCTAACATTTAGGGGGATGAAAATAGATGTTGGCCGATTCTCATAGATACCGGATAAGCACAAAAAATTTCATCAAAATCGGTCAAGCCGTTTCGGAGGAGTATGGCAACGAAAACTGTGACACGAGAATTTTATATATTAAAGAAGAAGATAAGATAAGATTAGCATATGTTGTTGGTTTTAGATTTGTTTTTGACAGCACACTCTCACCTGACAGAGCGCAACACATGAGACTGACCGAATATGTTTACTTACTAATACGAACTGCGCTGTGTTCGGTATACACGAACATTTGTATGGATTTTTTATGATAATCCTAGAAACAATGCCTGTGGCCCATTCTATTCGACTTTTGGCGATTTCACTACAATATACATCGGTGTGCCACTCACCCATGGCCTGGTACCGCGAGGATATGGTGGTCGGGTGGTGCAGAACTAGGATTTCGCCCTCAAACTGCCAGCACGCCTGCGGGTTTAGAGCGGGAGAGACCATCACCATCCCTTTGCGGATCTGGGAGCGTTTGATCTGGAAACATCACAAATATAGAAGCATGTCAGAAATTACTGCAATAATTTAACCAACTGCCACTCAATTCCATTCCAATATTGGAATGGAGTTATTCTATGTGGTTTACAGTGAACTGGGCAGAGATCGTCACGAAGCGCCCTCCAGGCTACCTTAACACAAGTACTTCGATCCTATAGTGGTCTTCCTGTGGTATTCCAATTGTGTACAACGGGCAGTCTTATTGCTAAAGAGCGATCTATTCGGGACAACCCGTGGCAAGAATATTGCAGATAAGGAGTGGCGATGGTCGCCGATGGTGGTATACCTAATTTTATTGTACGATTACTTACTTTATATAGATATAGTAATAAATAAAACAACTAAATTGACTATATTAATGATGGAGAATAGGATGCATTTTTTTTATTATTTAATTTATATAAATTTGAACTAAATACTTCTTATTCTTCTTCTTGTTAATGATTCATCAGATTTAGATATGGATTAAACATCTGATTTCATTAGAGAAGTAGTTGTTTATTTAACTAATCTGTTTTTATTTACGAAATGAAAAGCAAAAATTTAACCTTGGGTGAAAGACCTATTTAGGCACACGAACTATTAGCTCTTGTGTAACAATCTATTATAACATTCGTTCATTGTGTCATTGGAATCCCGCAGGAATTTCAAGTCAAACATGATCGAAGTCGCGGACATATCTTGAGCTTATAAGTCTAACAATATACCTTTTTAAGTGCGAAACTGGCCGTCTGTCCCCCTCGCACTTCGGCGACGGGCATTCGCTTGCGATGGATGCTCTTCACCACTATGGGCTGGAAGCGACCCAGGGGGTCCGGGCCCAGGAGCAGGGTGTCGTTCAGCCTGATCACCCCCGCGAGGGTGGTGCCTGACACCACCGTACCCACTCCCTGTGTAGGAAAGACAATTACAATAATCGTTAGAAAGTGTTAAAATTTGGTCATTTCATGTGGCATTGGCACTACAGATGTCAAGCTATATTTAGAAAACGTTTTGACACGAAATTTTTTACAGATGTTCTTTTGTGCCGTCATGTCTGTCGTCAATCGTGTATCATTAAATTTATTAAATGCCTTTATATCTTTCATAGTGCTCATTGTTTACAATTCAAACACTCGACCCGTGCCGATCGCGAATTTCTACAGAAAAAGGAAAAATATTCAGAACTACTGTTCGCTTCGTTCGGAAATTAAATTGATATACATGGATTATTTGTTTGTTGGAGAAATTGTCAACGCGGATGCATTTTCAAGAAGAGTTTCTATTTTGGTGTTGCCACTCTCAGAGCATTAATTAAGCGAAATTTTAAGTGTTACCACTCTAAGAATCCGTAAATTGCACAACCCTTTAATGTTGCCACTCTAAGAAAACATAAATTGCATAACCTTTAAGTGTTGCTATTTGAATAATTGTTTAGCGCCAACTCGCGACACCTTGTCGTAAACAACTATCTACAGAACTTAAATTCAGAACTATATTGATACTTAATATTATAAATATGAAAGTAACTCTTGTTTTATCTGATATGAAATATAGGAACCACTTTTGTTGAATAAATGTGGTTTAAATGTAATACCATTACAAAGAAAAAATCCTGAAATTAGGCTAGTTGGAATATTCCAGGGATGAAGAGCGCATAGACAAATATTTGTATTGTATGCAATGCAACTAGTGTAATTGCTTATGCTCTTATTCATAGAGAGTTAAGAATAAGTTTGATTACTTCTTTAAGAAACATTCAAACTTACTTGTCTAAAATGATATGAATAAGACCATTCTCTAAATAAACAAGGATTACTTATTAAGGTTTGAACCATGTCAAAAATCTTTGTTCGATTTTCACTAAAGCATTGTTCACCATGGGCTGAATGAATTTTTACTCTGAATACAACAACTTCTTAGAGTGAACTTAGTCTTTTAGAGGCATAATAGCATTTCGTCAAAATCATAGAGGTACGAGCATTTATAAAATACAGATTTGTCATTGCTAAATTCTGTCAATTTATTTCTTCATAAATATGCGAGTGGTATACCAAATTCCATTTAAATGTTTCATTAACACATTCAAACTCACCGGAACTGAATATGTGTCGTCAATCTGGAACTCAGCAGGTTTATCATTCTGCGAAGGCATCCTTGTTTTTAGCAGGTTGAGGAACATCGTCAGAAGATCCAGATTCTCGCCAGTCACATTTGACACTTGGAATATCGGACATAGCCTGGAATTATTATAGATTGAAGCAATATTTTTTTGTATTGCCTGAAGTACCTAAATAGGCACACGGCTACCTGATAGAAAGTGGTTATTATTTTCTTTCACCATATCCCAATTAAGGCATCGGCACAACATATCTTTTCCTTCCACACTCCTCTATTCTTACATACATCTTCTGTCACATATCATCTTTCACACATCCATCCATCTTTTTTTGGTCTACCTTTAAATTTGTACCCATCCATCTTGTAGTTTAACATTTTTTTGTCACATGACTTTCAACCTTCCTGATTATATGCCCATACCAACTTAGTCTTCTTCCTCTCAATTATTAGCAGTAGGCTATTATCGCCTTTAAACTCATTTTAAGCTGTATAATCAATTTTGGCCACTTCACAAAGTACTAAGCTTGATTTACAGTATATATTTTTGACATATTGACTTTTCTATTTGTTAATATGTTCACCCCACATTAATTAGAGTGGCCTCATTATATAATAAAAAGAAAAAAATGACAATTTTCTGTAAAATAAGAATTTGTTTGCTTGTGATTTGATGATTATCTGTAATATTATAAAATTCTAAACATGCCGTGTCTGTACATAAAATATAACAAGTGGAATAGACTATATAAACGACGGACAGTATGCATTTTGCATGTTTGTTCGAGATTCACGTAAAAACTCGCTAGCAAATTCTTAACTTAAAATCTGCACTAAAAGTGTTGCCATCTATCTATTTACACCTTAACGGAAAAAAGTCAACTCACCTCTGAGACACAAAATTAGTGGCGCTGACAATGACATCGTCCTTATTCTTGACCATAACAGGCACCTTCCTGCACCCTGAGGATTTCAGGATCCTTACTAACAACTTGAGGTTGTCCTGCAGTACGTTTGGTGGACACATGTCGATCTTCGTGACCACCACGAATACTGGTACGGACAGAGCAAGTGCAAGCCCTAAGTGTTCTTTCGTCATACCCACTATACCCGCATTGGCACCGATCTAGAAATATAAATAAATAATTAAACATATTTATTTTACCCAGTGGTCGAAATTCGACCATAATAATTAATTTAAATTTTAAGTTTGAACATTATTAAGGTTCTGTTGTCAAAGACTATATAACTACTATTGTAATCACAGATTTCGCAAAGACTACACTGTCAATTTGACTTTCAAAAAAGTATTATATGCATGTATATGCCAAATACATGGTATTATGTGTAATATTTTTTTTATTGAATTAATGTATTTTTACGCATAATTTAAAAAAATATTAATCAATATTAATCAACTGTAAGAATAATTTTACACGCTTATATGGTGAGGCCGCAGACGTGCACTCACCACGGCGGCCTTTTCGCGTATGAATTTCTCGTCGCCCCGTCCCCCGTGTCTCCCTCTGCCAGCGTTGCCAGATGACCATGTCAATTAACCCCCAAATGTTTTTCAAAAACCCCCAAAAATAAGCTTTTTGAGAAAAAAATTCCCCAAAATAGTTTTTACTTATTTTAAATGAGAAAGAAAAAAGCAAAACCACCGTCGTAGCGAAAAAGTCACTAATTACGTCATCATTTTCCCTCAGGGGGCGCTCATAGCGACCCGTGTCAATAGGTGCGTTAAATAACCATTCCACTTGAGGTTACGATTGTGGCATCAGCAAATAAGTGAAACGGGAAAAACCGCAGTTGTGAACGTGATCATTGTCAGTCTCTAACGGAAAGTAGCCTATGGAATACGACGCATACGAGTAGAGATGGCATAATAAATAAATAACTTAAATGAACGAACGAATGAATTTAATTATTAAAATGAACCATTGAATTGAAGTATGATTCACTAGTAGAGTATAATTCTAAGATAAAGTAACAATACCGTATTGTGACTTAGATATAATAATTGTAGTGATGAGAATTGTGTTTGTAGATGAATTATTGATACTTAAAATATCTCTCCTATATTTTTCACAACAAAGTATTTCCCCCTGAAAGTCCCCCCAAAGAATCTTTACCCCCGAATCTCCCCCCAGACGTGAAAAAAATCCCCGAATTTGCAGGGAATCCCCCCCATCTGGCAACGCTGCGCACACATCACCTCAGAACGTAGAATCGCGCGAGTGCACTTATTATTAATAAATCTGCTATTTTGTTTAGCAGCTATATCTGTGCTGTATTATAAAATATTCATCGGCATTTTTAAGAAATAAACATAAAAATTATGAACTGCAATCCAAACACACAACAGCATTTTATTTCTACCTGAAGACCTCCACACTATTCACTATGTGAAACTATCAATATTTTAATGTATTGTAACGTCATTTAGAACTGTCAACGATGCAATATAAATATGATTTGATTTAATTCACAATAGTTGCAAACAACCGCTTACCATCAGCATGCCGAAGTCCGGCGCGTGTCCTGTCATCCCGAAGACGGTGGTCTTGAGGTACCTCTCGTGGCCGGCCAGATCTATGAACGTGATCACCTTTGACGACTTCTCGCATATCTTCACCCAGTCCAGAGTGCCGTGGTCCGGCTTGTTCACTACATTGCCTGTAATAAATAAAATAACACATAAAACCATTATTTATCATATCATTTCTCATAATCTGAAAGTACACTTGAAGATACCTGAGTAGAGGGATGGAAATAGTGGGAAAACAATTTTCAATGCTTTCAAAAAAATTAAAATCCATCCGTGCCATAGATAATATTTGTGTCTCAACTTTTTTACAACCACTGCTAAATCGCGGTAATCTAATTAATTGTAATAAAAAAAGTATGCGTGTGAAATTCACACACAGCAAAAGTAAAACTCCAGAAACGTAGCCTACAAGAGAATGAGATAAATATAGAGTATCAGAAGTATTAGGATAATTATAAGGTATGGGTAAAAAATATTTTATACTTTAATGCAAAATATTACATTACATTTCATATATTACATATTTAAGATATATCATAACACATTACTCAGACTCCATGATTTCACTTTGAACAAATGACACGAGTTTTATGATAACTAAAATAGGAAACAAATGCTCTTGTTTGAATTATATCTCTATATTTTGCGCATAGTGTTTAAATGATAAAATATCTATTTTGAGTGCCGCTTTTTTTTTCGTTTTAACGAGTTTCAAACTACGATTCTACAGAAGTTTCACTTCAAAAACATCAACAATCTATACATACAATAAAATTGTAGATGTCAAATTTCCGTACAATTAAAAAAATACTATTTATAAACTATGTTTATAATGATTAACAATCAAGCACAGTTCTTGTAGAAAATTAAATAACATGATAAGGTCGCTTTTTCTTTTTCAATTTTTGTTTCTTTTTTAGTGTTGTTGTTGTCTTAAAGAGGGAGTTGTGGTATTCTATGTTAATAGTGTCTTGTAGGTAGTTTGAAAATAAACAGTCATATCGCTGATTTGGTCTTGTTTCATTGTTCGCCTATAATAAAACCCTAAATATCCTACTAAACCGAGTCAGGGGGATGTAAGAAGTGAAATAGAACTAATTTTTTTTTCAAATTTTTGTTTGTAAAATTTGTCTATATTACTATTATCATGGCTACAAAATAGAACAATATTATTAGTACTTAATGTTTGAATAAATTAACAGGATGCCAATAATTGAGTATGTATGTAATCCGTGCAGGAACGGAAAAAGAATACAAGTTCCTGCGGCCGGGCGGCCTGTCGTAAGAGGTGACAAAACAATCCACAGCCAGATGGTACGGTATTTGCCCGACTGGATCGCTACCACCCCTGGTCTAAAGTATGTCGCCATAACAACCATGAGTTGTGTTCCGGCATTAGTGACCAGGTTCCAGTCACCTTTAAGAGAGCAGCAATGCCTTTGTAGCACCTTTGGTGTTGCAAATGTCCATAGGTGATGGTAACCGCATTCCATCAAGTGGGCCGTCTGCATTTCTGCTGAACTCTTGCAATAAAAAATACAGTTTACCCCATAAATAAACAGAATTGAAAAATATATATTCACCCATAGTGTCAAAACCCAGTATGTCGTTCCCAACAGAGCTCGTCCTCCCGCTTTCCATCTCGTGTTTGTGCCTGAACAGCCTCTGCCGCGCGTGCCCCCTGCCGTTGTCCAGCTCGCCGTGAGTCAACACTCCCAGCAGGGTGGACTTACCGGCATCCACGTTGCCAACCACGGCCACCCTGCAATATGCACATGTCACTTATTATGCAGTCTAAGCACTGTCCCACCTGGTTCACTGAAACTCTGTTCCAGATGCAATTACAGGCATGATGAGTTTTGAAAAGTTTCCATTATTTACTTCAGTCTGAGTGTTTCGTATAGGGTTGAGAATTATCTGACTAAGGCTGGTGTGCACCGACTTTTAACCGATGGTTAAAATAAAATAATCACCAAAAATGTATGGAAAATCAGCGATTAGTTTTAGTTAACCGTCGGTTTAATTTCGATGCACACCAGCCTTAATAGTCAAGATTTTCAGTTGATTATTTCTCCCTTATACACTGAAATACTTTTTATCATGACAAAACATAACAGCCTCATATACGGCCGTAGCTAGGGGCATTGTGGGGCAATCTTCAAAAGTCATTCTGTAACATACTTCTGTATAAAACTTATAAAAAAAAGAACTTGAGATATAAATAGAATGAGAGAAATATAAAGAAAAACAATTTTCAGCTAGACATGTTGCTGGGGAGTTTCTTGCCGCTTCTTCTCCTTAACAGCAATAACAAGTTGCGAAGCGGTGTACATAGACTAGGAAGTAAAATTAAATTTTAACCTATATATATGACCTTCAAAAAGTGTTCTCCAGTGGAACTTATTTGAATAAAAACATTTGAATTTGAAATTTAAATGCCATACCTTGAAATCACAATGTCCTACCTTAAAAATACCAAAAACTAAGATATGTTTTTATTATTAAATTGTTTGTTCATAGTTTGAGATAAAAAACTTTGTAGCGATAAGTATCTAAATTTTTACGAACATACCACAGTTTGTGATATTCATT
The DNA here is from genome assembly GCA_012273795.1 of Dendrolimus punctatus. NCBI lineage: Eukaryota > Metazoa > Arthropoda > Insecta > Lepidoptera > Lasiocampidae > Dendrolimus > Dendrolimus punctatus. The sequence goes on from CM022537.1 coordinate 19,724,402, forward strand.
TCACATCATAATAATTCTTTGTTCTATGTACAGATGGCATTTGAAGCGCCATCACATGAAGCGATGGGTCTATTTAATAATAATATTTGCGATCCAGAGGGGATTCCCCGTACCATAAATTTCAATATGGGCTTGCAATCTATGGTACGGGGAATCCCCTTTTAACTAAAATAAACATAAAGTAAAGATTGATTACGATTGTTGGTAGTTTGGTTAAGGGAAATGTACGGTAAAGCGTGTTTTAAACAAAAATCGATACAATTATTATTTTTACTTCCGTCCTACTTCAAACTCGACTTTAGCTACAGCCCTGGCTGAACAGAAATAGAGTAAAAGTTACCTGATCTCCATGAAGTCGGTGTGATCTATTTCTCTTCTTAGTAAATACTGGCCCGTGAGGCCCGTACCACAGTCGTACTTGCGCAATTCCACGCATGACACCCTCTCTCCACTCACCAGTGATTGCAGGGTCGCCAGTGATGCATTGTACTCATCATCATTTAACCCTCGACCATCTGAAGAACAATTTTTTTAATATTTTTTAACAAGCATTTGTATTTAAATAGTTCACTGTTGGAAATGGTATTTTTTAAATTATTATTTTATCTTGTTTTAATCAATTTTTCTTATGACTAGAACCTAGTGAAGCAAAAATTCAGTCTTAAAACAAAATTATAATTTAAAATATAATAAATAATAGAAAAAATATAATAAACCCCCATGCTATGCAAGTTACACTTGTTTTATTTGTGTAACTGAACAGACCACTTTGAGGCGATCACAGACCATAGTAAATAATGGCAAGAGTTCCTTTACGAAATTTACCATACTAGGAATCAAACTCGGAGCCACTGTGTTTCAGTGAAGCCAGACAAAAAGGCTAAGCCCACGAAACCACATTTCAGAAATCGTGATAATTGTGAATAAGTAACTTCTCATTGTCTCATGACCAATTTATGATAATAATATATAAATAAATTTTACAGAAACAATACATAATTATAGGTAATGCAGCAGAATTAGTCTAATTATTATGATCAAAAACAAATATATAATGACAATCAGTGCATTGACTCATTATTTTGTATTGCTAAATAATCTTATCATACAAATATGTAATTGCACAAAGCCGAGGTAAAATTGCAGTTCCAAAGATAGGAAAAATACTGTAAGAAACATGTATGATAGGAAATAAAGGAAGTTAGACTGTATGTTATGCTTTCATGGAAAAACTACAGGACCAATTTGGCTAGCTTTCGGTATATAGGTAGCTCCAATACTGAGGATGGACATAGGATACTTTTATCCTGAAAAATGAAATTGTTTCCAGGACAATAGAATATCTGTCTGGCTGCAGGATATGGGAAAGCTTTATGGGGAGTATCAGAAAAAAACAGTTGGTAAAAAAAATATCAGATAGAAAGGCTTCCTAGTTAACCATCCATATGTTATATTGTAATACAATGGTTAAAAACATATTTAATTGCTGTATTACTTACCTTCTCCTTGTCCAATGTCATAAATGATCTCCCCATTGCCAGTCTCTAGCCTCTCCAATAGCTGTTTACGTAGTAACTCATATTCATCTGCATTTGGACTGACAAGAACCATCTATGGAAATCATTTTTATAAATCACAGGATTATACAAGACACATAAAGTAAACAATAGACAATTAGGATCTGAGGGCCTAAAGCAGCCACTTTTGCAGATTCATATTACAAATGTGACCAGTATCAAAATAAAGTGTAACTTTATGCTATCAGTATATCTGGATATACATCAATTTCACTTAGTGTTTATCCAAAAGTGACTGTATTAGGCCTTTTTTTTTTGTCAACACTGGGGGAATGCGTTTGTACATATCCTTAGGCCCCGGGGGATGTCACTAAGGGGTATGTGGGACTCCCGGCTGTTGGTGCATGCACCGACCGCCCGACTACCCACTAAACCTCCCAGCGTCCCTCCGCATCATAATGAGGTGCCATGGGACCGTAACCATGGGTATGACTGCCGTGTCACCTCGATACAAGCCGACAAGGGGGAGGAGTGTGACTAGGACACCCCACGTCACTGGGTGTGGCTCGTCGGGAGGGACCCCTGACTCCCCCGTCCCACTATGTTATGGGGAGGAGATGAGCAAAGCGCCGCCTGTGAGCCCCTGTTCGCCGTCTGCGACGGGGGTAGACTGTATTAGGCCTGCCTTGCATGTAGCATGACTGACCTAAATTTTAATCTCATCTATATCATTAGTGTGAGCTTTAATTCTGAATGATGTAATCACATCAGAACACCATTAAGTACCTACCTTATTTAGCATCTATAGTTAACAGCTGATTGGAACTTAGGGTCCCAGACAACAAAATCAGTCAATCATTTGGAATTGTGTAATATTAATACTAGGAATAATCATAATCTGAATAACACTGAAAAGCACCTAAACCCTATATAACTAGATGGCACTACATCTCACATGTTATATAATATGAATTATAAAGAGGAAAGATTTGTATTTTTTTATGTTTATAATAAACTCAAAAATTACTGGCCCAATTTCAAATATTATTTCACCATAAGAACATTTGTTAAAAAGAAATAAAACTTCAATATTATCTTTACAAGCTGTAAAAAAAATTGTGTTTGATTAGGTTCCGGGATGGTTTAGAATAACAATAAGACCTGGTAGGTGACATTGGAATTGCCTGTCAGGACCTCCGAAATGGCTGGGGTCAAATACTTGTGACCCTGGCATAAAAACAAAGGACAAATCATACAGAGGTTTTAGTGGTATCCCCCATTATGGTGTGGTAGTAACATTTCTTTCTTGCAGTGCTAGTGTCTCCCTAATGTGACAATTATACACTTCCCACTGCAAGTTCCCCACTATAGAGGGTCCTCAAATGGGTTTCTCCTCATAAAAGGTAATTTAGGATTAGATTTAAAATCGTTCCAACCTTTTGTACAATACAATTGTGATTCCTAGTAAAGATCTATGTAAATTCTTTGAACTTATATTTAGTAGTTTAGTATGTAAATAATTACATAACATAAATAAACTGACAGACTCATAAAATGCTTCAAAGTTCAGAATTACTTTGAAATGATTTTTTAAAATAAGTATGCAAACTTTTTAGATTAAATTATATAAGGCTTGTGTTTAAACGCCTAACAGAAATGCACCTATTTTACTACCTATAAATTCGAAATACCTACCAGAATGGATAAATTCTCACCAAATTGTGTTTCCAGAAGTATTGTAGAAATGAAGCTATTTTCCTTTTAATGCTATGCCATAAAAATATATAAACACCTTTAAAGCTAATTTCAAACCAAATATTTTACATTATCGCTAAGTCGATATTACCAATATTTTGTTTCTCCACTTCCAATTTAGTCATTTTTGCTGAGGAAAAAAAGCAAATGGTCGAACGTACAATTATTTTTAATAGCAAATATAATATTGCGTTGTTTTTCACTAATATTTCACTTATATATAAGATAAATAGTGAATGGTTACCAGTCGATTCTGGCACTCGCCGGCATACATACAGTCTCCTATCTAAATAAATCCCGTCAAAAAACGTAAAAAAACGTCTCAGCGACAAAATTACCAGATCAATGTCCTGAATTTCAAACTTCGATAATTAATTGAATATGTATTTTTTCCACTCTTGGATTCAGGTTGGATAATTTGATTACACTTAAACTATTTAGAATTGTAATTTTCGGTTTGATTGTTAGTGTTTTAGTAAAACAATATTTGGTGGTCATTTATCCATTTTGATAAGCAAAAAGAATTTAAATACAAAATGTACAATTATTCTGATGAGTGTATATTTATTTTGGAACATAAAACATTGTTTTTTAGGCACCTCGGTATAGAGTGGATTAAATTTATATGAAGTAATATATTTTATTTGGTGCTTAGTCTAAGGGATAAAATATTTTTGGTGAGCATTTAAATTGTACCCATTATATAAATATGGAGAGACTTGTTCTTAATCTTAAAAAAAAGGAAAATTTAAAAATAGAACTGCAGTAAAACAAATGAATATAGTGGGAAAAGAAAATTTACTCAAAAGAAAATTTACTCGTAGTATCAGATTTGCGTGTTATTTATAGCAAAGTTTTAAATTGATTCTCATTGATTTTTTATTCTTTTGTCAATTGAATTATTGTTACCAGCAGAATTGTTGGGTTAGTTTTTTAACTCATCGAGAGTTTTTGAACCATAATATGGATACTTCCTCCGAACAAGCGGCTCAAATTGTAGCATTGGTGCGGGAGGGCTTGGATCAACGAAAGATTGGTTTAAATTTAAACCAGTCTACGGTTTCTAGAATATACAGAAGGTTTGTGGAGACAGGTTCTTACAGAAGGAGACGTGGTACAGGCAGGACTCGAGCAACCACCGGTCGTGATGACCGATTTATTGTTACAACTTCCCTGCGAAATCGTTACCTCACGTCTGTTAACATCAAAACAGACCTTAATGAAGTGCGTGGAGTAAACGTGAGTGCACGAACAATAAGAAGAAGGTTAAAGGAAGCGGATATCACCCCTTTTAGACTACCAAATGGTCCAAAGTTGTCTGTAGCTCACAGAAAAGCTGGCTTAAGATTTGCGCGTGATCACCTGAATTGGACAGAAGAGCAATGGACAAGTGTAGGACATGTTTATATGGTGCAGATGGTCGCAGAAGAGTCTATCGTCGATGTGGGGAGCGATATGCTCAAAGTTGCATTGAGGAGCGTGTTCCTTTTGGAGGCGGTTCGTGTATGGTCTGGGGTGACATATCGATGAATGGGCGAACAGAACTTGTGTTCATAGACATGGTCCGTCAAAACGGTAATAGAGGGGGTTTGACTGCATATCACTACACAACAGAGATCTTAGAAGATTACATGGTGCCTTACATGGGATTCATAGGTGAAAATTTTACTTTAATGCAGGATAATGCCCGGCCGCACGCTGCTGCACAAGTTCGACAATATTGCGAAGAGTTTGGGATACATACAATGATTTGGCCAGCACGCAGCCTGGATCTTAATCCCATTGAGCATGTTTGGGACAATTTAAAAAGAGCTGTATATGCGAGAAATCCTTTGCCCACGACAGTGGCAGCACTAAGAACAGCACTTTCAGAAGAATGGGACAATATTCCGCAAGATCTTTTAATAACCCTAATAAAATCTATGCAGAACCAATTAGAATCCATAATAAGGGCACATGGAGGTAATACACCTTATTAAAACATAAATAAACCCTTGCATAAAGTTTGTGTCTATTGTTAAAACCAATTTTCCTTAAATTTCTGTTTTTTCTTCAAAAAAACTCTTAAGGTCCTTTCCAGTACACAAACTTAAACTTAAGGATATGACCCTACGGTGTTTTAAAGTTCACGAACCAATCTAGAGGTTTCAATTTAAATCTGTATAGCAAGTTTGCATACTTGGTTAAAATATTTATTTCAAAGTCGTCTATTACTTTGATGCAGTTTATGAGTCCGTCAGTGTATTTAAACATGAATCAGCCTTTATGGTTGATTAAATATGTGTGATATGATGCAAGAGTATTACATATTGATAGATTAGCCAATTTCTTGAAAAGCTTACTATTTCAAATCTAGAAGTTAATGGAGTGCTACTAGAGCCAAGTGAAAAAATCAAATGTTAGTAGTTGGAAATAAACATATTTTAATTATTTATTACCATATCATTTTCCAATATAAACAAATTTCAAAAAATTAGTGGGACTGTAGTTTACTCATTTCTTCTATAATTCTAAATATTTTGAATAATAAAATATCAAAAAGCCAAAGAATGATCTAAGCCAATCTAAAATCTATTGCCATATAGATTTATGAGCTTTCTAATATAAAATCTTTGTAGGACAATTGAAATTTCCAGTATTCTTCTATAGTACTGATCCAGGAGTAAATAAAAGAATAGAGTATAGGATATAATATTAACATTATTTCTAATAAAAATGGTTTCTGCCAAGACAGATATTATAGGCAGGTTAAAGCAAATAAAATCAAAATCGAGAAATGACCCTTATCTTCAGCTTTAGCACCTTCTTAAACTTGTATAAAAAAAAATATACAAATTCAAAAAGGAAAAATTATGAGTTTCTATGTGTCTTCTCTGTATGTATAGAAGGTATATGGTATATGGAGGGTAAGAGGGAATAAATATACAATCTTTGTTAAACCAGCCCACATATATATGTGACAAAATTTAATAATGTACAAAATTATTCTTATCTATTCTATCAGATGAAAATTTTGGATACTTATGTATGCAGACCTGTATTTCACAACATAACAACATTTGAAGTACTACAGTAACTTTAAATATACAATTATTTAAAAATTACATGTAAAGTTATTACTAACAAATAGAACATACAGTAGAAGAGTCAAAATGTTGAATTCTGTATGAATGTAAGAGAATCAGTTTTTATCCCTAACAGTGGACAATGATTAACTTAACAATAACATAGATGAATATAATAGTATAAGCTCTAATACTATGATAAGTTTGCTGGAGCTATTGCTTAGATTTTAAAGACATGCTATTGAAGAATATTATTTAAGTAAAAATATTTTTAAACTTTAATGTTATAATAATATGAAATGACAATTATTATTATTTTTGATATCCCTATGATAATATTTGTAATAATAAAAAAGCTAAACTAACTTTAAAAAATGTATTTAATCTTATTTTTAAGTAATAATTAAATATGTTGATTTCTACTCATTATCAAAATAAAAACATATTCAACCAAAACAGTAAATTCAGCAAGTACAGCAAATGTGTAATAATTAAGGTATTATTGCAACATACATATTTTAATTTCACCACATTACTGTTCCATACATTTATGCATATTATTAAGGCCACAAAATGTAAACAAGTAATGTGTTTCGGCGAGTTTGAAGATGATGTATTTACGCGGGAACAAAAGGACTAATATTGGCAAACAAACAAGTCACAACTCACCTTGCCTCTAATACTTGAGTAATCTGTCTCACTCTCCATTGAACCTTCTATCTCCATCGGGCTCTTCACCGGTGACTCTGGCACACTGTCCATTTTTAAAACTGATCCAAGAAACACCTATTTACGATTGCACCATTATGCCATTAATGTACCAGTTAAATATTCTCCCCACTACCGTCCGACCCTAAAACGGGAAATACTAACTTAAAAGCACAAAGCCAAGAAGACGTTATTAGTGACTATTAATAGTCGGGAATAACAAAAAAACCTAGGACACAGATGCTTCGATAATTTCAGTGATTTCTATGTAGCGTAAAAATATTTTCAATTTATTTACCATGTAGATCAAGACACTGACTTTATTATTTATAAATATTTGTATTAAGCTTGTGAATCTAGCAAATTATTGAACTCTGATTAGAGAAAATAGATTTTTCCAAATACAACAGATGGAAATTGGAGACAGTATTGCCAACATTTTGACAATAATGACAACTCACACGCACGTCAGTGCACGTCAGTACAATATATTTTTCTAGCTAGCTACGGGACTATACCTATAATAGACTAATAGTATTTCTTGCAATATTGTTTTTTTTATTAACAATAACTTATTTTTTATTACAAAGTACTAGTACTCAAACCAACCGCAACACAAAGACGTCCTCAGTGACTCCAATGTTAGTTAAGTTGTGTGCAAAATATAAGTCACAGTTGGCGGACGAGGCTAAGGGGCGCGGCTTAAGGTATGTGAATATTATAAGTCACGAATAACGAACTCGGCTTAGAGGCGCGGCTTACAACGTATGGATAAAGAAGTTCCATTTAGGCGTGCACATTATAGATCTTAAGTCGTGGACGTGACTTGGACGTCAAGCAATCTGGAGAGTGTGTTACGGTCTTGGGCCGGGCATATTGATCGCACGCGTCCGTCAGTCCCGGCTGTCGAACGCATCCTCTAAAGTGTAGGCTCATTTATTCCTTGCGAATTCTCTAAGTACGTGCCATTGAATCAGAAAAACCAACGAACTACACCGAATATAATACCAGTAGTAACACTTTTGTTTTTACATTAATCCAAATTAATATAGCTTATACTTACACTATATTTTAAATACTGGGATATTTTGTGTCTCGGGAATCCCGTGGGAATTCATGTCAAGCATAAATGAAATCTAAGGAATTTCCTCCTAATACAACATATAAAAATTTGTTACTCCTTATCCATACAACAATACCTTGACATGTCTGTGTTCATATAAAGTCACATTTCTTTGTTTACATTTTTCCGTCGTATTATGAAATGGGGTACCAACCGATTAATATTGATTTCTCGCGAGAATGTGGAGAAGCCTTTAAAGTAGCTCCGATTCGCCTTTGCTATTCACCTCAGTAAAAGGTTGAGTTCGAAACTAAGCTCTGAACTAAAGATGGCGTTATTGGTTGAATTTATTTATTTGTTAATTGGTAAATGATAAATTTTTTTACCGATATTTTTATTGGTTGAAAATACCGGTAAATCTTTTCGTTGAAAAATTAATTTTGCTAATGTTAACTCGAATGGTTGAGTTTCTTATATGTATTATTTTTGATTTAATGAACTTTCCTTCATATTTCTACATTTTAAGTTAGATATAAAATTTAAAAATCCACAACAACAAAGTAAACAGTCTCAAACACACAAAAAAAGTCAAACCACAAACACAAAGTACAAATCTCTTGAAATACAAAAACACAACTTTACCAAAATAATAGAAAATATGCACTGACCCGCGGTAATATCAATTACCAAACAATATATTACGTTTAAAAAACCAACCAATCACGTAATCTTCGCGATCGGTAAAAATACCATTTCATTTCAATTTTCTAACAAATAAAAATACCATTAAGTGTAAAAAACACCAAGTTGAATATTGTGCTTTATTTTGAGAGTTATAGAGCATACAATCAAATACTCAAAATTCAATATTTACATGATAAGTTGAAAACATCTGCAAAGCGAAAATAAATCTTGTGATGAGGACAATAAAGTTGAAACTTGCATGTATATAATTTCCAATAATTACCTACGCGACTACACGCAGTGTATTTGTTAAATGGTATTTTTAACCGTTTAGCTTAATTTTATTTACCGAATAGAAGTGTTAATTTTTTTTTCCGGTAAATTTATTGGTTAATGGTTATATTTGCCACCACTACTCTGAACGTCCGTCACTATTCACTAATGTCAAGTGAAGTTGACCGATGCGGTGGTGAACGGAAACGTAGAGGGGGATGAAATAAGTTGAGCTTCGTTTTTTTAGTGATTGATTTGTTTAGTTTTTGTCAAGAAATGTTGTGAAATTGATTGTTTAACGCGTCCCTTAAATACCCTAAACGAAGTATTTACAACTTGTGAGTGTAATATGATTCTGTGGATAACACTATCCTTGAACAATCAATATGGGTGATTTAAATTCATCAGATTGTTCTTGGAAGAAAATGGTGATCGCTAAATCGAACAATAGCTGGACGACTTCAGTCAAAGAAAATAATAATAGGGATGAAATAGGGAACTGTACTAGTTTTAGTTTAGAAGATCCTTTTGTTCATATTAAAACTGAGCGCGACGATAATGAACACATTTACGAGGTGCCCGTCGAACCGGAGACGATGCTTAATGAACCAATTTTGGTAGATCCACTGCTAATGGTATCGCCGCTCTCGTCGAAGAAACGTCGTACATCTTCGACCAAAGAAGAACCGGCGGAGATGAGAGCAAAGCGATTAGCGAAGATGTCTGCATATGCGGCTCAAAGGCTTGCTAATGAAACCCCTGAACAGCGGGCTGTCAGGTTGAAACGCATGTCGGAATACGCCGCCAAGAGATTAGCGGCTGAGACTAGCGAGCAGCGGGCAAAGAGGTTATCTCGGATGTCGGCGTATGCGGCTAAGCGTCTAGCTGAAGAAACTCCAGAACAGAGGCAAGCAAGACTCGCGAGGATGTCTGCTTATGCCGCGAAGCGCCACGCCTTAAGGAAAGTATCTACCACCAAACCTGACACCCTCAAGAATGCTGCCTTTGATATTTCTGATTTAATGCAGAACCAAAGTTGAGAGAAATTAAATTTATTATTTTATATTGATTTCATACTTTCTTATATTTGGAATCCTGTGTACATATTAAAATATTGTTTTATCATCATTAGACTTATGTTTATTATAAATAACTTTTTTATATTAACTTGATTTTATTTGTAATTATAAGAGGAAGTGAAAGACTTTATAACATAGATAAAAGTTTATTACAATAATAATATAATAGTGATACATATCTTGTTTTTGTTCTATTCAGCCATTTACTGTTGAAACTGTAATAAATCATTGTGGCACGTTTTTAATAGTGTAAGCATATAATATGCTAATTATAAAATGGTGTGTTCAGCTTATATATCTTAGGGTGCAACTACTTTGAATTTTACACAAAAGACACTAACAACATATCTGTAACTATTAATGTTTTTAAGAAATATTAATTTACATATGAATTTTTGTTTTTGATGGATTTTCTTTATCCTTACGACTGATTTTTCAATTATCAGATAAAGTTATTCTATAGAATATAACACAACATGGGAAAATTAAAAATGACCATTGCATAAATAAAGTTGCTCCACTTTTTTATTCACTCAGGTTACACTTTATTACACTGACAACTTTTATCTGATTATTGAGAAACTTAATCAAATTATTATTGGCTAACAAATTAATATAAGAGATTCAATAACTTTAAGCAAAGGAATGTTATAATTCAGTCATTCATACAATATAGCACATTTCTCTTATACACAAAGAATATAAATGATACCTGCTTCATTAATTGCAAGAATTCTGAAGTTTTACTAATTTATTTATAACCCAAAAAGCACAGATAAAATGTTCAATCAATGCCATAGAGAAAACAAAAGTGAGAATACATAACTTGGATATAATTGGGTTTTAAAATTAAAATATACAAAGATTCTTATTTTAAATAGTAATAAATATTTCTTTAACTTGTATGTATGTATGTACCTACCTACAAAGATATATTGAGCCAATGTAATAAATACGAAAACTTAGAGATGATGTTATCTATCCTACTGCTGATCTTGGGTGTCTACTTTTTAAGAAAACAAATGGTATTTGTGGATATACATCCACTGAAATGGAGATCCACTGAGTAGTTCCATGAATTAACTTACATATTGAGACTGGATGTATTATAATACTATAATACAATTGATTGTTTTAATTACTATCAGCAAGTGGTAATTGTAACAAAACACATTAAAAAAACCAGGGGTATAGCCATCCAGACATGCAAACACCCTCACTCCCACTTGGCTGTGGGTAGTTTTGTCGACTCTTAGAACATTCCGTCCGGTCGAAAGAATCCATATTATTTTTCTGTTCTTACATGAAGAAATTGTATAGGTACAAAACAACTTCTTTTTTTAATATCTCGAATAAACTGACTGGGTGTCAATCATTGGGTGGGGTATAGTTCAAATATTTTTTTGTGAATGACAGTATAATTGGTTACAATAATGTTGATTGAATCATATTCAAAAACGGTATGTCTGTCTGTCTTAGACATTATTAACAATAAAAGTAAGACATTCACACGATCATGGTGTAGATTGGACTGAAATATATTTCCACAGTAATTATCATATGTCCTCAGACAATCGGATACCAAAATTCGGCGGCCAATTTAAATTTAATACATTAATCTTATACAGTTACCTTTTCACCTAAAGAATCACTAACAGCCGGTTCCTATATCTTACCGATCATTCATTTGCCTTACTATTGGTTAAAATTTGATATAAGCTCCATACAAGTAATGTCAGAATTCAACCGATGGTAAAGTAAGTGAATGAATAATGAGACAGGAACCGGTCATTACTCAATACATACTCACAAATAAATGTTGTAGGTATTTGTAAAACAAATTATTTCATCTTTAAATAAAGCTTACATAAATTAGCAACCATCTTTGAACAAAGATGGCGGTCTACATTTACTACATAAATAATACATTACAGGTTACCCCGTAACTCATTTGTATTTTCTAAATATAGTCCAAAAGATAAATAAAATATATTGAAGTAAATTAGACATATATACAGAAAAAGGGCGGCCAAAGTAAGAATTTCCATTGCAAATATACAATACAAACCAGGCTCATCGATATGTACCCCTCTGAGATGCATTGAATTTCATATGTAATGGACTATATCATCAATGTATAAAGAACCTTTTACATTGTAAATTTGTTGTCTTTTTTCATTTTATTTTTCTAATTGCATAGGTGATAAATACAATGGAAGAAGTAAGACAATCAATCAGTATAAAAAAAAAACTGAGACTTAAATCCTACGTGATTAGATGGCACCACAGATCATCTTCCTCGCTTCCTGATAAAACAAAAAGGAACTTATTTAGATTTCAAATTGACTAAGTCGGTTTAAAAACATATTCTAAACAATAAAAAGAGAAAAATAATTAGATGACACCATCTCGCCAAATAGGATTTCAATGATTTTAAATATTTTTGAAATGGTAAATAAGGTCTTGTCATTTGATCCTTACACAAATGATACTGCGTAACTTTCGTTTCTGAGCCCCTTAAAAAATCACATGTTTTTTTTTCACACGTAACGTACATAGGTGCTATATTTCAAGGATACCTTTTTGTCTTTATGTTTCGCAACCTACCACGTGTATTAGCTTTTAAAAGACACTACATTATCGTGTGAAAAGCACGTGTTCGAATGAGCTTGCGTGGGCGGATCTTCTGGTTCTAGTCAAAATATCCACAATAACCAAAGAACGAGATGAGAACCAACGAAACATAATATTTTAATCGGTTCCACATTATCTTGATTTTCTCGCGAAAATGTTAAGCATCTGTTAAAATTTAAAACTTTTTTTTTAAATGGGGGTAGCGTAAAAGTGTACAAATTTCGGGTAGGATAACTGTTCGCGTGGAGGGCTTTGCGCTAGCAAGCGGTGTCCGTGGTCAGTGGCGAGACAGCGACCGGCGCGAGCAGTTGTCTCGTCGACGAAGTTGAGCTGTACGAGTCGCCCGATGAGCGTACACTTGATTGGCTCAATGGAGTGCCTGATGAAATTAAATAGTGTCAACTTGTCTGTACTAGTATATATACATATTATCCGTCTATACGTGTCTGTTTCCCATACTGGACCAACTTTCTCTGGACTATGAATAGCCCCGTCCACAAATACAGGTGAGCCCACGTCAGTCAGAGTCGCGGCGTTAGCACTGTACTATTGTTCCCGTGGCCCTGGCTTTTGGTGACAGACAGACACACAAAACAACACCGAAGTGTTTGCAAAACCACTTAGTAATATCAGCAAAAACAATCCAATAAATAATTAATTTGAGAAAGAAATATTCATCATCATAATATAATCATTAACTTATAATTTTATAAAGAGAATGCATAAGTGCGAATTTAATTTTTTTTATTACCTGGCAGAGAAGTAACGTGATGAGGCAAAGCCCAGCGCTGCGGTGTGCACTCTCCATTATTCGTCAGTTCCTGAAATAAACGAGTACTTCAAAGCCTGTCATCTTGGTAAATTTAACAATGGTGCATTTCGAAAGCCTTGAGAAATTTAGTCTCCACAGAAGTGATCAGCCACCCTGGATGTTGTTAGCATTGTACTGGAGCCCTTGGAGCAAGGAAAGGACACGTCAAAACGCTCTGTACCATATAACTAGTCGAAATTCAACTTTACAACACAAACATGGTTATAGGGCCAAAAAATCTACCACCACTTACAACACACTATTAGTCAATTGTCAATCACAAACTAGTAGAGTTCTAGCCTATAAGAATGAAATGAAAATCAGAACATGTTTGCCATTATTAGTAAACAAAATATAAAATTGAGTAAAATTTTATTACCTCATTTAACGTTTATAGAAACGGAGTAGATAATATCGAAGAAAATAAGGAACTTTTATTTAATTTTCAATGAAGTTATCATAAGTAGTATAGGTGAATGTTTTATGCTAAGGGCGTTACTGGACCAGGGATCTCAAGTCTCATTCATTACGAAGCACTGCTCAATTGTTGGGCCTCTGTAAATCTCCAGTGTTAGTGGCTTGGGAGGAGAGAAATCACTTTCCATCAGGTATTCAGTAGAGTTTAATATACAGTCCATTAGTTCTAAATTGTTTATATATTTTTAAGTTAGGTTTATTAAGGATATTTTAGTTTTTATTTCATCAACTTCAATTACTTTATAATAATTGAAGTAGAAATGTAAAATTTGAAACTCATCATACGATATTAGGATATAAATAAATGCATATAAAGAAAACAAAAATGAATTCGATAACTTACAATGTAAGAAAAGACTTTATTGGACGTTAGTCTTACACTGTGGAATATATAACTCTGGTCGTAAAAGTTTGTCAGTAAAACGATTATCAGGACGATATTAAAGTCGTAGAATATATATATATTTTTTTTGTTGTAACCGCTATTATTTGTATTGTTTTAGATCCTGCTCTCGTCTCAGTTGACGTAGTAATCTACTAAATTGAGAGGGACGGACCGGGGGACTATGATTTCCCTCGGCTGTGCATATGGCTTTTGATACTCCGCCTGCCAGTAGGTTTGCTTTCGCTGTCATAAAGTGAGGGAACACCGAGAGGTTTTAGTGAGTAGATATCCTCGACTCAGATGGTGGTAGCATTTCTTTGGAGGTGCCTTTACTACCCCAACATAGCATATTCTAGACGCCCCATGCCCTACGCTTCCGCCGCTGTGATAAGTTTCCACGCGGATTTTCCCTTATGCAAAAAAGTAATCTTTAAAGTCCTTAGATTTAAGACTTACTTTGAATTGTAATGGTGATAGACTTCAATCGCAATAGACCAACAATATTCTGTTTCATATATTTTTAACCATAAAGCACAGAACGTTTGTCACCAACCCATCCAAGTCCAAAATCATGCAGTGTTTCAAATCAACTCCTTAAAACTAATACGCCGTGAACAAGATACGATGAAATGAGAGTGCAAATTAAAAAACAGGACGCACAAAATTAAACCGTAACCAACAGAAAGTTCCAACGCACACCTAATCAAAAGCCAAAATGAATTTTACCGTAAGTAATGCAATACAACATACATCTACATGAGACGATTGGCGGTTGATGAATTTAATTTTAAATTGATTTTATCGTGTATCATTTTGCACGATGCAAAACATATTATAATTTAAACTGTGTATTACCATGGACCAGTGGGGAAAAGAAAAAGAGGGCGACCAAGTGAACGCTGCGTTGACGAAATAGAGAAAACAACGGGCCAAAATTGGATGAACAGGACAAGATTAGAGTGGAAGAAGTTGCAGGAGGCCTATACCAAGGGCTTTAATGGATAAATAAGAATAATATTTTATTGGTATAGAATTTATTTGTATAATATGTTATCTTTTAAGGAAACAAAGGGCTTTATTATTATTATTATTACCATAGATTAGTAATTAATAATACTAAAATAGGGTCCCAAATATTATGAATTCTTATTCTTTATGTGAACACAAAGCATATAAAGAAAGGAGAACAAACATTTATTTGGATACATTACGAGACATTACACGTAAGAGAGAATTTTTTATACTAAATACGTAGCAAACAATGTCTCGCGATGGTACCAATTAGGTGCAATTCAGCACATGCCGGACGAAGTGTCTGACGCTGATTTTCAACTCCACCCTGGGACGAATGCACTGTTATTTATTTAACACACACATATATTCATATGTATATATAGCCACCTACCGGGTCCAATTGTGAATTTAAATCATCCCGGGTCCCACTTGAACACCCACAAAAATAAATCACTTAAAACCAGGCACCCGATTGCAGCGCCCGATGTTATTGATTTCTTTGTTCGTTCAAGTGGATTGTAGAATAGTTTAGATTAAATATTTAGTCCCGGTTGATGACGCTGCAATCGGGTTCTAGATTTTTATTGTTTAAAGGCAGGACAACGTCCGCCGGGTAAAACTAGTTTATATGTCTATATGTAGGAGCATTTACTAAGCATTCCTGTCATCCAAACTTTCCGCTTCTATATGAGGCGCGCTAACCAAGACGATATCTATTCACCTGTGACTCGAAGACCCCCGGGATGGATCTTTCAATTGAGGAAGTGGTTAACCACCGCAAACTTAAACAATTATAATAAGTCTATCTGTACCCCGGTACCAAGAAACTAGCTCAAGTTGATACACGAAAAAATCAATTTGAAACGCGACCCAGCAACCGTCCTGTGGACCTACAACATCATATACACTTACGGTATGCCTGTTGGGCTTGGGCACCGTCAGTATGGTGGTAGTGGTGTCCTCGGGCGTGAAATAGTCCGAGTCCTCGTTGACTGCGGGCGACTCAAGCTCAGTACGAGACTGGCGCCCGCTCGCTGCGTGCGAGTTTATACACACACTATTTCATACAACTCGTTTGGAGTAACTAGGGACAGGCTTATAGATCTCTACCTAATATCTACCCAATTTATTAATTATATAAAAGCTTGTCCCCATAATAATACCAGTTCATAATAGCCCCACTGTATCTATTCTAAGCTCGGGCCTACTTTAGGTGATGGTCATTATTTCCGCCACGCTTATGCAAGCCAATCAAAGTCCACTAGACCTCTTTAAGTCGAACTTCGATAAGTCGAAAGCCTTCCAAATTCGAAAAAAAATTGTGTTCCCTTCCCCTCAAACCCGAAAACCTCCATTGCTCGAAATCTGAACCCTCTATAAGTCGAAATAATTAATGAGTCCTTATAAGCAGTACCTATTTTCCCTCTATAACTCGAAAAAACAAATTGTACTTCTGTATCTCGAACATGGCAATATTTTATTTTATAACCTTTGCAACGCGATTACTTGAATAAATATTAACCTCTGTAAGTCGAATGTCTCCTTACAAAATACGCTACGTCGAAAACTCCATAACTCGATTTTCTTGGCGCCTTCCTTCAAGTTCGACTTAAAGAGGTTCTACTCTATGTATACCATAATAATTAATGCAATCATTAAATAAGTTTTTATTGTTACATTGTAAATTAAGTAGTTCATAGTTTTGTAAAATATGTACTTTAATGAATATATAATATACAATTAGTAGTTGGCTATCATTCAATTATTTTTTGAATGTAGCATGTTTATTGTGAGACCGTCTGTATGTACACGTAAAAGACTTAGTTGACCTAGTTACTCCAAAGCTTATGTTACTTAAACTTAAATAATGGTTTGGCCTTTACAAACTTATTGAAGCTTAAAATCGGATAGCGGTTTGAAAATCGATTGCAGCGTGTTCCATTAGTAGCTCACAATGGCCAAAATGCTCCGTTAGCCGTTCCACAAGGCGACCGCGGTCATTGTGGTCGTGGCAAAAAAGTTATCATTTTCGATCATACAACGCTCACAACGACCCATGTCAAGAGATGGGTCGAATAGCCGTTCCACTTGGGTTTACGATTGTAACGCTGGCAAGCAAGCGGCATGGGAAAAATTGCGGTCGTGAACGCGGTCATTGTGAGTCTCAAATGGAACGAAGCCTTGGTATCGTTATATTTTTGCAAGCTACAATGACTCTACAAAATATTGGGTACACGAGACAACTTTATGGTACATCAATATTTATTTGAAGGAACATGAAATTCAAAGAGTTGACGAAGGTAGGAAGGAGAAAGAGGGTTATATAAATATTGTTATTGTACGAAGCAAGTAAGTACATATTCCCGACTCAGCATTTAGGCGAGTACGCGCTAATTACATCAGTCGTAGTCGTCATCAAGCACGCGTGCTCACGTCAATAAGATTACATATAAATAAAAAATCAAATATACAAGTGTAGTTCAATCAAGGGTCCTACAGTTATGAATTACTATAGAATTTATTAGAACTACACAAACACGTATAAAACAGGTACAATATAACTGGACACAACCAGTACAAACAGCATGGTTCAATAACACGCGCAAAGTCCGTATAGTAATTCCAGTGGCATTTTAATTCGAGTCCCGCACTCGTAACAGTGTCAAAATACACGGGAGTTCTTAATCGTCTGAACTAATGAGACATTTTTGTAGTGTTCAAGTAGCTTACAACAACAAAACTTTAATAAAGATAAAATATTAAAAGTTAACAAGTAATCTTTCTCCCGAATAAAAAATACCTGCATTGATAGTTTCACGTTAGTCGATGTTCAAACCTCAACAAGGCGTTTTCTGTTATACTATATTTTCCAAGGATCAGCCTACGCACCCAAAATATATTAATATTGGAAAATAAGAAAAGCCATTTCATCATGAATAAGCATGTTGATGTGATAATAATAAGTTACGTTTCAGCAATAAATACTTGTTCTAATTTGTTTATCAATTATTATTTCTATTACAAAGTGACTATGGCCGATAAAACATTTAACGTGGTTATCTGATTTCATAGATAGACAGACTAGAGACAAACTATAGTGAATTAATACTAAAGTTACAAAACCCTGAAATGCCATATTTACACAGACTGTTAAATATAATACAAGCAAATTAATTTCAATAGCGCCGTATTGTAAACTCTCCAATGCAAACTTTCGTGTGAACTCTTTTCTGATTAGTCAAATCGTTTTACAAAGTATAATTTATACTATTATTTCGAAACTCACAACTACTTCGAGAGTAAAGTGAGTGAGTCTAATGATGGCCAGTTCCTATTACTTACAAATCGTTCATTCGCATTATAATTTAGAATTGAAATAATGGTTAAAATTTAACACACGCTCCGGACAACTTATGTCAAACTTTTAAAATGTTAAGGCGGATTAATAATAGTAAGATATAGGAACAGGCCTTGATATCAAAACGAGTGAAATCATCTTGCAGAATATCTTAATTGTACAAAAGATAATAAAAGATGTTCTTGATTAAGATGATATCTTTAGGATCACTGGATAAACCGGACATAAACTGACGGACTCATAAACTGCATCAAAGTTCAGGATTACTTTGAAATGTTTTTTTAAATAAGTATGCAAAATTTTTAGATTACATTATATAAATATGGAGACTGGCTCTTAATCTCAAAAAAAAGGAAAATTTAAAAATAGAATTGCAGTAAAACAAATGAATATAGCCGGGAAAAGAAAATTTACTCGTAGTATCAGATTTGCGTGTTATTTATAGCAAAGTTTTAAATTGATTCTCATTGATTTTTTATTCTTTTGTCAATTGAATTATTGTTACCAGCAGAATTGTTGGGTTAGTTTTTTAACTCATCGAGGTTTTTGAACCATAATATAGATACTTCGTCCGAACAAGCGCTCAAATTGTAGCATGGTGCGGGAGGGCTTGGATCAACGAACGATTGCTAGAAATTTAAATTAAACCAGTCTACGGTTTCTAGAATATACAGAAGGTTTGTGGAGACAGGTTCTTACAGAAGGAGACGTGGTACAGGCAGGACTCGAGCAACCACCGGTCGTGATGACCGATTTATTGTTACATTGATCTTATCAGCTTAATAAGAGCTTAATGAAGTGCGTGGAGTAAACGTGAGTGCACGAACAATAAGAAGAAGGTTAAAGGAAGCGGATATCACCCCTTTTAGACTACAAATGGTCCAAAGTTGTCTGTAGCTCACAGAAAGCTCGCTTAAGATTTGCGCGTGATCACCTGAATTGGACAGAAGAGCAATGGACCTCCGTATTGTTCACGGACAAGTGTAGGACATGTTTATATGGTGCAGATGGTCGCAGAAGAGTCTATCGTCGATGTGGGGAGCTATATGCTCAAAGTTCATTGAGCAGCGTGTTCCTTTTGGAGGCGGTTCGTGTATGGTCTGGGGTGGCATATCGATAAACGGGCGAACAGAAATTGTGTTCATAGACATGGTCTGTCAAAACGGTAATAGAGGGGGTTTGACTGCACATCGCTACATAACAAAGATCTTAGAAAATCACGTGGTGCCTTACATGGGATTCATAGGCGAAAATTTTACTTTAATGCAGGATAATGCCCGTGGCATTATCGACAGTGGCAGCACTAAGAACAGCACTTTCAGAAGAATGGGACAATATTCCGCAAGATCTTTTAATAACCCTAATAAAATCTATGCGGAACCGATTAGAATCCGTAATAAGGGCACGTGGAGATAATACACCTTATTAAAACATAAATAAACCCTTGCATAAAGTTTGTGTCTATTGTTAAAACCAATTTTTTAATTAAACCAATTTTCCTTAAATTTCTGTTTTTTCTTTAAAAAAAAGTCCTTAGGTCCTTTCCAGTACACAAACTTAAATTTAAGGATATGACCCTACGCTGTTTTAAAGTTCACGAACCAATCTAGAGGTTCCAATTTAAATCTGTATAGAAAGTTTACATATTGGTTAAAATATTTATTTCTATGTCGTCTATTACTTTGATGCAGTTTATGAGTCCGTCAGTGTCGATTGATAGATAACACTTTATTGTACATACATTACATTACAGAAATTACAGATTATTACATTACAGAAAACTTACGTACTAGTATTAATCTTATCGGGTACAAAGGGCGGTCTTATCGCTAAAAAGTGATCTCTTCCAGACAACCCGTGGCAAGAATATTTTGATTAGGAATGGCGATGGTATTATAAGCATAGCCGTTTTCTTCTAGTTTATGTATAACTAGTATAAGATATATGGTCTGTTTTGTAATTGCATGTTTTGGTGTGCAATAAAGTGTCATCTCTCTCTCTCATCTCGATGTCAATATATCGAGATAGCAGAATTGGGAATAGCTGATTAATTATAATATAACTGAATTGAATATGAATCAAAAGTGTGCATACTGACAGTGCAAGTTGTGCTCCGGCTCGTCGGTGTCGGTGTCGTCGATGTGCGCGAGCGCAGGCGTCGAGAGGCGCAGCGCCGCGTCGCCGAGCGCGGTCGCACACGGGGACGCTCGGCCGCACACGCTCTTCACTATCTGCACACGCGTGCGGAACGAATTGAGGTCTTTTTTATTGCAGAAGTTCAGCAGACAGGCAGACGGCCCACCGGATTGAAAGCGGTTACCATCGCCTATGGACATTTGCAACACCAAGGGTGCTACAAGTGCGCTGCTGCTCTTTTAAGCGGGACTGGAACCTGGTCACTAATGCCGGAACACAACACAAGGTTGTTGTTATGGCGGCATACTCTAGGGCAGGGATGGTAGCGATCCAGTCGAGCAAATACCCTACCACCTGGCAGGGCACTTGACCGTTCTAGAGTATGCCGCCATAACAACTTTGAGTTGAGTCCCGGCATTAATAACCAGGAACCAGTCCCATCTACGTGTCATACTTCTGCAAAAAACTTATAAAAAAGACATGCGGTATAAATAGAATAAGAAATATTAAAAAAAAAAACAATTTTAGCTAGATGTGTCGCTGGGGAGTTTCTTGCCGCTTCTTCACCTTAACAACACTGACGCGTTGCGAAGCGGTGTACATAGACTAGGAAGTAAAATTAAATTTTAACCTACATGTATGACCTATATGACCTTAAAAAGTGTTCTCCAGTGGAACTTATTTTGAATAAAACTTTTGAATTTGAATTTGTCCGGCAGCACATTAATGGCACCTTGAGTGTTGCAAATGTTCATAGGTGACGGTTACCGCTTTCACACCTGAATATGTAGTGGTCATTGATAAATATGCTTTTATGATTTTGATGGCCAATTCTTAATTCTAATTGACATTTATTAATGCAACTGCAGATTGCTTTCTGGCTCGATTTACTCCACTTTGTATAATCCTTAACATCCTCTAACAATGAGAGCAATGGCGGTCTAAAATTAAAGTCATAAAAACAATTATTAAGGATCAATGGAATAGACCAGAGGACACCAAACCGCGGTCCGCATCTGGACCGCTGATTCATTTTGTGCGGACCGCGACAATATAACAACTTGCACTACAGAGTACGTAATTTATTAAATATAGGATGAAGATGAACTTCATTAAGAATAAATTTCGACCTCGACTTAATGATGACCATCTCTAGAATTTAATATCAATAGCTTGCATCACTTTTACTCTAAATTTCATTCAGATAATCCGCAATAAAAACTATCATTTTTCTCATATGGAAAAAAATACTCTGTATTTCCGTAATTACATTTGTTTAGTAAATATTTTTTCTATAATATGTTGTGCGGACCGCGACGGTATTTCATTTCTTAAAACGGACCACGAGCGAAACTAATTGGTGACCCCTGGAATAGACAAACTTACCCCATTCGGTGGCATCTGGGTAAGCAGAGGTGACAGTCGTTCGGCGTCGCTATCGGGCTCGGCGTCGTTGTCAGGCGCTGCGGTGGGAGTGGCCGTCAGCTTGGCGGAGCCCTCGTCCTCGGACCCGGACGCCTCTTGCACCGAACCCATATCGGGGTATAGTCCAGGCTCAGAGACGACTACAGGCAAAACACTTCATTGTACACCATTACAAAAAACCCTAGCCTAAAATATTTTGAATGTGCACAATGACAGTCTTATCGCTAAGAGGAGATCTCTTCCAGACAACCCATGACAGGAATAAAACAAATTATATTTGCCAAAGTTGATATACATAACAAAACTATTATAATATTACTCTCTCAACAAAACGTAGCATAATTAATTGCTAGAAAAGCTGGACTAAAAATTGGCGAGAGCCTGGTGTCAGTAGAAAAAAAATCCTGTGTGACTGATCACCAGCCCCTTTCTCCCCGGAAAAATGTAGATAAATACAACTAGTTAATCGGTTACATTAATTATTGATTTAATTATTATATTGTTACGAGTTACAGGACTCGAAATTAAAATGCAGTTGGGATTATTATAGAATTTATTAGAACTATACAAACATGTATAACACAGGTACAGATATAACTGAACGCAACCAGTACAAACTTGATGCACGATTCAATAACAACGCAAAGTCCGTCACTATATCGCTTATCGAATGTACACACGTCTTGTGACGCTTGTGCCTATCGCTTGACTCCTCTCTCTCAGTTGGGCATTGTTTTATACTGCACCAATACAATATGTCTCGACACAATACTCGACCGCATAAAAACTAAATAAAAGAATCACAGGCTAGCGACTACCATAAACGACTACAATACACAATAGAATGTTTTTTTTCTTTCACATGCGCTCTGTTGTTCGTGCCTACCCCGCAAGGGACCGGGCGTGATATATGTATGTTTTCTAATTATAAATTTTAAACACAGGCAAAAGAAGTCTAAATGCCGAAGGCCATAAAATGCGGGTGTGAATTGTTCTTTGTCGGTCGTAACAAAATTAATCAGAGATAAAACGTATTGAGTGTAAATAGATGTGCAATGTGTAGTTGTGTATTTATATGCATGTATATATTGTACGTAAATGTGTGTGTGTGAGTTTACGTGATTTGAAATGAAAGGAATAGAAGAAATTAAATTAAGAGAATTACATAGAAATAATTAAATGAGTGCACATCTATAATACTATAATATAAGATGATAATTAAAATAGTAACTGTCCTGAATTATTATTTTTTAACTAGAAATAGAAACGTCTTAAAAGGATGGTTAAACTGACTAATGGTAAATGAAAAATCTATTTTCCATTTTTTTATGATGTTTTGATTGATTAAAAAAAGAAGCTATAATATAGTGAATTATTTTGTTATAAAAAATTACCAACCTTAGATATTTTGTCGCCATTGAGATGCTTGTGATTGTAAAGCAAAGGACTATTGGCAGCCACTTTCTCTTCAGCTCTCTTGGCTTCTTCTTCGCGTGCCAGAAGAACCGACATTCGAAACTGTTAAAGATTATAAAATTATTTTAATCTCTTATTATTAATAATCCACATTGCATTAAATGGTGATACAATTATTCAATTGTGTCCAAGTGACTAGAATATAGAATCCGTGCCATAAAGTTTTACTCTTAAAACAAAACACTGATCTTCAATTGTTAGATAAAAGACTACTACTAAGGAAAATATGGACATCAATAAACAAGTTTTTATAAATTCAATAAATTGTATAATTGAATAAAATAATAATATTTATGATAAATCGGTAGTCAAATAAATTAAATTGTATATTCTCAAACTATAAAACTTCGCCTTACATATTACTTGGCCATTATGTTCACTTTGGAGCTAATCCTAGACCCTCAGACCAAAGATCCTATAATAACAGCCCATAACTGTCCCACTGCTGGGCTCAGGCCTCCCACTGTAGGGGAACGGACAGTAAACCCGCCACGCTTGTACAAGCCGGTTTGGCAGGTTTGACACACCGGTTATCTCGATGTGCAGGTTGCATCACGATGTTTTCCTTCACAGTTGTTAGCACATGGTAATTATAACACATTAGGCACATTAGGTCAGAAAATCTGACTAAGTAGTGCATCCGTTCCGGCCAGGATTGAACCCACGACCTTTGAGCTTGGGACGCGTGTGCTAGCCATTACGCTACCACGACTTGTTTTGACCAAAGATCCAACAGAAACAAAATTTCATTTAAGAAATTTGCTATGCCAAAAGTCGAACCTGGGTCCTCTGTGTTTTTTTTTTCTATTTTTTAACTACTCTACAGACCGAGTTTCGTACCCTTTTTAAAGCTTAGTTTCTAGAATTTAACACGTTATTATTTTCGTTCTTGTGTGTGAAATTAATTTGTGTTGATGTGTATGTATCTTACGAGTGACTTATTATATTAAGTTATCCTAATTTTAATACTAAACTTATACTAATGTAGAGTGTATGTCTCGGTCCTCTGTGTTTCAGTGAGATAATATGTGTTGATTTTTGGTGGTCTCTCACCTCTGGAGTGACGTTGGTCCCGACGGCTCTGTCCCTAACACTCTTGACGTCGTCCTTGGAGCCACTCTTGGCCTTCCTGCTGCCGCTGCTGCCGAGGCTGGTCGAGAACTGCGCTCCAGATTGCAGCGATTTAGGATTTCTGCTGCCTAAATACCAGTAATAATGTGGATTCTGTGCTAATAATAGCTATGTTTTCTGATAGATTTTTTTTGTAGTTATAAACTAACTGTGCCCGCCACTTCGTCCCGTGGAGTTTTTTTCACAGAAGTCTTTTTGTACCAACTGATTTTTCCGACAATAGAATGTTTAAAAAATACTGTATTTACCGTGTGAACCGTTAATTTACACTTAAACAAAATAAATACTTTACGTGATGTTCGTTAAGATATTAATTATCAATCAATAAGAGAAAACAAAGATGTATTAAAGTGAAAGAATGAATGCATTAAAAAGGATTGTTTTCAATACGGTTGGGAAACTATTGTTTCTCTTTATTTTCTTTAACCTTTTCGAACTCATTTGGGTTTAAAGTGGAGTCGCGGAGCAGGAAGAATTTCGTACGTTAACCTTTTATTACCTATCTCTGTCACTCCCGCGTAAATATAATGAGCATCGCTCGCACAGATGCAATGGCCGCCGTCCACAGGGATTGTAACCATTTTACCATCAACAAATGTCTATTGCAAATAGAGGAATCGAAATTATATAGACTTGATGATAATGTAGACAAAATTGTTGATTCTTTTGTAATAAATGTGACAGGCGAGACGTCGTCGGAAAGCAGTAACTCCGATACAGAGGAATCGGATTCTGATTTATGAATTTTCATATTTTATTTCTATCCGAGTTAGTAATAGTAAATCGATTTTTATAATTGTTATAATATAACATCTAAATAAATTATTTAATAAGTTAGTAATTTTTTTCTCCTTAAAACATTTTACGTAAACCGCACTTTATACAAACATGTTTGTGACCACTGGCAGTAGGTAGAGAGGTCATTGTACGAAATTCTACCTGCTCCGCGGCTCCACTTTATCATAGTATGTGTTTCCTTTATATGAAACTAAGATATATTATGACTTTAAAACTAAATTATAAATTAAACGAGATACTTAAAATAAACTAAATTATAAATAAATTAATATAAAGTATGTGATAAATCGCTGCCAGAGGGAAGCGTGCCCAGAAGGCTGGCTGCATTGCCACACTGTATGGCAATGCTGATTCATTGCGCGAAATACGAACCAGCTTCTGATCGCGGATCCCTAAAATTTCTTTGAAGAAACCCTTTGCCGATGGAGCCCAGGGACCTATAGTTTCAACTCCATCGGCACAAATATGTAAATCCTTCCTAGCGATCCATATTTGCGCCATTTGCGATCTTCAATCTTCTGACTTCCTGACTTCTGTATTTAATCCCACCCTTAAATTGTCGTATTTACCTGTGAGGCTGTGTCGGTATCCGGGCTGGCTATGGTGGGAACAGGCTTGGTCTGCGGCGGAGCCAGGGCCCTGGCAGGGTGGGGCCCGTTCAAAGCTTCAATCAGGGACACTGGCTCGTACCCAAGGGGGATGTTCTCCATGCTGCCCTATATTTCCATAAAACAACCATTACCCAAATATGCTATATATAAAATAACATTTTTTAAATTTAATTTTGTTAACCTTTAAGACGAACCACAAATTTCAACTTATAATGGCTAATGGAAGCAACAAAATGTCAAAAAAAAAAACAATATCTCTTAAAATAAATAAAAAAAAAAATAATTTTTTAAAAAAAATAAATTTAATTAACGATAAATGATATGACTGTTTGCACAGAGAACAGCTTTATTACTGGCTCGAGGGGGAAGGGCGGCCACTGAAAACTGTTTTTTTTAGGCGAGGGAAATACATTTCGCACAATACCGGGGCGTTTGCTAGGTATTGGACCAAAGCGATGAGAGGAAGCCACACCAGTGGCCACCAGAGTCAATCGCCGGCATGTGTGGAGACTCGCTACGCAATACTTCACTAAAACCACCCTCCTCCCATGTGCCATGTGCTTATGGCAGAAAGAGAGATCCTAGCGCATCAATGCTTAAGTGTCCCGGGAAGCAGGAAACTCACTTCGTCAACAGGGGACGAGTCCTCCGCTTAGATGCTAAAGGGCCCCTGACGGCCACTATACACTACGCCAGCGCATTGCCCTTTTTAAGATGGCATAAAGGAATCAGACAGGACAAATGGGATCGAGGGTATCACATAGGGAAGATGAGATAAGGAGGAGTGGGAAGTAGGCCATCAGACCTCTCACTCGTCATATTTTTTATTTTAACTACATATAGGTTTTTTTATTTTATTTTTTATTTTTTTTCTTTATTTTTCGTGTACTATTGTGAATGTTAACAAGAATGTTTATCATTGTTTTAGGTTGCTTAGTGGAGCTAAGCCGTGGCATCACTGGGAGGTATTTGCGGAAGATTAGCGCTAGTTGTTAAACTAGCATTATGCTGAGCAAGAGCCTTTTTAGGACATAACAATTAATTGTAATATATATTATCATGCAATACTTTCTGTATCTTGTCCTAAATAAATACTTTTTCTTTCTTTCATATGAAAGACGATTACCCAACGTGATCGTTTCACGCCGTTATTATGTGGGGGCGTGGTATCGCACCGATCGAGGCTGTAATAAAGATAATGACTCTAAAAATCTAAAAAAAATATTTTAATACATACATCTGGTGGGCCGGTAGTATTAGGCGCGGCGGCGCGTCGCCAGATATCTTCTGCAGCGCGCGAATCTGCAGCAGCGCCCGGAAGGGCGCGCGGCAAATGGGGCAGTTGTTCGCTTGGTAGCGGAGCGAGTCCGCGCACGAGTTGCACAGGCAGAGGTGCCTGCACGGCAGGATGAGGGTGTCGCGCATGTCGCACATGCATATCACGCACTCGGAGCCACCGTCTTCGGTCTCTTCGTCGGAACTTGGCTGCAAAAAAATATGTAAAGATATTTTCAACACACTTGCTCATAAAGTGGCTCTATGGTCACCGCAATTAGGCACAGAATGACACCCATAATCAAACTGTGACTAAAAAAAATTATAACTCACTAGTGAGTTATAGATTTTTTTTTAATTTTATTGGTTGAGTTGCTTTGTTCTTAAAAAAAATTATTCAAAAAAAAGATCGTGTTCTATAGAACAAATAAATTAATATTCCTATTGCTTGCTCATTTCATGCAACTTCTTATTTAAATAGATAATTTTAACTCGTACGTGTTTAATAAATAAAACTTTCACTCATATATAACTTTTTTTTTCTCTGTAATAAAAGAGAACTTTAAATTCCCCATTTTGTACGTGGCAGAATAGGCGCAAACACTATGCGCGGAAAAAAAAACCTCATCCCTTTAGTCTGTGGCCGATCGCAATGCGCGCGCATAGGAAAACTGTTATCTACTAAATAAAATGAGTTTTTGTTGTTATTTCATTGGCAAGTGTGTTGAAAAACGTCGTATGATACACGTGTGTATTGATGATTACCGTCCTCGGCTCTCTCAAGACCCTCGCCTACGGCTCGAGTCTCAATGGCGCCTCGGCGGTAATCACCAATCTTACACACTAGTACCATAATGTACTATTATTTCTTATAGCAATCACCACTACACATAATTTAAAAAACATTATATTGTTACGAGTTGCAGGACTCGACTTAAAATTCCGTTGGAATTCGGTAGTTGACAGTATGCTAAAATATAGGCTGATTTTAATATATATCGTAGATTACGATCTAAATATGACAAAAATAAATTGTTTTAAGTAAAATATTAAATAATAATTTATATTTTAAAGAAATAAAATTGTTATATTGCAGCCATTAGCCACGTGACAATGAACGCCGATCAGAGCGCGTGACGTCATAGTGTGCAAAACACAAGAAGTTATCAATGACTTCTCAGATAACACTTCAACGAAACAGATGTTTGTTTTGCACACTGTGACGTCACGCGAGACGCCATGACAGCTTGACGCGTTTTTGTGACGAAATGTCAAAATATTTATAAAATTGCTAAATTAATATGTTAATGTTGTTTTTTTGCTAAAATATTAACATTTTGGCTAAAATAGACCATAAGGCTCAAAATAAACCTGTTTCTCAAAAATTGACAACTACCGAATTATAATAGAATTTATTAGAACTATACAAGCACGTATAACGCAGGTACAAATATAACTGTACACAACCAGTCCAAACGTAATGCGCGATTCAATAACACGCGCAAAGCCCGTCACTAACGTCTTGCTTCTCTTGTGGCTATCGCTAGACTGCCTCGCCCATCCGCTGGGGCATTGATTTATACTGCACAAATACAATATGTCTACTCGGCCGCGTGGACTGAATCACGCCTGGCTAACGACTACCAAAAAGATTACAATACACAATGGGCTGCTTTTCCAATCACAATTTTTAAACACAAAGTAAACGAAACAAGACGGCCATAAAAGAGTTTCAATGTTATTAGCTCGACGCCGACGGGTAATAAATATGCTTTGTTTACAGATATGCAGGTGGACCAAATTGGAATATGGTGAAAGTCAATGTCAATATTATTTATTTTGTGTATACAGTCCATTATCCATGTCCATTATTATAATAATTTAGGTATCACTGTATCCTGCCATATATGTAGCTTACAAAATAATCGAATTTAAAACTCCTTATGTCTAAATACAAATTAATACACAATTTATAATAATAATGATTACAACAATTAAGATTTCTCATATCATTTGGGTCAGTAAGATGATCCTGTATTGTGTGATATGCTTTATTTAATCAATATTGTCGTCATTTTATTTTAAAGCTTTTGATGTTGAGTTTATGAATTTTTAGTGGTAGTTTATTGTAAATTTTAGTCACCATATATAAACTGTTTTGAAGTCCGCACATGGATGTCTAGAGAACACCTGATTGATGCTGGTCAGATACTGGGTAGTTCTAATTTGAGATGACCTTAAAATCTAAGTAAATAAATCACAGATTATCATACTTTTGTATCCAGATTCTTGTTCTCAATACCATAAATCTCTTGTAGCAAATAACATAGTCCGTCAACAAAAAGCTTCTGCTTCAAAGCCTTTAACACGTAAGTGCCATCGGAGTGCTTTTCCACTACTGCTATAGTTGTGTGAGATTGTCGTATTTCTAAAAAAGAAAAAACTATTATGTTCATCATTGACATCAATGTCTGTCTAGCTATTACAGTCAAGAAATTAGTACACATACAAGTGTCATATTTCATCACAGTTTGAGTTTGTAGTATGTGTATGGATTCCAGACATGCAATAAAATGTTAAACAATATCAATGTATGAATTATGAAATATTTTCACCATAATTACTAGTTTTTTAATACTTTCCATAGAAACAGGGTCATTGATTTAAATGCAATCTTTTAGGTAAATAAGAGCCAAAGTTAACAAGAAATATAACCATTATTAGTAATAATAGTTTCCACATATTGGAACCACTAGGTATATTATTACATATGTTTCTCTTATGAAAAAGAATGTGGACATGTGTATATAATATTACTGAAATTCATTGTTGTACTATTTCTTAATTTAAAACTCAATGCATACCTTCCTGTCCTTCGTCCACAACACAGTAAATAGCAATTGGTATAATCTCTCTGTCAGCATTGTAAAGTAAGTCATCCTCAGAATACTTAGATGGGTCAAACACATGTGAAATTTGGCAGAACTGTTGGTTCGCTCCTTTCTTATAGTGATAAGTCTGTGAACTCATTGAGGGGTCTCTGGGATAGTAACTGTAAAAAAGTAAATTTTCGAAAATTATACTGATGCCCTGATGAAATAGAATAGTAGATCTAATACAGCAAAGTTTATGCCATAGTATTCAGTAACACACAATTGGTGGTTCGAATCATATAGAATAACAACTTTTGAAAAAAAGATGAAAGGTGCATTTGATTGTATTGTGGGCAAGTTATTACGCATAGCATGCATGCGCCATAAATTGCATCAGGTGCTGAATGATGTATGCTGGGCTCCGTCCTCCTGCTATTGGAAACGGAAAGTATATACGCCATGCTTGTTCAAGACGGCTTGGCAGGTTTGACACAGCAGTTGTCTCTTTTTCCCCTTCTTTCACCATTGTTAGTACAGAGTAATTGTAACAAATGCAAATTATCAGGTCAGAGAACTGCCTAAGTGATGCATGCATTCTGGCCAGGATTTGAACTGGTGTTTTTTGAGTACGGGATGCATGTGCTAGCTTAACACTATCACAACTGCACAGTCGTAAAACACTTGGGCAGTGTTACTATTTAATTCATCCAGCGTTATCTAAACCATTATTTCTTAACCTGAGTTTTTAAAGGGGGTTGCAGTCTATTAAAAAATATATACTTAAGTTTTTGGTTTTTTCTTATAGCTTAAGAGCCACTGATCGGCTACCTGTATGTATTTGACCAGACCTGAGGTTCTGTACATTGAAGCACCTATACCACCACCTATACCATACCTACCATGCATGGTATGGGGACTCACTAAGCTCAAGTGGTGGACGCGACAAGCGCTGAGGTGAGACAGTATCGATTTTTGACGAATTTTAAATCCATTTGACCAGGGCTGCCATTTTGATATTTGAAAATATAGGCTTATTATTATCGGAAAATAAGGATGGCAGACCATTATCACGCGGTTAACTTTGTGGCAGACCATTTTGAAAATGATAAAAAAATTTGAAAGGAATTGACCAGATCTGCCATTGACATATTTTGTTTATTATAGTCTTAAAAACATATATCGATCGCGGCAGACGTCTACTTTGCGTATTGCATACTGCCATTCTTATTTTCCGATAATAATAAGCCTATATTTTCAAATATCAAAATGGCAGCCCTGGTCAAATGGATTTAAAATTGGTCAAAAATCGATACTGTCTCACCTCAGCGCTCGTCGCATCCACCACTTAGAGCTTAGTGAGTCCCCGTACCATGCATGGTAGGTATAGGTGCTTCAATGTACAAAACCTCAGGTCTGGTCAAATACATACAGGTAGCCGATCACTGGCTCCTAAGCTATTAGATTAGGACATAAATATAATTAATACAATGATCTAGAATTAATACATAGTTTGAAAGCAGAAAAGCATTTATATTCCTCCTTTCCAATCCATAATAATATTCCAAATACGAATGTATTTGCCTGTCTGTTATGCTAACACAAAAGATATTGCTTGTGTTGTTGTTTGTATGTCTACACATAGGAACAACAACACAATGGTAATCTCACTATGTAGAATGGACATGGGATACTTTTCATCCCAGAATAAGTTACTTTTGTGTGAACTCTCAAAATAACTAAGGTTTGATGTCCAACAAAACTGCTTGTCTCACTGTTTGTTTTAGTACAACTTTAAAATATCCTGCCCATTTCATATGCTGATGCTATTATAGGTAAACAATAATGGCCTTACTTATAATTGTTTGTTAAAATTTAAGAAACTGCTCAGTAACGGATTAATGAAAATCATTAGGATAAGATAACCCTCTTAAGGATAAGAGGTGGTGGTAAAGTAGCTCATAAATAACTGTCAAAAATAACCAACATCGAGAGGTAGTTTAAGTGACTGCTAAGAGGCAAGATGGCAAGTTTTATTTGAAACAGCCATTGATTAGGGGCTTAAGAGTCTCTTATTTAAGAGATGGCCAATCCTTTCTTAACGAGATTATTATAAGTAAGGCCCTCTGTGTTAAAAACAACTAAAACTTACACTACACCGGCAGGTGTGACTTCCTCAGTACAAAAGTAGAATACAGTGATAGCACATCTTGCATCACAGTCAAATGTAAATTCAATGTTGTAATATGTCCCTTTACCATTTCCATCAATAGACTTCATCACACCATCACCAATTTTGTTATTCTCAACCAATTTTCCAACAGGCTCTGGACATCTTACAAAACGTAATGACTCTTTACGGATGTTCACCAAGCTTTTCAGGGTTTTTGTTGGTTCATTTGATTGCGGTGGTGGGTATGGAAACTGAAACCAAGATTTCTTTGTATTATTATTCCTGGCAATATGAATGAGCATTGTTATTTTTAATTCTAAATATTTATTGGTATAACTCCCGCCTAATCAGAATGGAATCCAACCTTTAGGAATTATAAACAATGGATATTGTGAGACAATTGGATTGAAGATGTTATTTGTTTTTTGTATGAATTTTTTGCCTTGATTTAGTACTACATCATGTTAGAGACTTATGACTACATAATTATTAAAGAGCGGAAAAATTTTGAAAAGTCAATCACACAAAATAATTAACATTAATCAAAACTTTTCTGCTAACATTACTTTGCCTGCGAACTGTTGAATTCATTTAGGTACTTAGAAGGTTCCATTGCATTCCACTAGCACAGATATTTTCTAAGGTTGCAAATAATTATAATTATAATAGGAGGTTTCAAACATCAGTTCCCACCTGCATAATTATAACATCAATTGAAACAGATTTTGCTTATGTCAACTATATATATAACATTTTCTAATAACCAATATAATAATCCTAAATAAATAAATATAACATACTGTCTTATATAGTCTTATATTATTATATTCTATGAAACAATTATATTTTGTAAGACATCAGAAATGGCACCCAGCAAAGTAAGCACAGGTCAGCTAGTCTATATTACATAGTTTTTTTTTAATTTTATTTCTCTGTTTGTATGGGCTAATCTCTGAAACAACTGGACTAATTTAAATGAAATTTTGTATTGTGGCAGCTTATATCCCTGGGCAAGATATAGGATAATTTTGATCCTGAACAATTAAAGAGTTCCTTTGGCATAGTTAAAAAACTTTCCATGTGGATGAAATTGTGGGCAAAAGCTATTAATAATATAAGTAAGAAACATGAAAGCCTGTAATTACTGAGATGCTTTATATACTTACTGGTGTGGGTCTACTTCCTAAAAAGTTTAAATCAGCATTTTCACCAAACAAAAAAGCTTCTGGTTGTGGAGTGTCAAATCTTTCACCACCCATTATGAAGTGACTTCCAAAGTAATTACCTAAAATATTATAAGTACCAACATAATGCCTTATGTATATATTATAATGTAATAGAATTTTATAACATGAAAGTATCTTAGTGAAACTTATAATAGGAATTTACTTTTACAAGTTTAGAGTAAAATAATAATTAAATTTATAAATATAAATTCAATTTTATTACAATTATGAAAAGATAACTTAAAATTAATCCGAAAATCTACTTATATAGCCTCTCAAAACAATAAATAAAATACTACACCTAGAACACTCCCAATCACTATTTTAGGGCTAGTTTTAAACTTCTAAGTTTATAACTAGCATTGAGATAGTGATTATTCCGCAGATCATTGGTTCTACGGAAGTAACTAAATATTGAGAGCAAATAATATAATACACAATAAAAGGTCACAATCACAAACCCGATCTCGGAGGGTATTTGTATGCATGGTTTGACACGACGTCAGCTTCTTCTACACCAGCATGCTGCCTACTTGTTAAAGCACCCATATTTTCTAAGAGGCATTACATCAAGAGAGTTGAATGGAACTAAGAATTGTTTATTCAACCAAAGTATTGAAAACTGGGAAAGAAGAGAATGCGAAATTGTGATGTTTCAAGTTTTGTTGCGAAGTCAACCGTCAAAGTCAAAAATGTAATATCAACTTCATTGGTTTTTTTAGATTGATGGCTTGGTTTCTAGACTTTTAAGCCAATAATTGGGAATTGTTGTCTAAATCTAATAAAATCGGGAATTTCTGCTGAATATTATTATCCTAAGTTATCGTTCCATTGTCTTGGTATGGAAGAACAAAGTATTGTTTTTCCATGATCTCGCGCACAACATCATGAGAACACGGAAAAGGCCCTCACATTCTTAGCTTCTTGCGAGAATGTGGATAAGCCTTTATAATTTTTATTTCCAGACTGTCATCGTTTCATCATATTAAACGACACATTACGTCAGTGTCAAATAATTACTGTCTTTTCTTTCCGAGGTTTGGAGTCACTTTGTGAAGGTGCTTGTTTAATTTTTAGATATAAAATCTTTTGTGATCGTGATAAGTTTGTTATATTTTTGTGCCAATTTAATGACAAACAACTAGTGTTGATTATAAAATTTAGATTTTATATATATTTCAGATCACAATGGGGCGCCGGCCAGCGAGATGGTAAATATCGGAACCTCTATTCGTGTCGTTATTTAGAAACAAATATTTTTCTAACAATTTGTGAATTTTTAGCTACCGGTATTGTAAAAACAAGCCGTATCCAAAATCACGGTTTTGCCGTGGTGTGCCTGATCCGAAGATTCGAATCTTCGACTTGGGGAAGAAGAGGGCTGCAGTCGACGACTTCCCGCTATGTGTCCACTTGGTTTCGGATGAATACGAGCAGCTGAGCTCTGAGGCATTGGAAGCAGGGCGTATCTGCTGTAATAAGTACCTCGTGAAGAACTGCGGTAAAGACCAGTTCCACATCCGCATGAGGTTGCATCCATT
This sequence comes from Dendrolimus punctatus, assembly GCA_012273795.1. NCBI lineage: Eukaryota > Metazoa > Arthropoda > Insecta > Lepidoptera > Lasiocampidae > Dendrolimus > Dendrolimus punctatus. Next base: position 19,759,887 of record CM022537.1, read on the forward strand.
CCATGTGATCCGCATCAACAAAATGTTATCATGCGCTGGAGCTGATAGGTATGTTTTCTTCATAAACCTTTCACTACAAAATATGTTCAATGTTCACCAATGTCTAACTGATTTTAAGAACTCAATCAAATTGAATAAATTGGGTTGAAAGGTTACAACTATATTTGATGTTATTAAATTTTATGTTCAAATGAACCACTGGCTACTTCATGCTACTTAGTTACAATAAATATATTTTGTATTGTAGATTGACTTTTAGCTCAACAGTAGCTTAAAAGCAGTAAAAGACATTATTCTAATACACCTTATTGTCTAGATAGGTCCTGAACATATTTACGAAGTTACAAAAGAAGATGTACAATTACAATATTAGCTAAATAAAAACTAATAATAATAACTAAATACTGATATTACATGCATGATTCACCTAAGAAAACAATAGTGCAGAATAAAGTACATTTAACAGGCTACTAAAACCCTAAACAGGTATTGTGTTTGACTCTAACATTGTGTACAATTACCTATTGAATAAATCAGAGATTCCTCATGAGTTAATTTTCTGACCGGTTTAAGTGCTCCAACATGTTATACATTATAATTAATACATTTGACTAGGCTGTATGGGCTAATTCTTGGATTCAGTACTGGTATAAACTAAAAAATACATACACAACCTAGTACTTACAATTATAATCTTAGAGCTGAAAATGTTTAGTATAGGAATCAATTAAAAATAAATGGCCAAGATATTGTTGACACTTAGTTCACAAGAGATGTCTATTACACTGTTTTTTTGGCAGTGATTTCACATCATTTTTATGCAGTTCAGCAGACAGTTAGACTCCTTACTTGATGGGAAGCAGTTACCATTGCCTATAGACATTTGCAACACCAAAGGTGCTACAAATGAGCTGATGCTCTATTAAGGGAGGCAGGAACCTGGTCACTAGTGCCAAACACGAATCAAGGTTGTTATGATGCCATACTTTAGACCACGGGTGGTTCGGGCAAATGTCCTACCGCCTGGCTGCAGGAAATTGTATGCTTTCTCATTCCTGCATAGATAGATATATTTTCTTAAGTTTTGGTGACTAGAACACATAATAAACGATGTTTTAATGGTTTTAAGGGTTAATTTTAATTCATTTTCGAAACAATAGCAAAATAAAATAAAATGCTGCACTTAAACTGTTAAAATATAGTTCTATTAAGTTAAGTTAAGTTGTATTAACTAATAGTGTCTTATAAGTATTGACTTTTGATACCCAAGTGCATGCTCCTCTTCTGTACAATTTCAGTCACCAAACTACTTATCTTTAATAGTTAGTACTTTTCCGGGCATTAGCACATGTGTCTTTCTTCATAGTTAGCAATAGAATTATTATTATACATACATAAAATCATGGGGTAGGCAGAGACTATGTATCTCCACTTGCGACGATCCTGACAAACAACTTTCGCTTCACCTACTTTCATTAATCTCTTCATACATGCGTGTTTATTTGAAATGCTTTTTACCTGACCTTAGTCAGTTAGTAATTAGTTCATGAACTACACAAGATTGTCACTGTTTGACATGCTTAGCCCCAACTTGGTGAACTAATAGACCAATTAATCTTTGGTGATGGGAAACATTAATTTTTGTTTATTTAACAATATTGATTTTATACGAAAAAATAAAGTATCCTTATTTATTATTTCATATAAAACTAATTATGAAACACTATTCTTCAAAATATGCAACATAACTTGTTAGATTGAGCTTGGGAATACAAAATGTGTTGTCTGGTCATATTTTATTTTAAACATAATAAGTTTGAATATAAAACTGTTATTTCAAATAAGCCAAAATTTTAATTAGATTTATAGGTGCTTTTTTGTTTGTGTTCATCAATGTAGACTTTCTATGATAATAAAGAAGTCAATGTCATTGAAAATCGTTAAAGAATCATCAAATGTGTTTTATGGAAGGAATGCTGTTGCCTAATTTCAGGCTCCAGACTGGGATGCGCGGTGCGTTCGGCAAGCCCCAAGGCACGGTGGCGCGCGTCCGCATCGGCCAGCCTATCATGTCGGTGCGCTCCAGTGACCGCTGGAAGGCCCAGGTCATTGAGGCCCTGCGTCGTGCCAAGTTCAAGTTCCCAGGACGCCAGAAGGTAAAATGAATACTACCAGCTATATTCAAATCTTATTTTGTATTGCACTTCAGTCTGTTGTAATCATATACCACTGGCTATAGTTCATTACTATAGGTTATCTATCACAAGAGCATATCTATGTAATTAAAGGACCAAAATTGTTTTTGTTACCATTAATAAGATGACTGAATTTTAAGTCTAGAAGTTGGCACAACATAGTATGTGGTTTGAGTCAGTTATTTCATTTAAATTCCTTTGCTAAAAATTTGATGTACATTCATACTGTGTGATGCAATACTTTGTATATCTTGTGTTTGAACCAAGTTTGAATTTTGTATAAAATTTATGAGTAGCGAGTCATTTTATTAGTGAATGCAAGTGGAAAAAACAAAATTTTGGTTTCTATGAATTTGTAATGGATATCTGTTCTAAGTTGTCTATTCAACCTTTAAAACCTAAGTATATACGTGCAGTAAATAACACTACCATGACTGAAAACTTAACATGTGATTTTCAGTGTGACATTCTGAATTGTGCCAATATTGGATAATATCAATAATAAATTCAGTTAAAAGTAAATGATGTACAATAATGATCTGGAGGTAACTTCCTGCCGCGGTTTTCCCTTTGCGCTATGCATGGGGTTCTTCAAGTGGGGCATTATAAAATTTCTTAGAGGTCATCCACACCTCTGGTGTTGCAAACATCCATAGGCGACGTTAACCACTTTTCATCAGGTGGGCCGGCTGCGTGTTGGCCTGCATCAGGCTATAAAATAAAAACCCCAATGATTTGGTATAGTCCATCTCAAATTTAACTATTCTAACCAGATTATTTTGTGTTGCTAGCAGTGACCATAATTTGTTGCCGACAATGTAAATACCCAGTAATCCACACTAAGGCAAATTTTGAAAAGACCTGAGATTTAATTGTCCAAGAGCAAAGTAAGCCAAGGCTCAGATTGTGGAAGTGATTTGTCACAGTCATCAGTCTTTCTTTAATTATGATTTTTGATGTAAAATTTCAGTGTAAAACAATCTAAATTCCAGATCTATGTGTCAAAGAAGTGGGGCTTCACGAAGTACGATCGCGACGAGTTCGAGAAGCTGCGTGAGGACGGTCGCCTCTCGAACGACGGCTGCAACGTGCAGTACCGGCCCGAGCACGGACCCCTCGACGCCTGGAGGAAAGTGCAGGCGGAAATCTATAATGTGTAAATTTATATTCTACCAATAAATAACACAAAAACCTTCAATATTTTTTTATTTAACTTTTCTTTTTAATTTACAAAGGAATTATATATTTAAACCTGTTTGTTGTTCAGATCTCAATACATTGTAGAGATTTCATGTTATCTATGCTATTTTTAATATTGAATTGTGTCAAAATATTCCATTTTCTAAAACCATAATTATTAATTTAGTATAACAAATCCATTAAACAGTAATTGCTTCGATTTAGCATGCTGATACTAAACAAAACTCAAAATTTATTAAACTTAGTTCCAAATGTATAATTTTAACTGCAGAAAACTGCGTTGTTGAAAATATTCGAGTTTAAAATACTTCGCTTAGATTCATGAAAAAACGTCATTTCAAACAATATGGAGGTTTGATTACTTCATAAATTGTTCTTCTAGATAAACTTGACTATATTCATTCAATATCGCTTTAAAATTGTCAAGACTGATTTTTGTCAGACGTGACGTGTTGTGATGTGCTCTGAACGAGATGGGTATTTCGTGACATCTGTATTTCGCGTTCTGATGCCTTCTGACGGTACTTTCGTAGCTCTCAGAGAGTTTACACGTTCGCAATGATTTTCCATAAATCATTACATTCTGATTCGGATTGTGAAGATTTTCAGTTTGTGGTGCTGGTAAATTAAAAAAAAAGAGAACAAATAGAGGTACTCTGACGCATCGCAGCACAGTACGGCACGTTCATACTTCTCACGCGGCCGCAACTCCGCTTCCCTCGCCTTTCGCAGCCCACCCTTGGCCCTCTGAGGCAGATCGAGAACGTCTAATGCGAAACAATACAAACCATCACAACATATTGCGTCAAGCTAATATAAATCTCAACATACTAAATGTATAAAACCCATACCGTTCTGACGCACCACAACACGGCACGTCAGACAAATATAAATTCGCCTTTAGTCTTAACATTGCACGTCATCGTATTGAAGACTTAACCTGAAGAAGTATTCACAAATAATTTGGATACTTAAACTTTCGCGGTAATTTAAGGTTCAACTCACACTGGCGCAGTCGAAGCGACGTGACGCGTCATGTTTTGTACGACGACGCACGCACGTTCAGACTTTCGAACATTCGTCTGACGCGTCAAAGCGCCCGAGTACGCGCAGCGACTCGACTCCAGCCGAGGGTCGAAGCGCGCATGCGCGTGTCAACGCGCGCTTCCAAGTTTATTTAGCACAAATTCGTACTAAATAATAGAACATACACATACATAACTTCACGCCAGCTCCCTTGGGGTAGGCACGAACAATAGAGCGCTTCTTACACACCTCACTTGCTTCTTTGACATTCATAGCTCTTGTCATGCACGCTCGTCTGACTCCTGACATCACCTGCTAGTACCCGATCAATTTGATTATGTAAGGTGTGTCGTGGCCTCCCGCGACTTCTGCATCCATCCACTTTTGCATTGTATATCTGTTTAGTCATTCTTCCATCATACATTCTTTCCACATGCCCGAACCACCGGAGCATTCCTTTCCTTACCTTCACCCTGACACTCTCAGTCAGACCAACTCTGTTTCTTACTTCATAATAGAACAATAAAGATGAATATGCTTTAGGCGGAAAAATAAGACGCGTCGCGCCGCTTCAACTCTGAGCCAGTGAGAGTTGAACCTAATTCTCTCTGGCGAGCAGCATGCTTCTGGGAAACGTGATTGGCTAAGGCCCGGTTTCTATATCTTACAGACTTCATTTACCTTACTATTGGTTAAAATTGGGCATAAGCGCCAAAAAACTAATGTCAAAATTCAACCCATGGTAGGGCAAGTGAATGAATCACGAGATATAGAACCCACCATACGCAATTAATATAATTGAAGATTGTACCTACGTAATTGTTTGCCCATTATTACACACAGTATAATACGGCCGGCGTATCTTGGCAAATGTGAACATAGGCTCTGCGAACTTTAGAGCATGTACACTCGTATGATGAGCGGGCATACGACTCGTCGGTGAATACAATTGGTCGCCCTTCATCCCTGTATTTTTTCATTGCTTTTGTACTAGTTGGTCACTGTATTTTCTTCACGAGTTTACATACGCTAAAGTTCGCAGAGCCTATGTTCACATTCGCCAAGATACGCCAGCCGTATTATATCTACTACCTAAAAAATGTGTCAATAGATTTACATTGTAATTTAGTTTTGTTTGTTGGTGATATCATTTTTTTCTTTCTTTTAACACTGCCTACATTTCGATTTGTATTTGTTTTAATTAGTGCTGACTTTTCGTTCAATTCTCGTCTCAACTTCTGTGCTTCGTGAAAGTCCAAATGTTGTGCTAATTTATCTAATACTATTCTTGTTCCGCATTCCACACACATTTCAGTGGGCACACATTTATCTACCTTCGTGACAAATTTTTCAATCGAGGGTGCCATATTACTTTTTTGTCTATCTACTTTTTCTTTCTGTTTATGAGATCTGTCATTTTGTCTTCTCTCTGTTAAAGTTTTATTGATTTTGTCTTTTTCATCTCGAAATATTTGTCTTTCTTCTTCTCTTATTTTTAATGCTAAATGGTAATCGGAATGTTGTACAATCATATTTAAAGGTATCAACTTTCCACACTCAAGACAATCAACATTCTCAATTTTGTCGTGAATATTTTCTTCTTGAATAATATCTATTTGATTGGAAAGAATATTACCCTCGTTTCCATTTACAGAACTTTTTATGTCAGTAATGTCTTCTTTAGAGTTCAACAACTGCCTTATATTGCTGATTCGTGCGATGTCTTGAGGCTCATCTTCAAATAATGCAATACTTTTATTTATTTCGTTGTTAATTGTAGAACCAGAATAATCCGTGTCATTACTATCATCACCACATTTCGTAACTTCACAGTTGGGTGTTCTCGGTTTTGCGTTATTTTGGACTTGTGGCTCAAATATATTATATGTTCCTTGTTCAGATTGTTTATGAGTGTTTTTAAGCATCTGAGCAAAAAATGATTCTTGTTTATCTAAACTAGCTTCGATTTTAACGTTATTTGCAATGTCCATAGTTTTTTCAATGCCATCATTATTCTTGACTTGAAAAAATTTCTTCATTATAAAGTCTTTTCCATCACTGGTTTTAGGTTTTTCTACAACTTTATCTACTAGTGTCTCTTTATTCTCTGACTTTGTATTCTTATTGACATCTTTTGAACAGCCAGCAGCAAAATAGTCGACAATTCTTTTTGTCTTCTTGCTTTCCGTGTTGTCCTCGAATTTACCAACACTGATGCCTAGGAATTTGATGGGCGCTTTTAATTTTCTGTTGCAGTCTTCAACTGAAAAAATATAACTTGAAGCATTAATATTACAACACATTAAAAAGATTCAAAATTTGTCCTCTAATAATCTTACGTTTGGGTTTCACTCCTTCAGAACTTTCAATAATCAACTCCAGTGCTTTGTTGTAAAACGTTTCACCGCAAAGTTCGTCCTCAGTATTGAAATTATAAGACCTTGAACTACTTGTATCTCTTCCATCTGGCATTTGTAGTGAATAGCTGACAACCATTTGCTTTGGCGTTCTATTATTTTCCAAAGCATCCGTTTCTAAGCGGTCTTCGATCTCATCGCCGAGATCTTTCAGCCATTTTGTAAGGCTTTCTAGATCTAAAAGAGCAGCTTTACCACGAAACTGTTTGCAACAACCAATACTTTTTGGGTTAAAGCGTGCTTGGACGTGTTCGAGGTCTATGCCGCGAGCTATATTGTAGAGCCACGACCTGGAAATAAAAAATAGGGAAATACTAATCATCAAAAAGTGTACTAAACGTGACTTTATATTTATTTTATATTTTCCCTACTTCGTTCTAAATTTAGAGCTGTAAGCTTAGCTTTCATTTCTGTGATATTCTTTTCTGTTCTCTTTCTTGTTTAGACTATGAAATGGTTTCTTACCCATTTTTATCATCGAATCTAGCTTGCAATTCCTTCTCTGCAAACTGCTGTAGTTCCGACATTACTTTTATCTTCAAAATGTCACAAACAGCGTCACCGAACTTTCCTCCCAAATGTTTTACTTTCTTCAATGGTAACGTTCTAAAAGAATCAATTATTTGCATTATTAATTCATCTCAGTTGTCAAAATATATGTCTTCTTGAAAGTTTTTGTGGTTCTAATGTGCATATTAGTACAATTATACAACTACATGCTAATGGTGAAGGAAAACATGGTGATAAAATGTGCACGTAGAGTTTATGATTGTGTGAAAAGTACCAACTTGCAAATGGACAAGTCCCCAACTACTGATGGATGAGTCTTTATAGTGTGAGCTAGTCCTAAGTAGAAAAACAGCACTCGATTTCGTTGGCCTGGCCCATTATTTTGAGAATGAGTCCAAATTTAGGATGTATTTATCCGTGCAGGAACAGAGAAAGAATACAATTTCCTGCGGCCGGGCGGCCTGTCGTAAGAGGCGACAAAACAACCCACAGCCAGGTGGTAGGGCATTTGCCCGCCTGGATGGCTACCACCTCTGGTCTAAAGGACGTCGCCATAACAACCTTGAGTTGCGTTTCGGCATTAGTGACCAGGTTCCAGTCTCCCTTAAGAGAGCAGCAGCACATTTGTAGCACCTTTGGTGTTGCAAATGTCCATAGGCGACGGTAACCGCTTTCCAACAAGTGGGCCATCTGCCTGTCTGCTGAACTCCTGCAATAAAAAAAATGTATTTTGTTTTTATTAATTTCTCTGTCTGCTGAACGACTATTTTTGTATTTTTTGTCCTAAATAAAATAGTTCTTCCTATACCAACTCACTTCTTCATGAACTCTTCAACCCAGACATCTTTTCTTCCTACCAACAGTGTAATATTATATTCAATATGATATATCTGTTAGACCGTATAGCACAATGGTATTTCGTTAAAATATTTAGAATAGTGTAGATTAATATAAGTATACTAAGTTTTCCAAGACGATCCCCGATATATCAATTCCCCCTTTAGAATTATAATATTGTAACGTACTTGTATAGAATATTGATGGAATGCTTCGGGAGAACTGTCTGTTTGTTAGGTTTGTTCATGCCACAGACGAGTTTCGCTAATATTTTATTGTGTGCTATGCCTGCTGAGCATCGATAACCTAAAATTAAAATGAAATGAAATGAATGAAAGTAATTACTTTTATTATTTTAACAGACTATCATAATAATTATGATATTTTATTCTCCTATAGCAAAATTCTGGCGGAAATTCCTGGGTTAAAAACTATCACATATTTTGTTACATAACATTTGCTATAGATCAGTAAAAAAGTCACATTGTAATTAATCTAGCCATTTTAAAACATTCCAAGTAAAATTGACCCGGGATTCTCAGGAATAAAAGTACCATAGATTTTAAGTTTAAGAATTTGCTGTTAATCAGCGAAATCGCGTCGAAATCAGCCAAGTAGTTTTTATGTGAATCCTCAACCAACCAACAAAAAAAACAAGAAATCTAAAAAAATACATCCTGTTTCCATAGTTTATATAGTCTATTCCAGTTGTTGTCTCATGCGGCATCTACCGAATTCATTGGTTCAAAGAATATATTACATAGATACCTGTTTCTTCATATACTGCGGCCCGTATTTCGCTGACTATGAGAGCACCGATAAGCAGTCTTTTCGCATGCTCATATTCAAAATCAATGGACTCTGCCACACAGGAGTGCACATCAGCTAGAAACTCATCGACGCAGTTATAGCCCAAGGCAAAAGTGTTAGGCATCATATCTGTACTTATAGTGTTTACATCTAAGGTTTTTAGCCTTTCTTCAACCTGAAAAACTATGACATTTACCTATGTCTACCATGAGTGAAGCTGATGAATAGTTACTGAAGGATCAGATAGTATGTTGTGGAGCTGCCAAACACGTAGACGACTCACCTAAGAAACCATCCACAAATTACGTCACACAAATCACATATAGTACATACATATTGTCACGCCTGTTTCCCATTGGGGTAGGCAGAGACGATGGATCTCCACTTGTTACGATCTTGACAAACACATTTCGCTTCATCAACTTTCATTAATCTTCTCATACATACATGCTTATTTAAACTATTTTTTTATTTTTTATCTGACCTTTCTTCAAAATATCTTCAATTTGATCATGGTGCGTACGTCGTGGTCTACCGGCACCGACTCTTCCAGTCACAATGCTATCATATATTTGTTTTGTTATTCTGCTTTCATTCATTCTCTCTACATAGCCAAACCACCTTAACATTCCCTTTTCAACTCTTGTTATTACATCTTCTTTCAATTCACAACGCTCCCTTATCACACTGTTTCTTATCATATCACTTACATTAACCTTACATACACTTCTCAAAGCTCTCATTTCAACTGCAACGGATACAATAATCAATTAATTGTAGTTAAACATGAATGATTCAGCATTATTTTAAAACATACTTGGTTGAGGCCAATGTTGGGCACTGGACAATCACCCACCAACACGGAAAATTGCCATATCATTTTAAGGCACACAGGTACTTCAATTATTTTATACATGCAGAAACAGAATGAGTACAATTTCCTGCAGCTGGGTGGTCTGTCGTAAGAATTGAATGTCTGGATGGTTACCTCCCCAGTTGGAACACAATTTTTTTTTATTGCAGGAGATCAGCAGACAGGCAGACGGCCCACTTGATGGACAGCGGTTACCATCGCCTATGGACATTTGCAACACCAAAGGTGCTACGAATGCGCTGCTGCTCTCTTTAGGGAGCCTGGAACCTGGTCACTAATGCCGGAACACAACTCAAGGTTGTTATGGCGACATACTCTAGACCAGGGGTGGTAGCCATCCAGTCGGGCAAATGCCCTACCACCTGGCTGTGGGTTGTTTTGTCGCCTCTTACGACAGGCCGCCGGGCCGCAGGAAATTGTATTCTTTAACTCAAGGTTGTCATAGTGTATGCCACTATGACAACCTTGAGTTGTGTTCCGGCATTAACACTTAGGTTCCAGTCTCCCTTTAGAGAGCTGCAGTACATTGGTAACACCTTGGGGGTTACAAATGTCCATAGGTGATGATAACCACTTTCTATCAGGCTGTCTGCTGGACTCATGCATTAAAAAAATATATTAGCATAGAAGATAGGTACTTACTGGTAATGTGATATCCAAATATGCTTCATCTATTGAAGCTCTTTCTAACAAAGCAGTGAACTTTTGGAGTACCCTTGCCACCTCTTTACCTGCTTCTCTGTACCTAAAAGTAGATAGATAGATAGATAACACTTTATTGCTCACCAAATATACAATTTCAAAATATACAATAACAATAATGATAAGGTAGAGACAAAAGGCGGCCTTATCGCTGAAAGCAATCTCTTCCAGGCAACCTAAATTAAGGAATAACTTAATCTAATCTGGCGATGTAGGTGGTGCAAATCATTAAATATCATAAATAAACATACTTAAACTACATAACTTATAAATAAAATAAACATACTTAAACTACTTTATAAATTAAATACATACATACGTATCATACATATATATTAAATAGTCTATAATATTAGAATTAGGCATAGTTATTTAAAGAAAAGTAGTGTTTTCTGAGTGCGTTCTTAAATGTATGCGATGATTTGGCCTCTCTGACAGTAAGAGGCAGCGCATTCCAGAGTTTGACAGCCTGCACTGTAAAAGAGTTATCATAAAGGGATGAAGAGTGTGCAGGTGTAGTGAGTTTACGATACGTATGAGTGCGCAAATTGTGGGAAGTAGAAAGGCGAAGGAAATCAAAACGTTCCTTAAGGTAGGGAGGACTACTAGGAATAAATAATATGTTATAAAGTAATGTGAGAATGTGAGTATTCCGGCGAAAGCGAATAGGGAGCCACTTGAGTTTTTCACGAAATTCAGAAACATGGTCATATTTTCGCAAGTCAAATATGAACCTAATACAAAAATTCTGAAGTCGCTCAAGTTTATTTAGCTGTTCTACGGTTAAGTCAAGATAGCAGGCGTCAGCATAATCTAAAATGGGTAACAAAAGAGACTGTGCAAGCATAATTTTGGTGGCAGTAGGCAGAAAATTTCTCAGCCTTCTCAGGGATCTAGAAGACAGAAAAACTCTCCGACTTAATTCGGAGAGGTGAGACTTCCAAGACAGGTCACTATCGATGACTACACCCAGATTTTTTACAGTGTCACTCAATGGAATATAAGTGCCGTCAAAAACAATGTTCGGTAAGGTTGCGAAATCGACTTTTGCACTTATTCTGGGGCTACCGATGACTATCACTTGGGTCTTACGAGGATTCACTGCAAGACCAAACATTGTACTCCAATGAAGTATGTGGTTTAAGTCTAGATTGATTTGTCTCACGGCAGTACTTAAATCATCTGGAGCAGCTTGAGTGTATATCTGTAAATCGTCCGCATAGAGGTGATAGGATGAAGTTAATTTATCGGAGATTGAATTAATGAAAATCGCAAATAAGAGAGGAGATAAAACGCCGCCGCTGTGGAACACCAGCAGTAAGGTCAGACCATGATGAATAATTGTCATCAACACGTATTCGCTGCCGGCGTCCATACAGGTAACTGTGAAACCAACCAATTACTGTTGGAGATATGTTAAGAGTGCGGAGAATGCTAAGTAATATGTCATGATCAACATTATTAAAAGCACTACTAAAGTCAAGCAGTGATAGTATTGTCAGTAGACCACTTTCCATCCCCTGACGGATGTCATCTGTGATTTTTACCAAAGCTGTTGTTGTACTATGGCCTGGGCGGAAACCAGATTGAAAAGGATTCATTAATGAGTTATAATTTAGGAAAATACTTAACTGTTTATGGATTAGACGTTCTAGGACTTTGGATAGGAAGGGAAGAATGGATATCGGTCGAAATTCAGAAAAGGACGTAGGATTAGACTTTTTAGGGAGAGGAATAACTTGTGCCTCTTTCCAGGCTGCTGGAAAAGTACCACTAGCCATGGATGAGTTGAGGATATGAGTGATAATCGGGTTGATGACATCAAGAACAGGGATAATCATATTGCGACTAATACCATCACTGCCGACAGAGTTTGAAGTGATGGATTTTATGGCACTCGTAACATCACAATCAGATAATGGTCTGAGAAAAAACGGGGAATGAGAAGGAGTTGGAGCGGATGAAAGATTTTTTAATGTGTTAGACTTTATATTATTGTCAAAATTTATAACAGTAGTGAAGTGATGATTGAGATTATCAATATTGAAGTTTTTTGGAACAGAGTTTTGCTCTGGTTTACCAACTCCCAAGGATCTCAGAAATTTCCATATTTTAGTAGGATTATCTATGTCAACAGATTGATGAATATACCGGCGTTGCGCGTCCCTACACACTCTATTACAGCGATTACGGATAGTTATGTAAGCCTGTTTGGTCTCACTACACGGACTAAGCTTGCATTTAGTCTTAGCAAGAGATTTTTTATGTATAAGCGTCTTCACGTCATCGGTAAGCCACGGTGCAGGTAAGTGCTTGATTTTAATACGACGCATAGGTGCATGTAAATCATATAACTTTAACAACATTGTATTAAATATATGCACTTTATCATCGATAGTAGCTGCATTGTAAACCCCCGACCAATCCAACTCGCGGCAATCCTTGAGTAGAGCCTCCGAATCTATACCTCCAAAATTACGCTGCAGGATAATTTTGGGCTTGGCTTTTGGCGGACGAATGTTATATGAGAGAAAGATCAGGTCATGATAAGAGAAAGCATCCGCTGGGAACTGACCATGTGTAACAACATGAGACAGTGAAGATACGAGAATCAAATCTAAAAGAGACGGAGTAGAGTTGGGAAAAGAGTGAGTAGCCTTTAATGGAAGAATGGACAAGCTAGAAGCAGCAACTAAGGACTCAAGGAGTGTACTACGATAATCTCGTTTAAGAAGACAGGTATTAAAATCACCCATTATTATGGAATGATTATAAGCAGGGATAACATTTTCTAAAAGTTTTTATGTTCTAAAAGTATTGTGAATACAAAATATTATTCCTCTCTTACAACATTTTATTCCGGTTTAATTCAAAGAAGAATAAAGCTATGAATTCCTAGATAGAATAGAGTATTTATCTATTTTATTCAAAATAAGGTAAAATCTTATATAAATACATAGTTCATGTCTAATTACAGATTTAAGTTAATATACTTGTATAATATCTGCATGTCAAAAGTTGTGAATAAAATAAGCATAAAGAAATAACTTTAAATGTTCAATGGCAAATTATTATCCTTATGTTGCACCTGTGTCTTATTTAAAATGTTAAAAATAATGTCTTAAAAAATAACTACATTACACATAAGTGTATATAAATATGTTATCTGTCAGAATGTAAGATCATTAACAATTAATAAGCCTAGTTGCTAAGCCATAAAATAAAAAAACCAATATTGTAGTACACCCATCTCCACATGTGGAAATGGCCTATAACTGTAACAGTATCCCAGATGAGGCGCCACCATTACAGTACAATTCATTATTTTTAAATCCTTCATTATTTTTAAAATCAACATCAAAAGCTTTGATTTGGATCATCTGACTTAAGTAGTTTATTAGAGTAATAATAAATATATTCCTCAATACCTACACCTTTTTTTACCTTTTTTATTTAAATTTGAACAGTTATACTGAAACTTCCAATTTATTAATTTAATACTATCAATACATATGTACAATAAAACAATTATAAAATTACATACTATTGAATACAATGTAAGAAAACTTATTTGTATTGTATTCTACCCTTAGTCCCTCAAGACTATAAGTAGAATACTGAGCCCAGATCACCGTCTTCTATGGATAAGGTGCCCAGAAGGTTGGCTACGTTTCCTCGCTGGATCGCCATACTTACATACATACATCCGTTGACCGAGGTAGGCACCAGCCCTCTGATCACCTGAAGAGTCAATGAGTCGTTTCGATAAATTTTGGTAGAGGCTCATGGCCTCAGGACCCCACGGTCCAAGCGTCTCGACAGCAAATGGCACAACAATATAACTCTCACTGAGGGTTGCATATTTGCGCCGCTTGAGCAATTCCGCTGTTTCCGCCGCCGAACCGGCCGATCTAGATGTGTTTGGTAAATGGGATGCGGCGAATGTGTCTACACAAGTCTCATCCCACACCAAAGGCTTGCCTCGCAGCCAGGGAATTAGAGTCAGGGCGTCTACCATCATCACATGCAATTCCGTTTGGCTACAATAGAGCTGGCACATTAGCGGTGGCAAGCGCCCTCCGTAAGACATCATTCAGGGTGGCATGGCATGACCATTGGCCGGCACTGCGGCGGCAAGAAAGACTATGGTATCCCGGGTCGATTACGTCTATTCCACAGACTTTTCATGATTTAGATATTTAATACTTGTTATGATTTATAAGTATGTAGACTTAAACATCTAAAGTTTAAAATCTATGTGCGCCAAGTAAAAAAAATGCATGCAATAATAATATGGTTTAAAGATATCAGTAACATTCTCACTTAGTTATATCAGCTTTGCCTCTCTGACATGGAACTGATGGCAGCTGAATTTCAGGGCATTTTTCTTTAGCCTCATCACCTCGCATCCCTCTTGTCACTCCCATGGCTCTAGCTTCATAGTTTACTGCTATTATACTGGAAAAGTATATTTCACATACTATTATAATCATAAGAAAGTAGATGAAATGTAATCAAGGCAATCTAAAAGTTTTTGAATGTTTAAAAATGAGTTTTATGCAAATGATTTCTAAAAATTGTAGCATTATTTTATTATGTATATTTTACAGACTTATACATAGTTAAGGACTACATTAGAGAATTAATATATTGTGTACTGTTTGTCTATTATTAGCGAAACAGACTGGTTTTTAATTTTGAAACTGCTATTAATTTAAGGAAGTAAGGATTGAATCAATTAATCTTTACACAAGATATGGTTTTTAATATATCAATAAACATACCCTCCACCCTTCCAAGGGTTATATTGGACAACAGCTATAGGCAATCCTTTTAATTCTGGGTTTAATTTCTCCTCCACTTGGCAATAAAAACAGTCCATATCGATCAAAACAACCACGCGATTTTGTTGATCCATTTTTTAGCAAACTTTTTGTACACGTTATCATTCTAACTTAAAAATATACTTAATTTTATTTTAAAAATGAGTTCAGAATGAGATTCTTCATTGCATATTTTGGATTTTAGCAATTAGATAAGCGGATTTTGCAAAAATAAAACTAAAGTAAAAGTACCCGCCAAAACATCAGCTGATTTTAGCTCATGGAATTAGAGGTGTGTAACTGCTGAGTGATTAACTCAAAAGATATATATCCGACGCGAAGAGTGATTAGATCCGTATATCACTTGCGTTCAAAATGTATCTTTATATCTTTAACTCTTTAGTTAGTTCATTCCTGTTCCATGCGATGAGAGGGAATGACTGGCCCGCACACTGCGCATGCGTAGTGAGTGAACGAGGAAACCGAATATAATTGCAAGCTAAAATAAATCGTAACACTGTAGTTTTATGGTGTAATTTAGTTTTAATGTAATTAATTTTATTATATTTCTTCACTCTTTATTTATATTTTTTTGCGTTGCCACAGGTACGCGTGTCGGCTCTGTCAGTATATCACTCACAGATAATAACATCTTGTCTGCAATTGACACTGACACTATTCACTGTAAAGATAAAGATATGAAAGAGGGATATATATCTTTGTATCAAAAAGATATATATCACTCTTTTCTTCTTGGTGAGTGATTTTTCCCATGACTACATGGAATGTCAGTTACAGTCAGTTATCAAACAAATTGACATAGTATTTTTATTAAACATACGTTTCACTAAAACAGCTTATTTAACCACTAAAATATTTATACATACATAACTTCACGCCAGGTCCCTTGCGGGGTAGGCACGAACAACAGAGTGCCATACAGGCTTATTCTTACATACCTCACTTGCTTCTTTGACATTCATAGCTCTTGTCATGCACGCTCGTCTATTCTTAAGGCTCCTGACATCACCTTCTGCTAATACACGATCAATTTGATCATGGAAGGTGTGTCGTGGCCTTCCGCGACTAAAATATTTATAGCCCCTAAAAAAGCTTGTTCTTTCTGTGTGGTACACATATTTTTGTCAATGATGCTTCATACACATAAATACAATGGCGTATTTCATTTCTCTTTGTATTTTAGGATGATGGGCGATCGACCATTTATCGTCCATGATGTATCAAGGTCTTTCAAGGTACAATTGTGTCATTGGAAATAATAACTATAATAATGCACTTTTCATAAAATTCTACCCAAAGTTCATACAAAGCTTCACGCGGCGATTTTATTTTTTCTATAAATATTTATTCAACTATACGTACTGCCATGTCACAAAATGTTGAGCTACTAGTTGCCAGAAGTAATCATTCATCGGCTACATTGCGGGCGCACCACAATTAACGACTGAGAACACATGGTATAAAAAATGAGATGGCGCTAGCAGAGTAAAGTCGCCCTTTTTTAGGCAAAACACCTAAATAAAACAAGCATAGCTTTCCAGGTATAATTTATTAAAATCCTTGTCCGTAGGTTTTATTCCATCTAACATATTGTCCTAGATCGTCTTGGGACACACTGGGTTTCACTCTTTGTAAAGCGTTAATGAAGTCTTGTAAACACACAGGGCGGACCTGAAAGCACATTAAAAAAATATATTTGACTGCAATGCAGGATAGTGTATAGGGCCCCTTCAGACAAATGAACAAAGACAAAAAAGTTTGTCGAGCCATAACTAAGACCCGCTTGCATAAAGATCGTCATAAATGTTTTGTGTTTCTTAAACGAATTTAAGGAACGTCATGCAAGCCGCCCTAAGAGTACTTGCTCGCACATCTGTCACCTTCTTTAGAGTAACACTACTATGATATAGTTGGTAAATTGGAAAATTTAAAAAAATGTTCATCTCATAAAAATGAAAAATGTAGAAGTACCTTATTTCGTTGGATAGTGACAATTTGGGAGAGAGGCACTGATCTGATGGGTCCCATGGCGGCCTCGGAGCAGAGGGATTTCATATCAGCACCCGAGTAACCCTCCGTCAGATTGGCTATCTCTAATACTTGACATGGATCTAAGTCATTGTTCTCGGTCTTGAGGAGGTTTGCTATGATCTGTTTACGGGCCTGTTGAGTTAAACATATTTATTAATTAGCTGTGCCTGTCACTTCATTTGACTTTATATTTATACTAACTGAAATATATTGACCCACGCAAACACAATTATTTTTACACCTTGGTTACATTATTGAAGTTTTAGCAGGGATCCCTAATTTTTCCAGTAATAAATATAGCCTATATTAATCTGGGGTGATGTAACATTCTAATGATGAAAGAATTTTGAAATTGGTCCAGTAATTTTTGAGTTTATTTGTTACAAACGTACTTACTAACTTTCCCCTTTATAATCTATTTATGTGTATAAATATTACGTGTCAATGTTTGACCGCGATGAACTCCGAAAATACTCAACCGATTTTGATGAATATTCTTTCATTTTGCTTGTTCCAACTTAGGACAAAGGATATGTTTCATTTTAATTTATAATATTTTTTTACTGAGCCACAGTAACGCGTGGCCGGGTCAGCTTGTAATTATAGAAAACTATAGAAAGAATATCAATTCCTGCAGCCGGGAGGCGACAAAACAACTCATAACCTGGTGGTAAAGCATTTGCTTGTTTGCATGCCCACCATCCTTGGTCTAAATTATACCGCCATAACAACGTTGAGTTATGTTTTAGCATCATATTGATAGTACCTTCGGTTGTTGCAAATATCTAAGGGGATGGTAACGGCTTCGAAATGGATGGGCTGTCAGACTTCCTACTGTTCTCCAGCAAAAAAACTTTCAGACAGACTTGTATTTCTATAAATTAGCACTTTTCATAGCACTTGAGAATAAAGTATATTTGTAATATAAATGTGTAAGTATGGATATCTCACATCGACATCAGGCAGTGGTATATATAGCCGCTTGACGAGTCGCCTTCGCGCCGCTTCGTCCAGCTCTTGGGGGCGGTTCGTCGCACCCACTATTAAGATCCTGTCTTCGTCTCCTGGAACAACAATCTATAATATACATAGGACCACTCTGAGGCCGATCCAGGCACTCAGACCATGGTAAATAACGGAAACTTCTTTTACGAAATTTACCATGCCAGGAATCGAACCCGGAGCCTCTGCGTTCCAGCGAGTTCGTTCGGCTAAGACTTAGCCCACTCAAGCACATAGGCCGTCTTATGTTAATCCGTCTATCACATAATCTTTATCCCATCCTTAAGGCTGGCAACGCGTTGGCTTCGCTATTGGTGTTGTAAACGCCTATAGGCGATGGGAACTAATATTTAAAAAAAAACAGTTTTTCATTTAATAATAATATAAATTAATACTATAATTCGTCTCAGACTCGGCCATATCTGCACACAGGTTTTCTTGGCGAAAATTAGAGTCCATGACCATTCCCTTTGTGAGTGCGGCTTAGACGAGGGCACTTTGGAGTACATCTTTTTTCATTGCCAAAAAATTATCATTCCACTCTACGATATTTTACCAGGAGATTTCCCTCGCCCTGTCAACATAAATTTCCTTTTAGCACTGGCCAATAAAAAATCTGTTAATATATTATGTAAGTTTATAACATTAAATAACATTTATTTATAAGATAGTTAGATTAACTCTGTTTATGTTGTGTTGTCCCTAGGTTCACAGAAGTTACGACTGGAAAGAAAACCGACCAAATTTTTTTTTCGAGCTGTAATTGCCAATAACCCACACCTGACATTCTCTGTTACTGTGACATTGGCCGAATCAGCGCCAGTAGCGTTGGAGCCAAATCGAATAGAATAGAATTAAAAGTTATAATTAGCTCCTTTTTTATGTCATAATAGACACAGGCAATTTTTTGAGCAATATTGCGTGGTAAGTAAGCAATGGATCAATCTGGAGCAACTCCAATAAAATGCGGCATTTGTTCGGGAATATTCCTTTTAATTGCTCCATATTTTCACATTTCTCAACGTTACCAAATGAGTTGCCGAATATCCAATCGTTTTGGAAATTGTTAAGCAATTTTCTTTCTATCTCGTTTTTATGTATAACTACATCTCGTTTTTGCGAGAGGAACAGACTAGCGAGCGACTTAAAGTTTACGACTTGCATGGCATTGTGTGGCCATATCTCAGCAATAGCTTGCTACATATTGCCATAGCTCTAAGGCTTTAAGTTGCTTGATGTAGTAGTGACGTCATAGTTAACAAGAATTGACAGGGGTGTAATGTGTAAGAGGTCAACTTAGTTTTAATTGCGATTTTTCACCAAAACAAGAATGGATTGGCGATGCCTCCTTTGTCACAAGAGTGTGTTACAATTTTTTTTTTATCACGAGATAGTGTTTCTTAAATAATTCTCCTTCGAATTTAATTTTTAAACGAGTCACGTACCAGTTGCAGCGCCATCGAATTGCACCAAGAATTCTGTTTTGATCCTCCTCGTTGCCTCGTGTTCACTATCGCTCCTTTGTGTCAATAAGGAATCGATTTCGTCTATAAAGATTACCTGAAAAGGGGCGATTTATCGTGTTTTCTGTCACCGTTAGGATGTGGTAATTTAAACAATATGCACATTAGAGGCCATCCATAAATTACGGCACGCGTTAAGAGGCCGCACGGAGTCGACAAAGTGTGACAAGAAGTGGGAGGGGTTAATTTTCCCAAATCTCGTGACATAATATTTGAAAATCCTTATTAATATTATAAATGCGAAAGTAACTCGATCTGTCTGTCTGAATACCGAAAATGGATATAGATAATTTTGATCCCGGAAGATGGGATTGTTTGCGATATAAAATGAAATAATCTTCCGAAAGCAAATAGCACCAACATAAAAATAAAATATAATGTAACTTGTATTAACGCTTGCTCTGCATACAAGAGGTATGCACTGGTGTAATATACTTAAAGTAATTACGGAACTGCTGTTTTAAATTAATAATTTTTGATGCAAAATCTGTGACGTCACTCTGGGCAGGGAGGAGTCTCACGAATGGAGACGAGGGAGGGGTCAAAAATCATGAAATTCGTGTGATGTAATTTATGGATGGCCTTAATTCTTGTATCTCCTCTTTGCATCCAGCAGTTGCCATTCTCTCAGTATTTTTGTCCATTTCAATTTGCTCTCTCCTGTCATATGTCCCATCCATCGCCACTTTAGTGTTTAACTGCATTAATAATAAAATACATAACAGCCCATAAATTTCCAACTGCTGGGTTCGGGCCTGCCATTAAAAGGGGAACGGACAGTATACCCGCCATGCTTGCACAAGGCGGCTTGGCAGGTTTGACACATCGGTTATCTCGATATGCAGGTTGATGTTTTCCTTCACCGTTATTAGTACGTAGTAATTGAACAATTTGCACATTAGATTAGAAAACTGCTTAAGTGGGACATGCGTTCCAGCCAGGATCGAACCCGCGACCTTTGAGTTAGGGACGCCTGCGCTAGCTACTACGCTACCAAGACTGTAATTAATGTTTGACTACATTTGTTAATGTAAATTGTGCTTGAAGAACTCGTCATGGTGCAGTTACTCTGTACGAGATCCCGTGACTTCCCTTAAAAGCGCTATAAATGGGGTGCAGGTTTAGGTTTAGTGGGTAGTTTGGCGTTTCTCGCGACAGCTTCGTTTTAGAAGCGAGCGTGTAGAACCGGTCGCTGAGTCCTACACACCGTCGATGCAGGCCTTATGCCTGCATTTTAGCTCTTCCCCGAAGGACCCGAGAATGGTGTCCAAAGACACTCCCCCTGCATTATAAAAAAAAAGGCTTGAAGAACTCACAGCTGGTTGGTGGCAGACAGCGACCGCGAATAAGGCTCGGACCATCTTCTCACCGTCGCCGATCCACTTGGAGGTCAACGAGGACGCCGATATGCTGAAGAAGGTCGCGTTGCACTGCGCCGCTATGCATTTACCTACGTACAATACAACACATGTTGCACTCAAAATCTATTTAGCTTATTAATCTTCTTGTATACCAGTGGTTCCCAAAGTGAGCGATAACGCCCCCTTGTGGGCGCTGCAGGCCTAAAAGGGGGCGGTAAGTGACCCAGAAAAAAAGGGCATTGGCAAGTGTACCCCATAAGATTTGAGACCTCAGCGCTTTTATGTACTACCTACTGCACTTAGGTCTCAAGTTAACTCTTGCGGGCTATAGTAAAAGTCTCATTTAGAATGAATGTTTGATCTCTGCTAATGTAGCTTTCAACAATCAATTAATTTAATTTGACGTTATAATGTTTTTAAGTAGGTGCATAATGGGAGCGCTAAAAAATAATTTATTCTCAAAGTGGGCGGTATACAAATAAGTTTGGGAACCACTGTTGTATACTAACAGACGGTGTCTAATTTTTAAATTTTTTAACAGTGACAAAGCATGTCGGTGCCTGTTTTACTTCTGCATGTTACTTCTAACCAATGGCTTATTCGTGAAAACGTGTCATTGGGTTTCTTTTGTTAATTATATTTATCTAACTAAATGCACTTAGCTGTAGGTTATCCATAAATAAATAAAATAAAAATTCAAGTGTTCAACTAAAAATGTGAAAAAAATCAGGAGGATAATTCGGACCAGGTGATTGTGAAAATGCAATTTTTAGAATTTTTGCCTGTTTGTCTTGATATTCCGCCTAATCTTTGAAACGGCTGGACAGATTTGACGGTACTTTCACTGGCAGATAGCTTATGTTATAAAGAGTAACTGAGGTTACTGTTAAATTTAATTTTTAATTAAATAAATAAATATTAAAATTTACAATTCATAATATTATATACACTTTGCTAACTAACAAATATTCAATTAAATTCACTTTTACACTTATATAGTTATTACACATTATATTAATATGAAAGAAAGAACTAGAAAGTCTTAACATAGGACTTTCCATCAATTATTTATTCTGTCCTGGGTGTGTATCATCCACCTACTAGTTGTACATTTGCGTGCATCCAATTTAAAAAACATAAAAATACGAAGTCACCTATCAAAGTCTTGCCAGTGCCTGGTGGGCCAAACAACAGTATCCCTTTGGGAGGTCTTCTCAAGCCCGTGAATATGTCTGGTCTGAGCAATGGCCACACCACTGCTTCTTGGATCACGGACTTTGCTAACTGAAGGCCTGCTATGTCTTCCCAACCTGATGATAATAATTAATTAACTTATAAAGTTCATTTTAATACTGTTAAGTTAATGTATTGCTATATTAGTGAACAAGGTCATGTAAAGTCCATAATTAATCCAAAAAACATAAGTATCTCGGATGTGCTTTTAGTAGCGATGGAAGGTATACCGCTGATATAGAAGAAGAATGAATTTGGGGAATAGTGTGAATGGAGAGTTAGGTAAATTTCTAGGCGCTAAGAACCTCAGCCAGAAGGCCCAGCTTGCCATACACAACGCGGTGCTGGTACCTACGCTCACGTATGGAAGCGAGAGCTGGGTATGGAATAGAGAGCATGAAAGTAGAGTAAACGCGGTCGAGATGCGAGCACTGAGCAAAATCTGCGGAGTGACGCTCGCGGACCGCGTTCGTAATACCGAAGTAAGAGAGTTGGTCTGAAAGAGAGTATTGGGGTGAAAGTAAGGAAAGGAATGCTTCGGTGGTTCGGGCATGTGGAAAGAATGAATGATGAAAGAATGACTAAACAGATATACAATGCAAAAGTGGATGGATGCAGAAGTCGCGGAAGGCCACGACACACCTTCCATGATCAAATTGATCGTGTACTAGTAGAAGGTGATGTCAGGAGCCTTAAGAACAGACGAGCGTGCATGACAAGAACTATGAATGTCAAAGAAGCAAGTGAGGTGTGTAAGAATAAGCCTAAATGGCGCTCTGTTGTTCGTGCCTACCCCTCAAGGGACCTGATGTGAAGTTATGTATGTATGTATGAAGAACATAAGTAGGGTACTTATAATTAGAATGCTGATATTTAGCTGCTATGCAACAGAGCATACATGTGTTAAATAAATAAATTAACATTGGTCAAGTACTTCTCAAACCATACACTTTGCAGGATTCAGTACAGCATCCACTATATTTGCAATTTAAGTATGGCATTCTAAAAAAAGCAGTGAATCAAAAGTGCTTAAAACTAATGAAAGAATCTTATTAAACCTAGTTTTTCTTTCAGAGTAGTTTTAAGTTCTTTGACTTTTTCAAAATTTCACACACTATGAATTAGAAAGAATATATTTTTATACTGTTGTGTCGCAACTTATAAATTAAAGACTACACGACTCTTAAACATTTTCATAGTCCACAAACTTTTGTTCTAAGGGTATGGAGAATGTTAAACTCACCAATAGGTGTTCCTTTATCGATTATTTCACTCTCAATGAGTTCAATCATCTTGGGATCAATGTGCTTCAATCTTTCATCTGTTATTTCTGGCTCATTAACTGGTTTCTCTCTGAAAATTGTTTAATTTGAATATTTAATACTTAATAAAGTTTAGTGTTGAGTTATAAACAAAGTTAATAGTAATCACTGCTAGTGTTAAAACCAGTGTACTTGTGCTGCCACATATTACAATAAATTCTAATATGTTTATAATATCAGCCAATAAATGTCCCACTGTTGGGCTTAGGCCTCCCATTATACCTAAGACAGAATAAACATTATACCCGCTACCACTTGTACAAGGTGACTTGGGTTTGCACATTGGTTATCTCGATGTAGGTTGCATCACAATGTTTTCCTTCACTACTTTAGCACATGGGAATTATAACAAATCTAATATGTTTACATACATAACTTCACGCCAGGTCCCTTGCGGGGTAGGCACGAACAACAGAGTGCCATACAGGCTTATTCTTACACACCTCACTTGCTTCTTAAACATTCATAGCTATTGTCATGCACGCTTGTCTGTTCTTAAGGCTCCTGACATCACCTTCTGCTAATACAAGATCAATTTGATCATGGAAGGTGTGTTGTGGCCTTCCGCGACTTCTGCATCAATCCACTTTTGCACTGTATATCTGTTTAGTCATTCTTTCATCATATATTCTTTCCACATGCCCGAACCACCGGAGTATTCCTTTCCTTACCTTCACCCAACACTCTCTTTTAGACCAACTAATCAATAATTTTAATTAATATGTTTACATACACTAAAAGAGATGTTAAAATAACATCTTGTCATCTAATTGGTAAAATATCATTTAGAAACAATTTTAAATACTTCTCAAACAATAATTGAAGCGTTATTTGATTCCCGTTACTTATATCTACTTATGACATCATAAGTCAGCACACTCTAACAAATTCTAGGAGGCTGTGACATTTTGTAAGTTTATAAAAGTACCTCATTAGATTTGGCTGTCTACCCCTTATTTTCTAACATGTGGCATTAAACACTATTCTATTCTAGACAACATAATTGCAAATGCCTAATCCATATTATCTCTGCTGTAATAGGTAAAATTTTGCATTAATAAATTAGGTGTCTGGCAAACCCAAAAGTCTCAGTCAGAAAAGCAACAAGCAGTGTGCAAAATTCAACTAATACTTACTGTGCTCCTATCATTGGGACACAAACTTAGCCTGAGCCTTCCGAGATGCACCCAGAGTTCTCTTTGCAGCTGGATTGGATGCCAACAATGTCTCTTTAGCAGTTTTAAATGTTATTTTTGCCACATTGCTTTTATGTGCTCTCTCCTCTTCTTCAGCTGTCATGGGCTTTTTTGAGGGCCCATTTCTTCATCTAAATAAGATTTTCGCCTTTCTTCTGTTGTCTCAGCTAAGTCTATGTCTTGAACTTTGTATGTAGACTTGTATGAGCTTCTTGGAAATGTTCTATGTTTTTCATTTGTATCTTCCTCCAAACATTCAACATCTGCATTTTGACCTTTGTAGGCCTTGAATTTACTTTTAAAGAATGTATTCTTTGTTGGTTTGGCATCCTCATGACTAAATTTATTGGTTTTATTATAGGCTACATCATCTGTTAAGTCCATCTGTTGGATATTTGGTGTGATATGTTGATTTTTAACTTGTCTTTGCTTCCCAAACCTCGGTTTGAACTTTTGATCACTAGAATCCTCACTTGACCCTTCAGAGCTTAATGTTCTAGCGATTGAAGGATCTGGTTTTTCAAAATTAATGTATTTATTTGTTTTAGTGACTGGTAAATCGCATTTGCATCCATTTGTGAAGATATTAGCAAAGATATTAGATTGAGGCGAGGAACATTTTGAGCATTGTGGCATAGATTTTTCAAATATTGTTTCTGGATTAATTTTACTAAAACAACGTTATAAAAGTACAAGTAGTAAAGACAAATTAAGTTAGTTTAATGAAGATATATGCATTTTAAATATATCTCTAAATATCTTGGCCTCTTTAATGGTAAGAATATTAGGTATGTGTATATATCTGACTATTGTTCTCTTAGAATGTGAGTTTATTTCTGTGGTCATATTATGTCGCATAAAAAATACTATAAATCAATCAAAATTATTACTGCAAACTTTAGTTTTCGTCTTAAACTAATACATTTTCATCCCTATATCTTTTACATGATTAAGATGACCTTACCTCAGTGAACATGTCCATGTTTTTGTATTGCTCGTGTCTACATTTTTTAGGAGCTGATTGGTACAATGAAGAATATTTTCAACTGTTTCATTGTTACAAAGTTTTATGTTATTCTTCCAAGCTTCTTTTAATAAAATGTTTGAAACTGCATTGGATGAACTGAAATGAACAAGAAAAAATATTCATAGTAACCTAAAACTTTAATTCTACTGAAAGTACCTTACAATAATTAAATTGTTTTACCTTTGTAATGAAATTTTGTATTGTAGTAAAGAAGATTTGTTGAGGACTGATATGTGGTGATCAGAATTGTCTTCAGCTAATAAGCGAATAGATTGATCTGCATCATCTAATTCATCCATATTTACTTAATATTCACAGACTACTAGGATACTACGTATTTAATAATGACCTTTTTCTTATTTACCTAAAATAATAAAATCATTTTTTCAACAAACAACTTTTTTTTTAGATTCTTCTTTCCCGCTTTTAAGTTTTAATCATGTCACATTTTTTTATGGGCGCAGACTTAGGCCACATTTCCTATTCTTTCTAGATTCTTTCTTTTGAATCCATGATATGAAAACCACAAACTAGTTTTTAAATGATTATTTAGTAAAAATGAATAAATTCAATATAAAAAAAGCGTTCACAAGTAAAAAATTTATATATTATTTATGAATAAAATTGAAATAGAAAGCACCTCCTCCTATCTCGTATTGAAATTTTCATTAGACCTATATCCCAATACCTATACGCATGAGAAAATTAAGAAACTGCTACTTGCTAGTGACATAAGAATTAATGTCAAACTGTATTGTCATGCACATAGATAATACACGGTATAGATGAGCGTCTCTGCCTGTCTCTGGAATAAGTAATCAAATATTATTTACCCACCCCGATAGGTAGCGCTGTAATATATTCCTATGATTCACTACATAGCGCTTCAATCGATAATTATATAAATTTCACTAAATGGTACTTACAAGTTATAAGTTATTCTAAATTGGAATAAAATAAAGCTAAGGGCAATAAAATTATAGTTCAATAATCTTGTATTAACACTATTATAACGCTAGTCTATAATTTAAACCAAAAGTAAGAAAATAGTTCACATAATAATTTTCTATAATTATGTGAAATTCACCAAACATGCCCAATACTTGTGGTTTCATTTATGCTCTCAAGATCTTGTCGGAGTTTTTGGCGGGAACTGAAAGGAGATGTTGTGATCTGCAGTTTTATTTTCTAAAAATGTATAAAATTACTCTGAAACGAACAATAGTTTTAGGACATTGATAGTTTTTGAGTAGTAATTTTGTGTTTTTGTATGAAATGTGAACTGTATAGTCAAATGTGGCCTTTTGAGTTGTCACACGAACCTCGTTGAATGGCTTCAGTTGATAACCTGTAGTTCAGTAGAGCATACATAGGCTTAAGAAAATGAAACAACTATATTATAATCTATGATCTGGCTTAAAGGCCTAGCTGCCAAGCCATAAACCTACATAAATAATCTCAACATCTTATCAGCGTGATGTAATTATTCTACGATATTATACAGCACATACGTAGTATCCATAGTAGTTTGTGCTTAAGTGCACTTAATGGACGATGGAAACTATTTATAATTTTTATTTCCCTTACCCTCTTGATGGCGCTAGCTACCATAGATTTTTTTATTTTATGATTACGTGCTATGGCCATGCTATGCACTCTTGAAATGTCAAGATCGAAGTGAATTTATGTCATGATCAAAGTCATGATGTAAATAATCATATTTGCCAGAAAAGAGAAATAAGGAAAACTTAAGAAATGGACGAAGTTGCAAAATTGGAACATCTTTCTCTCGTTTCTAAGATATGTACGGAATTAGACAATCATTTGGGACTCAACGACAAAGATCTAGGTAAGTTATTGTCCATTACTTTTATGACGAAATCTCTCATATTTTCCCGTGAAATTGCTATAATATTAGTATTACTTATTTCAGCTGAGTTCATAATCGATATAGCGGATAAGAATCCTACCTTCGAAGCTTTTAAAACAGCTTTAGTTGAAAATGGGGCCGAGTTTTCAGACTCTTTATGACTAACCTTCTTCGCATAATACAACATATGAAACCAGTCAACAACACTTCTCAAGTGACAGTGGAGACTAAGAACAATAATCCTTTAGCTGAAAAATTTCCTGGCTTAGCTATACCTAATGAAAAGCCTCACAAATTATCTGAAGATGAAAGTGATAGTGGAGATGAGAAAAAAATAAAAAGACTGACTTCTAAAGATATATTTAAGGATGAATCCAAAGGTGTTTCCAATGACAACATAGTAGACCAAGCTATGGCAGAATTAGAAGCCCTTGCTCCTTCGAACTCTGGTTTAAAAAAAGTTCCTGCAAAGAAGGAGGATGTAAAGCAACGTGATAGAAGTAGAAGTGCAGATAGGAAAAAAAGGGAGTCTTCAAGGGATAGGAGACGACGCAGCAAAAGCAGAGACAGGCGCAGACGAAGCCATAGTAGAGGTAGATCACTTAGTCGAGACAGAGATAGAAGAAAGAGATCAAGGAGTCGAAATAGACATAGATCAAGGGATAGGCAGAGGAGATCCAGATCAAGGAGAAGGTCAAGGTCACAAGCTAGACGGTCAAGATCACGAGGCAGAAGGTCAAAGTCACGAGACAGGGATAACAGGAGGGAGGAGAAAGACAGATTTAATGATTGTGGTAGGAAAGCAAGGAAAAAGAGTCCAGAAGTTGAAATGAGTGATGACCCAGAACCAGGCAAAGTAAGTTAATTATTTAATTATATTAATATATTATCTAGTTAATTTAGTGCCCTATTTGTTAGGTATCTTGATTCTTAACATGAAACATAATAAATTTGTACCTAACAGAAGATTCAGCTTAAAAATATGTAAAAATGAAATATTATAATCTGATGACAACAATGTCCTGTGTCTACAACAAACTCTATAAAACCCAGTGAATTAGATATATTTAATGTAAAACCATTAGCTTTTAAAAAATCAGTAATCTATTGTGTTTTTACTTCATCTATTATCTTTACAAGGTTACACTAAAGCTAATAATTTCTTTCTTAGAGTAAGTAATTATTTAATTATTATTCCAGACATTATTAATATTTTTTAAATATATTTATCACAGTAGTACTTGTGTGTCAGCATGCTTGGATGCCAATCTAGACCAATTAATTTATAAACTATATTAATGAATTCCAATTCTTATCAAATCTGTTATTCAAATAAATAAATGAATTTAGTTTATTTATAGCTATATTTATAGCTATTCATCCTGACTTGGATTGTATTTTTTTTAAGACATTTATTTTATATTTCTTCTTTTTAACCTTTCAGATATATAATGGCAGAGTGGCAAACATAGTGCCGTTTGGTTGCTTTGTCCAAATTGAAGGGGTTAAAAAGAGGTGGGAGGGCCTTGTACACATCTCCCAACTGAGATCAGAAGGGAGGGTCACAAATGTAACTGATGTTGTGAATAGAGGTGATAAAGTCAAGGTGAGAGAATTTTGCTTTTGTTTTTGTTTTATAAAGTTGCTGGAATTGTATTTATGTAGCTAATATCATTAAGTCTTTAGTGGATTGTGAGGTGGTGATTGGTGATATGTGGCTAGGGGCATTGTCAAGGTGTGAGAAGGTAAACTCGGACACAACTGTGTTAATGGCATTTATCTGCAACTAACAGTATAGGGCTTGCATTTATTTTTTTAAGTGTAATGTGCATTCGTTCTTAACAATATTGTAAATTTTTCTATTTTCTTATTTCCGCTGTTTTAAAATTCCTAAATAAAGTTACTAAGCACATTAAGTAATAATAAAATTATTTTTTTTAGTCCAATTGTAAAAATCACTTTAACCCATTGCAGTCCGACTTTTTTTTTTAAATAAGGCACACAATGTAAAATAATTTATATGAAAGTAATTTATATTAACTCATTATATTTCATACATAAAACTTTGCACTATACTATGGCAACACAGCCACGCTTCCGACATTTGGCTGGTTAAAAGTTAATGTCTCAACTGTTAAAAAGTGGATATATAACAGGCTTTTTTATTTATACTACATAACTAACTTTTAAATTTCATTTACAGATAAAAGTGCTATCGGTGACAGGCCAAAAAGTTTCTCTAACAATGAAAGATGTAGATCAAGAAACAGGAAGAGATCTGAATCCAACATCTCATGCACATTTGGAGGTAGGCTTTGAAGTTATATTGTTGTCTCAATACATTTGCACAAATTTAGGTATTGGTGTCAGTCCACACATGCGCCGACTGTTAATACTATATTATCTTGTTTTTAATATATTGTTGGTTATTATTTTTGTATGTGGTTTAAAGACAGTAGCCTTGTATCATTTGTCGGTGCAGGAACAGGAAAGAATATAGTGTCTTGCAGCCTGTCATAAGAGACGACAAAACAAACTGCAGCAAGGTGGTAGGATATTTTCCCATCTATTACCCCTGGTACAGATGTGCTGCCACAACAACCTTAAATTGTATTCCGGCATTAGTTGCCAGATTCCAGTCTTTAGAGAGTGGCACATTGGTAGTACCTCTGCTGTTACAAATATCCATGTGATGGCAACCACTTTCCTTCAGATGGGCTGTCTACCTGTCTGCTGATGTTGTGCAACAAAAAAAAGTATGAACCAGTTAGTATAATTTTGTTTCTTTTAATGTAGGCTGAGCGTGAAGGTCGTAACCCGGATCGGCCGCCGCCTGCAGCCACGGTTCTAGCCGGCCTTCAAGGAGGCTTGGACCCCGATGAAGATTCGAGCCGGAAGCGCGTTACTAGAATCTCCAGTCCCGAGAGATGGGAAATTAAACAGGTATTATTCATACATCCGATATTCATTTGGATTTGCTCTTTACACAGTATAATTTGTATTACATCAATTTATATCATTGTTAATTTTTTTTGTGATTACAAATACTACTTTGATTATTAAATCAATTAAGTCTATACTAGTCTGAAAGAGAGTGTCAGGGTGAAGGTAAGGAAGGGAATGCTCAGGTGGTTCGGGCATGTGGAAAGAATGTATGATGAAAGAATGACTAAACAGATATACAATGCAAAAGTGGATGGATGCAGGCAGAAGTCGCAGAAGGCCACAACACATTTTCCATGATCAAATTGATCGTGTACTAGCAGAAGGTGATGTCAGGAGCCTTAAGAACAGACGAGCGTGCATGACAAGAACTATGAATGTCAAACAAGCAAGTGAGGTGTGAAAGAATAAGCCTAAATGGTGCTCTGTTGTTCTTTCCTACCCCACAAGGGACCTGGCGTGAAGTTATGTATGTATGTATGTAGTCTATACTAATATTATAAATGTGAACATTTGGATGATGATTAAATTTTTGTTGCTCGAGGCTGAATGGTGAAAAAGAGATAGATTATGTCTGGAATAGCACCTAGGCTTCACTTTTATCCTGGAAAAATGTATGGTTGCTGTGAGATAACATTAATGCAGCCGAATCCGCGGGAAATACTAGTATGTTATAAAAATCTAAGTTATTAGGTGATAAAATACAATATAATATTGGTCAGTGAATCCACTGTTCCATTAGTGGAAAGTGCGTTAATTTATTGTTTATTATTACTATACGTACAGATGATCTCATCAGGGGTAATAGACAAAAGTGAATTGCCAGACTTCGATGATGAGACTGGTCTTCTACCAAAAGACGAAGACGGCGAAGCGGATATTGAGATAGAACTGGTGGAAGACGAGCCACCTTTCCTCCAGGGCCATGGGAGAGCGCTTCACGATCTGTCTCCGGTGAGGATAGTCAAGAATCCTGATGGTTCTTTGGCCCAAGCAGCCATGATGCAGTCGGCTCTAGCCAAAGAGAGGAGGGAGCAGAAGATGATTCAAAGGGAACAAGAAATGGAGTCATTGCCAACAGGTATCAGCACACAGTACTAACCAATATAATTATGCATATGTGCACACCCATACACGCACAGAACAAAGTGACAAAAATTCCCGATGATTGTACACATGTGTCGCTTCGTTCGTGGTTCTCGCTCGACTACCCCTCTCTCCATCGGGCCCCGGTTTTATACCTCACAAGTAGCGATGCGCAAACTAAATCACCAATGAGATCAGTGATTTATAAATCTTTTTCCTTAAAAGATGCAAATCACTCTTTTAAATCTTGAACTCTTTTAAATCTTTGGTTCGAATGATATAATTTATTCAGTTGACAGTTTTAGCTTTACAATAACACAGAGTTTAATTTACTGTGTATCATCATTGTATTTCTTAGAGTGCGCATGTTATCTCTTTTCAATTCACAATATCCTGTATCTATTGTGTCATACTACATCTAAGTATCTGATTTGTTAGTTTTCATCATTCCATGTGACTAAAATCAATCTTAACGTAGTGAGTTAAAGATGTATTTACCAAATCTATGATTTAAAGAGTGATTTCGAATTTTGAAAGATTATACATCTTTTAAATCAATCACTCCTGAGTTACACATGTTTACTCACAAGTACCTTTTTAATCCGCCACACCTGGCTAATGACCCGGCCGCAACGGCCATAAACGAATACGATAAAACAATGACCGTTTTCGAGAATAATTAGTAAAGGCGTGCCAATAAATAAGTAAACAAAAGAAAACGACAATAATACCCTATTATGATTGTTTTCTTTTGTTTACATATAATAAAATGTGTTTTTATAGATGTTCTAACAATATGATGTGTGCATTATATTTTGTTAATTCTAAAGGCTGTATAAAACTCACTCACTTGTCTATGTACTAATTTATATAAATAAGAGTTAATACATATTATTTATAATTTCTTCATATTTTTTAGGATTAAATAAGAACTGGATAGACCCATTGCCAGAGAGTGATGGCAGGGCCTTGGCAGCGAATATGAGAGGGACGGGTATAGCACCACAAGACCTGCCCGAGTGGAAGAAACATGTGATAGGTGGAAAGAAGTCCTCTTTCGGGAAAAAGACCAATCTCTCTTTGCTGGAACAGAGGCAGTCGCTGCCTATTTATAAGCTGAGAGATGAGCTCACTAAGGTTAGTGAGTTTTATTTATATATGGATGTAAGATCTATATATAGACTATAGAGTAATATTGTTTTTATGTGAATAATTTTATAATCAAATAGAGTTTTCATCACGGCTGCGCCTTGGTGTCATACCCTAAAATTTAATTCGGTATTTTCCATATAGTAATAATAATAAAGAAACTAACTCCATATACAACTGCCCAGCAAAATATAGAGGTGAGTCGAAGCCAAACTGATTTGAGGTAATACAATGAATGATATTATGTTGTTTATGACAACATAGGTATTTGTTAGTGAATTGAAAATACGCGATTGCAGCGCCATATATTTAGCTAATCCGTCTATTCTATGGAAATGACATAATTTATGGGGATAAAAAGCATACTAAGTTATGCCCTGGGATATAAACTAGCTCTATGTCGTCTTTTATTTAAATTAGTTTAGTCGTTTTCACACATGATGGTCTAATACAGACAAAAAATCTAAAAAATGTGTTTTCGGAATCTGCTGGTCCGAATTTGCCTTATTGATTTTTCACATTTTTAAACGCTTTGTACAAACTCAAACCATTTACAGATTTATTATAGTGTAGATAAGTCAACATCACCACATACACATATGCCTTATAAATATTATTATATTTATCTTTATAAATAATAGATATAAGATTTCATTCAATGGGACACAAATACTGATGACGATTTTATACCGTATTCGCTAAAATATTTACGGAACTCTAAAAACATTGATTAAAAAATAATTGCAAACAGACAGAAACAACTAGTTTAGAAGGCTCCCATTACCAAAACTAGTTATGGAACCCTAAAAAAAACACTTCTTATCTTCATTATAATATTATATTATTATTTGATGTTATACAAAATTAAACAAAAAAATGTTAACAATTGATTTTCATGTACTTTTTTCTGCCTGCCTTGTACAATCCATACATACTTCCTGAGCGGTAGTGCGGTATAAATAGTATTATTTTCCACTCAACCAGGCAGTAGCTGACAACCAGATTCTGATAGTAATCGGTGAAACTGGTTCGGGCAAGACGACCCAAATAACCCAATATTTGGCGGAGTGTGGCCTCACTGCGCGCGGGAAGATCGCCTGCACTCAGCCCCGGCGTGTCGCCGCCATGTCTGTGGCCAAACGGGTGGCCGAGGAGTTCGGCTGTAGGCTGGGCCAAGAGGTTGGCTACACCATACGATTCGAGGATTGCACCAGTCCGGAGACTGTTATTAAGTAAGTTTTGTTCTTAAATTGGGTGCGGTGTAGTTATAGGTCGCAATTTCATATATATATGGTTTAATAGGCTTATAAATTGTTTGGTGATTTGTAGAGCGGTAAAGAGATACGAAAATTGGTTTGAATAGAAACCTTGAGTAGTTTTCGAGATATGAGGATATTTTTTTTTTAATAGTTCGTAGCTAAATAACAGAACAAAGAGATGTTACCTATATGGAATCATTTGATTTCTGAAGACTATGATACACTTAGAGTTCTGATGTCTTCACTATACAACTTTCTAATCTGAAATAATAATATTCTAATATATAAAATTCTCGTGTCACAGTTTCGTTGCCATACTCCTCCGAAACGGCTTGACCGATTTTGATGAAATTTTTTGTGCTTATCCGGTATCTATGAGAATCGGCCAACATCTATTTTTCATCCCCTAAATGTTAGGGTAGTCACCCTAAATTTTTTATTTATTTTTTAGACAAAATTTTTAATTTCTATTTTTTTATGATACAACATACAAAAATACATACAACCCTAAATTATTAACCCTCTGCGACAAACCCCTATTTTTACCGGGCAGGACGACGTCTGCCGGGACAGCTAGTGTAATATAATGGTTAATAAATAATTTAAATCTGACCTAAAATACTAGAAATAATTATTGATGCTCAGAATGTGACATGTGTGTGAATATGTTTCTTATTGTCTCTACTAAAGGAAAGACACTTTGTTCATGTGTTATTTATAACAGTAACTCTGAGTCTACTCACTAGGACTATGTATGCTAAAGCAATGATATGGGATGTATATCTGTATATGTATATCCGTGCAGGAACAGAGAAAGAATACAATTTCCTGCGGCCGGGCGGCCTGTCGTAAGAGGCGACAAAACATTCCTGGTCTAGAGTATGCCGTCATAACAACCTTGAGTTGTGTTCCGTCGACAGTGACCAGGTTCCAGTCTCCCTTAAGAGAGCAGCAGCGGATTTGTAGCATCTTTGGTGTTGCAAATGTCCATAGGCTATGGTTATAGTTTTCCATCATGTGGGCCGTCTGCCTGTCGGCTGAACTCCTGCAATATAAAAATACATTTTCTTTGATGGTAACAGACGTGACATTCACTGTATTCCATTACACAGGTACATGACAGATGGTATGTTACTTCGCGAATGTCTAATGGATCTAGATCTGAAAACGTACTCGGTGATAATGTTGGACGAGGCCCACGAGAGGACCATTCACACGGACGTGCTCTTCGGCCTTCTGAAGCAGGCGGTGCAAAAGCGGCCCGAACTGAAGCTGATCGTGACTTCGGCCACTTTGGACGCTGTCAAGTTCTCGCAATATTTCTTCGAGGCGCCAATCTTTACGATACCGGGGAGGACGTTTCCTGTAGAAGTTTTGTATACAAAGGTTGGTCTTCCAGGATGGTTTTTATTAAAGTGTAATACCCCAAATTACAGATACCCCAAATACCAGATTGTTGGTTATAATTATTATGGTCTACCGTCAAATTAATTACAACATTATAAAATAAAATTTCGTTAAAAGCAAAAGTAATTTTTGTAAAGAAAATAAACAAGCAAGAAGAAGCTTAGCAAGAAATCTAAATAACTTTGGTATTGTAACAATAAAAACTAATGAATTTTCTTAAATTTTCGCAATTAGTATATATAATAAAACTATGTTTTAACGGCACGGTAATTTATTTGATTTTTGTTTTTTCTTCGTTTCGGCCACATTTCAGTAATGATGTTCACGGAAGACAAAGATGTCAAGTATCAATGAGTATTGTTATGATTTTATTTTTATCGTTGGAACAATAATAAAAATCAAATAAATTACCGCGCTTAAAACCGTCAAAATGTAGTTTTACATTTAACCGGTGGTTAAAATAAATTAATCGATGAAATTGTATGCATAAACAGGGATTATTTTATTTTAACCGTTAATTAAATGTCGAAATTTAACCAATGGTTAAAATGAAATAATCGCTAAAAATATATGGCTAAACATTGATTATTATATTTTAACCACCAGTTAAATGTCGGTGCACCCTTAATGAAATTAAAAAATATTAAGCATCATCCACAATCGCTACGTATTAGTGTGGCCAGTTTCAAAAAGAGAATAGCTAATTTTATCAAACACATTAATGATAGACAATTTTTAAATCTATTTTTTTAGGAACCGGAAACAGATTATCTCGATGCATCACTAATAACAGTGATGCAGATACATCTGCGAGAGCCGCCGGGCGATATTCTCCTATTCTTAACTGGCCAGGAAGAAATCGACACTGCCTGTGAAATATTATATGAAAGGATGAAGTCCTTAGGGCCGGATGTACCGGAACTTATAATATTGCCCGTGTATTCCGCTTTGCCATCTGAAATGCAGACGAGGATCTTCGAACCTGCTCCTCCAGGTATCTATTGAAATTTTTATCTTTAAATGAAATCAATATGGGTATTATTTATTCAATTATTCAGCCCAACACAAGTCAAACTGCTCATTGGTTAAACAAATTTTGGATTAAAGATTGACACCATACAATGGAGTTCCTAGGCAACTCAAAAGTCTGTGTTTCATTAGATGGTTAAGATTTCCCAAACATACCATACATATCTTAGTAATTAATTTTTAAATAATAGCATTTTTAATGTGAATGTTTGTAATCGTATATAGAAATATTCTTATAATATATATTTGATGACAATAAAACCCAAAAAAGTAATGGCCATAAACTCCTCTATTTTGTTTATGCATCAATGTTGTCAGATTATTAAAACAGAATCTCACTTTTAAAATTTAAATGTTTTAACTTTAATGTGTTTCATCTTAATTATTTAATTCCAGGGTCAAGAAAGGTGGTTATAGCCACAAATATTGCTGAGACGTCGTTGACCATCGACGGTATCTACTATGTGGTAGATCCAGGATTCGTTAAACAAAAAGTTTATAACTCCAAGACTGGGATGGATTCTTTGGTTGTCACACCTATCTCACAGGTGTGTTATATAGTTAATAACAGTTTTAAAGTGATAATTTTATTATAGTTAATAAGGATAAAATCTATAATTTATGGGTGGTTAAATAATATGATCCATTTTGAAAGGGAAAAAATATTTTGTTATATACATACACTATCCGGCTACGCCGCGAGTCAAGCCTTTGAAAGTAGCTCTAGTTTATTTAGATGAAACTAGGTTTCTTTATAAATAAAAGTCATCCAGCAGATGGTGAAAACCTCACAAAAATCTGTTGTGTGGTTTAGGAGGAGTCGGCAGATATAAAAACACAAACGCGGAAAGTGACTTAGTTTTGTATTTAGAAAAGATGCAAAAATTTTGTCACTCTAATTAGGCTAATTAATTTGCCATAATTATTCACTGGGATATCTATTATCTCACGAATATTAATTATTCTATGTAAAGTGTTGCAATGTCTTTTTAAAAAAAAAAATATATTAATTTGTTTTATTTGATACAACTTGAGTGCTATCTTTTTATACAAAACAATTTTACGGAATTGCAACTCAATAAAAACAATGTATATATCGATTTCTTATGGCAATAAGTATCTTTCTTTGGGAGAAGTATATTTCCGTGCAGGAATAGAGAAAGAATATAATTTCCTGCATCTAGGTAAGAGTAAGAGGCGACAAAACAACTCACCGCCGGGTGGTAGGGTATTTGGCGTCTGGATGGTTGCCACCCCGGGTCTAGGGTATGCTGCCATAACAACCGTGAGTTGTGTTTCAGCATCACATTGATAATACTTTCGGTACAGGTGGGCCATCTGGCTGTTTGCTGAATTACTGCTCGTGCAATAAGAAATGAAGTAGTAATATTTTTGTTAACAGGCGGCGGCCAAGCAGCGCGCCGGGCGCGCGGGGCGCACGGGCCCCGGCAAGTGCTACCGGCTGTACACGGAGCGCGCCTACAGGGACGAGATGCTGCCCACGCCCGTGCCCGAGATCCAGCGGACCAACCTCGCCACCACGGTCAGTGCTCCGCTAGTCGCGTGCCTCATTTATAGGTTGGCAGAACAAAGTGGAAATTAGCAGGGGCGCCACTTTCGCAAATTTGACTAAACTCTGGCAACATCTTTAATTTTTTAACCGACTTCAAAAAAGGAGGAGGTTCTCAATTCGTCGGGACCTTTTTTTATGTGTGTTCACCGATTACTCCGATATTTATGATCCGATTTACGTGATTCTACATTTGTTCGATGCAGAATAGCTTCCATTTGGTCCCCTAAAAATTTAACATAGTTTGGCCCAGTAGTTTAGATTTTACGAATATTTTTATGTTCCCGTTTCTTGGGACCTATATTTTTTAAGAAGCGCGGCGGCAGTTTTCGTAGGTCTACCCATACATAGCCGGGCACTAAAAATTAAGAAATAAAATAAAAAAAACTTCGTTAAAAAAACCAGATTCATAAACTAAAGTGTAAAATAACTTATTTCTAAAGCTATGTATTATTATTAATATAAATTATCTAAAACATCTCAAAGTTGGTTTTTTTAAACAAACCTTTTTTATTTTATTGGGGCCCCGGCTCGCCACCCCCCTGGGAATTCGTCTTGGATACAGTCCTTTCAAGTCAATGTATTGACGCAATTTATTATTTTATAGGTTCTACAACTTAAAACGATGGGTATAAATGATCTTCTGCACTTCGACTTCATGGACGCGCCACCAGTCGAGTCATTGATCATGGCTTTAGAGCAACTCCACTCGCTGTCTGCTTTGGATTCGGAAGGACTATTGACCAGGCTTGGACGGAGGGTAAGCTAGAGTCACATGTGGTTAAATGCACCCTTCAAGTTTGTACATGTTATTATGTAGAATGCAATAAAATTAAACAATAATTATTTTGACATTGACATTTAATTGTATCAATGTCATAGACAACTCGATTCGAAAGTTGTTTTTTTTATAAATGGATTTCGACAAAAGTTTATTAAGAATAAAATGTATGGTATAATTTTGCAGAATGGAAGAGTTCATACGATGACTATACAATAAAAAAATCTTTTTCAGATGGCAGAATTCCCGCTCGAGCCAAATCTTTCTAAGATCTTAATCATGTCGGTAGCGTTACAATGCTCGGACGAGATCCTCACAATAGTGTCGATGTTGAGCGTCCAGAATGTATTTTACCGGCCGAAAGACAAGCAAGCCCTCGCCGATCAAAAGAAGGCGAAATTCAACCAACCCGAAGGAGATCATTTGACATTGTTAGCGGTCTATAACAGTTGGAGGAACAACAAGTTCTCGAACGCTTGGTGCTACGAGAACTTCGTGCAGATACGCACTTTGAAACGAGCACAGGATGTCAGGAAACAGCTGCTCGGTATCATGGATAGGTGAGTTTAATACACTGCATAATAAAGAAGTCATTATTCATACTACCATTGATGAATATAGTATGACAAGTAACCAATAAAAAATCTAAGTGATAGATAACAATCTGGGCAACAATCCATAGGTCGCTGGTTCATATCCGGCTCGAAGGACCAATTTGTGGAGAGCACGTAGACTATATATACTTTTACTTGGACGTGAAGTAATACGATGATTTTCTTATAATATTAATATTTATTACACAACGATACTGTACAAAGCAAGGTTGAACACAGAGTGAGTAAAAAGAAAAAAAGAAAAGAATGTTGAGTGTCAAAAATATAAAAAAGTAAAATTATTTAAAGAGGTTGATTCCAACAAAATCCTAAAGTAAACAGATGCACTATCATCCATGCTTGGGCCCAGATTATAAAAAGATAAGAGTTATTTTAATATTTATTTTTATTGTGTTGATATTTTTAATAATTGTAGTGGGTTTAGTTATTTTGAATGAATTAATCATGTGGTGTTGAGTAATTACTAATTAATATTAATAATTGTTGAAATTCATGTACATAAATTGATTATGGGAATTGATAGCTTATTTGTGATGTTATTGTGATTTTACGATTTATCGTTTTGCAAATAGAAATTAGTGCTGAGATTTTTCATTTTGTAATACAAAAATATAACATTTGTAAGCCATATCTCAACTCGTTTCTTTGGTCCAAAAGACTCGCTCTTCTTTGTTGCAATGTGATTTTTTAAATCTTGTCTTTATTATAACTTTAATAATAACTTTTTTGAATTTGACTTAAAATATTAGTTTGAATAATATAGGTTGTTGATTGAAAGACTGGTGATGTTTTGCTGTATCAAAACGAAAAAGAAAATACTTGACCCAACCTTTAAGTTTATTTAAGTAATTATATACATATATTTTGCTATGCATACTGACAAATTTGTCAAAGGTAAATTAGCAGTTTTCACATATCATGAATCTTGATATGTATGTAAGTTCTCTGATTTATCACCTTTTGGTAAATGTAACAGTTTACATGTTAACTGCCTAGATCACCATATGTCACTTGTCAGATATGATTGCACATAATCTGAATAAGAATCAGATCAAAGATCTACCATAAGTAAAAAAATATAAAAACTTACAAAGATCCTATGCATAATGTTTTCAGGCACAAGCTGGATGTAGTTTCCGCAGGCAAGAACACAGTGCGCATCCAAAAGACGATATGCTCGGGATTCTTTAGAAACGCGGCGAAGAAAGACCCACAGGAGGGGTACAGGACCCTCGTGGACAGCCAAGTGGTCTACATCCATCCCTCCAGTGCGTTGTTCAACAGACAACCAGAGTGGTGAGTTTGTACTATCTATGCTTTCAGTTGATAAATAAACTATGTATCTTTACACAATGACTCTTGTTTAAATGTGTGCTGATTTGAATATAAACCCACAATTCCTCGTTAAAAAGAATAAATATACTACATATATTCTTCATTTTTAAACCATGTTATACTTTTTTTAATAAATCTGTACAGCAAACCATAAAACTTGGTATTGTCCATTGTTCCAGGGTCATCTACCATGAACTTGTGCAAACTACGAAAGAATACATGCGTGAAGTAACAACGATAGATCCGAAATGGCTGGTAGAATT
Organism: Dendrolimus punctatus; assembly: GCA_012273795.1. Classification (NCBI taxonomy): domain Eukaryota; kingdom Metazoa; phylum Arthropoda; class Insecta; order Lepidoptera; family Lasiocampidae; genus Dendrolimus; species Dendrolimus punctatus. The sequence continues at coordinate 19,801,303 of CM022537.1, forward strand.
CGCACCGGCATTCTTTAAATTCTCTGATCCAACCAAATTGTCCAAATTCAAGAAGAACCAGCGTCTCGAACCTTTGTACAATAAGTATGAGGAACCGAATGCATGGAGGATATCAAGAGTCCGCAGAAGAAGAAATTAAAATACTTAAATCATATGGATAGATGAAATAAAATCGTATATGATGATGCAGACATTGTTTTATTTTTAGTGGTTTAATATTACTGTAAAGCCCATATGTGTTCATTTCAAACAAGGGTTTTACTCGTTAACGTTGTTTTCCTCATCGATTTACCTATTATCACTGATCAGAGATAACAAAACGCATAAAAAGTAGAGGCGGATGAATGTTGCAAAACCAGACCCAATATATTATTAATCTAAGAGCACAATTTTATCAATGTCAAATTAAGTTTGACATCAGTAATTTTTTGACAACTAAAATGGATTTCACTTGTGGTCTGTATCTGGTAAATTTTGCTCAGAATTGCAAATATGAATATTGAAAGTAAAAGTTAAAAAATATTACTAGTAATGGAGTTTTTTTCGGAAGTAATTGGTGAAACCGTTATACTCGGCATAGATTCTCTAATATTAGGATTTTGTATAAAACAGCTGAGCAAATGTAAACACATTTTGAATGGTTTGCAGGTAATATTTTCTTAGCTCTTTTTTATAGAGTATAGTTTATTAACATGTGACGAAGGATATCAAGTTAGCAGTAATCAAATAGGGTGTATAATTTAAGTTTATAGTTTAACAATTACCTAAGGACAATGTCGTCTTTCTAACTATACGTGTACATTAAGAATTTTTCACTAATTTACAGACTGCACCAGTCCTAGATATTGATGCAACATTAAAGAAGGAGATCAACAAGTTTCCAAACAACACAATACCATATGTGGTTATTAGGGGTCTTGTCAAGCCATTGGGCACTCCAATAACTAGCAACTATAATAACTCTGTCACTGGAGTAGTACAGAGGTAAATGAACCCATTTTATAGTTTTATTATCAGTATTTAATACTGATCTATCCACTAGATGTGTCAGCCATAAGGAGCCTGTGAAAAAACACCAAATATTCTGGATATAATCTACAAATAACTTTAAAACAAACACCTTACTAGCTGGTTAATTATAATAACTTCAGTATAGAATGACTGCCTGAGAACTATATTTTATCTGAAACAGTAGCAGATAATATTTACTAATTGTATTTCCTTATTATAGTGAACAGTCAGCAAAGTTAACCAAAACACAAACAAATCCACTAGTTAAGTTTGGGTTTTAAAATACTTAGGAAATTGACATTGTTATAAAAACATTATATTACATGGAAAGTAATACTTTTTTAATTTAAAAATATAATTTATGCCAGAACAGCTAACATTGTGTTTATATTTTTGTTTCAAGACTAACAATCAAGGAGCATGTGATAGCTAGAACATCAGCTGGCTTCTGGTCAGACCAGACTCGCACTATCCATGAAGTCTGCAACTCCACACCATTTGTCCTCAGCAATGGAAAATACAGCATTGAAGTTGTGGATGCACTTGCTGCTGAACTGTTAGGTATATATAATTTATTGCTTTTGTAATATTTTGGAGGGACACCATTGTGTATGAATTTAGAAGTGAATATTTACTTTCGACATAATTGATTGGTGCCATATTTGTTGAGAATTGGGTATTTTTTGGTAAAGTTCTTTAATTAAATTCTAAATTTTAAAGCCACACTAGGTTAGTTGTTAGTGTACTTGTGCTCCAAACTCAAAGGGCTTGGGTTCAAATCCTAGCTAGAAAAATATGTACCACTTAGGCAATATTACGAATGAATGAGTATGTTGTAATTAATGGTGAAGGAAAACCTTCAGATGAAACCTGTACATTGAGATTACCAATTTGGTATACATTAGACACAAATGGTGGGTATACTGTCCATTCCATTATACATAGGAGGCCTGAGTCCAGCTGCAGGATATTTATACTGTCATTACCTAATATAACAAAAATCCCATAGTGAAATGTGAACTAACACATTTATCTCCTGCAGTGAACCCTTTATTGTTTATAGCTTATAAATATACATACTTGCTTAATTACTTTTAAACACTAATATACAATCCCCAGACATGGATGTAATCTCCGACAAGTTCGAGCCAATGTCTCCTGGAGTCATTGATCATGTCTGGGGCTTCTTTTCGGGTGTCAGACAACGAGGTCTTCAGACCATGGAAGAGATGCTTAGGGATGGCTCCTACATCACCGCTATTGGGGAGCTTAGCAGAAGTAAAAGTGGACAAATGAAGATACAACCTCCTAAAGATGGACTGCCACTATACCTCACAACAGCGACAAAGTCGAGTTTATTGAAGCGGTTGGAGAGTTCCAGGGACTTTTTGAGGTAATAATGTGTTATATTAGTTACCTTATTGAATAATCAGTTCTTTTAGATATTTGCAGCAGTTTAATAGAGTTTAAAGTATGTGCTTCTAATATCGCTACACTCGTCCTGCAGCCAGCCTAGTTTATCTGATTGGCCTGTCTGGCATACTATATTTTTATTTTATTTTATTTATTAGAATCTCAACAAAGGATACACATAACAATTTTTAATATAAATAACCTTACACTGAAATCAATGTGCTCCTTCAGTTACTGGAGACCACAACATGTGTAAAACTAGTCATATAAATAAAATGTGTAATATATAATACAATACTGATATAAAAGCCAAACAATATAATATTATATTTGTGATAGAATATACAATACATATATAGATAAATTAGTTATGATTAAAATAAGAATTTTGTATATGTCATAGGTACACAGATATCATCAGCCTTTATCAAGCAGACTCTGTAATACCTTTCTCAAGAATATAGTCTTTGTTCTCAAAAAAGGATCAATATCGTTGAAATTACGATTATAGGTATCGCCAATTCTGGAGAAAACTGAGTTCTGACCGTAGTTAGTGCTGTGGCATGCAGTATGCAGCAATTGTGTGTATCTAGTCCGACGCATTGGGGCACAATATGACATTCTTTGTGTTATTGCAGGACTATTGAAACGACTATGCATAATGTCATACAGCAAACCCATGTCAAGCATAACTCGGCGTTGTTCCAAGTTAAGAAGCCTATATGACAAACACCTCTGTTCATAAGTGTTATGACCGCCTTGTAGTTTATAGTCCAAATGTCTTAGAAACTTCTGCTGAATTCTCTCAATACGATTAGAATAAATGCGATAGTGCGGATTCCAGATGGTACTGCAGTATTCTATATATATAATTGTATAATATAACTGATTCACATCCGTAACACCTTTGGTGTTAAAACACATAGACAATGGGAACTACTATCCATAAGGTGGGTCACAAGCTTGTTTGTTGTACTTAAAAATTACCTACATAAATTAGTTTTTCGGTCCGCGACACCTTATCTAATAGGTATGTGGTTCTTAGAAAAAAAAGCTTGAGTATGACTGTTCTACTTACTAGGTTAGTCAACTTCCTTTGAATTAAAACATTTTAATTCAATAAAATATACTTCACAAAGGAAAAAATAGGTTACAATTTAAGTCATCATATTTGCATAAGTAGTACTAAAGGGTAATTTTTGCCACCTTTCAAGCTACTAAAGCCACTGTCAATGGAATGTTTTCTTTATCCTGTATTTAACACATTCACAACTATGAAAATGAGTTCCCATTCTTTTGCTTTAACAGGAACTTGTATACAATGCGAAGTATAATGAAAAAAGAACAGCAGTTTCCTTTTTGTCTGACTGACTTGAGGTTTGTAAACTTAACTATACTTAATTCAAAATTTGAATGTCCCTAGAATCCTACTGGTGGTGTTCGGCACAGTGGCCGCGGCGGCTTCGTGTCGTATAGTATACAAATATATGAAGAGGCGCAAACGACGTGCGCTGGAGGACGACGTGAAGCAACAACTGGCGGCGGGCAGGAAGGAGCGGAGGGCGCAGGCCAGGGAGAAGAATCTCACTGAAGTGCAGCTTTGCGTTGTGTGTGCAGAAAACCCTAAAGAGGTGTGTAATTATAAAGAAAGAGAGAGAGACAGAAACATGATTTTTGACCCAAACACAATATTCAAATATTCATATCTGGAGTGTTTTTTTCAAAGTTCTATAATTGACAATACTAGTAGTCGCCAAGTGGTCCAATTCGACCATAATTAATTTAAATTATAAGTTTGAAAACATTATTAAGGTTCTTTTGTCAAAGATGATACTTGTATAATCACAGATTTCGCCAAAGCTACAGTTAATTTGGCTTTAACAATAAGCAAAAGAGTATATATGCGTGTGTGTCATATATATGGTTGTGTGTGTAATATTACTTTTATTGTTTTAATATATCGCTTCTTTGCTTCAATAACGTGACATATCCCAATACTCACTTATTTCACTCATTCACTATATTTTGCTAAATGTATCATATTATAACAACTTTCTCATATATTTCAAAAAGCTTAGTAAATTGACACTAAATTTACAAAAAAAAAAATATACAAAAAAAGTGTAAAATATGTTTGGGTAAAATCTTTTTTTGAAATTTTAAAAGTGGCGTACTGTAAATTTGGGTTTTTCAAGATACCACATTATTGAAGCAAAGAAGCGATATACACTCTTTAGTGTCACACTAAAGAAATTCCTTTGTGAACACCAAAACGCACAAAGTGACTTAAGGCATGATACAAGTGCTTTATGACCTATTTTGCTAATACCTATGATAACATCTGTTTATTTTATTCACATACATGTTTTTTGTTCACGTACCTCACTGTTTATTTATCTATGTATATATGTTTATTATTATTATTTCGATGTAAATATTTCTAATTATCCATTTCATTTTTATAAATATTAAACTGTACCGATATGTTATTTGTGTTATATCGTCTTCTGTGACTCCACCTGCTGGTCCCAGGCGGAAGAACAGTGCTGGCCTTGGCAGCTAGCATTACCCTGAGTCTGGGTCCAATTTTAGGACTTATATTGATACTGTTATCTTCTACTTTACTCAGTGTTTTTAAAATGTTTATTTGTCCTAAATAAAATAATTCTTTCTTTCTTTCTATATTTTTTATGTATAATTAAAAAATATTAGCATTCTGCACTCCTCTATACTCCTCCTTCCACACAATTTTCGTAAAAAGGAGTATAGTTTTTGCTTTACGTATTAATATAATGATTTATTTAAATGCTTGTGAGCATTTTAATCAATGTCGTATGCTTTAGATATTGGGGTGACCCCTTTTTAGTAACAACGGCATGCGAGTTTATGAACCGACTTGTAAATTTAATAATAAAAAATGTTAAATTGCTCAATGTTTAACTGAATACGGTATTCATATTGTATTTTATAGCGTCTGTGAATCGTATATATAACTATAACTGGTATGTTTGTTTCAGATTATTCTTCTTCCGTGTGGTCACGTGTGCCTTTGCGAGGATTGTTCTGATAACATAAATGATAACTGCCCCATCTGCCGCGAGAGGATAGTGTCTAAAGCGCCGGCTTTTATTACGTGAACATAAATAAAGTATACTGTAGACGATGTATTATAGTTAAATATATTACTTTTGAGTACCTACAACACTATTTTTGATTTAGGTTCATGCAATACTATAACTTTTCCCGCGGTCTAGCTGCGGGTTAAATCTCTAGAACGTAACCCTTGTTTATTTATTTAGAAGAAATACACAGGTTTCATTGCATTACATTTGTATCTAGGCACCCGTCGGCAACTCGGTTTGACAATATTGTTTTTTCTACTTACATGAACTTATTTAAGTTTCATAACATATAGGCGTATATGCAAAAATGCCATTTTTGTGTTGTTTACTAAAAACTATGCATGTTACAATTTAGAAAGTCTTACCTATATGCAAGTTGTAGCTAAAAAGAAGGGTATTCCAAATTTCAGCCTTGTACAATCACCTAGTTTTGTTTTATTCATAATTTTTGTCCCTTGTGTAAAACTGTCGTTTTGTATGTATATAAATTAGTTTTTAGTTTATATATAACCACTTAAACATCAGTTGCCTGGTTTAACAGGAGTTAGCGGATATAAACGCGGAAAATACCATGTAAAGATATGATAAAATAGATGTGTACCATTATCATATCATTTGCATAATGGAGACACTTCTGGAACTTAAATGGAGACTAAATTAGAGCAATTACAATTTATCATCCCCTCGAATTATGGAGCCGCAAGTAAAGGAGAATATCATTCTAAAATCTAATATATAAAATTCTCGTGTCACAGTTTTCGTTGCCATACTCCTCCGAAACGGCTTGACCGATTCTCATGAAACTTTGTGTGCATATTGGGTAGGTCTGAGAATAGGACAACATCTATTTTTCATCCCCCTAAATGTTAGGGGTAGTCCACCCCTAAATTTTTTATTTTTACCGGGCAGGACGACGTCTGCCGGGACAGCTAGTTAATTATATAAAAATGTGATTATATTCAATACCTAGAATACATTTCTTTTTAATATATACCATATTGACATTCAACTGAAATTGTAAGGCATTTAAAGGTAAGCTACTATTAGAATGTTAAAATGTGGAGGAAATATTGGTGTATAAAACCCACTAATCTGTCTTGGAATTGTGGCAAGTATGTACTTGATTCATACAGCAGTGTAACATTGAAATGTGATATTTAATAAAATAAAAGTAAAAATAATGAAAAATATATTTTGTTTACTGTCAAAAACCTACTAGCATGGAACTTGACTTTCCACAGCCCCCTGAACATTCATCATCAGATACATCACCATTTACCGTCTGACTACTTGGTGATTCATCTAACCCATACTGTTCTAGTAACTTATTAATCTTTGCATTTCCATTTTGCTGCTTACTTGCATCACTCTTGCATTTGCCTGAGCAACAATTCTTGCTGTTACATTTATTACTTGCATCTTGAATGTTATCTTTTATACTTATACTAGTGTCTTCCAAATCCTTTATTGCTTGTTCAAGTGGATTTTCTTGCATCTGTCTTGCATTATATTCTTCTAGCATTTTCTTTGCCTTTGATGTCTTGCCTATACCTAATTTTGGTAAACCTTTGTTAAGTCCTTCTAGCAAGACGCAAGCCTTGCATACCTCTTGTGATGACACAAAGTTGCATCGACTGCATATCCTCTGTGATGGCAATGTTACTTGTTCTTTGACTGACATTGTTTCACCTGAAAATATTGGGAAATTGTATGAATGACTGATATGTCATATTTTAGCAGTTTGCATTGAACCTGAGATCATGCGCAGATCAGTTTTTTCTGGCCTATAAAATAAAAAGTAATTAATTAAAGACTGATAGGAAAGAAAACATGATTACAGTTATGAAGAGCAGTGGGATGTTAATTGAATATTTTGTGTAAAAAAAAATTCCCAGCCTTTACAAAGGTCTATCAACACAAGTTAAGTTTCCTTCATTGTACTACTTTATAATTTACTAGCGGCCCCGGCAGACATTGTCCTGGTCTGAAGAAATAAAATCCCAGCGCCACATGCCGGTTCCAATTGTGGGTTTAAACCATCTGGTAATCCACTCAAACATACAAAAGCAAAATTCCATAATCTGATTCTGAAACCCGATCTCAGTGCCACCTACCAGTTTAATTGTGAATCTAAACCATCAGGACACCCACTCAAACACACAAAAACAAAGTCACCAAAATAGGTCCAGGTGATTAGGAGGATTCTAGAACCTGATCTCAGCACCACATACCGGTTCAAACGGGATAAAAAATATCCTATGTTCGTTTCCTGGTTCTAAGCTACCTCCCCACCAATTTTCAGCCAAATCAGTACAGCCATTCTTGAGTTATAAATAGTGTAACTAACACGACTTTCTTTTATATATATTTTGATTAAAAAATGAAACACTTCATATGGATAATTGCCATTAAAAATTCAAATGTATAAATAAATCCATACTTATGGATTTATTTTCTACATTTCTAGAGGTTGCCAAAATTATTTTTCTGCTCCTGCATTTTTGTCTTGTCACAGCAATTATGATGGCAGCTTTTGGAAAAACATATTTTTGTTCCCTGTTTGAGGGCTGATACCTTCATAAAAAAATAATAATATAGTAAGAATATCTATATAGTACAGCATTATTATTAATTCGAAAGTTAAATTATAAAAATGAATAAAATTATAGATATTAATAAATTATTATTATCTTCCAATACACTTAGATACTTCAAAATTTGTGAGATCAGCAAAAGCATTGCTAACTGTCAAGTAGAAGGTGGAAAAATAAATATTGTAATGAGATCATTCTTTACTCGCTCAAAATAATGATATTTATATGAAAAAGATGTCAACATTTTACAAGAAAAATAATAATATATTCAGATTCTCTCTAATTTTTTTTGACAGCCTGTTTATAGATAATCAAATGAATAAAGTGTGTTCTTTTAAAATTATTGCGCTACAGGATAAAGTTAATATATTCCTATGTTACTTACCTGAATAAATAATATCCATAATACAAGTTGGCCTAATTCTCTCCATATCTTTGAGTAGAGCCCTGGCATGTCCTCTGTAAGCATTAGGTGCAAACACACATTCTGTTGAGAAGTATACTAGCTTCTTGTAGTGTGCATACATCACTATTTCCTTTTCATATGTGTATTTCAATGGTTTCACACGAGGTATTGTTCCTTCGCTACCCTGAAATTCACATTATTATTTAAAATTATTAATTTTTGCAGCTCCATTCCTAAAAACCCAAGTGAGAACTTATATTATATATTTCATAGAAACTTTAGCAGGTAAAGTATATTACCTCAACATTTAGTAATTTATATCAAATCCAGAGAAGTCAGTACAAGGGTAAGGAAATCTTGTAAACATATAGTGTAAACTCCATATAATCTCACTAGATTTAACAACAAACTGCCTTAACTGTCGAAATCACTTGGCTTTGGTTGGTTTAGCTTGTCTTCCACAAAATAATACACTCTACAGATATAGCATTACATCCACTCTCAATAAGGACAAGAGAAAACAAGTAATAAAAAGTACCTTTTCAGTTGCCAAAATTAGAAAAGCAGCGCAACTGTGTACATTCTTTTATTATCTTGCCCATAATATACTCGACTATCGGCATCATACATACTGAAATTTAATTTTCTCAATATCACGAGATATGAATAAAATAAGTAAAACAATATGATGAAATTGTCATTATACATTAATGTTATAGAGTTTATACTGTATTTGACTTATTTTTAGGTACTTTAATTTAGCTGAGTGTAAATTTTATGTGTTTATATTTCTACCTCATTAACTTGTAATATTACAAATTATTGCAGATTTACATTCTTTTCAAAAATTCATACTTAAATTCTAGCAGCAAATTTACTTACTGTGCTTATAGCTGTACACCTCTTTAATCTTGCTATATCTCCCCTGAGAACATTCATCAATACAGTTTCTGCTATATCATCAGCATTATGCCCAGTTGCTATGCACTTCACATCCAGCAAAGCTGCACCTCTATCTAATGCTTGCCTTCTAAATACTCCACAAAAAGTACAATTATTCTTCCTACCAATTTGAGCCACAATTTCATCCATAGTCCATCCATATAAATCTTTATATGAGAGTATCTTCAGGGCATTTCATAGTCATCCCTATTTTGTTTTACAGTCTCCAAACTATCATCACGGTATCCAGTAATTCCTTCATCAATTGATAGCAACATTAAGTTCAATCCATAATCATAACGCGCATTTAAAGTTTTTAATATGTAAGCTAGTACCGTGGAATCCTTCCCTCCAGATGCTGCAACAGCTACTGAGTCGCCTTTATTGAATAGTTCACCTTTTGTTATTGTGTAATGTATCTCCGTTTCGAAAGCCCAGTAGAAACATTCTTTACACAGAGCGTCACCAGTTTTTGGTCTCTAAAACGTTAACACAGCTTTAAAATCATATTTGTTAAGTATTTTAAACATAAAATGTAAATAAAGTGTAATGATATAAAAGAAGAAATGAAACCTAACCTTTAAAACAGCATTATTGCCACAGCCAGTTCTACACGGTACTGGCATTGTACACAAAAGAAATTTGAAATTATATCAAATAATATAAATAATTAGTCCAAATTCACGGATGTATGAATTATTTCGATATTTTATAAGAAATTAAAATTACATCTGTGAAATATTTTTTAATATATGTATGGCTTGGCAACTAGGCTTTTAATCCACATAAACTACTATGTTTATTACCACAACTAATATGGATACTATGTATCTTCTACAAGCCATATCAGCATATCTGTTCTGTGAAAAAAGCTACCTACCCGTAGGGATCCAAACAAGACATCGATGTTTCACACATCGATGTTTTGTGTCATGTTGATAAGAGCTATGAATGTCAAAGACCTGGCGTCAAAGATATTACGAAGTATATTAAAATAAATATAATAAAACGAGGTCAGGTAAAAAGCATATCAAATAAACGTGCATGTATGAAGAGATTAATGAAAGTAGATGAAGCTGAAGTTGTTTGTCAGGATCTCACAAGTGGAGATCTATAGTCTCAGTCTATCCCCATGGAAAAAAGGCGTGATTATATGTATGTATTTATTATAATATCTTGGCCTGGCGTGAAGTTATGTATGTATGATGACATCTTTCAGTTTATTTTTATTTTTTTACTGATGGCTGCAATGCCGTTTATGCATTGATTTTGCCAATGTCGTGTGAAAAGAAAAGCCAGGTGAAAAAAATGGTTAAATAAAAAGCAATTTGGCCGGTAAATTAAAAAGAAATCTTTCAGTTCATATGTCGGCTGTCAATATAATCACTGTCAACTTTAGTGATATATTAGGTTTCGTCGAAAATTTCTTTTATAGTTTGTAACTTGTAAATATGTAATTATTTTTCAAATATAAAATTAAATAATTATTTAACGACCATATGCTCTATACAATAATGATGGTTTAAAAATAATTTTAAGAATATAAATAAGTTGTAGACATCTTCATTTATAATATTTAATTTTGTGTTGTAAAGTTCAATGACTTTTTGACATACCTAACAATCTGTTTCTGAACGTAGCTCTTATTGCCTGCATCGCAAGATTTCGTTTCGCATTTCACTCAATTTGTATTATTTTTATTTATTCATTTAAATCCACTACTATTTATGCGTGCAGGATTACATAAATATGGCTCAGGAATGCGTCGACTGACAGTTTGAGTGGTTTTACTTTATATAGTGCTTAAAATTACAGTGTTGATGTGTCTATCGGCAGTCGGTTGGAAGTCAGTGAATGTGCGACAGTTTTTGCGTAGCGGTGCATTATAGCCGGGAGCAAATGCACGAGCTACTGAAGCACGTCCTCACAGAGCGAGACCTCACCAGGGCCGGCGATATATTTGCCATCCCAGACTCTGAAATTGTAGACGATCTCAATGAAGTGGTATGCTGTTTTCGCATGAATAAACCTAAGTACCATAACATTCCTTATTTATTGCCATTATCAGCATTCTAATTTTAATCGCTGTGGTTTTCCTCTTTGTAAATTAATGCTGGGTTTGAAGTAGCTTAATACCATACATATATAAAGGGGATACTGTTACACCTAACTAGAAATTGTAATCTGACATTAAATATTCATATTTATTTCATGCTATATAAATTATTCACTTAAATATTTACCCAAATAAAGCTCCTTATATAATTTTGTAAGTTCTCCAAAATGTTAAATTAGTCGAGGAATTATTTATATAAAATTTGCATAATTAGGCAATGACCAGCTTATATTTGAATTAATCTCCATATTTGCTGTACCATAACTGTGATATAAATACTAAGTGGATATTCACCTTGAATTTTTTATATCATTTATTGTTCAAGGTGTGGCTGTCTATTATGATAAAACAAAAAGCTTATTATTTTTTTATTATAAACACAATATTTATTCAAAAATATATTGAAATTATAATCAAACTATGTGAATAAAGGTGTATAAATAGATTTGTGAACTGAAAATTGGTTTTGAGCATGTGTTTAACTGTTTAGACTGGTTTCAAATTGTTTTGGAATAGAACTACAAAATTATAATTTTTGGCGGTTTATAATTTTATTTGGTATAAATTCAGCTTAGGAAACTGAACTAGCTGGTTTTAGTGTAACTGTAATTGAACACTATAGTAATATTAGTAATGTTGTAAGTTTCTGCTGTATTGGAGGAAGCAATAATAATTTACTAAATAAATAAATAAATATAATATAAATAAATTACTTTTTATATACTCTATAAAATTCTTATATGCAGTCATTAAAACTTTGCTTACATTTATATAAATAAAGATCTCTATAGATAACACCGAGGTTTGATAAGCATGTAACTAAAACAGTTTTCATTTGGCAATTAATGTACAGTAGATGTAATGTTGTTTTTTTTTAACAGTATATACAATGGTTGCACAATTGATAAGATAAATGTTGTCACTCCCATAGTAATTGTGATAAGTAAAAGGCATTGGATGCTCTTTGGAATGGTTTATTTATAATTTCATTCCCTTTCATACTCCCTATTATTATCATCAGTGATCAGAAATGTGAGGTTGAATAGGTATCATCTTACACACTTTAGGTAAATACCTCTTTCACATATATTGTAAAGTTTGAATCACAAAAATGGTAGGAATTGTGTTTAAAAATATTTTTCTGTAAAATTTTAGAGGGCTAGCCATTGAACCTGGAACTCTTGAAATCCATAAGGCAACAGAACAACAGACCCTTATCTTATTTGATAGCTGGTGTAAAGGTGTGCAACATAGATGTTATGTGTTAGTATGTGTACATAGATAGTTTTTCTCACCTTATGTGTATATTATTACAATATAATAATAATATCAATCAATAAAGCTAAGACTCAAGCTCCAGGGGTGGAGGTGATAAATAGCATTAGTCAAGTAGCTGCAGTGAACCTGCAGCCCACCTCCCACACTCCTTAGCCACTCACACCCATGTTGCCTCTAGCCAGTCTTATATGGCATATTTAGGGGCCTATGCAGCCAGTGGCGAGTCACTGTCTGCCCATTTATTCCATTTTCCTTAAACAATGTCATGGACACCATAATACCCAATCTGTAGTTTCAATAGCAGTTCAGCCCAATAGTCCGGTACTTTTGTTGTTATTCTCTACAATAATCCTACACTGACCACGGCTTTTCTTTGGGTGCATTGTATTGTAGACAGGGATAGTTGCCAGTCAGTGTCACACCACATTTCGATTAAATTTGTTAAGGCGTCTATGTGCTGGCATTTCCATGGCCCCACACAAGCCCTCTAAAAGTCTGGGCTATTGATGGCCCGTGGTGTATAGAGCCATAAATGTTTATACCATGGAAGCAGAATAGCTAGTATTCTTCTTTTATGATAATACTTAGGTCTTGACTATGAAAAGAAAAATATTTTGAGAAGTACTGTAAAGTACATACTTTACAAAATGTAATAAATACTCAACAATACTAATAGTTGTTTTATGCTGAGTAAAATAGATCAATAATATGCAAATTATTATAATCTTAAGATACAATACAATTAAGTTATAAAGCATATTTTTGTTTTAGCTCAAACAAATAACTGAAATTTCATCAAGAACAGATTATGTTAGGAATGACAGAGACCAAGCCCTCATAGAGATATGTGTGACGAGAGTAACCTCATGTGTGAAAGAGACTGGTACTCTGGAGAAGTATTGTGGAGCCCTGGTTTCATTACTGGAGTCTTGTTTACACCACAACTTGATGCCACTGGGCATTTGAGGGATGATGATCCACCACATGCAAAGATTGCTTCAGATATTATTGCCTGCATTGTTTTGGTAAGTTTTGTTTGTTTATTTATCTATAGCCATTTGGCAATAGTACTTTTTTAACTTTTCACAACTAATAGACACAATAAAATTAAGCTTTAACATAATCAAATTGTTTTAACAGTTTTAAGTGCGATCATTTATTTGCTTTTTCATTCCAACATAAAAATCAAATTAATTACTGCACTTATAACCGTTAAAACATAGTTTGATTATGTGTACTAGTAATGAAAACTTAAGAAAATTTTAAGTTTTAAGTGCAGTATTTTATATGATTTTTATTCCTATGTTTCGGCCACTTTTGAGTAGCCATAATTATAGAAGATAAAGATGTCAAGTGTCAATGAGTAATGTGAAAGTTTTTATTTAGCCTACCGCCAACTTGTCCCTTTAAATTATATAGTTTTAATTTTTGCTTAGGGTTACTATTTTTTTATGGGAGCCTAATTTATTTCAGCACCGCTTACAACATGTTGTGGCTTGAAGAGAAGAGTTTCTTGAGAAACATCTTCTCTTCAAGCTACTACATGTTTCGAAGCAGTGGTATATTACATTATGATGCTTTTGTGATCTGGGGTACTTTCAATAATATGTTTTTATGACTCCATAGTCAAATAAACAAATAATGGTCATTTCTATGAAACCATTCTTTATGATTAATAAAAAAAATAACAGCCCATAAGTGTCCCACTGGTTGTCTCCCTCCTCCCAATATTTAAGGGAATTAGAAGCAGTGAATAAAAATCTTGATTAGAAAAATACAATGTTCTCTACAGATACATACTTAATAATATATTTTTTTGCAGTTTTAATATCATTGTATAATAATATCTATTATTGTTCACTGTAAGCTTGGAGTTTGTGTGATAAACTATTCTAAATGGTTCCAAATGAATAAATAAATTGCCTAACATGCTCTTTTAATTGCAGCTATCCTTTCCTCTTCAAGCGGACAAAGAAAACTATGGTAATAAGAATGTCATGGAGCTATTCCTGCCAGTCGCGGTCCAATTTTTGCACAAAGGTAACCGGGAGATATCCAGGCACATGGCGCGGTACTTATCCCTGGCGGCCATACATCATGCCGTTTTGCTCAAACCACATGTACAAACGATTATGGACTCCATTATGTCTGGTAAGTTATGGAATTGTTTATAAAAATAACTTGTTTTAACATTTATTTGTCTTGAGTTTCTTAATAAAATTTACTTTCAATAATCTATACAAAGAAATAAAATTGAAGTGTTTGTTTGTAATGTCAAAATAGTCGCTTTTTACAAGTTTTTATTTAACTTGCAATGGATGTACCTATGTATGTAAGTATGGATTGAATCTTGCAAGTTAAAATTGACCAATTTCCCGGTTTCCGATTGAGCTGAAATTTTGAACACATATGTATATCCCATGACAATACAATAATATAGTACCATGGAGCTGATATGATGATGGAGTCGGTAGGTGGCCGTAGGTACTCCTGTACTAATCAAGATAGACCTGCTGTGTTTGGACTCATTTTACTTGTCTTGGCTAGCATTCTACTGCTACTTGATATCACTATCTCAAAAGCTTGTATTTAAAAACCTTTTTAAAAATAAGTTTTATTATATGTATATACGGTACTTATACTAAAAATACAATTTTGAAAATTTTTGACTGTCTGAATTTCTGTTTGTTCGCTGCATTTAATTATCGAAACGATTGGACCGATGTTGAAGGGACGTTTACTGGCAGATAATTGATGTTATAAGAAGTAATCTGGGCTACTTTTATATAAAAAAAATATATTTAAAAGCCCACGCGCGCCGCCGTCACCGCACCGGAACGCAAATTAAATTTTAAATAGCTTTTGTGAAAATATAACAGAATATTGTTGTTATGATTAAATGTATAATATGAATCTTAAATAGCATAATGTGTTCAGTGGAACAATTTTGAATGACTTTGATATCATTAAAATATTAAATGCATTACAATTTTGAGTGAAGAGTATTTCCAGTATTGTGAGGCGGAAGCAGGTAGTACCTTCAAACAAAAGCATACCCATCCGCTCCGGTTTCCGTTATTGGTAGTAAACACAGACAAATTGTTATTGTTTTTATACTAGTGGCCAGCCGCACCTTCATTTGCGTTTGCGGTTTGGAGCATGTCGCCATAACAGCCTTGCGTTGTGTTCCGGCATTAGTGACCAGGTTCCAGCTCCCCTTTTCCCCGAAGTGAGATATTATCAGCGAAATTTGGACCAGGATCTGTGTAAAATTTACTTCATCCCTGTAGGCGTGACGAGGTGGGGCGGGGTCAGGGAGACCCGGTGAAACGGTTGCCCGCTGGCCGCCCGCCAGGTAGTAGGGGTCCCGAACCCGGATTAACCGGTCCCATGGAGGCTGCTACCCACCAACTGGCGCATAATCTTGGGGAGTACTGTCGTGCCGGTTGGTGACCGGACGTGGACCCGGCAGTGCTCTCCGGGGAGGACCGGGGGCCCTTCCGTGCCCCGCACCAGCTATTCACACTACCTGCAGGGTTGTGTGGATAATTACACACTCCGCTTTGTCCTCGTTTCGCTGATAATAAAGCACTTCCAAAACTCTCTTCTTAAAATAATATTTCCAATGAGCCATACTAAAAGCAATAAGAATAACTCAGCGGACCTGACTTCCACATTTAAGGTGGATTTTTGCAACATCAGGGGAATTCATGCCAATCTTAACGCCGTCCATCACCATCTGGAGACGACTAAGCCGGCCTTATTGTTTTTAACGGAGACGCAAATATCCGTCCCAGCGGATATATCATACCTAAACTACCCCGGTTACAATTTGGAGCACAAATTCCTTCCCAAAGCCGGGGTATGCCTATATGTCCGCGAGGATATTTGTTGTCGCCGTCTCCATGGCCTGGAAAATAGGGACCTGTCTACCTTATGGGTGCGGGTAGATTTCGGTGGCTCCACCCGAGTCTATTCGTGTCTATACCGGTCCCATGGCAGAGAATGCGACAGGACTGAGATAGCCCACTTTTTTGGACATGTCCAAGACGCGACCGACAGAGTTTTCGAGCAGTACCCTTCCGCAGAAGTAATCGTCCTTGGAGACTTCAACGCCCACCATGCTGAATGGTTGGGTTCTCCAAGGACCGATCTGCCAGGTACTGCTGCCCGCGATTTTGCTCTTGCCTATGGCCTCACTCAACTGGTCACGGGATTTACCCGCATACCGGACAGAGTAGACCATGAGCCCTCTTTACTGGACCTTCTGCTGACCACACACCCGGAGAACTACCAAATCTCGGTCAGTGCTCCTCTGGGATCATCTGACCACTGTTTGGTATCTTCCGAACTGCCCCTTTCTATTCCCCAACGGGCTTGTACCAGTGGGAAAAGAAAGGTGTGGCGATATCGGTCAGCAGATTGGGATGGATTGCGTGAGTTTTATGCATCCTACCCTTGGGCGCGGCTTTGTTTCTTTACGGATGATCCTGACATTTGTGCAGACTCAGTCGCTGAAGTGGTATTACAGGGTATGGAGTGTTATATTCCTAACTCTGTAATCCCAATCGGCGGCTCAAGCCAACCATGGTTCGATAAGCTGTGCGCTGAGGCTGTAAGCCAAAAGCGGGCAACTTATCGGAAATGGAAGGCAGCTAAACAATGTCAGGATCCACAAACTCCGGATCTAAAAAAGATATACAATGCCGCCACCTGGTCCCTTAAAAAGCGGCTCGCAAGAGCAAAATTTGAACACATCGGCAGAATAGGCGAACGGCTTGCTCGCTTTCCTTCTGGAACGCGAGCATTCTGGTCGCTCGCCAAAGCTGTCGAGGGTAATTTCTGTCGGCCGTCCTTTCCATCGTTGCACACAGCAGACGACCAACTGGCTCATACCGCAAAAGATAAAGCCGAACTTCTGGGCAATATATTTGCGGCCAATTCGACTCTTGACGACGGAGGAGCAACCCCGCCTACTATCCCGCGGTGTGAGAGCTCTATGAAAGAAGTCCGCTTTACACAGAAAGCGGTTCGTAGAGCTCTTAGCTCCCTCGACATCAAGAAGTCGTCCGGGCCAGACGGTATACCTGCTGTCGTACTCCGGACTTGTGCTCCAGAGCTATCTCCAGTCCTGGCCCGTCTCTTCACACTCTCTTACACTACCAGCTGTGTCCCGTCTTCGTGGAAAGTTGCCCTAGTTCATCCCATTCCTAAAAAAGGTGATAGGACCGACCCATCCAACTACCGGCCTATAGCGATAACTTCCTTGCTCTCAAAGGTGATGGAGCGAATCATCAACGTGCAGCTTTTGGGTTACCTTGAAGATTCTCAGCTACTTAACGATCGGCAATATGGCTTCCGCCATGGTCGATCTGCTGGGGATCTCTTGGTATACCTAACACACCGTTGGGCAGAAGCCATTGAGAGCAAGGGAGAGGCCTTGGCAGTTAGCCTTGACATCGCTAAGGCCTTTGATCGGGTTTGGCATGGGGCACTTCTCACGAAGCTGCCATCATACGGGATACCCGAGGGGCTTTGCAAGTGGCTATCCAGCTTTCTTGGTGGTCGCAGCATCAAAGTCGCTGTCGACGGCTGCTGCTCATCCACCAAGCCTATCAATGCTGGTGTGCCACAAGGCTGCGTGTTGTCGCCGACACTGTTCATCCTGCATATAAATGACCTGTTGTCTATAGAGAACATTCATTGCTATGCGGATGACAGTACCGGTGACGCTAGATACACTAGTCGCGCCAATGCCCCTCGGTCGCTAGTAGAAGAGAGTCGGGTTAGACTTGTGTCTGAAGTAGAGAACTCCCTGGAGCGAGTTTCTGAATGGGGACGACAAAATCTTGTCCAGTTTAACCCCACAAAGACACAGGTCTGCGCATTTTCTGCCAAAAAGACCCCATTTGTCCCTGCGCCACAGTTCCAAGGAACACAACTTACTATCTCCCATAGTATCGGGATCCTTGGGGTCGACATAACGAACGACGTGCAGTTTCGGGGTCACCTGGAAGGCAAGGCTAAACTTGCCTCTAAAAAGCTTGGTGTGTTAAACCGGTCCAAGCAGTACTTCACTCCGCGGCAACGACTTGCGCTGTACAAAGCTCAAATCAGACCGCATATGGAGTACTGCTCACATCTATGGGCCGGAGCACCAGCTTACCAGACTGACCCCCTCGACTCCATCCAGCGTCGCGCCGTTCGTATCGTCGACGATCCCATACTAACAGGCGGGTTAGAATCACTTAGCCTTCGAAGAGACTTTGCGTCTCTCTGCGTATTCTACCGCCTGTACAACGGAGAGTGTTCCGAGGAACTGTTTGATCTGGTGCCAACGCCTCATTTTTACCACCGCACCGCTCGCCAGCGACGGGATGTTCACCCTCATTTCCTTGAGCTCCCACGCTCAACTACGCAACGGTTCTCCAGAACATTTATTCCGCGTACAACAATGATCTGGAGGGAACTTCCCGCCGCGGTTTTCCCTTTGCGCTATGACATGGGGTTCTTTAAGAAGGGCGTTATAAAATTTCTTAGAGGTCGGCAACGCGTTGGCGACACCCCTGGTGTTGCAAACGTCCATAGGCGACGGTAACCACTTTTCATCAAGTGGGCCGTCTGCCTGTTTGTCTACTTAAGGCAATAAAAAAAAAAAAAAAAACCTAAAAATACACCATATTAACAAACCTCTCAATGGTGGCTGTTTTCTTTTGGGTCTGTTATTCGAACCGCCCCGCGCTTTGCCACAGGACACAATGATGTAGCGGCGGCGTTTCTACTTAGCGTCGTTATATTTGGACCAATTTAAACAATATGTATTTCTAAGTTATAAGTTAAACTATTTGTTATTCTGATGTATAATCATGTTACTGTAAATTGTCATAAAATCTGGCCTGGATAGCTACCATCCGTGGTCTTAAGTATGTCGCCATAACAACCTTGAGTTGTGTTCCGGTATTAGTGACCAGGTTCCAGTCTCCATTAAGAGAGCAGCAACGCATTTGTAGCACCTTTGGTGTTGCAAATGTTCATATGCGATGGTAACGGCTTTCTATCAAGAGGGCCGTCTGCCTGTCTGCTGAACTCTGTAATTTTTGTGTGAATGAGTACCAAACATCCATGCTCCACATAAACTTTCTCCTTTCTAATGTTACGTTTCGGGATTCGAGTTAAATACCGCACAACCAAATATAAAAGCGTGCAGTCTCTGGATGTGGGATTCCTAATCCGAATGATAACGCCTCGATCGCAGTTGAAAATAAACTGATTATTCCCCAAGCCGCATATATTCACAAAATAGACACCAATACATAACCATTGGAATTGTCAAACTTGTAAAGCATCAATGGAAAACAACATGACTTCCAACAACTTGCAAAGAAAACTGAACAATGGAGCGGATTATAATATTTTGCCCGAAAACTCGACCAAACATGAAGAGATTTAGATTTCAACTAAGCGATAATTAAAGCAAACAAATGACAGTGAACTATTAAGCCAACCATTAAAAATAATTACAGATAATGTAAATAGTGTTACGAGTTACGCAGGACTCGAATTAAAATGCCGTTGGAATTACTATAGAATTTATTAGAACTATACAAACACGTATACATAAGTACAAATATAACTAGACACTTCCAGTATACACTGCACGATTCAATAACACGCCCAAAGTCCGTCACTATATCGCTCATCGAATGTACGTCTTGCTCGTATCGTAATCGTCGCTTGACTGCCCCACCCCTCCGTTCCGGCATTGTTATACTAACTATAAAATACAAAAATCTACCGCCTGGACTGGGGTTTCCGAGAAACCGTATTAGCACACTTGGTTAATTATTACTGCGAACAGCCAAAAAAGTCAAAAACAACAACAATAGGCTATCATCTAATTTCAAATTTTAAACAAGAAGTAAAAAAAAGAACTCCGAATGCGGGAAAGGTAATAAACCAGGTGCGCATTTCTTTGTCGGTATGTAACAATAGCAAAAGTGGTAACACATAAACACGTGGTTGCATACAGGTTATACCTTCTCGAAATAGGCCTGTTGTAGCAATAATGTTAATAGGAATTTACTATTACTAAAGTATTGAGTAGTAGTAGTGTTTCTTATATTTGCTAGTACACATAATTAAAACATAGTTTCAAATATATTAACTTATGAACAATTTTTCAGGTAATTACCCACTTTGCAGTATCCTGACAAATCTATATGAGGTATCTCCTGAACCACTGGAAGGGCACTGCACAGCCCTGGTATCACTACTTCCACACGCGGAACAAGTCGAGAAGAATTCCTTATTTGCCCTCTTTGAACAAATAGCTGCGAGGAAACCGGAGTCCCTCAAGAACTGTGTGCCACAATTGTTATCATACTTGTGTCAGAACACTGCCAGTCAATCAGACCCTGGATGTATGTGTGTTGATATACTGCAGGTAAGACATCCATCTGATGATTGTTTTTATATTTAATACTAGTATATGCCCGCGGGATTAAAGGACTTAAAGTACCACAGTATTAAAGAAAGAGTGTAAGCTATAGTTTAGTGAAAACTATGCCGGAATAAGCTATTTCTTGCACCCTAACAAGTACAATCCGCTCCCGGGGAAAAATCACACATCGAATTTGCTATCGATCAGCGAAAATAATTTTTTTTTTAATGATGCTCAGCGAAGTCGGCAACGGGTGTTTGTAGGAAGTAATCTCTTGAACTACTGATCCGTTGTTTTTAATTATTTCACCAGACTATTCCTGAGTGACTCTCTCTTTCTCTTTTCTTTCACCATATCCCAATGAATTGGGGTCGGCACAATATGTCTTTTCTTTCCACGCTCTTCTATTCTGACATACATCTTCTGTCACACCACATATCATCCTTCAGACAATACATCCATCTTTTTTTTGGTTTACTTTTACATACCCATCCATCTTGTAGTTTAACATTCTTTTGGTCACGTGACTTTCATCCCTCCTTGTTATATGCCCATATCTATTAATCCTGAGTGCCATTGGCTATATTTGATTGTGATTAATAATATCTTAATCATTTTGTATAGGTGATAGCCTGCCTGAGCAGGAGTAGGGTGACGCTGGTGATGGAGCACGGCGCGACGATAAGGCGAGCTGCGCGCGCGCCGCACGCCACGCCGCAGCTCGTCACGCTCGTCGCGACCATCCTCACCCAGCTCGGCTACACCGGAAGGGTAAATATGATTATGTTGAAACTAGGATTCGCCCGTGATTTCGTCCACTTTGTACGGAATAAGCTAATGTATACGTGTCCTTAAAAAACTTGAAACCACTACCTGGAAAAATACCCCGTGACAGGTAAGATCACAAGTTTTATGACAGAGAGTTTGCTATCGATCACCGAAAAGCGCATCGGAGTCGGTCCAGTAGTTTTCACGTGAATCCCGAACAAATAGACAAACATAAAAAAAATAAAAATAAAAGGCTACAATTTTATAATATTTTAAATAATAGCATATTTTGTGTTTATAACATAGTCCTAGGGAAAATGCGTCCAGTTTTAATATGAATTTAGTAGCAGCCAGACGCTATGGTCCTGATAATTCACAATAAACAACGAGGTCTGCCCGCTTTCAGATCGTGCACGCGATGACGCGTGTTACACGCTTCGCCCCGCGCACAACCTTCACTGTGTGGCGTTTAACACCATTGACCATGACCTTCTGCGAATTTGCGAACAAAATTTTTCTTAATTATACTCTTGTAAGGTTTTTAATAAAGATCTTATGGAACTCCTTAACTGACGGAAACCGGCATAATACTATTCATATATCCGTATTTGAAATTTGATATGCAAACATCTCTGATTTTTAGATTATTTTCACATAATTATCCCCTTAAATGTCGGCTTTATTAGTGCTGAATAAATACGTCAACATTTTTAACTACCCTCATGTTGAGAGCATCACTGTCATGCCATGGAAATATTGAATTTAGCCACTGATCGTATTTCGTGTGAAATATAATGAAAAATTCAACTGAAGAGTATTATTGTTTAATCTTTCTATAAAAAATATTTTTCATATTTACATAAGTTGTACCTAATAACCATAAACAAAATAATTTAAATGAACAAGTTGGCGGTAGGCTAAATAAAACTTTAACAATATTCATTAATGCTTGTCTTCCGTGTCCATTAGGCTCCTGAAAAGTGGCGGAAAAATCGTAATAATAAAAATCAAATACAATATCGCGCTTAAAATACGCTTTTATTAGCTTCATAGGTATGTTAGTATGTAACGGAATCTTTCAAGTTAAATTTGATCGACTTCCCGGTTTCCGATTGAGCTGAAATTTTGCACGTATGTGTATATCGCGTGACAATGCAATAATATGGTACCATGGAGCTGATCTGATGATGGAGTCAGAAGGTGGCCATAAGAACTCCTGTATTAAACAAGGTAGACCCGTCGTATTTGGGCTCGTTTTACTTGTCTTGGCTAGCACTCTGCTGCTACATGATATGCAGGATCTCAAAAGTTTATATTTAAAAAACCTTTTTTTTAAATAAGCTTATTTTTCATAACATTCCATTTTATCACAACCACGTATTTTTTACAATAATATCATTTTTCTGACACTTTTTTAAATCCAAAATTATTTTTTATCTTTTAGTTGGATTTTCTATAAAAGCGTATTTTTTTTTTAACTTTTTTTTTAAGCTATTACTTATTGATAAAAAAATTTTTTTTATTGTTTTCCTCGTTTGTAATTCAGATGATAATTATGAATGTACTGTACAATGCAGGAGCGCGCCCAGGAAGCCCTGAACTTCGTGCTGGAGCGGCTGTCGAGCGCGGACCGCGCGCAGCAGGCGGCGCTGATGCGCGAGGCCACGTCCCTCTGCAGCGCGTTCCCGGCACTGTTCACCGACAAGCTGCTCACTGCGGTTAGGGCGAATAATAGGTAAGGCAACAAACGTTTTTTGTCTTAATACAAACATAAGACTGTAAAATTAAAAAAAAAATTAAGGTCATAAATAAAATAAAAAATGTTGCTATTACTCATAGGTAGTTCAGTGTAAGTTCATTCTGAAGTGGTAATGGTGAGTCACCTGATCTGATTTGTGACACTGAACAGAACGGTCTTTGTTGTATTTTCATTTCCTTAAACAAGCAATGTATATTATTTATTTCTAAGAAATATGTTGGTCTAGTATCGATTGTATTTTTGCACAGACCGAATGATGAGTTGCATATTGCAAAGAGAGCTTGAAATTGACAGATTTTGTATTTAACTTTGTTTTTTGCGCGATTTTAAATCGCCTCAAGTTATAAGGAAAATATTTATTATATAATGCGCTTTGTTGTGGAAAAAAATATTTAAATGTTTAGATACTATCAGAAAGCAAGGTCAAGTCAAAGTCAAGGTTGTCTGCGTGCAACCTTTCGCCAAACAATAATCGAATAGATGATTTAAAAAAAATGTGATCTAAGTTTAAAATTTAGTGTCACTACGGACTCTAGTTCCGTACCCTGTTTTACAGCGTAATTTCGAAGAAAGTTTTTGGAATTTATACACGCTTCTTGGTTATTTTTGTTTTTGTGTGTGACATTCATTCAATGATATTTGTGTCGTGGTGGTATACCTTACCTGCCTTAATGGTAAAGATATGGACTTTGGCCAAATATGTCTTATTTATAACAGTTAAAAATAACGCCGCCAACGAATAGCCACATTAGTGTAAATACATACGTTGTATGTCAGCATGTAACGTCATTAATGATTAAAAACAATTTCGAGACACAAATAACGCATTACACCCATTGCCGCATCAGCGTGAAACGGTCTATATCTTGAAGATTATCGCAGGGGCAGCCCCAGTAATCTGTACATCTATACATATAAAGAAAATTAGAGTGTCTGTTTGTAATATTGAAATAACCGCTTTTTACTACATGCATGTGAATATATATAGGGTACATACACCAAAATAACATTTTTTAAAATTTTTGTCTGTCTGTCTGTTTGTTCCGGCTAATCTCTGAAATGGCTGGACCGATTTTGATGGGACTTTTATTGGCAAGTAGCTGATGTAAGGAGTAACGTAGGCTACTTTTATTTTAGAAAAAATCTTTTATTTTGGAATTATGAAGATTTTCAATCACCACGCGGGAGAGACAGCGGGGCGCAGCTAGTATATAAATATGTTTATATGCACATATACTCTGTGTATACAGATAGTAATCTTTTCTTTGAATTTTCCCGGCAGCGGTATGAAGTTAATCGGATAAATAAAATTTAGCTTATTACAGTTTCCACTAAAATAGTTTACATTCTCTTTTTAAATGTTGTGATACTCTGTGGCCCGGGTATCCCGCGGGGATTTCAAGCCGAGCAAGGACAAAGTCGCGGCATATTCTAGTTTACCGTATATTTCGACAGCAACCGTCCGAAATCGGCAGTGTCGCACAGCGAAGTGAATCGCACATCCGGCGGGGTCACAATAGTCAAACTGTCCGGGGGACAGTCCACTGGGTCTACGAACGCCCCTCTCGCCGCCCCGCAGTCCCCTCCGGCGCCCGTGGCGCCCCCGTTGCCCCCGCCCGCGGGGACAGCGGGGATGAACGGGTCAACGGGGACAGCGGGGACGGCGGGCTCGACGGGGTCCACGGGACGTCGGGGTCAGCGACCACCGGAGTGGGGGGCGGGTACACGAGGAGGGCAAAGCTGGGCGACTCGAGGAGTACCGGGAGACTGCATCCGGGGCCGAACTCGCATCGGAGTATGACAAGGCTCAATGTGGCAGGTGAATGTTTTTTTTGTCAATGAAGTGTTTAGTCATTAATATTACCATCTAATCTAAAAAGACTCATAAGTAATTTAAATATCTAATTAACTAAAAGTATTTATTAACACTTATTGGTTACGCGCTGGTTTTTTGATGGTCTCGTCGCATTGGCAAAATGGCCGAATGGATCACGCAATAAATATAAGTAACCCTCTATTGACAAAGGATAGAATACTAGAGAGGACTCGCCGGTTTATTGTTTCGATGGCGATGACGGAAGCCAGGAAGCACAGCACTTGATCTTTATATTTTACTAGAGTTTACCCCGCGGCTGCGCCGCGGGTTAACCTCTAGTGCGTGTCTCTTGTTTAAAGAGCAAGTGCTACAGGTTATATTATATTACAATATTTTATGTATTTGCCCACGGAAGATTCACTTCATTTTATATCGCTAATTATATATACTATCCCCCGTCTATCTGTCAACAAAATAAATTACAAAACTTGACCAAAAAGGCCAAAATGGTCTAAATGACCAAAAGACCACAGTGACCGACATGGCTAAAATGACGGAATAGGCAAAAACGACCAAAAAGGCCAAAATAATCAAAATAGTCAAAATGACCAAAGAGGCCAAAATGACCAAAAAGGCCAAAATAACCAAATAGGCCAAAATGACCAGATAGGCCAAAATGACCAAATAGGCCAAAATGACCAAAAAGTTCAAAATGATCAATAAGGCCAAAATGACCAAATAGGGCAAAATTACCAAATAAACCAACATGACCAAAAAGGCCAAAATGACCAAAAAGGCCAAAACGACCAAATAGGCCAAAATGACCAAAAAGGAAAAAATACCAAATAGGCCAAAATGAAAATTATCCCTTGTCCATCCTCAGTATTTAATTTACATACGTGCCGAATTTCAGCCAAATCGGTCCAGTAGTTTTTCCGTAAAAGCACAACAAACAAACAGACAAATATCATTTTATCCCAGAAACTATCCCATTTTTCGGGATAAAAAGTATCCTATGTTCATCCTCGGTATCGAATATATATATATATATACTGAGTTTCAGCCAAATCGGTCCAGTAGTTTTTACGTGAAAACGGAACAGACAGACAGACAGAGTTACTTTCGCATTTATAATATTAATAGGGATTAACAATTTGCACAGCACTTTGGTAAGGTAGCAAGAGGGTGGCGCACGCGCACGATATTGTTCCGCCGAAACAGATCGTCCGCTAGGTGGCGCGGCATTTTTAATTGGTGAATTCTGGGATAAGGACAGGGTTATTAGGAGCTGTAAAGGAAAGGCACATAGAAGGCACTAATATTATTACGTGATCCAATTCCTTAACTTATGTAGAGACTTATTGTCTCTATTAAGGCAAAGACACTTTGTTCATGTAGAACAAAGTGTCTTTGCCTTAATAATTAAGGTGGTGGGTGAATGTCTTTATTCGTTTCACTTCGTCCACTTTGAGAGCGCACAAATGTTTGAGGCATCAGTAAGTTACAAGTGTTTTAAGATAATCTAGTTTAATATTTGGCATATACATATATTTGTATACTCCTATGTGAACAAACATATGTACACTACAGCATATAAATACCAACTTCATTATTATGTTTTAAACAAATATACTTGATTTGACTGTTTTGTTTCAACTGTAATAATATTAAATACAGGTGGTTCAGTAGGTGGACTCCACAAGAGTATGACAAGGCTGTCGTCATCGCAACAGATTAATTCGCAACAAAATGGTGCAAATAATACAGGTGTGTATTATATCAGTACAAACGATTTCAAGTTGTATGGGAACAGACTCATAAAATGGGGTACTTTAGCAATCAAATTAGCTGTCATACTTATTTAATCATACGAAGGTTATAGCTTGCTTGAGTTAGTATGGATGCAGTGCGTTATAATGGCATAATTTTAACGTGTCACATAGCTTATTGGTATTATGTTACTGTTTAATTAGGAATTAAAATGATTTGTATGGTGAAAATTTTAAAAGTGAAAGAATAGTAAATATTTAAAAGCATCTACTTTTTTATGTACACTGGCGGATTTTTTTTTTTGCCCGTTTGCAAATTGATTAATTTAACGTTCCGCGAGCACATGTTACCTTTTCAAACTAAGTCACCGAACAGACTGTTCTACAGAAAATTATGTTTGAATGTTTAACAATAAAGTTTAAAATTATTTTAGACTATTGAATAAGACAGTTAAAAGTAAGATAGTATGGTATTTTAGAGCCCGATTTTTGTGTATCATACACCGAATTATTTCAATATTGTGTGTCATTAATATTACAATATATGTTTCAGCGAACAGTAAGCCTTCATCGTCGTCCAGTGGCGTGGTTTGTCCCAAAACTAGTGGGGCTATACCGTCACTACGATCTCTCCCCCTCGGGTGCTGAGGCCCAACGCCAGGGGGCACCACCACCATAACATCATTATCGGCCCTGGACCCATCAATGCGGTAATTTCAATTTTATTTTTGACCTATATACGCTAGGTATAAGGCATTTGCTCGTCTGGATGGTCAGCATCACTGTTCTTAAGAATGCCGTCATAACTACGTACAGTAATTAAAAAGCCGGAAGAATATTCGTCGTCACCCACCACTCACGTACCCCCCGCCCCTACCTCTGCCCTCACCCCCCCCCGCATGTCGTCCATCCACGTCCACTACGTTACAACCTCCCACTCCAACTCGCTCCACGCACGTCCGCAGACTGACCGCCACTCACTTAATTTTGCTATGTTATTTTTCTTACGGATATCTCATTTAATTTATCATAAGAAACCCCATAGCTCCATACCGTGAGATGAATTGGACAATTTCATTAGTCTCGGTAGTCAGAGGAGCCACTGCTCGAAGACTTTGTCTTCAAGCATTGCGAATGGTCGACGAGAACTTGACTGAAGATATTTATTATTCGACAAGTATTTAATAATTTTGTAAGTTAATGTAATTTAACCATAGAGAAGCGTTGAAACTTAATTTAACTGTCTATGAATAAGACCGTAAATCTTTGAATAATTTGAACCTACTTATGCAAAGTGGAACCACCATATACTAACAGTTTTGAGAAAAGCCGTTTTTATTAAAATTTTGCATACAAATAATGAGTCTACATTTTGGAAAAAAATATTTAGAATATTGTACATTAGAATATACAATATTCTAAATATTTTTATTATAAAATTTTAATAAAAACTGCTTTTTCTCAAAACTGGTTGGTTCCATTTTGCATAAGTAGGTCCATTTACACTTACAGACAACAAATCAACTTATCGCCAATCAATAAATTTACTAAGTTATAAAACGCATACAGGATAAATAAAACAATTGAAATGGGACTAGACCCTACATATAATGAGGGAAAATAAAAATAAATGGACTGGACGCGTAAGATAACGGAGAGGTACCTAAGAGATGGAAAAAGACATACAGGACGATTCGAAACACAACAAACACACAGGGATATTGTAGTCCGGAACCTGTAAAGACAGAGAAATGGGCATCAATTAGCTTGAAGGAGGGAGGTATTTTTCGAAGGACAAGCTGGGAAGGAGGCAAAATTGGATATCAATTAGTGTATTAAATAAATTAACTAAGGAGAACGGTTCTTTCAGCAATGAAGGCTATTTTTATAATTTAATTAATTATTTCTTTTACAGACAACAAACCCAACTGCATCGCCGCTCCAAGCCCAATCGATATCAGTAAACCCTTTAACGGGTAAATCAACCGATGCGATAACACCGATAACATCGTCGGTATCGATTCAACATTCGAATACAGCGCTCGGTCACGTATCGGTTATAACTTCGACGACGAATAATTCGTCGACACAAAATTCTGGACCGACAACGGTCGCTGCCAACCCTATATCGATATCCGGGCCGGTGACAGTGACGTCCCGTCGTGCGAACAACACTAGCGTAACGATGATCAACGCGAGTTCGAATAATTCGGAATCGAATTCGAATCATAGGATCAGTGTGTTCGAACCTTACCCGATGAGGGACACGGTGCAGCATTTCTGCGAGAAGCATTTGGACAAGATCAAGGCTTATATGGACAACGTGTCGCTGAGATTGCCACCGCCTGCTAAGTGTACTATTGAGGGTAAGTTCTATTTATTCTATTATTGTTGGTGCTGACTCCAACGCCTTTGCCATTGATTTTGCCAATGTCAGATAAAAGCGATAGGTGATAAAAGAAGCTAGATTATAGGTAACAAAGAAAAAGTATAAATGGGATTACCCCAATTTTTCTTATTAGCGATAATTGTAATATTCAAATTAAGAATCGTTTTAGCTCTAGCTTTTCGTGCGGTTTCGTTCATATAAACACGAATTGTATTAAATAATACTTGCTCATTGCATACTGTTACTCTTTTAAATCACACATTGTGTTTTATTAAAATAAACTAACATAAGAGTTTAAGTCTAGTTTTTAGTGTATTGATTAATTGATAATAAATGGTAAATGTATCCGGGAGTTCCTATTAACACGGGAGTCCCACAGGGATCAAATTTGAGCCCTTTCTTGTTTCTTATTTCTATAAATGCCTTTCTTGGTAAAAAATAAACATGATATTGCGTTGTTTGCTGATGATACATCCTTAACTTTTAAAATTTATTTGACAGAAAACAAACTTTAACGACGTAAATAACGCACTTTCAATTACATTTCATTTCTTTCATTTGACACCTCTGGTACCTGACAAGCATCGAGTTCTACAGACGGATGCTACATTGTCTAGTAGTGGTACACTCGTCGTCCGGGAGTGGACAGCTAGCGAGCGAGGCCATCCGGTGCTGGTCGATTAATGAATGAGCAATTGTTATTCTATGAAACAACTTATTTCAGAGCGCCGTTCAAAGAAACAGGCGCGTCTGCAATTCGGCTGTGGCCGCCGTGGGCCCCATTGTCTGTACGCCCGTGCGCTGTTCTCGATGCGCACCCGGTGGCCTCGGGTGTGGATCCACCTGATGTTCCTGGCGTTGCAAGCGAGGCACGGCGCCGCACTGTCCTCCAGGGACCCCACCGTGGCCAGTTTGAAGCACTGCTGGGACATATTGAAGTGTGAAAACAAGACATTTCTGACGCTTGTCACTAGCGCCTTTCCAGGGATTAAGGTGAGTTGTGGACTGTATTTAATTGTCATCAGTTTTTTACACAGAACTATAATGTAGCAGCGAAACTTGGTTCGCTTTGCCATGATGACCATGTATTTGTTTATAAATTGCAACTGTTTTACCAAATTTTGCTGGTGAAAATAGCAAAGATAGTAAATTTGGTATGGACATCTCCGATTTTATCAAAGTTATTACCTATCTATGTATGATTTCTATGAAGGAATATTAACTTTCTTAACAGGAACAAGAGATGCTCCTAAACGAGCTCCGATCGGCTGGTTTCTTCGATGTTTTCGAACTGAACACCACTAGGACGGATGGTGTGGCGGTTCCTCCGACGCAGGCACCTGGGGCTGCTTCCTCTGCACGCATCCCGAGAGGGCGGTAGGGTTCCTGGCCGCCGATGGTCAGCCAGTCATTGAGGGTCAGTTGAAGGAAAAGAAGGGGCGCTGGAGGCTATTCAGACGGTGGCGGACTAGGTATTTCACCTTGTCAGGGGCACATTTGTCTTGTAAAGGATCGGTAAGTGACAAGGCTTTTCTTAAATGTTATTTTTGTTCTTAAGTGAACGAAGAAGCAGTAGCTACTAAAAGCTACTGCTTCTTCGCTCTCTGTGGATATTATTTGTCCCCGCTTTTGCTAAGGTTTACTTTCTTGTTCAACTGGGATTCGGACCATAGTGAAGGAACACTATGCATGATCTGCTATATCAGGGAATATTATACCGTTATTTTACTCTTTATTTTCTTAACTATGTTCGGTCATCAATTTCTTGAATGCGTAATACTCATATTACATTTAAAAAAATCAAATATGAGAAAAGAGAATCCACTTCCATCCAATATAAACCTTAAATAATTTACAACAGTTTTAGTGACTCAAACTATGCTTAAGTCCAGTAATCAAAAATAAAATGAGGCAGATTTTAAAAATTGTTTGGACATACAGTACTTTAAAGATTGCATAACGCCATTATGATTTGCACACATTATGCGCAAATCTTAAATTCGATTCAAGTGAAGTTAATTTAAAACGGGTCTAATCAAATGTTAAAGTTTATAACACCTCACGTACGATGTGTTTGTGCGAAAGAGATAGCAGCCGATCGAGAGCACAACAACACTCTCAGCTCCGTCATAAAACCGAGTTCACAGAGATCCATCTCGAGATGGGTCCAAGTGGGCGTTGAGAAATTTGGCCCAAAAATTTAAACCTTAAAACCCACATAGAAAAAAATATTTCATAATTCGAAAATGTTCACACAAAGTAATCAGATTAGATTAATCCTAGGAAACTATTGTGATTATCGCTAACAGAATTTGTTATATTGATAAAAAATGAAATATAATTGAGTTAACCAATTAATTATTCGAGTATTATTATATGTCTTTAAGGTATTGATTTATTTTCAAAGTCGTCATTTGCAACGTTTACTACATCAACAACACATAGAACGCCCCATAATCCATTCCACATGAATTTATAATTGAACGCTTGCCAACAAGTGGGACGGGAAAAGTCGCGGCCGTGAGCGTGGTGGTTGTTAGCGCTTAGTGGAACGGCGCAGTAATGCGTACGAACTTCAAGGACGTATTTAAGTTTTGCTCGTACTATGTCTTGTCTTCGACTGCATTTTATTGGTGTATAATGATTGTGTACTTTTATGTTTATATTTACTTTTTATATTAGAGTGGTGGCGAAAGCATCGACATCAATCAAATAAGATCGGTGAAAGTCTCCCGTGGAGCCCGAAACATCCCGAAAGCCTTCGAGATCTTCACCGGCGACCAGACACTTATCCTCAAACCTAAAGATGGTAAAAACGCAGAAGAATGGGTTCAATGCTTGAGCATCGCGTTGGCCCATTCCCAAGCGAGGGATCCTCCGGCGAAGGCCAACAGTCTACCTGCCAGGGGTTTGACATTGAAGAGTTTTTGAAGGAGACTCGCAAGTGCCATTTTTGTAATAACCTCAGAAGTTAGAAGGTAAGTAGGATTCGGCACAAATGTTTTCAAACTAGATAATCCGTTAGCAATCCAGTTTAGCCAGTATGATTTAACTGGAATTCTTTCAGCATTGATTTTGCATATTGGTGATATGGGTAACTTCAACTACCCACAGATAAATGTTTGTCATTATATTATGTTATAGGTTTGAAATGTCACACTGACAGCTAAATCGATGTACAAAGTATTTTGCCGATTAAACACCAATAACAAAGATTTTGGAAGAAATATTATTCAATAAGATACGCTCTTTTAAATGGGCTGTTTATTAAGGAAGTGTTGGTATTATTTTTTCCCTAAATTAGATTACGTTTTTAATCCCTAAGAAGGTAGAACATAGCTTCTGTCAAACTCAAAAGCTTTTGTCCACATATCGAGGGCTTCATAACATATAGGCGTATACGCAAAAATGCCATTTTTTTGTGGTTTACTACAAACTGCGCTGTTACAATTTAGAAAGTCTTACCAGTATGCAAATGTACCTAAATGAAGGGTATTCCAAATTTCAACCTTATACAATCAACTAGTTTTATTTTATTCACAGTTTTGTCCCTTGTGAAAACTGCACGTTTGTCTGTACGCCCATTTGTTATGAAGCCCTCAATATATATCTCTGTTATTCATAGCAGTTGTAAGAGGTTTATCGGCTCCTTAAAATGAATTTAACCTAGTTAGTACTGGGACTGAAAAGATCAGGACCACACTACCGGCGAGCACCACTATATAACCCGAAAAAGTAACATTCATATTCACATTTTATTAAAGCAAATTATTACACATTATGAAAAGTCCTCCATTTTTTTAGTAAGCAATAGGCGATAATTTTGCGATTAAGTTAATAACAGACATGGAAATAGTGGGCACTATTGAGTGAGTTTTGATTGAAAGTCGACAGTTATATGAATTAAATATAAGTGCCAATGAAATTATTAAATAATAATGTCCAAAATTCTATCTGAAGACAACTAAATAAGCTCTTAAATATTTGTAAATAATCAGATCATCAAAGGTCAAAACCAAAACACATATTGATGACTAAACTGCTAATTGTTGGCAACACCAACAAACAATTGATTTTGACTTTTATCACATAAAATTTTCTCCTTCAGCATGTAATGGTGCAAATTTAATAAATTAATTAAATATCTCTCGTGGTGCAATTTCTACCCTTTCCTTAATAGTTTGATTTAATCACCAATATCCATGTTGACAGTGTCTTTATTTTAATTTTCTCTAAACAATTGGTTAAGAGATTGTCATAATGCTGGCAGATACTGTGTTACTACTGGTTTTTAGAGATTTATACAGTTCTCGCATAAGTATGTAACGAAATGCTCATAATAATAATATGTATATTGCGATCTAGTTTTAAAATGTTACATTCCATTAATTTAAGATGAAATTATGGTTGTTAAGAGAATAGCGTCCAGTTCAATTTTATAAGTTATTTTTTATTTCAACTCTTATAGATATAAATAATATTGCTCTGATGTTGTGAGTTCGTATTCTGGAGCAATACCCATTCGCAAACAGACTGTTGACATGATAAATATCTCACATCATAGATCATTACTAAACAAAAATTATTATTCTTTCAAAAAAGGGGATATACAGACAGACACGGAAGCGATTTTCTTTTCTTTTTATTATTTTGTTTAATTAACTAATTCTACTATACATGAGATAATAAGGCGGGGGTGGGGCTCTTTTTATATTTTCTTTTCTTTTTTCTGTTCTCTCTTAAACAACCTTATTTTATTTTGTAATATATTTCTTATTTGGTAGTACAGGTATCTATCTACATAATCTATCCATTATATATTGCTTGTTCTCTATATATCTATTACACATTTGCCTATATATGTTATATATTTATGTTACAATTACTAATGTCTAATTTTTGCAGGTACGATTTTATTTTCATTATTACTCACACTGTGTGAATACATATACCGTTTAATGGCTATTTTCATGATTTTTACTGCGAACTTTATAAATTTCTCTCGCTGCTCCTTGCCAAGGAATTCTTGTATAAAACTACTCTATCTTTGTGTGTTTTGTGCATGGGAATTGTTCTAGAAAGCACGAGTCTAAGAGTAACTACAAAATGTAGCGAGTTTACGAAAGAAAGTTCAACGTCGATTAATAATAATATAATATTTAATTACCTTTTTAACATAAGACGACTTTAAATATCAATTTAGTTTTAATTGAATTTTTATCGAATATTGTCTTAAGACTTTCCCCTTTGTACTTAATAAATATTTGATATTATTTTACGTTTTTATGCTTTTTAAAGACTATTATTTCGTTTCGATTTTTTTATTAAACGTAGGAGTATTACTTTGAAGATATTATGTGATAAGACCGTTTGTTGGGCTTAAAGTACAATGAACTTATACAAGTTACGATTATTTAGTTTTAGTTATATGTTTAAAAATGGGTATTGTGTGAAATTTGTCCGTCCTTATTTGTTTTATTAGATTTAAGTATGAAATATAAACAATATCAAATGTATGTACTTAATATATTATTGATTATATTTAAAGCGTAATTATTTTATAAGATTTGCGTCAAAGTTAATGTCCGCTCCGGCTAATTGCAAAATGTCACGCGATGTCTTATTTTATATGAATGTGTACATTTTGCGCTGCCATTTGACACTTAGAGCCGTCATAAAAATTGATGTGGATGCTTATTTTACCACCAAAATGTTAAGAATTATATTCCAAGTCTGAACTAAAGTATTAATAAATTATTCAGAAATCTTTTTATTTATCTTCAATTTAAACCATATTAAGTACCACTGAACTGACCGTGTGCAGATAATGTCAATCTTATTTTAGTCGAGACAGCAAGATGGCCGCTGA
Organism: Dendrolimus punctatus; assembly: GCA_012273795.1. Classification (NCBI taxonomy): domain Eukaryota; kingdom Metazoa; phylum Arthropoda; class Insecta; order Lepidoptera; family Lasiocampidae; genus Dendrolimus; species Dendrolimus punctatus. Next base: position 19,836,995 of record CM022537.1, read on the forward strand.
TGACTTTGACGGTTCTAACAATAACTGCATTCGAATTTTAAAAATATTTTTTTAATGGAGTTCACTTTAGGTATGAAATTAATTTAAAGCCCATACCATACTTTAGTCCACTGTATTGACTATTTTGAGGACTTGAAACTTTTATAAAATGTATTATATATACCAATTTTATTAATGTTTATTTTTTCGATGGTTTTGAGCACAGGCATTTTATAATTTGTAACTTTTTGATCCACCCCATTTATTTCAAAAATGGACTGTATCAGCTTATTTATTAAGATGCTGGAAGACTGAAAGCTGGTCATAGCTGTTAGCTACCAATCACATATAATTCATATGGCGCCACTCGTTTTTTATATATAACGAGGATATATTCGCGACTTCTTCCACACTTGACTTGAAATTCCTGCGGAAATCCCGGGACGTTAAACACCGTAGCATTTTGGTGTTGCAAATGTCCATAGGCGATGATAACTGCTTTCCATCAAGTGGACAGTCTGCCTGTCGGCTGAACTCCTGCAATAAAAAGAAAAATTAAATTGCTTTTTTAGAAACATTGCGTAACCAATCGCGTTAGCAGAATTTTAAACATGGTTGCCTTTGTTGATATCCGAAACTTCAATAATCTTGAAATTTCATTTCAATTAAGAGAATAATTGTCATAGTTTGTCTCAAACTATACGGCTTCTCTGTATATCTAATTTTGTACTAAATGACTACGACGTAGCTATCTTTTTAACAGCGGATATTTTGGCGCGGAATATACGAACGTCATAAACACTTATTTGCTTGCCATATTGCACATTACACCGATATTGTTGCTTTAATTTATTTAGGATACTTCTGATTTGTTGAACGATAAAAACTTTTACTGAACAAGCTTATTAATAGCTGACAAATAAAGAACAAAATAATGCAAATTTCTAGATTGTAGTGAAGTAGGTAGTTTAAAAAAAATATAGTTGCAAAAATTTAGGTTCATACTTTTTGAGATCCCGGAACGTAACTATATTTTTCAATCCCCCAAACACGTTAAAACTTCTGGCTGGCAGATTTTCGAAGTTATATTTCGTCAAAATTTGGAATTGATTTCCCACCATTTTGAGTTTAGATTTTATTACTAAGTTTAACTTTGCTTATAACTTAACGGCACCTCGTTAACTTGGGGCATGCACAAGGGAGATGCTTTGACTGCCGCGATCTTTGTTCAGATCAAAACGTATAACATATGCTGAATATCACCAAAAAGTTGTGTGTTCAATGTTTCATACTGTATTTTATTTCTCTTAACAATAAGTACTACAATATAATAATGGTATATCGTATTTATTTTCTATTATATTGGTTGTTTATACGAGTAAGTAATACTGGTTATTTTACAAGACAAATGGTTTATTAAAAAAAATTGAATCACGAATATTTAAAGTTCATCAAATATTCTGAGTACTGCATTAAACACTGAGTAATATGATTTTTTCTAAACTATATATATAGACTTATTAATACATAAATATATAATTCCACTAATTAAATTTATTTTAAATACTTCATCTTTTTTGTCAAGAATATGTAATAATATATCGCCAATTTAAAAATTAAGAAATTACAAATATAATGACTGTACAGATAATAAAAGAAATATACATGTTGATTAAATTTTAAGTTAGTTTAGTCTTATGAAGTTGGTGCTAAATAATAATAATGATTTTATATGTTGGTTTTACAATAGCGCTTCCAATGTGTACCGCCGCTTGACATTACGGCTCTTATACTTACTGCCTTTATTTATTAGTTAATAAAGTTTTGTTTGTATCGCAGTAGTTTTATTTTGTAACTGTATTGTAATTGCAAACCTATGTCAAAAATATGAGAAGGAAAATTACCTTATGTGGAGGTCAAAATGAAAGTATCCAGCGCTGAAAATAAAATAATAATAGTTCAAAAATCGATCAGAATAGCAGCATAGGCAAAAATCGTCTAAAACTGCTCTTTTAGACGGAGTGAAATGTGTCGAGCTGAAATAAATATTTTTAAAGTTATTAAATTCTTTAGTTATACCACTTATACCTTAAAATAATTCTACAGTGTTTACTGTTATAGATAAGACGGACCCTGACCAGAGTAAGAGGGAAACGTTGGTTTACGAAATTTCGAATAATATCTTAGACCGCATTCAATTCAAATAATTCGACTAGTGCAGTGTTTTTCAACGTGTGGGTCGCGACCCCCTAGGGAGTCGCGAAGCCTCTTTACGGGGGTCGCGAAGCTTCTGTAGCGGAGTTGCAAAAGGTTGGGAAAGCTACTGCAGTAAAGTCTGTGCAATATAGATTCATCAAATTGCAAGGACACTAAAGTACTTTCTTTTATTTCTTCTATGACTTGATTACGAACATCAGTCGCCATATCGCTTATCCTGCGTTGAATGGTACTGCCAGACAGAGGTATTCTTGAGTTTTTCGACCTCTTGTTTGCCAATCATAATCTCCGCCATATCTAGTTTTTCTGCATTAGATACACGAAGAGCTACTCGATAGCAACGGTTTCTCATTTATACGGGGCGGGGCGGCCGGCATCGGACGTGGTCGTACGTATGTGCGTAAATTGCTTTATCTATTGGCGACGTATTCGATGTAAAAAAATGTGTTTTACGTACTTATTATGTAAATACATAGTCGAACCCCTGATTATGAAAATGAATAAATATGTTGGATTGAATATTTATCACAAAATAAAATACATAAAAAAAACCCGACTAACTGAGATCCTCCTCTTTTTTAAGTCGGTTAAAAAAGCAACGGGTAGGGGGGTCGCGAAATATTTATACTAAAGGGGTCGTGTCATAAAAAGGGTGAAAAACACTGGAGTAGTGCTTAGCCTACAAACAAGATATAACTGAATACCATAGCCACGTTTTAAGTCATGTCGTTTAAGGAATGAAAAAAAGTCATGTATATAATAATTAACATGTATTTCAACAGACAGATTTCTGCTAGAATTTCTTAAATAATCACACAGCTTATATACTAAATTAAAAAATAATTTACATAGCACATACGAGGAGGGGTTTATCAAGAGCACAGTTTAAAGTTAAATATATATATATATATATATTGGCTCATCAGAACATGCACAGTACGCGCAAAACTTATGCGGCTTTGAAGTTTGTACATGTCATTTCAAGAACACAAAAGGTTCACGCGGTAGTATTTAGTTGCAGAGTTTTGCGTTCTCGCTCGTTTGCTATCTGGACTCGTGTAGCATCTCCTTCGCACTTGTTACTGTCAGTTGTAATAAACGGTAAAAGTTGACAGGATCTGCACAAAGTCACTGAGCTAACCTCTGTTGAGGCCCAATTAAGTTTTACATGTACAATGTGCTTGACGAATTAATGAGAATAATAAAACAAATGTTGTTTTTTGCATTTTCTATCTTGTTACATAACTTCTAAAATTATCAGCCCAACAGTAGTATAATCTTTTTATTTTTTGTTATTTTCTGGTACTTCGTCGTCAACCATTTGCAGTCCACTGCTGGACGTAGGCGTATTCGGTTACTTTGGTCGCCTTACGGATATCCTCATTTCTAATTTTATCCACAAGAGAAACACCCAACATAGCCCGTTGAGTGACTTGGAACTTGTGAATCAATCCTGCCGTCAGTGTCCCATGTCTCGCCCCTGTAGATCAGGACTGGTACTTACTGGTAGCGAAATAAAGTTATATTATTTCACCAGGAATCATTAACTGCAATTGTTTCCTAAAACCAGTATTTGGTTGTGTAGATGGTCTTTTTCTTTGACCAAATCATATGCATCAATAAATGTCATTTTTTCATAATGCATCAAATATGCTATAGCTACCGTCGATGTACGAGAAACTCCTGCATTGCAATGTATCAATAAATTCTCATTTTTATCAATTCCTTCTTTGATAAAAGGCAAACTTTGCTCCAATATTGGCCTCACATCAGTCTCAGGTAAATCTAGACATTGGACATATTTGTGACCAACATTTGTTTCAATATCTATACCTAAACTAAGTACCCGTTTAATGTCGTATTTATCCAACACTTCTTGAGAAGTGCAATCTTGTGATCCAATATACAAATGTTCCATAATCATAACAGGGATATTATCGGGCTTGGTATCTACAACAAAGCCATAACAGCTTGTTAGTTGTTTAGATACCTCATGTTTAGACTCTACATAGCGTTTACCATCTGTCTTAGTAACAACAGTCTCTGTGTCTTTAAGTTTGTTCTTTTGCTTTTGCAGTTGTTGAAGGAAACTCATTTTGATATCTTACCTTCTTCTTCTTCTTACCTTTGATATTTGACTTCTACTTTATCAGAAGTGCAACATCAACTTAATTAAAACTGCTTAGCTTCTGTCTCACACTAAATGCTTTAGCTAAGAATTTCCTATCAATTTCGGAATATAAGTAAAAAGGTGTCAGATTAATATTGCAAGGCTGGTAATGCACACACTCTGCTCTCCGACGACTTGTTGAAGAATACAATATTATGGACAGTTTTAATAAATTCAAAAATTTTCAAATAGAACGAGGAGTGAGGCCCTCGTTAGAGTAACTCTTAACTTACTGACTGATAAGTAGTTCATTTATTGAATTTATTTTACTTTCCACACTGTATTATAGTCAACTAGTTGTTTAAGTTACAAGTCATATATTTATTCTGCAGAAAAAGTTGTTGTTTGTACATTAATTATATCAATATGTCCTTATATACATATACTATTTATAACCATATAATACGCAAATGTTTTTATCGCCATAAAGTAGACAAAATTGGATTGGAGGGGGTACCTATGTCAGGGAGCATAAATAGAAGTGCAAACCATAGATAATGTTATCAGTCAGATATATTCTATAGAGTGAAAAACTAGTATTCTGCCTAATATAGACTTAAATTAGATCCAAGACTAGTATTGATTGAAACAGACTAATTTTTTCGCATTGTTAAAAACAATTACTAAGGGAATCAGTTGATTTCCTTACCACCTAAATTTTGTGCTCATTCAGTACCACTTGTAATATTAATGATGTCCTTGTTTTCCGTCACACTATCATCATAAATTAAGTCTTCAGGATTATATTCTATGTTACACAGATACAGTCCATCCGGTGGGCAGTTTTGTATGAAACTGTGCCAGGAGTGCTTTGACGGGACTTGCAGCATCACCTTTATGTCCTCAGGTTGAAGTCTCCCTATTGACACAGTGTTCAGTGTGCCAATCATGCGCCTTATCTGAAAAAAGGACAAAAACCAAAAATATATGATATTTTTAAATTAAACTGTGTGTGAAAGTCTATTTGTATTAAGCGACATTTTGTGCATGCATACTATAAATATAGCCCAGCAGTGGAATGATCATGAGATGACATTATACTCACTTGGTTGTGAACAAAAGCTTTTCCTTTAATCTCAATATCATAATAATCAAAGACTTTATCTCTACTCTGAATAGTAGACACCAGAAGCGGTTTTCCAGGTCTCACATCAATAGACAGAATCTCCCTTCTGTTGTGTTTGTGAGAATTCAACTTGTCGTGCTTTTTGAATGTGGAGAAATCATGATATCCAACAAAGTATTTTGCGCCTTCTTTAAAACGCTCAATGTCAAAACCTGGTAGTCTGGAAAAGGTGCACTAGGTTATTAATTCTATGACTTCAGAATAATTTGTGTGATTACACTATTGTTTTAAAATCTTAATATATATCATATACATTTATCCCTACAGAAATAGAGAAAGAATATAGGTATTCTTCTGGGCTGGTAGCCTTTCCTAGGAGTCATTAAAGCAACCCACAGGTGGTAGAGTATGGGCCCATCTGGATGGTTACCAGCTTCCCCCCCACTTTATGACGAGTATGCTACCATAACCTTGAGTTGTTTTCCAGACTGGATGGCTACCAACCCTGGTCTAAAGTATGTCGCCATAACAACCTTGACTTGTATTCCGGCATTAATGACCAGGTTCCAATCTCCCTTAAGAGAGCAGCAGCGCATTTGTAGCACCTTTGGTGTTGCAAATGTCCAAGGGCGATGGTAACCGCTTTCCATCAAGGGCGGTCTGCCTGTTTGCTGAACTCCTGCAGTAAAAAAAATATTAAAAATTAGATCATGGATAGAGGGTATTTCCAGTTAATTTCACCCTAAGCAAAAATCGACAGTTTCTGAGAACATTTTGAGAAAAAAGTTAAAATACAAATTATATCTGATACAGACAATTTTTGCTCAGGGTATCAGTGTGAAATGAACTGGAAATCACCCCTTCTATAACCTGTTAACAGAAATAGGTCAATTTCCAATAACCCTGTATAGTACTACTACAATGTTGTGCCAACTACTTCACTTTCAAATTACATGAACTCATTACCTGATGTAATGACATCTCCTCCATTCTTCTACTGGAATGAAAGATGCTATTGAAACAAGATCTTCGAATCCTAAATCTTCCCTTAACACTGCTAACCTGAAATTCATATCATATATTTTACTTGATAACAAAAATATGTATACATATCTATTCATCAAAAAACACCCAAATTTCAATAGAGAAAATGGTTGGCAGGTACCACCTGTTTGGGATCCAATCATCAAAACTATTAAGACCCAAACCCAGCAAAAACTAACTGCCAGACCTCAAGACACTGTGAGCTCTTTCTGCGTGCAACGAAACAAACCAACTTGACTGATAATTTCTTTTATTTTTTCCTTCCACTCATTTTAATATTATATAAATTTATTTAGAACTAGGCATGTTTGCTGAAGTTTCTTGCACCGCTTCTTCTCTTCAAGCCACAACATGTTGTGAAGCGGTGGTAAATTAGATTAGGCTCCCATAGAGTAAATAATATCCATAAACAAAATTAAAACTAAATAATTAAAATGAACAAGTTGGCGGTAGGCTGAATAAAAACTTTGACAATACACATTCAACAAATGTCATCTTTGTCTTCCGTGACCACGGCACTGAAAAGCGCCCGAAACTTCGGATAAACCTAAATAAAATAAATTACCACGCTTAAAACCATGAAAACGTAGAACTTTGAATATTTTAAATTAGGTCTCTACAGTTCTAAGGGTGGAACATATTAAATAACAAAAGTCATGGACTTACCTATACAAATAAGTCCTAGAAATGGCATTGAATCTGGCATGAAAATTGTCTGGCACTCTTATACATTTCTTTACAAATATGGGTGAATTATTAAGGAAGAATTTGTTCATCTGAAAGGCAACAGTACTGGGGTCATAGATGCCTGAACCATATTTTTCCAAGTCAAAATGGGCAGATGTATTAATTGCATGGACTCCACCATCTGTACTGTAATTAATGTATTAAATAAAATGTGTTAGAAAAATATTGTGATTTAAACAAAACATCGATATGCTATGACTACCAAGTGTATTAAGTAAGGATTTATTTATATCAATTCTTATAAGGTATTTTCAGGTATTTTATTTACCGGCTAGATAGGATTATGCTGGGATAATTCAAGGATCTCAATTTTAGCAATGCTATTTCCATCAGCCCTTGGACGCTGTCAGGGTCCGGATAGTTTTTACCATCCTTGAACCATAATTTTTCTGAAGATCTAAAAAGATAAAAAAAAATTGTAAAAATAAAAACAAAATTATAAAGTCTAGGATCAGTGATTTTTTAACCTGAAAGAAGTTCCAATATATGAATAATATGCTAGATATCTGGCTTTCATTATATCAAATTAATATACTTTATATTCTCTTTCTTCATTGAATATTCTTACTCAGAGAATCCCGAAAATCACTTTATTTATATTTTTGTAGGTTATTTTTACAATCTGCGCCACAAACAAATCCCACAGACGCGGCGCTGCAATCGCCGTACTTAATCCTGCCAGAGTAATTACTATTTGCTAATCTGTATATATATACGTAATTACTGCATAATGAATACAAAATATTTCATAATTAAAGGTGTAAATTTGTTTCCTGACTACTCTACAAACAGTGGCCACTTTTAGTTTCTTTATTTTCCGTGGAACTTCTTTTGTGGCGCGGACTTTGATATTTCGCGTTAAAATCGTTAACTTCAGAACGACAATTCTGTAAGTTTGGGAAGACTTCTATCGCCTATGAAAATAAGTGGCACCGATGTTATCTTTCAGTGCTTTAATCCAAACTCACTATTTTAATTATATTTTCACTTCATCATTAGTTATTTAACCTTACTATATAACTTATAATCATGATTATCTAAAGCAAAAGTAGGCGAAGGTTGTTTTAATTTTTGGACGAGTTCTGAAACTTTCACCTTTGACATATCGCACGTCAGGTTGTCAGTTAACCAGTTGTCAATATTTGTATTATTTCTATTCATTAATTGAAAAATGGCTCAACGGACGTGGCATATGTTTACGGTAATAACGTTGATATTTACAGTTTTATCACTCGTGGGCGATGTTTCCTCAACATCGCCGCCGGCGCCATGGTACGAGGATCTCCCAGCGGTAACCATGGATTATAAAGTGCACATAGATGCCGGGAAAGAAGACTGTTACTTTCAGTATGTGCAACCGGGCGCTACGTTTTATGCAAGTTATCAGGTAAAAATCATTACTGCAGTCGATAATTACTATGCTATTTGCGTTGTTTTATGTTCTGTTAAGAGAGTCTGTTGTTGAGATTTGCAAAGAATGTTTAATTTTATTTCAGGTGTTAAAAGGCGGTGATGGAATGTGTGGTTTTGCTGTTCGGCATCCAAATGGTCAGATAGTGCATCCTTATGAGTGGCGGCAGAGTGCAGAGTACGCTGACCAGTCATCAACAGGTGGCTACTATGCAGTGTGTATTGATAACCAGTTCTCAAAGTTTGCAGGGAAATTGGTCAATTTATACCTATCGGTGATAAGGTACGACAAGTGGGAGAAATATGCTAAAGAAGTTGAAGAGCTTGACATGAATATAAAGAATTTCACAGTGAGTGTTTGTCATATCAATGTTTTTATTAATTAATCTTTGATGCTTATCTGATATACTTGTATTGTTTTATGGGTGTGGTATAGATATATCCCCTTGTTATTATAAATAATGAAGGAGGGGAGGGAGCTGGGAGGCAGGAATAGTTACCCCTTCTGCAACACCCTATCTGATGAAAATGTTTATATAGTTCTTGAGATATTAATGTGTAAATATCCTCACCTAACTTCAATTAGGTTTTTCATTAACTTCTGTACCATTGAATTTATCTGGGGATATATCTATACCCAACCCTGTTTTATAAGCACTTTTTATTGAGTTCGTATTATCTTCACCACCTAGGTGCTTCCCTGGTCAACTGTGACTGTATACTGTGATAATTCTTGTGATTTTCCATGAAAAACAGTGTTTTTACATAAGTTATGAAAATGCATGATTTTTGGGATTTGGAAGTTATCCCCTGAGTTGATTACAAAATATTGTTTAACTGTTTTAACCCAGCAGGACTTATAAATATGTCAAATGTAAACAATAGTGGGTATGTGTAAGACATATGAATATGTCTTTGAAATATATGTTGTCCCTTGGCGGGGTAGGGGTGGGACATATAGTATTATAGAAAAAGTGTGTGTCTCGGTATACCTGATAAAAGTGATATTAACTAATTTAAGTTGAATTTGTTTAACTTAGGAAAGCTTAGGTTATTACTTAAACTTTATGCATATCAATATGATAATGTAAGAAAAGGTTATTTATAAATAAATAATTTTTATTATAAAATATATTTTATTCTTGAATATGTATGTACATTGGAATTTGTTGTATGTCATTATTAGTATCATTATTTGATTAATTACCGAAATACAACTTGCACTATGGGTTAGAGTGAGAGAGGAGGCGCCTGCCTACCGCTGCCTTATACATGAGAGAAAGGGAAGCCAGGCAGACTGGCAGCATAATGCATTACATAACAAAGTGGTTTACCCTTCCACAAGAAGTTATCACTTCAAAAAAATGTAAATAATGTTTCTTTGTAAATTGCCATTCTTTCCATATTTTTGTTGGTATTCTTTTTTTGTAATTTTGTATTTACCTTTGTGTTAGATATATAAAAAACATGTCTTTCATAGTCTTCATTTATTTTAGGCATTAATAAAAAATAATTATAATGTGAAATTACGGTCTCTGGGAGTGATGTGCTGACATGTCCTAGTGAAAAAGCCCATTATATGCTGCTTAATTAAAAAGGGAATTCCCCGGTTATCAGGTTAAACTAAATAACCTTTCATCTTGCACTTGTGATATTATTGTAGTTTATTTACTGTTTATATTGAGATTGTTTTTGAGCTATAAGACCACCCTTGTACCCAATTGGAATAGTACTACAACCTTATAAGTATTTCTGCAAATATGCACAATGAAGAGTTATGTCTATATAGAAATAAAAAGATTGTTTCTTTTGCTTTTCCAAGTTTTTTTTACACTACAGATACTGTCTTTTAGATGATTCAAAGTTTAATAAACAATTATTTACTTTCAGAATTCCATTCAGTTTGTGGAGAGGAACATTAATGACATATTGCAGTATCAGTATCATTCAAGAGCAAGGGAGTCTAGAGATTACAATTTATTGATGGACAATAATGTCTATATTTTGAGGTGATCTAGTTTTTTTTTAATTTAAATCAAATTCTATCCTTCTCTATTTAAATATGGCACTGTACGATTTGTGTATGTAGACAATGTCAAATATTCATGAAGTTGGAGTATTAGAATAATTTTCAAGTAAAATCATTGGTTTTAAGTCTTTGACTGATGTCAGACAGGGGAGTGCTTATGGCAGCTCGACCAGACCCATTTCAGTTAACAGTTGAAATTTTCAATATTAATATTTAAATCTACATGGAAAATCAATATCCTATCACATTTGTTTACTTTTAAAAAAGGTGATTTGGTAATGAAACTACACAGCTATATAACACCATCTCAATTCCCACCAAAACTTGCATAATTATCTACACTCATTTTATTTGTAAATTATGTTTAACTAATGGGAGCTGCATATGTCTAGTCATCACAGCGGACAACAAACTAATGACTAGCGCAGCACGGGAGCGCAGATACTTATAGTTGCTCTATCTCGCTCGCACATCATCTGTCCACACTGTGTACATCCGTCCATACATTGTACTAGCAGTACAACTTGTTAACATTCATAACTTGTTTCCAAAATAAATCAGTTCACATCATCCTACTTTCCCTGCTGCAAATTGAAACAATAGGATTTATTTGTTCTTCATTTCTTACTTTTGAGTTTTCAGGTGGTCACTTATGCAAATATTGGCAATCGCAGCTACGGGCTCTCTGCAAGTGTACTTTGTGAGGAAACTGTTTGAAGTGAAAGACAATTCGTCAAAGACAAGGATTTGATTAAGAACCTTAGGTATACAATAATATGCATTTTCTATCTTTAAATGACTTGATGACTGATTCTAACATTCCTTCTTATGGAGTCCTAGTGTGTTTAGTTTGAACTCATTATCAATCCGGTAGCATTAGCAGATAAACTTGTTTCCATTTTTGTACAGCTGGATTTGCTATTTAAAAACATGTTAGTTTGAAGTCAATAAAAATGCAAAAACTAATATATTAAAAAAAGGTTATTTTGTCAAATATATATATTGCGTAAGACTATATTTCAACTATGTAAATCCTGTCTACATTTTTTAAACTAGTTTTTTTATATGTGATTTACATTCCATTAAATGAAGCTTGCTGATGAATATATTATAACAAACGAAATTGATTTATCAATATGTACGAGCTAATAACAGTACATTGCCTGTCAGACACATGGCTAATTTGGAAGCACCACGAATGTGGTCAAATACAGATAATTGAAATGAACGTTGAACTGAAGCTGAAGCTTTCTCCCTCTAACTGCATAGAATTTGTATTAGAATAAAAGAGACAATGTAATTCTCTTGCATTGGCGCGGCAATTGATGGCAGTTTGTGGCAAAAATAATATTTAAATGGGTGCCTCAAAGGGGTTAAAGTGATAGTGAGATTGTTAGTTTGTCCTTTTCTACATTAACATAAAATATTATTAGAAAAAATAATACTTTTTCTTCAATGATATAATTTTATTTTCATGAAGTAGCAAATTTGATTAATATACATACACATTTCTTTGGGGCGATTTTGACCTGCAGGAGGTATCTGTGTTTTTACCTGACTTTTGGTTTGATATAACTTTTAATTTTTCTATAAACTGCAAGCTTTCGTCTAATATGGATGAAACTGAGATTTACATGGTGAAAGTCTAAATCGTATTGTTTAAACTGACAAGAGATTTCACATTGGGACTCCATTGTTAACTCTTCTCGTATTCTGTGATCAGTGCTTTGCTTCAGTGGTTCATATCTTGTTGTTATTATATAATTGTTAGTTTAATTCTTAAAAGGACACAATACTAAGATTACGAGGCACAGAAATACTATAAAGTTTAATGCAAAATAATAATAATTATTATTTCTAAGTAAACATCCCACACTTATCTATTTTACTATTTCAAATTTTTGCCATTTTTATTAGTTTATTTAATTGTATTTATAATTATATCAATACATCATAATTCTATCGAAATTACTTTGTTTTCTATGTTATATACAACACCTAATGTGCCAACCCAATTAATAATATCTTCATTTAATTTTATTAATCATTATTAAAATTTTGACTATCGATTCCAACAATTTTTATATGATATTTATTGTGCATTTATTGCTTGTTTTTATTTAGAAGTTTATGCTTGAGATTAATTGCTTTAAACCTATTGTGGATTAAACAGAGATTTTAAATTGATGTTCATATTGAAATATAAAGAGACATAATTTAATATTATAGCCAGTTATTCTTATGAGCTGATATGCATGGTTGCGGCAGATTCATGATCATGCGGAAGTGTGAGGACGGCAGGGACGCTTAATTGATCCTCCTGCTAAGTTTCCCTTCCATCTGCACACTAGACCCTCGCTGTTATTTGCGTCCTTCCTCGCAACTAACATACAAACTTGCGGGCCTATAGTAGCTGAAACAATAATATCTAGATACTTATATAAGGCGTTTTTATGGGGGCACGTGGGGCTTGCAGTGCCCTTAAAGGAACTTTCGGAAAAATCGAAAAATTGCCATAAAAACTGAAAAATTTTTTGGTAACCTTAAAAAAATGGATTTTTAATACTTCAAATTATACTAATACAAAATCTAATCTATCTTTCCCGAACAAATACTGCATCGCCTCACACGAAATGTTCGCTGCTCTTCAAGAGCTAAGTGAGCTTAAATTTGCAAAATCATGATATAAGCCTATAATGAGTGCTAATCAGAAAATTTACAAAAATATAGCGTGCCCTCAAAAAAGAAGTGCCAAAAAAGGCCTGTATACTTAGTATATGGTATACGCTTTTGCGTCCCGAATACTGCCTTCAGGTGGCTTCATTTCATTATTGTTTGAATTCTGCGTGGCTTAATTATCTCATTAAAGTTATTTTTTATGGTTTTTACGAAAATGATCTGATTATTTATTAATTTATATTAAAAAAACTATTATATTCCAATGTACAATTCGCGAGATTCATGTTTATTTTTTTACGAATTTTAGTTGTTAAGCAAAATGAGCACAAATTATATTTTGAATAAAAGACATGACCTAATTGTAAGGAAATTGAAATATATTGTACTTACCATATTATTGGTTGTTTTATTTTAAAACGTGTTGAGTGCACAGCATAGTGGTGAAGCGTTGAGCAAACATGGACGTGAATGCTTATTTATGTTATAAACTAGGATAAACCCGCGACTTCACTAAAATACGCAGGGACGCAGCATTTGAAAATTAATGTAAGCTATCGTTTTAATGAAACTGTCGGAATACGCTAATTTTTACTCACCCGAACTAGTATAAACCTCTCCCGGGAAAATTCCCGCGGGATTTAGTGTATAAACGGTGCAAAACATGATGAATTTTTTAAAGATTTCTTGTGTTTGTTTGAGATTCTCGTAAAAACTACTCGACCGATTTCGATACGGTTTCGCTGATCGACAGCTATTACTGAGTCTCAAGCGCTGCGCTACTTTTTATCATGGGAATTTCGCGAGACTTTTTTCTATGAATAATTCAAATAGGCCAAATTAATAAAAACGAATTCCGTTGTGGTTTTTATCACTGATCGATAGCCAATTTTATGTAATAAATATTTTTTATCCCGGGAATCTCACAGCGGTTTTAGTTGTTCGGGTGCATAAAAAGAACTTATTCCGTCTGTTTTCTTTACAACGATAGTTTACATTCTTTACTTGAATGCTGTGGTACTTTGTGTTCAGGGAATCCCGAAGGAATTTCAAATCAAGTGTGGGTGATGTTTTCCAGCATTTTTTAAGTAGACTAGTCTTCCTGTCTTCATAGTTGTCTCACAAGTATTAAGACGGTAGTATAAATACAATAAATAAAACAACAAAGTAAATATACAACTTTTATTTGATAACTATACTATGAATTAAACCCAAACGATTTGATACATTCCATAATTCTATATACACAATAATTTACTTAAGTACACCATAATGGTAGATGTTAAAATAGCAAAGATAGCTGTGGAATGTATTATAACCAAAATACTGGAATAATGTCGATGGTTAAAACTATGAAACTCGTCCGCGATATATGACTAGGCGATTTCAATGCGGGCAAGTTAGATTTTTAACTAAAATTAATACACACACAAAATTTAATCAATCTCTTATTATATTCTGTACATAAAATCTGCAGCGAATCTCATACGTAACTGTACATCTCGTATTCTTAAACTACAATTATTAAACACTCTGAGAGTAAATAAGCTGGAATAAGTACTGTTAGTGACTACGAATATTTGTTTATTTAAATTATTATTTTGTTAATAGACAGATAACACTTTAATGTACACCATTACAGAATAATAAACTAGAATTATTGTAATTGTGTACAAAGGGCCGTTTTATCGCTATAAAGCGATCTCTTCTAGACAACAACAGATAATGTGGATTCATAAAGCATATTTAAGGTAGATCAATACATACATCTAAAGTGGATCATAATTTCCATAACTCATGTATAATATTAGATACTAATATAGAAATGAATAAATCACACGGATGTATTAATTATTACAGTGTAAACTCTATATAACGACACTGAATGGACAGTGCATTTTATGGCGTTATAGAGAGTTGTGGTTAAATGAAGAGTAGTCTCCATCAAGTCGTCAAGTCATGGAAGAAGTTATTTTTGTCTGACGTCGTTTGCTGCACCAGTACTTTGTTGTATTTTTTTACTTATTTTATTCATATCTTGCGATGTTCAGACATCTTGGTGATAAAAGAAGTACTTAGAAATTTCGTTATATCGGAATGACTCTGATATTTCGGTATGCATGGTGCGAACAGTCGAGTTTATTATGGGCTAGGATAATAATGCGATAAAAGAACCTATACGGCTGCACATCTTTTAGTAATTTTGGCAACCTAAATGTAGTTTTGAATACTTAATTGTTGTTGTTATTGAGAGTGGGTGTACTGCTATATAGTGTGTCATTGTATGGAAGATGAGCTAAACCAGCCAAAGGCAAGTGATTTCGACGCATAAGGGAGTTTGTCGTTAAATCGAGTGACGTTACATGGAGTTTTTGTGGATTATGCCATCTGCCAGTAAAAATAGCTAATTTATACATATTTTAAATTAAAATAACACTTCCAATGTCAATGATTTTCATATGAACTAATAGCTGTTAATAAAAAAAATCTAAGCCTTATTCCAGCCGAAACAATTAACATCTTACAATATGCACCATTAAATTACGTTACTACAATAGTTGCTAAGTGATGATACAATTCTCAAATTTTAAAATTTAAATGAAAGTTCTGATTTAACCAGATAATAATGTTAAGGCACAGTTTGGACGGCCATTGTCTTTGTGATATTAACATATCTAGTGTTAAATTAAGAAATCTCAAGTTAGTGCAACAAGTGTCGTGATCACGAACAATATTTGTATTACCTAATACCTATATATTAGGTATGGATATTTTACAAGGTTTTTTTTATTAGTAGTGAAAAGCACCATTTAACTGCAAAACGTGTGACATATGCCCAAAAGGGCAATTTTCAACAACATGTAAACATTTGTAAATGTAGAGCTTATGTAATGTTAAATATAAATTTATTGTCTATACTCATTACGGTCAATGATAACGAAGAATTAGTGTCAATTAAAGTAGTGCAGCGTTTCTATAGTACACCGTTAAATTGCAATCGATGTGAGACAATTTTATATTCTAGAATAAAATACATGCTAAAAACGATGTTCAAAATATAAAGTATTTTTGAATATATTTCTATATATATTTTATGTTTCTATTCAAGTCTGATTATATCAATCGAGGCGATTTTGACTATCAATAATAATTATCAACCATGTACTTTACATGGGTTTCTGTAATTCCAACTATTATTAAAAATGATTAATTTATAGAACATTCAATATATGAAAATGTTAACATGAATAATTCCGTCACTTGTCATCTCACGACCTAGCAGAAAGTATATACACAATATCCCTAAAGATGGCAGGGCAGTGGTCGTCAGGGTGGTCCTCTTCGAGTTATAGAACATTCAATACAGGAAACAGCTGAATAGTTTTGTCATTCATCATCTCACCACCTGGTGGAAAGTCTATAGTGTCCCCTGAGGAGCGGCAGCGGCGGTCAGAGCGGCCGCTTCTTCTGGCCCAAGTAGGTGCCGGAGAGCGCGAGCAGGCGGTACCGCTGGCGCAGGTTGCGCGCGCGCACGTGCGCGGACGCGATCTCAGCCGTGTACGAGCCCGGGAACCAGCCGGCCTCGCCGTCGCGGGTACGCTCGCCGTAATACCAACCTGAACACAAATATTTTGATACACATTATATTTTTGTTAAGTTGACACTGCTGTATCTTAACTGCTGTTTTAATTTCAGAATAACTTTTTTTCAAATTAATTTATTTCTATACCTTATACAAATCCAAAAATTATAATATATACAAATCGCTTAACTAACTAGCTCCGATGGTTCAGCGACTCAAGCGCGTCTTGGCCTCAGAAACGAGAGCCCGCCACTTTCCTCTGTCCTGCGCAGTCTTTTTTTATTTTTTATTGTATGAGTTCAGTAGACAGGCAGACGGCCCACTTGATGGAAAGCGGTTACCGTTGCCTATGGACATTTGCAACACCAAAGGTGCTGTTGCTGTTGCTCTCTTAAGGGAGACTGGAACCCGGTCACTAGTGCCGGAGCACAAATCAAGGTTGTTATGGCGACATACTTTAGACCAGGGGTGGTAGCCATCCAGTCGGGCAAATGCCCTACCACGTGGCAAAAATGCTAGATATGAGCTTGTAGTGCGGTCAGGTCAGCTTCCACTTTATCTATCCAGCGATACTTCGAACGACCGGTCGCTGACTGACTGGCCGTCCCAAGTATGCTTTCTTCATAAATATCGGTTAGTCGGCTATAAACCATAATATTTACTCTATGGAAGCCTAGTCTGATTTACAACGCACGACATTCTCAAATCATTCCTGTACTCTTTGAATCATTCTCAAAATATATGACATTACAAAAAACATATTTGTTCTATATTTAAAAATTATTATTTGTGGCCAGCGTTACTAATATTAAAAATTTTTCGTTGAGATTCCAAAAATTATAATATATATATATATATATATATAATATATATATATATTATATATATATATATATATATATATATATATATATATTCTTTAATAACTTTACGGCGAATATATGTAGATATATTCGCCGTGCAGTTTCAATCACAAATAACAAATTGCGCAATAATCTATACTAATATTCTAAATAGGTAAAGTTTGGGAGTTTTCGGCGGGAACTGAACTGAGACGTTGTGCTGTGCAGTTTTGTTTTCTAAAATGTGTAAAATTACTCTTAAATGAACAATAGTTGTACGATATTGATAGTTTTGAGTAGTAATTATGTGTTTTTGTGTGAAATATAAACTGTATAGCCAAATGTGGGCTTTCGAATATTCAAAAAAATTTCGTTGAATGGCGTCGATTATAGCCTACAATACGCCAACCGCGCGTGGCTTAAAGGCCTAGTTGCCAAGCCATAAACATAAAAATAATAGGCAAAGTTTGTAGGAAATAAATTCTTTCATCATCAAGCTACATTATTCCTGAGTGACAGAGGCTATATTTGACTGTGATAAAAAAATACTGAAGTCTAACGAAGTGGGCACAGGTTAGGTAGTAAGTGAATAAAGTGATCGCGTACCCTCGGTGGTCTTCCTGGTGACGTTGACGACGTCGCCCTCGGCGAGCGGCAGCTCGTCGGGCTGCGCGGGCGCGTACGCGTACAGCGCGCACACCTGCGGGCAGTCCCAGCCCGCGTACACCGCCTCGCCGTCCGCGGCGCCCTCGCCGCGCGCCGGCGCCAGCGCCTCCGACCACCGCGACGAGTCCGTCTCGCTCGGGCACGACATCAGCTGCGCGGTTCGGGACAAACTCGCATCAAACGAGACTCGTAAAAAGAACGCTGAGCGGTAGTGGAGGGGATGTGTCTGCGCAGGTGGTACAGTCGTGTCCTAAAGTATCACCCCGTCGCGCCCCCTTCATACCACCAATTCGATCGATAAAGCGCTCACTGCGCAGGTTCAGTCTTTTTACGTGGCGCGAACTATAGTACTATATCTATACTAATGGTATAAAGAGGCCTAAAGTTTGTGTGTTTGTGATGTTGTAGGAAGAGGGGGGGTAAATCTCTGGACCAATTTGAATTTTTTTTTCTTTTGTGTTGCCAGCAGTCGTTAAAAAATATCATTCAAAGAAAGGGGATTCCCCGAATTCGTCACAGAATAAGTAAAGAAAAATTCCGTGTTCTTTTCAATCGGTTCGAATTTGTAGTTGCAATAAAATATTAAATAGTTCAAATATTTATATTATTTATTGCGAAATCTTGCCACCCCTTAAAAAGTGTCGCCCCCATCTTACAAAGCAAGTTGTACAGTTTGTGCACTTGTTGTTACTTGTAGTGGTGGATGCTGGCAGTAGTTGGTGTGAGAGCCAATGCTCTCTTATAGAGTGAAGAAAATACAGTTTATTGCTTTCAGGGATTTATTCTCGTACTATTAGATCTTGGATGCTGATCCCTGGGTTCAACTTAGTGGTAGTTTAAGTTGTATGTTACGACTAATAGCAACTCGTTAACAACTTTAGAGCAAACAAAGTGTTTGTGAGCATTATTTATACTAATATCATAATATTAAAGTAGCCTAAATTAGGCCGCAGCGTCAGCAAAACGCTGTACATTGAACCATACACAAGTAATAACGTCATATCTTTAACAAGTCCAATCGCATATTAATTATTATCTAAGTAACAGTAACTGAAATTATTTTTCATTTCTCATATTCTGAAAGTATGCTTGGAGTTGTCTGATCACAGGGATGATAACAGTACTTTTCGTCTCTGGGAAACGATTTTCCCTGCTGTCATAAAATTAAACAAATTATACGAACCATAGATAATACCTGCGACTCATGTCCCAGCTTTTTTTACAGCCACTATTAAATCGCGGCATAAATTGTAATAAAAAATATGAATAATTTTGTAACATCATTTTACACTTCGAAATTAGTTTTCAATAAAATTATTATTTAATTTACATAAATTTGAGGTATATATTTAATATCATCAGTGACAAAAAAATACTGGTTGGTAGAATTCCACAGAAAAGAAAATTACTTGATGTTTCATATGTGACGTATTAAATGAGTTCATTGGCTGAATGCACAAACCGTGCCTAGCCAAATCAAGAAAAAAATGATTTCATCTTTAGATATAGATTTAACACCTGATTTCATTAGAGAAGTAGTTGTTGTTTAAGTAATCAGTTTTTATTTACTTTCCTCATGTTCGAAATGAAAAGCAGAAAGTTAGCCTCGGGTGAAATGTTCGTTATTGTTTTTTAGTATAATATATTCTATTTTTCGGTGACATTATTTATTTCGCCAAAATTGTTACACAAATCATGTGTAATTTACAGGCTAGGTTGACCTAGATCCCTTAAGGGGTTATAGTTTGCACTATTATCGACTGATTTGACTATGAAACGAAATAACCTGTTTTTTTTTTTTTTTTTTACATGGGAAATGCATTGCCGCACCATCAGCCGCGGGGATCATGCGCGGCCGGTGTGTGGGGCTCCCCGACGCCGATTAATCAATACGACCGGCGCCGGTATACCCACTAAAACCCCATGGGAGCCATCATCCGCCTAGCGCCGGGGTCACGGTATGTGCGCGAGCTTAACCCGCAACCCCGGCAGCGGCTGGCCGCCTCGCAAACAGAGGCGGCCTCTCCTGTGTGCGGGCCGGGGAGTGACGATTCCCCGGCCCTGAGAGGAACGCGCGGCTACCTCTCGCGGCATTAGTGCGGGCGGAGGTCTTTCTGATCCCCCAGACCTCGACGCCCGCTGCCGCCGGGAGGGGGAGGCTGCGAAGGAATACTCCTGCGTCATCACCCCTCCCTCTCCTTCCTCCTCCCCCGCCGCCTCGTGCACTCAGCAGCGTCAGCGGGGGGGGGGGGGGCTTCGCGATAGGGGGGAGGGGGAGGCTGCAAAGGATTGCTCCTGCGCCATCACCCCTCCCTCTCCTTTCTCCCCCTCCGCCGCCTCGCGCTCTCAGCAGCGTCAGCGGCGGGGGGGGGGCTTCGCGATGGGGGAGGGGGAGGCTGCGAAGGATTGCTCCTGCACCAACACCCCTCCCCCCCCCCGCCGCCTCGCGCACTCAGCAGCGTCAGCGGCGGGGGGGCCCTCACGATAGGGGGGAGGGGGAGGCTGCGAAGGATTGCTCCTGCGCCATCACCCCTCCATCTCCTTTCTCCCCCTCCGCCGCCTCGCGCTCTCAGCAGCGTCAGCGGCGGGGGGGGGCTTCGCGATAGGGGGCGGGGGAGGCTGCGAAGGATTGCTCCTGCGCCAACACCCATCCCCCCTCTCCTTCCTCCCCTTTTCCCCGCCGCCTCGCGCACACAGCAGCGTCGGCGGACGGAGCGGGGGAGGGTAGGTCGCCGGTCAGGCGGGCGGTGGTGAGGTGGACATCACCACCGCCGTCCTCGACGGCCAGCGGAGAAAATCTCGACGCTGGCGGTCGCAACGGAAGGGATGGGTGTTTGGGGAGGAGGTTTGGGAAGGAGGGGAAGGCATTAGGATTTGGAGCGGAAAGGTGGACACCACTGTCACGGAGTGAAGGGGGAATGTGACAGTGGCCGCTCGGGCCCGGGACGCATCCCTTGTACCGCTACCTGGACGGGGGGAAGTCCAGGCGGCACCCCTGAGGGAAAACGAAATAACCTAAACTCAACCGTTTTCAAGACTTCAAAGTATTAAAAAAATGCCAATTTTTTTCCATTGTCAATATTTTTTCGGGTTTTTTTCCCCTTATTTATTTGTGTAATAGATAAGTTGCTTTATTAGTCTCAACACTAAAATTGCAGTTAACGACTGATTAGTTAGTACTAACTGATAGTTGGTGATTAGTAGAATTATAAATTGAAATAAATTCGTATTTTTTTTTTCTTTTCGTAATATAAAAAAAATCTTTGGAGATATCTGCGCTTCTTTAGCTATCCAACAAGGTATAAGAATCTAGGGTATTATCAGAATTCTTAAAAAAAAACAAGGTGTTTAATGTCAAATAGTGCAATTGCGGTTAAACGGATATAATAAAAAAATTAAAAAAAATAGTGCAACTGAGATATATTGTGAATTGCTGCCGCTCTTACCATCTCGATGGTCCTGCCGTCGTGGTTCTCGAGCAGCGTGAGCAGCAGCGCGTGCTTGGCGGCGGCGGCGCCGCCCTCGCTGCCGCACACCTCCAGCAGCGAGCGCGGGCAGTGGTCCACGGCCACGAACGACTCCTCGCTACATACATACATAACTTCACGCCAGGTCCCTTGCGGGGTAGGCACGAACAGCAGAGCGCCATACAGGCTTATTCGTACACACCTCACTTGCTTCTTTGACATTCATAGCTCTTGTCATGCACGCTCGTCGCTACAAACGACGTCAATTGGGTACATGACACATCTGTCTATATTCTTCTATTGGACCTACTTATGCAACATGGAACCAACCTACACAGTGACGGTTTTGAGAAAAAGCCGTTTTTATTAAAACTTGCAAAAAAAATGTTTAGAATATTGTATATTCTATTGTACAATATTCTAAATATTTTTTTCTAAAATATAGACACATTTGTATGCAAAATTTTAATAATAACGGCTTTCTCAAAACTGTCAGTATATGAGCTGGTTCATTTTTCATAAGTAGGTCATATTTATCTATAACTAGCGTCTACCTTTTGTTTAAAGAGCAGGTGGTACAAGTTACATTGTATTAATTTTTTATGTATTTGCCCCCGGAAGATTCACTTTATTTTATACTAGCTTCTACACGCGATTTCGACCGCGTGGAAAAGTGAAAAAATATCCCCCGATTTTGAAATCTTCATTGGTGCTCCGCTCCTATTGGTCTCAGCGTGATTATATATAGCCTATATAGCATTCTTCGATAAATGGGCTATCACTGAAAGAATTTTTGAAATCAGACCAGTAATTCCTGAGTTTAGCAAAGCAAACAAAGAAACTATACTAAACTATACTATTCCCCGTCTTTCCGAGATAATCTTTACATAAATCTATCTCATGATCCGGGATCTAAAGTATCCCTTAGCCACTCTCGGTATTAAAATTACACATGTACCGAATTTTAGCCAAATCGGTCCAATAGTTTTTCCATTAAAGCAACATAAACAGAGACAACTGTATATTTATCCCGGAAACTTAAATTTTTCGGGATAAAAGTATCCTCGCTCATCCTCGGCAGCGAGAATATATATATGTATCTAGCGAGTTTTAACCAACTCGGACCAATAGTTTAAAGCGTTTACAGACAGACAGACAGACACAGTCACTTTACACACAACTTTAGCATTTATAATATTAAGATATTATTAAATTCTAAACATGCCGAGTCTGTTCATTGAAGATATTTAAAAAGAAACGACTGTAATAGACTGTATAAATGATGGAGAACACGCAATGCAATTTTTGCAAAAAACAACACTAAAAAGCGATAAACACAGAAATCTATAAAACGAATCTGGCGAGAGAATGAGATACGAGTTTTACTTTGTGCAGCACGATTAGAATTTGGACCGAAATAATTTTAGATTTCTTCTCTGTTTGTTCGGGATTCACGTTAAAACTACTGGTCCGATTTCGATGCGCTTTTCACTAATCGATAGCAAATTTTATGTAATACGTGATATTTTTTTATATTTTTCTTTTCAATGTCTCTTTACCTTCTCTTCTTGGTGATTACAAGTAGATCGTTAAAAAGGAACAGATGCAATGGAACTTTGTGGAACTTCTTGCCGAAGGTCAATTTTAGTTCATCAGTTTTCCACACAAGTTGGGTCATTTCGCCGGAGCGGACTAGCCAGCGGACAGGCCTGTAACAAAACATTCTTTATTTATTTATTGAAAAGCAATATAACAATTGGTTAAAGGTCTAGCAATCATATTTAGTAACACATGAATTTTTTTCCCTCTTTTATACAGGACCATCAGGGTAACGCGTTACGTAACGAAGAGGTTTATCCTCTCATAAGAAGTAATAATAATTAATGGTGGCTTTCAACTTTTTAGCCGCTAGTTTCTTTCTTTCTCTAATAGTCTGGTATGGGTAATCGAGTTGTATGAAGTCCACGCCACTGTTGGACACGTAATTTACTGTTAAGTGTGTCTGTGAATGAATAAGTTATAAACGTGGTATATTCACCTCCTGTCCCGTCGGCCACAAGCGGGCCCCAAACATGGGGGGTCCCTCACATTCGGGGGGAACTCGATGATCTGTGACAAGCGGAACATCTCCTCAATTCTCTCGGTGTTGCGGGCACCCTCGTTGCATTGCGACACGAACTGGTGAATTCAACACATATTTAAATAAGGGTTATTTTTCATGCGCTTACACTGATGCTTCATCTGCGTTGGTGTTAAAGATTTAGAAAATAACGTCGTTAATATAACGTCATTGACCATGTCGCATCTCAAATTGCTCATTACTATGTGAAACTGTCTATGCTTTTAACTTTATCCTGAATGAAACCGCACTATGTGTCCATGCTCCTGCCTGTTTTATTAACGTCATTAACAAGTGATATTTCAAATAACGCATTAAAACCTTAGCTACTGCATAATGTTTGTATTTGTGTGATATAAAGAAATAAATAACATTAAAAATTAAAATTGACAGGTGTACTTCTTCACTTCACTTCACTTTTTTGGTTATGTTTCCGATGTACTTGGTATTAATTTCATCAATATCAGAGTACAAGTGACACGTGATGAAATTATTAGATAGAGGAGGTCTTGACCGATCACCCCTAAACACTGCTTGGGAAAAGAAATGTAAGTACAAAGTGTCAGACTAAGGGGCCATACCTAAAGTATGTCACACGTTAAGGGGAGGGGATAGGTTCGACGAAGTATGACATTGTGTGACAAGGTTGGGAGGGGTCCTAAATTTTTTGGTGTCACTTGAAATGGAAATAGAACTAATTAAGGAACTGCTGTTTCAATTTAATATTTTTTGATGTAAAATTGCAAAATATACGTCACACTAGGGAGGGAGGAGTCTTACGAATGTGACCAACTGTGACAATGACTTGGTAGGGGTCAGAAAATCACGAAATGTGCTTACATTATTGAGCGTGGCGAGTGCGTGCATGCAGGGGTGGTACTCGTCGTCGGCGGTGGCGAGGTTCTTGAGCACGGCGTCCATCAGCAGCGGCAGCCGCGTCACGCGCTGCATCGGCAGCATCAGGAACGAATGCAGCGAGAGGCTCTGGCACGCTGGGTGGCTCTCCAGTCTGACACCCACCAAGCAAATATACATCCGGATCGAAGGACCAACTATTTTTTATTGGGCCGTTCAAGTTCCTATATTGAAATTAATTCGGAAGTGCACTCTTAACTCTGTCCCGCTTACACGATTGTGTAACTGTCCTGTGCTACTAAAATTGGTCTCCTACGCAAAAACATTGGGGAAAATTATTAGTTGTGTAAAACTGTACATCTCTGTTTGATTTTTAATGACGTCTTGAATAGTATTTGATATAATTAACCCTAATTAGGTATAACTCAGCCCAGATATTTATATTTAAATCTAATTATTGATGGGATATACTCCAGAGTTGTGCGAAATATGTCAATCAAAACATATGTGCTGCTTGTGTTTAGTTTACGAATGTATACTGTGCCTGTTGCTTGATGTTAATTTATTACGGAAAAGCCTTTGAGGTGATACTATAAACCAAAGTACAGTGTAATGTGTTAAGTATTAATAAAAAACACATGAACAAAGTGTCTTCGCTTTAATAGAAACAATAAGAAAAATGCGAATGGCCACTTTCTTAGTGTCAATAATTTTATTTAATGTAGGTTATATTAAATTATGTGCTCTTTTGAAATATTTTATTTACAAAAAAAAGAATTACTTCTTGAGTGCGGCGTTGAAGGCGGGCCTGTCCCTTAGCCGCTGCAGCGCCTTCACCATCAGCGCCTGGTTCTCGCAGTACTTCACGTACACGTGGAAATGCTGCTCCGCGTGCTCGCGTACTATGTCACATATGCCTTGGAGCAGGATGTTCTCCTGCCAGCACTTCTCCAACTCGTTCATCAACAATTGCGAGCATTTACGAACTGCAAAATTCAATTTGATTATTCATATTGAACGTGGAGATTTTAGTGGTAGACGAAAGCTATTATATAGCTTGTGTATGGATCTGACAAAGATGTGATATTTTTCGTTCACGACAACTCAACACCAGTGCCGTAAATAGCTTTTTATGCACCCTATGCGAGCTTCTATAACTGCGTCCTTGTTTTTTCTATATAATAATAATAATAATAATCTTTATTGTCAAATAATGTGATACAATGACTTGTGGAAGTCCCTAACTCCCGAGCTAGGCATGAAGCCTGTGTTTCGGGAATCAGTGCCCTCTCACATTAGTATGTAGTTTTAAATACAAACAAATACAGATCGGTAACAGAGTGTTTATATCTAATGAGTAAGCGTGTTGTGTAGCGCGCACAACGTATGTGTGGTGTGTGTGTATGTTTGTGTGTGCATGTTGTGTGTGTGTTGTCTATGTGTGTGTATGTGTGTAATTATATGTGTACTGTACGGTTACTATTAAATAGATTAAAATAGTGCTTCGGTGGTAGCATAGTCAAGGGTAAGTAGCCAGTTTTTTAGTTTAATTTTAACTTCCCGACTAGTGAGTCCATGTACATTGATTTTTTTATTTATCTTGTTATATAGCGTCACAGACATATAGCATTGCTGCCGTCTTGCAAAGCCAGTACGGTACATTGGAGTTTGCAATATGTTGGTTTCGTTTCGGCACGTTTCTTGTCGCTATTATTGTCATGTTTTGGTGTAGTTTTATGTTGTTTTAGAGTTATATTGAATACATATAACTGCCTAACGGTTAACACGTTACCTTTTTCATATAACAGTTTTGTAGGATAGCGATAAGTACCCTAGCTATAACAACGCTTTGTATAGGCCTACTTTATTTTACTCAGGGTGATGAAACAACGCACAAGGACCTTGGTGTTGGTGGACAAATTATCTACTATTTTGAAAGAAAAATCAATTATTTTCAAGAACTAGAGCACAAGTACGCTCGTGCGTTGCCAGAGAAATGAGCACGATGTTTTGTCTAATTTAACAGACCTTTTTGATGATACTGGCATGTAGGTATGTATGTGTTGGAATTGAGCACTAGGGGCGCAGTGGAACTTATCAGGAGCAAACCGAAGAAATAATAGTCCTGTCTGGTCTAACCATTCTTGCGCCCCCCAGAGCCTACGCTTTGTGTGGGCACAGGTGGAACCGGCCTATTTACGGCACTGCTTAACACGTGGAGTTCCGAACTGCGAATGTAAAGTCCAGCAGTGGATCGTTACAAGCTGTTCTTATTATTACTATAAGGCGAAACATGTTTCAAGCACCACATTGCATTTGATTGCATACAAACAAAAATTGCACCAACCTGGTAGTATGGTAGAGAACAACGTCTCCCATTCGGCTCGTGGCAAGATATGCGGCTCTCTGAACGCGGGGTGTGCTATGAAATGCGTTTCCAACACGTTCAAGGAGTTCAGGTACGAGGCTTCCGAAGTCAGCAGTTCGAATTTCGCTTCCTGAAGCCGTTTTTGAGCTGGAGCTAGGGAACCTGGAGAAAGTCATGATAAATATTTTTTAGACTCTTGACAGCATTAGGCAAAAGGTCACGTTCCTTCTTTATTGTCTTTTTTATAGGGCAAACTATAGCATTATTGACACCTCCCCTCCATTGTAATGAATAGTTTAACGCTTATGCCACACGTGGACAAAAGGGATACTATCACACGCCTTAGCTCTGTCGTTTTCAACTAATCCGCTCCAAAAAATTGAGCAAAATATGGAAATAAAGAAAGAACGAACAAAGATTTATTTAAAACTACATACAACAAAGTTTATATAGCACAACTGTAACACCAAGATAAATGCAGCACACAATGTGAAATTCATTTAAATTAAATAAAAAAACAAGCAAAAAGAGTTCTAAATTGAAAACGAATGACTTGATAGATTGCCTCGTGGCCGAGATGTAAACATGTTCAACTTACTAAGTACAGCAGAATTGACGACTTCAGGAACTTCGCACCAGAGCGTCCTGGCTGGTCCTCTCGGTGCGACGAGGGCCATTGCTGACGGTCTTGCCGACGACGGCGACAGTTGGGCGGTTGGCGTAGACTCGGGTGATGCCAGCGGCGCAGTCGACGCTTGCTTAATCGCTTGAGCTCCAGTCTCGTATGCATCCGAGTCCGAATCGCCAGTTTCGCGGCACACCGACTAGAAAAAAAGAATTTACTTGTTTTTTTATAACAGCTATGGCTAGGTTTCATCAGGGACTCACAACCACCGCGATTTTACCCGTTCCACTTTTTTTTTTTTTTTTTTTTTTTTTTTTTGAGGCGGGGAAAAATGACTAACCGATTTACGCACTCTCTGGGCCGTCACTAGGAAACGGCACGAATCCACGGGGGGCGATAACGCTAGCAATTGTATGCTCTACTTGCGCTTCGTCCGCTATGGACTACACAGAGGAGTGTGGAGACTCCGAGCGATGCCGCACGGGCGAGCAACCTCAATACCCACTAAAAAACCCCTCCTCCCTTCGCGGCCCTGCGCTTTGATGTGAAGGAAAGACTGAGATGTAGAACATAGTTACTCAGCAGTCGATCCAGCGCATAAAGTGCTGAAGTGTGCCCCGGGAGAACACACTCCACTACGGAACGGGGGTAGTTGTAAAATCCCTTGCTGACCTAGTAGCTAAGGGCCCCCATCGTTCCGGATCCTAACTCAGGGAGGGAAGTAATGCGCGTACCTGCCTCTCCGGGTGCCGGCTGAAGGCCGGCGACCTCGAGAAGAGACCGTAGCACGCGCCCTAGGACTTCGCTCCCTATCCCTTTCTGCGGCCTCTTTCAGAGACATAACTGCCTCACAAAAAGAAACCGCAGCATCCCAGGCGTCGTCGCTCTGCAACATGGCCGTTACCAAGTCGCCGAGCGATCCGACGGCTCCTAACTTTGTCTCGAGCTCGAAACGCTGAGGCGCCCAGGCAGCGCACTCGACAAGCGTATGAAACGCCGTATCGGGTGCGCCACACTGTCGGCAATCCGGAGAAGGCAAGCAGCCCACAATGCGAAACAGATACTGATCGAAACAACCGTGTCCGGTCAGTATCTGCGTCGTCCTGAAGGTGAGGGTGCCGCTAGTGCGGTTAACCCATTCCTCCAGTTGTGGCCTGATTGCGTCCACCGTAAAGCCGCCGGCCGCAGGGTGTTCGAGGTCACGAGACCAGTCGACGAGGCAGGAAGCGGTTTCCCGCTTCCTGACCGTCTCTATCTCGACTTGACAGAAGGTCAGTCCTCTAACTAGGGCATCCTGCTGGGTACGACGAACCCTGGACAGGACGTCTGCCTGGAGAGGCCAGGGCAGCTCGCCTGCCAAGAGTGTCGCCGCCGTCCAAGACACTGTACGATACCCACGTATGGTTCTCACGGCCAGAACCCGCTGCGCCCGGTGCAGCAGGGTTCGATTGTGGCGGTGAAGCGACTCGAACCAGACGGGGGCACCGTAAAGGGCCATACTCCTCAGGATGCCAGAATATAGTTTCCGCGTCGCACCCCCCGGCCCCCCACGTTGGGAAGAAGCCTTGAGAGTGCGCCCGCGGAACTCACGAGTTTGGGAACTAACTGCTCAAAATGCGCTTTGAACAGCCATTTCCCGTCTAAGACTAGCCCAAGATATTTCATCGTGGGCCCTACTCTGATCGCCACCCCCTGGACTGTAACGGACAGATCCGGGGGTGGATTACGAAACTTCCTATGGAACATGATGGCCTCCGTTTTCGCGGGGGAGACCCTCAAGCCCAGCCTAGCTATTCTGTCTACGACTATCGCCAACCCGTCGTTGGCGACGTCCACGGACTCCGCGAATGACGCGGCGCGTGCCGTGAGTAGGGTGTCGTCCGCGAAGCAGATCAGCCCTACCCCGGGCCTGACCGTCACCCGAAGGATCCAGTCATAGCCTACGTTCCAAAGGATCGGCCCGAGGACCGATCCCTGTGGAACGCCGCACGCGACACGTCGCCGACCTAACTCGTGATTGACGGACTCACCGCCCTCCCAAAGGATGTGTCGATCCCGCAGGTACTCGCCTAACAGCCTCGTGAGGTACGGGGGAACTCCGTGTGCACGGAGCCCCTCCCTGATCGTCTCATGAGGGAGGCTGTTGAAGGCGTTCGCTATGTCTAGCGACACCGCAAGAACGACGTCCTTCGCTTGGACGGCTTCGTCCGTCACCGTTCGCAGCGTCTCGAAGGCGTCCATCGTGGACCGCCTCCTCCGAAACCCGAACTGCGTATCTGATAGCCCCGGCTCCACGGTGTCTAGATGCTTCACGAGCCGCTCCGCCAAGATCTTCTCGAAGACCTTGGCGACCTCGTTCAGCAGCACTATGGGCCTGTAGGCGGACGGATCGTCGGGAGGTTTAGGACCTCCCTTGGGAAGAAGGCACAGACGCCCCTCCTTCCATTGCGACGGGAACCTACCTGCGCGAATACAGGCTTCGAAGAGGTCCCGCAGCTGGCTGCGTAGATGTTTTGCAGCCAGGAAGAGGAGGCGACCGGGGACCCCGTCGGGTCCCGGAGCCGTCTTCCTGCCCCGGAGCCGGTCCAGGGCAACGTCGAGTTCCCCCTCGGAGATGGAGTGAGGCTCCTCGTCCGTGGGGGTGTCGGGAATGGGTGGACCCATACTGGGGGGAGTGAAGTTCCCCGGATCCGGGAAGAGCCCATCGATCACCGAACGGAGCACCTCGGGTTCGAGCGTTTCCGTAGCCGTGGAAGTGCAAGGCCGCAACTTGTTGCGGGCCCCACGGTACGGACGCCCCCAAGGGTCCCGATCGAGCGTCTCGAGGAGCTCGGCCCGAGCCCGGGCTTTCGACTGCAATATCGCAATCGAAAGGGCCTT
This sequence comes from Dendrolimus punctatus, assembly GCA_012273795.1. Classification (NCBI taxonomy): domain Eukaryota; kingdom Metazoa; phylum Arthropoda; class Insecta; order Lepidoptera; family Lasiocampidae; genus Dendrolimus; species Dendrolimus punctatus. The sequence goes on from CM022537.1 coordinate 19,867,738, forward strand.
TCTGGCCTCCCTAAACTCTCCCACGAGTCCATTTTCCGCGACATAGTCCGGAGGACGGCGCGCCCTGCAGCGTTTGAGCCTGCGGCTGATGATGCGAACTGCCTTTCGCATCTCGCCGAGCTCCTCGGTCCACCAGTGGACCGCCTGCCTGCACGAAGGCTGCCGTTTGGAGACGCGTGGCATCGCAGCGTCGCAAACCCTCGTCAGGGTCTTGCGCATGTGCTCTGCCTGCGTGTCCAAATTCGCGAAATCGGCTGGGTAGGCCCAGCTTTCCGTACATGCCCACTCCTCGGCCTGCTCCGGATCGAGCTTGGTAAGGGCCCAACGCGGGAGGAGAGGGGGGCGACGTTGAACAGGGCTCGGACCGGAGGAGGGGGTCGTTAGCTCAAATCTGATATACCGATGATCAGAGAGCGACTCCACCTCCTCCAGCACCCTCCATCCGGTCACTCTGCGGGCGGCCGCATGAGTGGCGAATGACAGGTCGATGATCGATCCACCCCGTGCGCGTACGCAGGTCTGGACCGACCCCTGGTTCAATATTGTGAGGCCGGCTTGAAGAGCCCAATCCTCAACTGCCCGACCCCTAGGGTCCGTGATGACGTTTCCCCAGGATTGGTGCTTCGCATTAAAGTCGCCCATCACGAAAGTCGCTTTGGGTGACAATCTGCGAACGGCAGCCCCGACGGCGTCCAAGTGAAGCTCGAACTCCGCCAGAGGGCGGTTTCGCGAGAAGTAAACGCCGATGACGACGATACTCCCGCTTTCCGCCACCGCATAGCCCTTTCCTCTTTCGAGACACGTAAGCGGTGTACCAGATCCGGCCCTGGCCACCACCGCTACCGTGTCGTCGAGATCGCCAACCCAGTTGCCGGCGGGGGGAACGTAATACGGCTCGCTGATAACGGCCAAGTTCGCTCGCCACTCCGCCATCGCCTGCAGGCACAAGTCCTGGGCGGTGGGGGAGTGGTTTACGTTGGCCTGAAAAAACGCTGTAGCGGGTGTACTAGGCATTGGAGGTGTCCATTGCCTGCACAGCCGTCGCCGCAGTTGCAGCCGCACCTCGTCTCGTCCGCGAGTGGACGAATTTGCCCTTTACGAAGGGAGGTAGGCAGAACCTCGCCAACGTAGGATGGGCAGCGTTAAGGCCCCCCGCCGCGCACGCCACGCAGTGAGGTTTTCGTGCCTTACAGTCCGGAATCCTGTGTCCGCTTTTACCGCAGCGGAGGCACAGTTTGGACCGGTCCGGGCACGTGTCCGGGCACTGTTGGGCGCTATGACCGACGTTGAAACAGCGGTAACAACGTATCGGTCTAGCCTCCATTGCCTCGACCCTCGCCGAAGTGAAGCCCACCACGAGGTAGCCCAGTTCGGCGATGGTCTTGGCGGCAGCGACCGGGCACAACACGTATGTTGCGCCCAGGCCGCCCGGTCCGGCACCGATGTGCTTCGCGAGCACGTCGTCGCGCCTGCATCCGCTGGCGCACACGACCGCGTCGCGCAACCCATCGATAGTGACCGAGTCATCCAGCCCAGATATGTAAAGCTCCCCACGCTTTACTGGGCGGATGACCTCGGCCAACCCTGCAAGGGCCCCGCGAAGAGCCTCAGCGACGCGATCCGCCTTGGCGGCGCCCTCCGGTCCCGGTTGGAACCGGAGGAGGCGCCCGTCCTTGGCGGTCCGCACCACCTTCAGCCCCTCACGGAGACCCATGGCGGTGATGTCGACCACCCCCGAAGCCTTCGCCTTAGCAAAGACGTCGCGGTAGCCGACACCCTTCGCGACCGCGTCCGGCAGCAGCTTGATGACGACTGCCGCCGTACTCGGCTCGCGGTAGACGGCGGCAGGCTTCGGAGCCTGCCTACGCGGTTGCTGCCTCCTTCCCGTCGAAGGGGTAGCAGCTTGTGCCTGGGGGGGGGGAGGGGGCCCGTTGGCCCTCGCCCCCTTACCCCTTTTCCGCCCGACGACCGTGGTCCACGCCCCCCCTCGGGAGCGGGGGTGGGGGCGGGGGCCACGGGCGCCGGCGGTGGCGCGACGGCGACGGCGACTCGAGGGCGGGGGCGGGGGCCGCGACGACCGGTGTCGCGGCCGCGGGCGCCGCCCGACGCCCGGGAGCCGGTGTCACAGGGGTGGGGGCCGAGACGGAGGCCACAGGGGCGGCAGCGGCGGCGGCGCGTTCCGCCCTCCGCTTCCTCCTGAGCGTCCGTCTCACACCTCCCCTGTGTTTCTTTTTTTGTTTTGGGGGCGGCGGCTGTGGGGAGCCCGCCACCCCTGCGGCCGGGGCCGCCACCACCACTTCCATCGGGGCCGGGGTACTCGCTTCCCCCATACCCCGACGGACGGCGGCGGCAGCCGTGGCCGGTCTTGGCCGTCCGGTGGCCACCGCGGTGGCCGCGTGCGCGACGGCCGCGCGAGGAGCCGGTCTGGGCGCCGGCGCCCCACCTCGGTCCGCCGCAAGCGGCGGGCGGAGGGTCGGCGCGGGGTTCAGCCGGTCCTCGATGGCGGCCAACCTCGCGTCGATTAATGGCGCAACAGCGTCGAGCACGACGCGCAAAAACGCATCGTACCCGCCGCCGCTGAGCCCGAGCGGAGGGGTGGACGTCGCACCCACACCCGCACCCGCCCCGTCGGCGGGTGCCACTGTCGGACCGCAGCCCGAACCCGAGCCCGCCCCGTCGGCGGGAGCCGCGGCCGACTCCGCCCCGTCGGCGGAAGTCGGTTTTGGCCCCGCCAACGCGGCGGGGGCCGGACGCGATTTTTTAGTCGCCACGGGCGCAGCGGGCGATTCCGGAATCGCCGCTGCCTCCGCCGCGACCGCCCGCGCCTTCCGCTTGACAGGCGCGGGGGGTGGCGCCGCCACGACGGCGGGCGCCGGCTCCGCTACCGGAGCAGAGGCCTTAAGGGCCTTGCGCATTTCCTCAAATTCCTTGCGGTAGGAAAGATTTTCCTCCCGCAACGAATTCACCTCTATGCGCAAACGAGCGTTCTCGTTGCCGAGCTTCCATGCCTCGGCCTCCGGGTCCCGCGTGACCAGCGTGTCGACGATGTCCGACACTCTGCTCGCGGCATCCTTCAGCCGACGCACGTATCCCCCTTTCAGATTGCCCGACGTCTGGGCGATCTGAATTATCTCGGCCACTTGGGCGCACGCCGCGAGGCGAAGCTCCCCGGGGCCGAGCAACGAGACGTCCCCTACGAGGGCGGCGCACCGGCTGGCCGCGGCCAGTTTGGCCGCGGTAGCCTTGCGCGCCTTGCGCCCCTTTTCCCCCCCTCGGTGCGAAGGAAGGCCTCCGCACCCGCGAGAACGGACGCGGTCGCGGCCGACGCGACCGACGCGGTTGCGCCCCCCGTGGGGCGCAAAGGCGAGCGCGCGCGCGCTGGGGTGGAGGCACCCGACGTGGTCGCCGAGTCGGCGTCGGTGTCCCGGGGATTACCCGTTCCACTTGCTTCGACCCAGGTCTACATTTGGGTCGATGTGAGCGTTGTGTGATCGAAAGTGATGACGTCATTAGTGACGTTTCGCCACGACCGCGACGACCGCGGTTGCGTTGTGGAAGGGCTAGCGGAGCACTTTGGGCGTTGTAAGATAATAATTGAACGCCCTGTAAGTAATTGATAGGGGAAAGCAGGTAGGATTCGTACACAGGGAGCATTCGTACAGTGGAGATATCTCCGCCATTATGCAACATTGAAATGTTTGCATTTATGTGCGTGATGGCCGTTTGTAGGATACGGGTACCTGCGGGATGGGGCCACAATACGGCCATTGGCTTCGATGGTGTAAGTCGATACGTGAATTTGCTCTGCGTAAGTATTTTTCGTTGTCATCTTTTAATTCGCTTGGCTGGTATAAGTAATGCTCAAATTATAAAAGTGATTTATTATAGTTTATGCCTTAAAATATTACTTTAATATTTAAATAGATATTTTAGCTCAACTATAACGGTTATGTTTATTTCAAATTAATTTGTTGAATTATCTGGATGGGGTACCTTCGTGCAGTTACATGTGGGGTAGATTCGTACTGTACGAATCCTCCTCTAGTATAATAGGTACCGGTAGATATTGTACCTATGGGCAATTTTGTTCTAATTTCACGATAAATACAACTCGACTTTATGTTTTAAATCTCTGCAAAAAAAATATTTAGTTGTTAGCACTTTGCTTTATGCGGATGATGCCGTGCTTTTAGCCTAATCGCCATCAGAACTGTAAACACTAGTCACAATGATGAAAGATGACTGTCATGCGAGAGGCTTATATTTGAATGTGAAGAAAACAACGGTTATGGTGTTTGAAAGAGAAGAAACCAGAACGAATGCAAGGATAATGGTCGATGATGTTATGCTCGAACAAGTGAATGAGTTTGTATATCTTGGATGTGATTTTAGCAGGGATGGAAGGTACAGCGCTGACATAAAAAGAAGAGTAAATTTGAGGAATAGTATGAATGGAGCTTTAGGTAAACTTCTAGGCGCTAAGAAACTCAGCCAGAAAGCCCAGCTTGCCATACACAACGCAGTGCTGGTACCATGTATGACAAGAGCTATGAATGCCAAAGAAGCAAATGAGGTGTGTAGGAATAAGCCTAAATGGCGCTCTGTTGTTCGTGCCTACCCCGCAAGGAAACTGGCGTGAAGTTATGTATTTATGTATGTTGAGACATGTGATAAAATTTATAATGTTGATTTTTAGTACTTTCATTAATGGAAAAAATATTATGTTATATAAATATTTTTAGGACTTATTTTTTAAGTATTAAAGTACTTAAAACAATATTTTTGATCATTACTAAATGAAGATCATTAGTTTCATAATTATTAGAGAAGAATTGTAGAATTGTGAATTTGTGTTCTTTTAGTTACATAGGTACTCTGAATACAATAATTACTAGTTTACTATATGACGGCTGACGCTGTTTTAACTTTGACCTCATTAAAGGACTTTACTACATTGAATAAATGGCATTTTCTTTGATTGTACGGAGGTTCCCCACTGTGTACGAATGTACCCCACGCTATGCACGAAGCTACCCCATGCATGGGGTGCTTTCGTGCGTTTTCCATTTTTTAGGAAAACGGTCGTAACTTCTCCGTGTTGCTTTATATGAAAACTGCACTTCCATAATATTAAAGCCAGATAAATGAGTAATATACCGCTATTAAAATAATTTTGTAATAGCTAGTAGTTTCTTTTTTATAAGGCTCAGAACAAAAAACGTACGAATCCTACCTGCTTTCCCCTACATACGTTTACAGGTAAAGCCGCTATTAAACGGTTATTTTTGTATTTAAATTTCGATGGATCAAAGTGATGTATATAAGCATAAACTTTGAATCAACTTGGTTGATCCGTCTAATATCAGTTTTAGCCAACTGACAGACGGTCAACTTGGTGGTAGGTGATTACCGTCATGCCAAGAAATATTAAGGTGGCTGATTCGTCACCTAGCTCGCTGGGGTTTTAAGAAAATGTTTTTGAAGAGCCTTTCGGAAAACTGCGGGGAAGGAAATGCTCATTTCACTCATTGCAGATGTATGGGATAAAGGAGACTGCACTATATGAAGTCTACTTCTACCCCATGTCCAGGATATATTGCATATAGGACTATTTATTTAGATTAATATTTAGATGAAAAAGATATTCATTTCAAACAAATCTCGTACAGTGAAGCACATTTTGTGTTATCGGCGACTTGTCCAGCAATATCTTTCTTACTACGATCTGGATTTATATATAGCCCTTGAGGCCGGAGCCCCTTTCGATATCATTTAAGGGGTGGCAAAATTTTAAAGGCAAAAAAAGCAAGACAATTCGAATTCAACCGGCTGGACAAGGCAATTATATAAATATTATTTTATATTATATAGTATTATTATATTTATATATACAGTATTATTATATAATTACTATTCTGCTATAAAATGTCTTTTTTTTATTGCGGGAGAACAGCAGACAGGCAGACGGCCCACGTAATGGAAGGTGGTTACCATCGCCTATGGACATTTGCAACACCAAAGGTGCTACAAATGCGCTGCTGCTCTCTTAAGGGAGACTGGAACCTGGTCGCTAATGCCGAAACTCAACCCAAGGTTGTTATGGCGACATACTCTAGACCAGGGGTGGTAGCCATCCAGTCGGACAAATGGCCTACCACCTGGCATATCTACAGAACCCTAAAAAGGATGGCATATCAGGGGGCCTATATAAAATGTTCTTTCTTTAAAATAAATTCGATTTAATTCAATAGTTTGTATCTCTGTATTCTACTTGTATCTCTCACGGCCATAGTAAGCAGAATGTTGAACTTTGCATTTTTAGCTAAAGATAAAGTTCCAAGAAGTCTAATCATGCCACTTCGTTAGCACGCCATATTAATTCAATGTCCACTATCAGGAACCGTCCATTAATTACGTCACACGTTAAGGGGCGGGGGGAGGGGCTCAACAAAGTGTGACATTCTGTGACAAGGAGTGGGAGAGGTCCAAAATGTCGGACGTAACATTTTAAATTCTATATTAAGCTTTAAAATACGAAATTTGAACTACTAACGAAAATCTTCAAATTATGTCCACTCTCTGTATGAGCAGTGTTTATATTATTAAAAACGCGGTCTCACTCGCGTGGTGGAATATCCTTATGTTTTGGATAATTCACACTATATCTTTATAAATTATAGCCTATGTGGTATTCTGATGTGTAAGCTATATTATTGTTAAGTTTCATCAAAATCCATTCAGTAGTTTTGGCATGAAATTGTAACAAACATACATACATCCATATCCTTACAAACTTTCGCGTTTATAATATTAGTGGGATAATAATATAAATATAAATAAAACTAATTACGGAACTGCTTTTTTAATTTCATAATTTCTTAATGTAAAATTGCAAAATATGTACACCCGGGAGGGAGGAATCTGGCGAATGTGACAAGGACAGGGAAGGGTAAAAAATATGAAATTCATCTGACGTAAATTTTGGATGTAAATATAATAATATCGCGTCAGTGTCACGCCACGTTTACAGTAAATTTGTCAAGGGGCCTCTACGTGCTGGCCTTAACATGGTCCCGCGCAAGCTCTCCAAAAGTCCGAGCCATTTTTATGGCCTATGGTCTTCAAGGACATACATTATAGTAATTGTACGTATTTTTTTAAATAATAAAATGAATGTGTATCATGTTTAAAAAACAAATGTAAAACCTTTGAATAACAATAAATACATTAAAATAATAACCTTATCAGTAAAGTAAAGATTCTCATTCCCTCTCAAAAATACCACTTTCTTTCTAGCCTACTTTATTTAAGCTTTTTCTCGGCGTGGTCTCTAGCAGGTATCGTTATCTTGATTACAGCTTAAGGCGGGCTCGATTGGTGTCATACCGCGCTGTCACAGAATAACAGTATGAAGCGATTAACTTTAAGCTAGTTGTGGTTCTTACGATAAATGACATTTCTGATGATCCTCTCTTTCATCCCATTTTCCCGATCCCATGCGAAGAGTTGGTAATGCGTTGGTTTCACCCATGGTGGAGGTGGCTTGGGTAACGACTTTATTTTAAGTGGGTTGTCTGCCTGTTTGTCGGAGGTGTGTAGGCGTAGGTATTTGTTATGCGACCTTATATCAATTGAACAAAATTACCGATATAATCCAATATAAATTAATTGTCAATTATGAAATTCGTCTTCGATACTAAAATGAGACAAAGAGTAATAAAGACAAATTGTTTTGTTCATCAGACAAGCTATTACATCAAACGCCGTGAACCACTGAAGGTCAACAAAATAACATTTGATTAACAACACAATTAACACAAAATGCGGTAATGTTAATTGAACAAACGCAAAAATTGAGGATTAGCGTCATACGTTTGTTTACATCCACATTAACTCACACAAATGTGTTAAATCTAATTGAGTAAACTTTTCAGGCACTTAATAATGTTTGTGAAAGATATTTGTTGATTTACGAACATACACAAACAACTTGTTTATCATGCGAATATAATAATAATGTCAGCCCATAAATGTTCCACTGCTGGGCTCGGGCCTCCCATTATAGGGGAAACGGACAGTATACCCGCCACGCTTGTCCAAGGCGGCTTGGCAGGTTTGACACATCGGTTATCTCGATGTGCAGGTTGCATCACGATGTTTTCCTTCACCGTTTTTAGCATGTGGAAATTGTAACAATATGCACATTAGATCAGAAAACTGACTAAGATGTGCATGCGTTCTGGTCAGGATCGAACCCGCGCCCTTCGATTTAGGGGCACGTGCGCAAACCATTACGCTACCACGACTTCTCGCGAATATAATATGATAAAAAAATCAAGAAAAGTATAAAAAAGAGATTTTAATTTTGTGTATTTTTTTTTTAATACATATTAGCCTATTATCATATATGCCGAATATGGAGTACTCGTAATAACCTAGAAATATTTCCTCTCATGACTGCAGCTAAAATAGTTTTAAATTCATTCTTAATGGAGAATTATAGTTTTCAATAACATAACAGTGTTTAACACCGAACTTAAACACCAGTTTATAGTATAATTCAACAATTTATGTATCATAAAGATAAGGTACAGTTATGTACATAGAAATCCCAAATAATTATCAGTTTTATCATAACATGAATTAACAGGATGTGACTGTTATTAAGGATATAGCTTGTTAGAGTTTTAAGTCATAAAGATTTTAATGGGCAACAATTAGTCGGCATGTTGGACACCCTTCAGCCGATGGACTGATGACCTGCGCAAGGTCGCCGGTAAGCGCTGGATGGGGAAGGTAGAGGACCGTGATGAGTGGCTCCGACTTGGGGAGGATTACGTCATCAGTGGACGGTGATTGGCTGACGGTAAGAATTAGGCAGCTTTGAATTTGTTGGATTTTATTAATAAAATACTATACTAATAGGTGATGTGACTTAACTCGTAAAGTTTTCGGATTTGCTTCTAATTAAAACTATCCCTTTTTTGGAATAGAAATAGAAACACACACGTTGTATATTCTCAAGGTATGCAAGTTAAATTTACGTTACAGGTAATATATAACGGATTACTCTGGGGCCGATCCCATACACCCAGACCACAGTAAATAAAGGTAAGTACGTAGAGTACGTTATAGTGACAGGTATTGAATCTGGGACTCCTGCATTTCAGTGAACTAAGCAGCCAAAGGCTTAACCTAGTCACCCTGAGGCTGTAATTATTCTTTAAAATTTCAAATTCAAAATAAGTTCCACTGGAAAATGCTTTTAAAGCTTATACATATGACTTAAAATAAATTTTATATGTACTTCCTATTATAGTAAATCGCTTCTAAGCGTGTTGTTGCTGTTAAGGAGAAGAAAAAGCATGCAACTCTCCAATAACAAGCCTAGCTAAAAATTGTTTTTATTTATATTTCTTGTTCTATTTATATCTCAAGTTCTTTTCTTTTACTTTTTAGAATTATGATACAGAATACTTTTCCAAAAATGATGGAGTTGTAGCAAACGGTGCATACTCAGTAAGACAAAGACACTGTAAGAGGAAGAAGAATATTATTATTGTTATAATAATGACGAGACGTACTAAGAGAGTTTGTACAGCAACGAAATTTATTTCAACACATCTGTCACCTACTAAGTATTCGTCAATTCTTACCTCGACTTTAGCAGCGTTATAGAACTGGTAGAGCGGTTCGTGCGTGAACAGCGAATGCGGCAGCGGGGAGGCGGGATGCGACCCAGAAGAGGCGCCGGACGACGACGATATGTTCCCAACGGGAGACAAGCCAGCTTCCGCGTACCTGAAGCAATGGAATGTAAAGTTGAACAGAAAGATATTCGCCTTCGTTAGTTTGAAAGAACGCGACAATTATTGTGTTTCTAATCATTTATACTATCGAGTCAATACGAGATTACCTCTGAAATAACAGGTATAAAAGCTTTGACGAATTTGAAAGAAAGAAAAAATATTTATTTACAATATAAAACGCACTGAATAAAAAAAGGAAGCAAGTGTAGCTCTGAATTGGTCTTAGCTCAGTATGTTGCTGATTGAGTAAACCAGCGCTGATCTTTCGCTAGGCCATGCAATCTGGTGCAACTCGGTAACATTTTGGTAATATTTTTTCTACATTTAGGTTCGCGTTTGCCCGACATTGCATCAGGTATTACGTGGAAATGCAGTCTAAGATAGAGCACGCTTACTAGAAGATACTTGTTTACGCGAGACTTTATAATACCTAAACAGAATAGTTCAGAAAAACGGGAGACGATAGGGAGTTCCACTGCTCAACTGATACGTACTAAAAATTGGAAGGAAAGCGCTTCGTTCGCGTGGTTGAAATTTATTTTTATTGTTTTAAACTCTTCAATAACATTGAATACATAAAGATATTTTTAACCGTGCCGGAACGGAGAAAGAATATAAATTATTGCGGTCAGGCGGCCTATCGTGAGAGGGGACAAAACAACTCACAGCCAGGTGGTAGGACAGTTGCGCGACTGGGCGGTCACCACCCTGGTCTAGAGTATGCTTCTATAAAACAACCTTAAGTTGTGTTCCGGCATTAGTGGCCAGGTTCCAGCCCCATCTACAAGTCCGGCAGCACATTGGTAGCACCTTTAGTGTTGCAAATGTCTATTCGCGACGGTAACCACTTTCCATCAACGTTGGGCCGTCAGTCTGTACTCCAGCAATAAAAAAAGCTCATACAGCTATTTCGAAAATCGCTAAAAATTTAGGAAAAATATTTGCTGATAATTTTTTCAGTAGTTCCAGTGCTGGTGGAGAGTGATAATAACATCATGGACATCGGGACTTATTATGTTATCAACGATGACTGTAATATAATTCATCTGTAGTAATAATATTGTGAAGGACGTAATGTTTTTAACGAGGGGAAATCCGTTCGAGCTCTGTGCACGACGAGGGGAACACGCCCCGGAAGCGTGTGATGACTACCACATTGGGGTGCCACTATCACCACTATGGAGTACAATTGTCACCTGAGTCTGATATACCCACTTAAGCCCTCGGCGTTCCGTCCTTCGCCATACTAGGCCCAAGGGTACTAACGGCCAGCGGTTTCTGAGCTGCCGGGATCTTCAATAAGAGACTGGTTCAGAGCATAGCTTTATATTAGCAACGAAGAGACACTTTACATAGATGTGTTTGCTCGCGGCTCGATACAGTTCTACCTTCTCTGTTTTGGGTGGCGTTCTACGATTTTATTTAAATCAATTATGTTTCTTAATATATCATCAAATACCACATACTCTCATCACTCTGCCAGAAGATGGACACTATGATGCAAGTCCATAAGTGTATATAAATATTAAAGATAACGATACTAAAGTTATAATAAGACACTATAGTTTTGTTAAGTATAGGTAATTAAACTATCATATTGTTAAAGGAGGTGATATTTTAATATAGGATGTTCTATTATATACTTATAGTACGAGATCCCGCTGCAGGATTGGTGCGTTCATCGACTTTTTGTTTAAAACCAATTTTTATGTTTATTTATAATTAAGAGAATATATATTTACTAGGGTGCCTATAAAAATTTGGCCGCCATTGTTTTTAATTAAATTATTTTTAATAGATTTTTGGTAAAAAAATTCGTGTATTTATTTTTTAAATAGTCTACATCACGGTAATTAATATGAAGATTCTAAAAAATCACGTTTGCCGTTGCGCACCTGGCCGCACCTCTTTGCAGCCAGGTGTAAACAGGTATGATTTCGATAAATTTATACGTTTATAACGTATATTTATTAATTATATGTTAAATTGAAGCTAATTTTTTTATATTAATTATCATATATGGTTGCTTAATTAAATCTGGCCGCAAATAAGGGTTAGTGGCTGTTAAAGATAATAAACATTTAAGGTAGAGTGAAAGAGAGTTAGCACGTAACATCATTTTTCAGACGAGGACAGCGATTGCCGGCTGTGCGACGCTTTTAAGCCATTGAGCATGCGTCGAATGTTAGTGTTCTCAACTGAACAGATGCGGCATTTTTATTCTAACATAAAAACCACGCTGTTTTGGAGTTCGTAATAAACAACGTTTTGTATTTACATTGTTGTTTTATTTGTGCATCTAAAAATTATTATGTGAATTAACGTTTTTTTTATTGCATTAAGTAGGCAAACAGGCAGGCGGCCCACCTGATGAAAAGTGGTTACCGTCGCCTATGGACGTTTGCAACACCAGGGGTGTCGCCAACGCGTTGCCGACCTCTAAGAAATTTTATAACGCCCTTCTTAAAGAACCCCATGTCATAGCGCAAAGGGAAAACCGCGGCGGGAAGTTCCCTCCAGATCATTGTTGTACGCGGAATAAATGTTCTAGAGAACCGTTGCGTAGTTGAGCGTGGGAGCTCAAGGAAATGAGGGTGAACATCCCGTCGCTGGCGAGCGGTGCGGTAGTAAAAATGAGGCGTTGGCACCAGATCAAACAGTTCCTCGGAACACTCTCCGTTGTACAGGCGGTAGAATACGCAGAGAGACGCAAAGTCTCTTCGAAGGCTAAGCGATTCTAACCCGCCTGTTAGTATGGGATCGTCGACGATACGAACGGCGCGACGCTGGATGGAGTCGAGGGGGTTAGTCTGGTAAGCTGGTGCTCCGACCCATAGATGTGAGCAGTACTCCATATGCGGCCTGATTTGCGCTTTGTACAGCGCGAGTCGTTGCCGCGGAGTGAAGTACTGCTTGGACCGGTTTAACACACCAAGCTTTTTGGGGACAAGTTTAGCCTTGCCTTCCAGGTGACCCCGAAACTGCACGTCGTTCGTTATGTCGACCCCAAGGATCCCGATACTATTGGAGATAGTAAGTTGTGTTCCGTGGAACTGTGGCGCAGGTACAAATGGTGTCTTTTTGGCAGAAAATGCGCAGACCTGTGTCTTTGTACCCACAAAGACACAAGTCTGCGTAAAATAAAATAGATAAAGATGAAGTCGTGTTTTTTGTGTAACAAAAAAAGCAATGTACTCGGACTTTAATAATGTATCATTCCAAAAGAGCATTCCAAATTATAAAATAAATTTATTAAATTTGTAATTTGCTTAAATGTTTAATTAATATGTAACAGACGATTAAATACTTGAATAAAATCTAATAAAATTTTCAAATAGTACTTTCGCAATAAAATTTTCTTTTACTTAAGTCACCTTGGTTTTATTTTTTAATTTTTTAAATCAATATTAAATATCGACGTTCAAATTAGCAAATTGTCTAACTCCATTTTTGAGAATCTTCTATTTGTACGAAAAAAACAATTAGTTCAAAATTTATTATCATTTTAAAAACCATTTAATATCATTAATATCTAATAGAGATATAATATTTAAGTTTGAATCATTTAACTAATTTGTAATTGGATTATTGCTACATCAAAATGTTAAAAAAATCACCCTTTAAAAAATAAGGAGTTAGACAAATTGCTAATTAGACTGTCGATATATCAAATCAATATTAATTTATTGTTGCAATTTTTAAATTTGTTATTTTGAAAAAAAAAAATTTTTTTTAGAGTATTTATTATAAGTCGTCTCTATTACTCCCCGGTGGTTGAGAACACTTACATTCGACGCATGTGCAACGGCTTAAAAGCGTCGCACAACCGGCAATCGCTGTCCTCGTCTGAAAAATGATGTTACGTGCTAACTCTCTTTCACTCTACCTTAAATATTTATTATCCTTAACAGACACTAACCCTTATTTGCGGCCAGATTTAATAAAGCAACCATATATGATAATTAATAGAAAAAAATTAGTTTCAATTTGACATATAATTAATAAATATACGTTATAAACGTATAAATTTATCGAAATCATACCTGTTTACACCTGGCTGCAAAGAGGTGCGGCCAGGTGCGCAACGGCAAACGTGATTTTTTAGAATCTTCATATTAATTACCGTGATGTAGACTATTTAAAAAATAAATACACGAATTTTTTTACCAAAAATCTATTAAAAATAATTTAATTAAAAACAATGGCGGCCAAATTTTGATAGGCACCCTAGTAAATATATATTCTCTTAATTATAAATAAACATAAAAAATTGGTTTTAAACAAAAAGTCGATGAACGCACCAATCCTGCAGCGGGATCTTAGACTATTATAACGTTTTGTAATTAAAAGAACCTCAAAATGTTATAATCAATACAAGTGGAGTTACTTCATAATAAAAGGTATTTTTTATTAGAAGCGTTGTATTTCCAACGGTTACCTTTAGAATGCTATAGGTAGATTACTTTGATTGACAAATATATAATCAAAGGTAGATTAAAAACAAACTACGAACTATATTAAACTTTACCTAAATCACAACAAAATAATTTTGCGTTTCAACGCTTTTGAGTGCGGTATTTTATGTCATTATATATTTTACTAGCTGTCCCGGCAGACGTCGTCCTGCCCGGTAAAAATAGGGGTTTGTCGCAGAGGGTTAATAATTTAGGGTTGTATGTATTTTTGTATGTTGTATCATAAAAAAATAGAAATTAAAAATTTTGTCTAAAAAAATAAATAAAAAAATTTAGGGGTGGACTACCCCCAACATTTAGGGGGATGAAAAATAGATGTTGGACGATTCTCATAGATACCGGATAAGCACAAAAAATTTCATCAAAATCGGTCAAGCCGTTTCGGAGGAGTATGGCAACGAAAACTGTGACACGAGAATTTTATATATTAGATTATCGAAATATAAAAATGACTGGGTATAAATCCGTTACAACGTAGTTTTAATTGTGTTTACTAGTCGCAAACACTTTAGCATATATTGAAACTTAAAAAACACTCATTTAACTTAAAATATAAACACTATTATCAAAAGAAATTACCTTTGTTATGTCACATAGATTTTTCAAACAGCACATTATACATTTCATGAAATCAAAGCAGCTGTTACCACTAGTAATATAAATCACGTGGATAAAAAGGTATATAACAGGCCTCGTTTGAATCGTAACCGAACCAACGTCCTTCTGCGCGCGCGCATAATAGCGAAATTAAAGTTAAGTGTCACATTGCTCAAGCGGAAAGCGATTTATTTAAGGTCACAATTTATTGATAAAGTCAAAAATATCTCAGGACATTCATATACTAAACATAGTAATAAATTCGTTGATTTATTAAAGTGAGACCATTTTATTCGATTTAAAAATATTTTTCACACGGTTTCGTTTGTGTAAGAACAAGTTTCGTATCTTTGGAGACAATTTTAGTTTTTCAACATGAAAAGTAACTATGCTTTTCGTTATATATACAAATATGCAATCCAATTTACTTACACATACATATATATATAATTTAAAAGGTATCGATGACGTCACTACGACATACATGCTCGTTGGTATTAATATTTTATTGTTGTCTTAGGTTTCGCCTTCATCGCAAGTGGCACGCTTAAAGGCCAGAGGTTAGTTAATTTTGCTCAGATGACTCTTCCTGGTGAACTTTGAAAGTAATCATGCGCGTAGCCCCACCACTCGCTTGAGACGCTTGGCGCCTCGATAGTAGCCTAGCGGTTCTCACGCAAAGGACGCATCGGTTATTTGTTGGATCACTGAGATGCAATGGAGGAAATATCGAACATGTACCCATCATGTTCAATAATTCTGGTTAATTGAAGGAAATGTGAGGATAGTGCTTTCTGTAAGAATCAATTTTCTAGATAACTATGAGAGAGACAGTTTACAACAACAAAATACACGTCTACGAACACACTTTAGTTCCTTAGGTATGACAGCTAACAACGTGGCCACTATGTATCGAAGCATTTCTATCATTAACATGCCTCCTAGTTAACCTTCAAGCGTGCCACTTACAGTGAGGCTGAAGACTTAGTAGATTTATCCTGATCTATTAACTTTTTATAACGAATTTATCACTGTTATACTAACATTTAAAAACTTAATTCAAGATGGGATTTTAAAATAGCAATTTCTATTAGTGATCTATACCTACATTTAAGCTTATTTCCCGTTTGAAAAGGCAGTGATAATGGACTACCACGTGCTATGTCTTAGCATATAATTTTCGCTTTACATACTTTAAATAATTTTTAAAACACGCACATTGCTTGAGAACTTTTTATCTACAATCTGGCTTTATTCTGATTAGTGTCCATAAATAATTGTTACTTCAAATTGTAGCCCGCGAATCGCTTACAAGTTGTAGCAAGTCAGTAACGGGCGCGGAAAACTGGCTGGTGACTCATGCGTTCTTGGTCAAAGAGACGTCATGCGGCCGTGCAGCCAACTGACTAACGACTTAACAACATCAACTTTACAATGTTTAGGGATTTACTACAATGATAAATGTGTTTAATGGTTTGTGACATATCCCTACTATATTGTACACACAAGTAATATTAGTCATTATTTACCAAAAAGTATAACAAATGGAAAAACGAACTGACCGAAGTCAACCGAATTAATTCGCCTGAAATCGTAATTTGTTTAGACTTTAATTTTCAGCTGTTTTCTAGACATGTAGTATGAATCGTAAATGTTGTCAATAAAATAATTAACACAAATAAAGCTACATTGGTAATTGGTGTTAATTCGTAATGGTAGGTGTTTGTGGTCAGGGTTGAGACTCTGGGGCCGTGGGACGTGTGGCTTATCAAATGTATCGAAACCTTTTATGACTGGAAGAGTCTTGCGTAGCCAAAATGCTGGCTGTGTTTTGGACAACGCATTGGTATTGCCATACAGCGTAAAAATGTGGCCAGCATTTTTGGAACGTTCCTCACCGAGAATTATCTAAAATCTTCATTTTTAGGTTTTTGTTTTAAATATTGAATAATATAAATAACGGTAGATATATGTTGTAAATAAAACATTACCTACTAATTGGATAAATTTTAGCAATTAAATGTATTTTTTACGAGTTAGCGTGTTAAAGATTGACGAGTGTACTTTTAACTCCATTCTGAAACCAAAGTAATAGTGAGAAAACTAAGTAAGTTACAACTTATTGGTAAGTAGTTAAAACTCGTATAACTACTATGAAGATTATCAGCAAACTACACAATTTTAAATTTTAATAACAGAATCATTTCGAAATCTTATTTAACGTGATATAAACACAAAAAGAACAAAGGAAACTGAGATAACTGTTTCCATGCCACAGCTGAGATTGTCAGATGCCGGTTCATTTCCCAAAGTTACAGTTATTCGCGGTACTTCCTTTATTGCCTACCATCATTGTTGTTTTTGAGAGGTTTTCATGTTTTTTTAGAATCGAGTATTTTTTGACACTGGTAATAATTTATATACCAACATTTAGGGAACTCGTATGAAATTGGGTTCTGTGACGAGACTTATTCGAAGTCGTTATAATTCTGGCGAGTTAATAGCGACAGTGTGATCGTGACTTTTATGGGTATTTTAGTGTATTTGAGCTACTTGAGTAATGCTTAACGCTGAATCAATGCTTGTTATGCCTTTCTTGTTGCGTATTCATGCAGATGGTGAATATATATATATATATATGAGTATATATATAAGTGTGGAAGAGATTCACACTTATATACTAATATATAAAGCTGAAGAGCTTGTTTGTTTGCTTGAACGCGCTAATGTCAGGCATTACTGGTCTGATTTGAAAAATCTTTCAGTGGGTAGACAGCCCATTTATCGAGGAAGGCTATCATCACGCTAAGATCAATAGAAGCGGAGCACCAATGAAGTAAAAAATCCAAAATAGGGAGTTTATTTTACCTTACTTTTTTAACTATTCTACGCAAACGAAGTCGCGAGCAGGCTGGTAGTCGTAAAAAACAGTTTATTACCTTTCCTGCATTCTTTTGTTTACTTCGTGTTTAAAATTGGAATTAAGAAAAGCATCCTATTGTTATCGTACTTGTTTTAGGGCCGTCATTAGTGTCGAACTAATCCTTTTTGGTATTGCATTGCCTCGAAGCTTGCCAGATGTGCGGATTAACTCAGTGAACGCCGTGTTCATTTGTCGATATTATACAGTTTAGTATAAAACAATGCCCGAATGGTGGGGTGGACCAGTCAAGCGATGATTACGATACGAGTAAGAATTACGATGAGTGATATAGTGACGGACTTTGCGTGTGTTATTGAATCGTGCAGTTTATACTGGCTGTGTCCAGTCATATTTGTGCCTGTTTTAAACGTGTTTGTGAAGTTCTAATAAACTCTATAGTAATTCCGACGGCATTTTAATTTGTGTCCTGTGTAGCTCGTAACAGTATGTAACTTCCCGGTATAATTTAGCTTCTTGCATTCGTGATAAGTGTAAATTAAATCTATAAGTAAAATTGTGTGTTTGTATGCACAGTTGACAAGATAATAGTCTGATGAACCTTGACCAACGTCTAATGACAGAAATAATATAATTTATGATCGGCAATAATTATGCTGAGATACTTGTGATTGGCCCTTTACCAATGAATGTGCTTGGCTATAATTCTGTTTATTTAACGGACGTTTCCGGAGTTGGAAGGGGTCATGTAAAGAGTGGGGCTTAAATTAAGAGTGAATGAATCCTGCTTAGAGGCGAATTTCACAGTTTTAATTTTTGAAATACAGCAGATTGAATAAGAGAGTACTCGATGGAAAGTATTGGAATGTGTTTAGTGTCCTCTATGGACGTTTGTTAAACCAAATAACTATTCTGAGATTTTGTCGTGTCTGAAGTCGAAGTTAAAACTTAGCAAGCTAAGTGTGAAATTAATTTATTTTTTCCAATTCATTCTAAAAAACAGTCATAGCTCACTAGCATGTCTCAAAAGTTGTACAATTTTTATGTGTGTTTTGCAACACAAATAAATTAATAAATTAAATATAATAGTAAAATAAATTTACTGAAGTTATTTAATTTTCAGATACGGCAACTTTATATTCAGTAGTTTAATGGTAACATTGTAGCTCTATGCTCTCTCTGTGGTCGCGATGCTTTGTCTAGCCACATGCTTTATTACTTAATATTGTTTATTTTAATGGTACACAATAAAAATAACTTAAGAAGGCCATGTCTGTATAATTTGAAAAATCCAGAACACCCCAATCACCAATATTCTACAATTACTTTTGTTGCGGCGGCGCTGGGTTTAGTGATAAGCGAACTGTATCAAGTTTGCTGAAAAGAAGTGTGGACAATTTTTAGGGGGAATTCTAGAACGAGCACGCACTTACCAGATTAATGAGAATGAAATATAGCTGCTCCTCTGTTCCCGAGTCCACTTCGCTTCACTTTATTGTATTTTAATATATGTGTTTATAATATTTAATTGTATGTACTTATATTTAGTTTATCTTAATTTATTTTATATTTGCGGTGCGGAGCGATTATTTTATATTTATAATATAGAGCGGGCGCGGTATATTTTAAGTATTTTGTGGTATTTTATTTATTTATAAAGCGTAACGATTTTATTTTATTTTAATGATATGACAATGAGTGACTTAAGTGACGTGCGAAAGGGGAACGCGCCGTCATATCTAAAGGAAAAATTTAAATTAATAGAAGAAAAGTTTATATGTGCCGAAAGGAGGTTACTTGGCGATACCAACTTTAAATTTTATAACAAAAGTGACAAGTGATCCTTCACTGATTATTTAAAGGCATAAAATATGTACATTGAAACCAATTGTTTGGTTCAATTGATAAAACACACGCATGATTTTTGTGTTCTGCGAATTTTGTAACTCATTCTTGTTTAGGTATCTAGTACTAGTACGAGACATATCGTTTGAAAAAACCACGCAGAACATGGATTTGAACGGTATATAATATTCACATATAAACGTCCCACTGTTGGAATCTGGCCTGCTAATTCACTTTAGGGTAATGGAGAGTTTACCTGCCACGCTTTATCATATCGTATATACTATACGGTACTTACATTAAAAAAATATTTTTATTTTTGCAGGTTGTCTGTTTGTTCCGGCTAATATCTGAAATGGCTAGACCCATTTTGGCGGGACTTTCACTAGTAGATAGCTGATGTCATAAGGAGTAACTTAGCTACTTTTATTTTAGAAAAAAACAAACGTGTGCGTCTCGGGACGCCCGACAGAAGTGATAACTTAAACTAAGTTGAACTATTTAATATTGAAATTGTTTAAATTGAGAAAAGCGTAGCTTATTACTTAAATTTTATGTATATTAATATGATAATGAAAGGAAAGTTTATTTATTAATAAAATCTTTTATTGACTACAAAATATATTTTATTCTTGGTTACAATTCTTGAATAGGTACATTAGAATTTTGGGTATGTACATTATTAGTATAATTATTTTATTTAATTACCGAAATACAGCTGTGGGTCAGAGTGAGAGTGGGACAGATTGGCACCGTAACGTGTTACGTAACGAAGCGATTTACCCTTTTTGGTCATTTTGGCATTTTTGGTCATTTTGGCCTTTTTGGTCATTTTGGCCTATTTGGTCATTTTGGCCTTTTTGTCATTTCGGCCTATTTGGTCATTTTGACCTATTTGGTCACTGTGGACTTTTGGTCATTTAGCTCATTTTGGCCTTTTAGGTCAAGTTTTGTAATTTATTTTGTTGACAGATAGACGGGGGATGGTATAATTAGCGATATAAAATGAAGTGAATCTTCCGTGGGCAAATACATAAAAATTTAATATAATATAACCCGTAGCATTTGCTCTATAAACAAGAGACACACACTAGAGGTTAACCCGCAGCGTAGCCGCGGGGTAAACTCTAGTAAATAATAAACATCTTACCAAGAAGTGTTGGATGTGGCGTGCGTGGGCGCGGAGTCCGCCCCGCACTGGGCGTACCAGGAGGTGCGCGTGCGCGGGCCTTTCTCCTTGCGCGACAACGTCGGCAGCAGCCGCTTCAGTTCTGCACATTGTCAAACAACACGTGTTCATGCCATAGTTCGGATTACAAGAACATAACGGACGATTTATAGATCGTGAGCCCAGTACCAATATACCTTTACCTAATACCAATATACTTTCACCTATTTGCTTTTCCTTAGAAGATCATTATTGTGCATTACAAACAGGATTTTTGCAATGAATTACACTATTGAATGATGTTTAAATGTCTCAACTTAAACCACATCTAATAGAATACGTTTTGAGCTTGTACGGTTTAATATAAATCATCCCTAAATGATGGATTTGTAATTATACTAACTACCCGTTTCATGTATTATTTTAAATTGACCTTGCGACTACTTTAGTAGCCATCACCACAGAATGACTCAGATGTCAAGCGTCAGGTAATATATTATAGGTACTACTTAAGAAAAAATCTTAATTAAAAAGTGGCTACATAATTTTATCAAAACTTATTCAATTATTCCGTTATGTTGTCTAGGATAAAAATTATTATGTTTGTATTTGATCTCACTAGTACTGAAACTAGGTCGTGAAGAACAAACAAACAATCAATTAAATTCTACTTCTATATGTACATTATTAGGTATAGATATTTGGATGAGGTACTAGACTCTTACCATGTTCTAATTTTAAATTCAATACCAAGGATACAATCTTAAGGGCCGCTTGCATAACTATCGCCTTTAAATACAATTAGTTAATCATATTTAACTGCCTAAATACGTTTAACACAAAACGTATTGACAGTTCTTTAAACAAATGTTGCGTTGTGCAAGACACTAATCGTATTTAAGGGTGTTAAATGTGTTTAGTGTTTCTTAAATAAATTTAAGGAACGTTATGCAAGCGGCCCTAAGACTACATCAAAGTATCTCGGTATTAATATTAAGTTTACATAGAAGGTACGAATAAACACGAAATAAAATAACGCTATAATTTAGTTGCAATGAAGATTAAATTTGTGCTAGACGACATATGCGCGGGCGCATAAAGTGTAAGTTCATGCAATTTTCGTTAATTACAACATGCTTTCAACATACAGTTAAAGGACTCACGACCCATTCCGAAGGTGGAAACATAAAACAGACACAAACAAACTAAGTATACGTGCGTCACGCGGGCTCCCTCGCGCAAAACTGGTATTACCGGTAGTCGCTTGAGTAATTGCAATGACGGCACAAACAGACGTATACATGTTTGATATATATGTATAGAGACTAGATGTACTAGTGCATTACGTAAGCATCTATTTTCTATGTTATTTACTATTTCCATTAGTTGTTCACTTTAACAAAGATGCATTTCAAACAAAGAAATTAGTAGTTTTAGAGAAGAAATAATTTCAGTATATATAAATTAATAAGTAGGGTAAACTACTACACCATTGTTGGCACCTCAACTCAATAATTGGCACTCTATTAATTTATTGTAAAAGATTAAGAAATCTTAATAATAGTTTATAGCAGTGCTTTTCAATCTTTTTAATACGCGACCCCTTTACAGGTTGAAAAATTTTGGCGACCCCCTTGGGATATAGAAAGACAAAAAGTTAGTCATTTCAAAGATTACGTTTCTGTTTTTCTCTATATTGTCACCTATATTCATTATTAGCACCTATACTTTACAAAAAGCTACTGAGCGTAGAAAGTACTTAAGTACGAGGTATAAATTTGAATTGACTTTTCTCTTTTGCCGGCGACACCCCGAGCAAGGCACTGCGACCCTGTTAGGGGTCGCGACCCACAGGTTGAAAAACACTGGTTTATAGTAATAAAAATAATATGAAATTATTTATAGGCACCTATATCGAGCAGGCATGTATTGTAGATGTTAATTTTGTAAAAATCCTAAGTAACTTCTTGAGTTAAGAGTTAAAAGAAAAAAGTGTTAAATGTAAGGACTCAATTCAAATTGACAGAAACATTAACCACGTTGTAAATATGTAGTTGTAATTAATTATAAATTATTTAAGTAGTTAGTTCCAATATTAATTTGATTAGAATTTAAATAATTTTACCTCAGTATTAAATAATAGCACAACTTTGGGTATTTTGATGTTTGTTATTTAATTGTATGTATGTATACACAATTTTATAGAATCAAAAATATCAGCAACTATATAAAGGAGACAGATATGCTTTCATGCATTCTTGGGTCCAGATTGTAAAAGGATGAGAGCGATTTTTTTTTATTATGTTGATATATTTATTATAATTGTAACGGGTTTAGTTATTTTAAATGAATTAAGCGCGTTATGTAAGTGTTTTCATATCATTAGTTGTTGAAATACATTCAAACAAATCGATAATGGTAATCTTTAACTTATATTATTTATGACTTTATTTTTAAGATTCGTCATTTAGATAGAATTATTGGTGATGTTTCCATTTTGTTATAGAAAAATATAACGATTTTCTAAGCCATATTTCATTTCTTCGACCCAAAAGTCCCCGCCTCCATTAAACATCTAAGGCAATAAAGATCTTTTGTAAAAATTATAAAAAAGGAATCAAAATAAATAATAAACCCAAACACAAAATGTTAAATTACAGTAACCAAAGTATATAAATAAATAAAACGTAGATGCATTTGCGTATAAATACAAAGACAGTGCAAACAAAGACATTCTCGTGTTGATTTAAAGCAAACCACAACCACCTCGTATTCAACGGAAATAACTATCAACTTCATTGTAATTAAGAAGTGTGATTTCATAAATCCAAATAATCGAGCAGGGCTTTAAGCTACTGACACATATTGACGTTGTTTGTGGTTTATTAATTCATTTTCTATGAAAATGGGATTAATTCACAGTACTATAGGCATTTGGAAGATTTACAATAACATTTAAGACATGGTATTGAGGATTGTTTGCATTATGAATCACCAGAAGGGATATTAAACTATACTCTCATGAAAAATTATTCATTTCTCCCTTACTCATAGTGTAAATCATGATATCGTCGGCTTCAGTACGCGACCTTTGTCACTACATTCGTGAAATCATTTTTTTTATTTTTTTTATTGCATGAGTTCAGCAGACAGACGGCCAATTGATGAAAAGTGGTTACCATCGCCTATTGACATTTGCAACAGCAAAGGTGCTACAAATGTGCGGCTGCTCTCTTAAGGGAGCCTGGAACCTGGTCACTAATGCCGGAAGAAAACTCAAGGTTGTTATGGCGGCATACCCTAGACCAGGGGCGGTAGCCATCCAGTGCGGAATACCCTACCACCTGACTGTGGGTTGTTTTGTCACCTCTTACAACAAGCCAGGAAGAATACCACCGAGAGATATTATCATTATATTATAACTGTTTTATCTTTATACCCTAATCCGTGTCAATAATGAAATACAATATTTGAATTTCGGTCTAAATCTGATAGTTATTTCTATCGTATTGGAGGCACTGACCTCTGTTTAGCGCTGTCTTCGTTTCAAAACTGGTTCTTTACACCATTTTATTAACATTTTTGAATTCTAAAATATCGCGATACGTACAGACGTCAACTGAAATATTTTTTACGTTAATATTGAATTTGTTAATTATTATTAATATTATTGAATCTTGGGTATGGATGAAAAAAAATAATACCTTTAAGTTGTATTATAAATTGATCTTTTCATTATTATAGTTTTAAGAATATAACGTTGCAGTTATGGCGGTTACGTTTCTCCGTAAGTCTTGATTGAAATTATAAATGAAAAATTATTATTTTGTGCATATGGTCAAGAAAACATTAATTTACTGATACAGTTCAAAAAATTACAATAACTATTTAGTTTTAAAACAAAATCCAAATAGGTCCATAATCTAATCTATCTGGGGTAGTCTGGAATAGATCGCTTTTTAGCGATAAGACCGCCGTTTGTACATAACTAAATATAATTTTAGTTTAAGTTCATGTTTGTATTGGTATACAATAAAGAGTTATCTATCTATTTAATTATAGACTAAACCAGATTACTGTCAAATAGGCATCGAAACGAATTGGAATCGGTAACTTTTGACGGTTTTGGTAGTCTGTCAAGTGTAAAGCATCACGG
Organism: Dendrolimus punctatus; assembly: GCA_012273795.1. NCBI lineage: Eukaryota > Metazoa > Arthropoda > Insecta > Lepidoptera > Lasiocampidae > Dendrolimus > Dendrolimus punctatus. The sequence goes on from CM022537.1 coordinate 19,892,669, forward strand.
ATCAATATTGAATCAATTTTAATTTGACCGAGGCTGATTTGATGTGAATTTTAGAAACTACGGATATTTGACCATCTGTCAGTCGAGTGGATCTCGACTTGGACTGGCATGGTTTTTTTGTTAAAATTACTAATTTGGGACCCAGAAGGCTGGCTGCATAATATTTTTTGTAGTAAATGTTATGTGATTAATTATTGTTATATCTCGTATATTATTATTTCGTTTAGTATCTGACTGTACAAGAGCGCTACCGCTAGGATCAGTTGACACCTGCGCGTTACCTTCGTTGACAGCGCTAAGGTCTGTGGCGGGTGCGGTGAGGGGCGGCGGCGGCGGCGGCACCGTCGGCCGCTCCAGCGCCAGGCAGGGCGAGGACTCGGCCCACGCGCGCCGCGTACCGGGTCTGGTGCTACTGCTGCTCGGGGAGAGCGTCTCCGCGCTGCCGCTGCCGCTGCCGCCGGCCGCCGTGCCGTTGTCGCTGCTGATCGGAAATAACGTGTTAGCAACGAAGAAGAAGACAAAATAATACTCTACTACTTCGTCATTGGTTATATAAAACTAGCTGTACCCGGCAGACGTTGTCCTGCCTTTAAAAAATAAAAATCTAGAACCCGATTCTAGCGTCATCTACCGGGACCAAATGTTAATCTAAACTATTCTCAAATCCACTTGAACAAACAGAAAATTTCATCAAAATCAGGCCCAGCGTTTAGGAGTATCGCGGCGCCACTTACAGGGTCCAATCGTTTATTTAAACCATTCCGGGACAAACTTCATCACATACAACAACAAAAATAACACCTAATTTCTGGTACCCGATTGCAGCGCCATCTACCTGGTTCAAATTAAAATCTATATCATCCAGTAGAAAATATCAAAATACTACTAACATCGCTATTAAAAATAGGGGTTGATCGTAGAGGGTTGAAAATTTAGGCTTGTATGTATTTTTAATGCTGTATCATAAAAAAATATCTAAAAAATAAAAATAAAACATTTACGGGTAGTAAATGTTTTATTTATTTATTTTAACATTTAGGGGAAAGAAAAATAGATGTTGTTCGATTCTCAGACCTACCCAATACGCACACAAAATTTCATGAGAATCAGTCAAGCCGTTACGGAGGAGTATGGGAAGAACATTGTGACACGAGAATTTGATATATAAGAAGATAATAGCCCATAAATGACTCACTGCTGAGCTCGCTCCTCCCACTATTGGGGAACGGACAGTATAACCTCCACGCTTGTTCAAAACGGCATGGCAGGTTTGACACACGGGTTATCTCGATGTGCAGGTTTCATTACAATATCTTCGTTGATCGTTGACACGTGGTAATTGTAAAAATATGCTCATTAGGACAGAAATCTACCTAAGTGGTGCTGCGTTCCAGCCAGGATTAGAACCCGCGCCTTTGGAGTATGGGATCCGTGCGCTAGACATTACGCTGTAGTGGAACACTTACAAGCTAATAGATGGCGCTGTACAGTAATTCGACGATTCCCTAAACGCACTATAAATATATACAAATTTCCAGCAATAACAGATCCCGCAGCAGTGGGAGATTTATGGGCTGTTATTTTTATTATTATATGGTCTTAGCTCTGTTCGCTTACACGATTCGTACACTGTCGCGCTCTACTGAAGTTGGTCTATTGCGCAGGTCCTTGGGAGGAATTATTAATTATATAAAACTTTATGTACTAGGACTGCAATTTGCAAAATTAAAGCCCTATTAGAAAATGAGTGGACTTACCAATTGCTGAACCCAGAATCACCGTCCATCGAATCGGTTAAATAGAATGTCGAATTCGTGATCTTCAATGCGCTCGGTACTTCGGAGTTAATGTCCACGGCCATAGAAGTGGCCCTTCTGAACCTCGACTTGAACGAAAAGTACGCTTTCCTCGACAATGTTCCACTGTCTTTCTTTATATCATTGGCTTTCTCGCTAGTCGGTGTCGAAGGTTTATCTGTTCTTTCTGGAAACTTCTCCGGTAGAGGAGGAGGTATTTCTCCGCTGCTCAGTCTCTTTTCACCAATAACCGTCTTCAATTCCTCCTTGAAGCCGTTCTTTAAGGATTTTCAGTCTTGGTCAGTACAGATTTGGTGTCGTTAAAGGTGATATTGCTGTACACGTGTTGGACTTGGGGCTTTTCGCAGTTCGCGTATATGGGAGGTTTCTTCGCTTTGCCTGCGGATACTTCGTAGGTGGTTGATGGGTTTTGAGATACATTTAAAGCTTTGCTGGAAGGCTTGCCATCCATAGCCACTGTGAAAGAATAAGTATTCTATAGTTAAAGTAATAGATGCGAACAATCAAATTCGACTGAGATACAATCAAATTCGACTGACATACAATTCCGATGATTCACTTCCCTATCCCCCTATTTCAATCCCACGTTCTATCCTCTCTGTTCCATTCCTCCTGTCTGACGATCCATCAATCTCATTCTCTTTATCACTACAGCTTGGCAACGCGTTGGTTTTGCCTCTGGTGTTGCAAGCGTCTATAGGCGACGGTAACCAGTTTTTATGAGCTGTCTACATGTTTGCCAGCATTGTTAATAAAAAAAATGTTGTCATCTTCCATACAATATATACATACAAACACATGTCATCATAAGTTTGTACAAGTAAAAGAAATCAAATAGCGCATTTTTTATTATTGTTAAAACAGTAATTAAAAATATTTCTATAACGATATTATAAAATAAATATAAGTAATAAGATGATAATTTAATTTTTATATTTACGTATGTGTGGTTGTGAATATTTCTGTAAGTATGAGGTTTGGCATAGATTCGTTGAGAGTGTTTACAATCGATGTGTACGATGTGTGAGCGAGAAAGATAGACGATGAATGAAAGAAAAGATAACAATAGACGGTGATGGAAAAAAGCAAAGAGTACATTGAATAATGAAAAAGACAATAGGCAGCGTGGGTTACTAGCTGGTGCTGGACAAAGGACGATGGTATTAATTATAAGAATTAAATAGTAAAAATGTGTTAATCGAAGATGTTCTAAGATGTAACAAGACGACAAGAAAAGGAGACTCTTGCTTCTCTTCAGGTCAATTAAGTAAAATGATAAAATTCATGTCAAAACTAAGACTTCAGAGAATTCAGTGGTTAGTTTATCAAAAAAGGTTTTTTATATTATTAAAACACTGAAATACCTGGTAAATATGTCCACTTGTACATGTTTTTATTTCAACTATCAACAAAATGCCAGATGTGTTTTCTTTATCATCGAAAAATCTACGAAGTATCTTATCTAAAGCCTAATGTTCACTGGTGAAAGCATCGTACGTTTCAATTCTAGTTTCCATATGCATGTGTTTAATTTTTTATTAAATTGAGTAAACTCTCCCATAGAAGAACAATAAACTTTTATCAGGAATGACAGTCGCATAAAAAAGATGTATCTTTTTTTATTGAATGAGTTCAGCTGACAGGCAGAGACCTTATGGAAAGTAGTTATCACCTTTGGACTTTTGTAACATTAAAGGTGTTACAACCGCGCTGCTGCTCTTTTAAGGCATACTGGATCCTGACCATTAATGCCGGAACACAAGGTTGTAATGGCTGTTTATCCTAAACCAGGGGTGGTAACCATCCAGACGGGGAAATACCCTACCACCTGGCTTTGGGTTGTTTTGTCGCTTCTTACGACAGGCCGCCTGGCCACAGGAAATTGTTTCTTTCTCCATTCCTGTTGGAAAGTAAAAGAGTCGATATATCTTCATTCTTCAGTCGAGGTTTGAGATCGAAATACACCACTATAGTTTACGACAGGTCGATATGGCACTCGGTGTACGAGGTGAGTCGTGGAGGGCAGGACATCCTGCATACTCGTACAGCGCCCACTTCAGAGCTGACGATTGGGTTTATTCTTGCTTTGTTGCTTGTATTGAAAATGGCTTCATTTGCCTCTTGTCCAGTTGTTAAAAGTAATAAAAAGAAATCAAATATTACATTCTCATGCTCGAGAATCGAGCCAGAAAAGTATTAGAAAATTGTGATATGCAGTCATGTCAATCAGACACTAGTTAGTGATGTTTGACAAATAAAATAACATTGTTTTAATCATTTTATTCTCATTTTGTTGCGTACCAAAAGATATAAAATAGATACAACAACGTATTTATTAAAATTAGAATAATAATGACTCATAATAAATTATTAATTAGGTATCTATGTAAAAAAAATAATAAGTACAAAAGTTCAGAATGTAACAAGTTATATAAAAAATAAATATAAATACTTATATCCAAGTTTAAAATTAACAGCCAAAAAGATAATAATGATTTTTATAAGATTCATAATCTTTCTTTGATAAGAATGAGTTTTAATCGATAACGGCGTTGCGCCCCGCGCAACACGCTCACCGCCTTAGCCGGGCTGAGGCCGAGCTTGATTTATGACCCAAACTGCACGGACAAAATAATTCTACTATGGAAAATTGTCGTGTCGACCTGTCGCGAAATAAAATATATTTGAGATCATCTCAGTTAAACTTTTATTGGTTTTCAATTGAAATTTATACACATTCTTGTATTTCAAATATGGCACATAGTTTATTGATTTTAGTTTTTCTACTATTCTACTACTATAGTATATATATTTTTAAGTTAGGTTTATTTATAGGATATTTTGGTTTTTGTTAATAGTTGTTAGATTTAGATAATTATTTAATTAATTGTAATTATTGATATTGTATTAATGATAGCAATGTTCTATTATTGAAAGTAATTTTAATATTTATTCAATAACGGTTTAAATTATATAATAAATGTTAAGGTAAAAACTAAAATAAACTAAGTTATAAGATGAAAGCGTGCCCAGAAGGCTGGCTGCATTGCCGCGCTGTATGGCGATGCTTATTTGTTGGGCGAAATATGAGCCAGCCTTCTGATCACGGGTGGCATCAAAGAGTTTCTTACAAATCTCTTTGAAGAAACTCTTTGCCGATGGACCCCACGGACCTAATGTTTCAACTCCCAACGGCACAAATATTTGGTGGACCCCTTCCTAAGGTTTCATATTTGCGCCGTTTGAGCCTTTCAGCTTTTAAAGCAGCATTGCCAGCCTCTAACTCAGTCATTGGAAGATGTGAGGGCGCTAGAGTGTCTACACAAGTCGCGTCCCAAACAAGCGGCCGACCCATCTTCCAAGGAATAAGTGACATACCATCCGGCCTCTTGCCATCGTCGCGTACCAAGCCATTCGGTTCTAATACGGCCGGTACGCCGACGCTGACAAGAGCCCGGCGGATGATGTCATTGAGACTGGCATGGCGAGATCTTCGACCAGCACTATGTAAACATGCTAATCCGTGGTGTCCAAATCAATTCCAATCCAATCCATTGTATTAATTGAATAATAAATTATGTATATTATTAATGAAGTTTTTTGTGTCATTTGTAGTACCTACTAACATATATGCAAAATGTTGCTAGAAATTAATACAATTTTACTCCTCGATATGTAGTAGAGTGAGAAACAAACCTAACAGATAAAACTGATTACAAACTCGATCTATAAATAATACACATGACCTAAATACTATTTTATATACCAATATTTCGGCCTCTCTAACAATATCCGATATGGTCTAGTGGCTAGGATACCTGGCTCTCACCCAGGAGGCTCGGGTTCGATTCCCGGTATCGGAAACCTTTAAGACATTTGACTATTTTTTTTATGCCATCGGTAATGTTTTCTTGGAAAATTTGGAAACAATATAAACGCTAATTTTAAACGCTGTTTTGCTTTGACATATATAGGTACACAGGTACATACAACGCACTTCTAAAACAGTTATTTATAGGTGTGTTTTTGCTATTTACATTATTATTGTGATAAGTGTATTAAATCTATATATAATTTTAATTAAGCGTCTTTATTTCCAGGGATTTTTATAATATGATTGACTCTAGAAGGAGTTTATGCAACGAAAGTTCTCAAAATATCCACTTTTAAACCTTGTACCAACCTGAATATCGTTTGGTGAGGTTCCGTTTGATCTGTCGCATCTTCCGGTGCGCGGCGCTGGCTATCTTGGTGAGAGTGTACTGCCCGTGGCCGCTAGATGGCGGTGACGGCAGCCGCGACGCCGGCAGGGGCGGCGCTTGCGCATATGTAGACTGGAATAAACAAATGTAGACTCACTAAATATTTGAAAGTCCATAAGTAAAATAGAGACCGTGTCTTCGGTCGGATGTTGTAATCTCGGTAACAAGAATGAACAGGGATAATTTTTATCCTGAAGAATAGGATAAATTAGGGCCATCTTAACCATAATGGGCACCGGGGTGTGAAAATCTTGCCAACAAAAAAAAAAGTTCTGTTCTATTTTTATTAAGACTAGTAGATTGACACATATTATCTATAGCAACAATGGGTACAGAGGTACAAACTATATAGCAATTGGCCTCGTGCGCCCTGAACGTCAAACACTACTTGATCCCCGGGTAAAGACGGCCCTGAGGATAGTTCTCGTATAGATAACTCCGAAAATTATTATGAAACTTCGTATTATAAAAATTAAATATCACTGTTAATACTGCTTGTTAATTATATCGCAGTTAATAAGGATTTATTGACTGCTGAAATACTGACATTAGACGGATCAACCAAATTGAATGAAGATGATTGAAAGGCACAGAACTGCACGGAACGACGGTATTCAAGTTTAAGTTTATATGCACCACTTGGGTTGATTCATCCAAATCAAAAAAACTTAAATGAACCGTCTAATATCTGTTTATTAAACAAGTAGGGATAATAAGACAGATTCCCTTAAAATATTTATACTAGAAATGTATGTTTATATACACTTCTTATTATAGCTTTTTATCTACGATGAATGTTGTTTCTTTCATTCAAAATTAACTCAAAATCTAGCTTTCTTAATTACTCACTGCATGATAAAGTAATTACTCATCACTTACATAATTTACAGTCGAAAATTCGTAAATTTTAACATAATCACGTGTCTTTAAATTTTGTTACTTAATGGCATCAATACGTGCTATTTTTATTAACCTCTTTGTAGGGTTTATGTATTTAACTCTGGATGTATATTAATTAATCTGCATTTGCTGCGGTACAAGTTGTAAATGAGTCTGCACTTACCTTTTCATTATCAGTTTCAGAGTCGCTGTCAAACGAATCAGAGTCATCTGTGGGCGGGATTGGTGCGGGGCGCGGGGGGACCGGGGGGCGCGTCGGCTGCGCGGGCGCAGGCTCCAGCGACTCGTACAGGTGCCCGAGTCACTGCTGTCGCACTCTGTTGGCAAAAGAGAGTATCTTAATTAAACCGCAAGTAAGGCTAGATCGACATTGGTAAAGATTTTGACAAAAGATAGCGTTCATTTGCGCTACGCATATCAATTAAAATATTATAGTGTTGTCTTCTTGCTTAGTGTTAAAGATTAAATGTATTATTTGAGGTACGCCATTGTTAATGACGTTAAATATTGACAGGTAACGTATGTAAATTACACTTAAGTCGCTAGGTGTTAACGACGTTATTTTTGATCGCTTTAAAGAAGACATAGGGCTACAACCCAAATATTTAACACTAACTCAGATAAAGCCCACCATTATGAACTTAAAATGAAAGACATGTTTAAAATACGGGATATTATAATTTTGTATAATACACACACACGTCATAAACATGTATGACATAAACAAAAAACAATAGAAAAATAAATTAAAAGAAACACAAAAAAGAATAAGGCGGTTTGGAGTCTTCGTTTAGCGCATTTTCACAAGTTATTTTACAAGAGTTATACCTATAAAATTCCTCTGGAAAGTTTGTTTTCATAATATGTTTATTATGAAAACAAATTGCCAGAGGAAGGTGATAGGCATGAAACCAGCTTTTGAAAACGTTTTATCTGATAGCAATAACATTTAATAAATATGATGCCTAATTGTCTCATTGTTAGATGGTTTATAGTATTAATAAATCATTTAACTTTCTAGGATTGGCCATTTATCTTGTCACTTTCTTGCTTCCTGATTGCTATTAGTGTTATGAGATTTGTCTTAAGAGTAACTATGTTTCGGTAGGCAATTTTTAACATGTTTGTCCCTCTATACATATCACTTGTCAAGTTCAACTGTCTTATTCATATTGATTTAGAGTAAGTTTAAAGGCTTCTTTAAGAACCAAAAGAATTCTATAAGACCGTAAATCTTTATACCTTATAAAATTCTAATGTTAAGTGTGTATATCACTGCTAAGCCCCTAGACCGATTTTGATGTTTTTTTGTGTATAATCAAGTGGCTCCCTGGATGGTTTATATTCACAATTGAATACAGTAGGTGGCACTGCAATCGCGTTCTATATTTTATTTTTTTAGAAGAGGAAATCGTCTGCTGGGCCCTTCTAGTATACCTATATATTCAACACATTGTTACCCTATCAAAGTCTATAACATTTATAACTGAACTCTGAAACAATCTGTGCTATACCTATAATATAATCAATATCTATACATAAATTGTGAATCGCTGGACAGTGCAAATGACGGCCTTGGTGACTAACCAGCAGTCAATATCCGCAACGAAACCTACGCAACGTAAGTCACAGCGGCAGGTAGTGTCGCCACTCGCCACGTTGACGTCACACCAATCGCTGTCGAAACCGACGGACGGCACATCGTCTTTACTTGTGAAACAAGAACGTGCTATGACATGTTAATTGTAAGGAAATCTAGGGTAATAAAAGGAATCACGTTATCAAGGTTTAATATAATGGACAGACTATGAAATTAGGTTTGGCAAGTTGGTATGAAGGGTTTTATTGCATGAGTTCACCAGACAGGCAGACGTCTCATATAAGCGGTTACCATCGCTTATGGACATTCGCAACACCCAAGGTGCTACAAATGCGTGCTGCTCTTTTAAGGGAGACTGGACAAATTCAAGGTTGTTATTGCGGTATACTTTAGACCCCGGGGGTGACACCCAGTCGGGCAAACATCCTACCACCTGGCTGTGGGTTGTTTTGTACCATAGGCCGCCCGGCGGCAGGAAATCGTATTCTTTCCCCGTTCCTGCACGGATGAAAAGGGTTACATTATTAGCAAAAGAAATACGTAGACAGCGGACGATGTTGTTAAGTTATATACGCACTATTGCAAAAGTAAAACTGTACCCTCCATTAATGCAGAATCATGTATTTAAATCTGCATGCTAAGTCGCCAAAAGAGATTTGAAAGTTTCGGCCTAAATATTGTCTCCCATTTGGTGATGGACAGTAGTATTCAGTGGACATAAAAATACTCTGTGGCCTCCAATAACCACTCTAATTATTCTATTCGGCTCTTGGAGAATCAAAACAGTGACTAATAGAAAAGAAGAAAAAAATCATACAAAGGTGACACTTTTTTCATAAGATATTTGTTTCTACTGGCACTTTAGCACAGCGTTCCAGTTGTAGCTCACAACACCCAAAATGCTCCGTTAGCCGTTCCACAAGGCGACCGCAGTCGTAGTGGTCTTTGTAAAAAAGTCGTGATGTTATCATTTTCGATCACACAACGCTCAAAACGACCCATGTCAAGAGATGAGTCGCATAACCGTTCCACTTGGATTTACCATTGTAACACCGGTAAGCGAGTGGAACGGGAAAAATTCTAAGTCCTGAGTCCCTAATGGAACATAGCTTAGGAAAGTGGCATTAGCGCTAAACGGATAGAATAGAAAAATTATTATGACTATATAATATCATCACGCTAAAGTAATAGAGTCTACAGGACCTGATGCCTCAGCTATCTTACTTACAAACATGCATCATCGTCAGTCATTCGCAGGTCCCTGCTGGACGTAGGCTTCTAAATCTCTCTGACTTCCTCATCCAGCGAAAACATGCATATTAAAAATAAAACCAAGATGGAAGACAGTAATGTCAGATTTAAATTGCCGCCAAAAAATTTCAAATTTCTCATCAAAACTATATTACATTTCTGAGATAACATTGCTCATATTATTATTATATATTCGTATTTATGGAGATTAATGCAATTTCAAACAACATTATTATACAAAAATGCTTTTATAACTGTATTGCTTAACTTTTAAAGATTGACATTTTATTATCAAAATTAAAAGAACCGCGCCAAATAATAACTTAAAGGTTAATTTTGTATAAATCGTAACCTTGAAAATTTTCGCAATGTGTTGAATTCTAAATTAATGTAGCGTGATGCTTATCGATATTTAATGTACGTAAATAACTATTTTAAATGGCAACTTGCTATTTATTATCATATTATTAACATACTGATTTATATTTTGTACAATATTTATGATGTTCATTAAATTACATGGCTCTTAAGCATTCACTGCGATAAACTCATAAATACAGTTTCACCTATAATTAAAATCACATTGACATTATAACTGTAAGTATGTATATACTATCATCTCACACTTGTTATTCGCCCTTTTATTCAGTTGTTACATACAATCTACATATATGTGATTGATGTATGTAGAGTGTAATCAAGTATTACATTATGTTATTAGTAATAAACTATTTATTTAGGTTTATGGCTTGGCAGCTAGGCTTTTAAGCCAGATCTTAGTTTAAAATATAGTTTCTTCATTTTCTTAAGCCTATGTGTAGCACATCTGAACTATAGGTAATCAGCTAGTACCATTCAACGGAGTTCCTGTGACAGCTCTAAAGGCCACATTTGACTATACAGTTCATATTTCTCACAAAACACATAATCACTACTCAAAAACTATTAAAATCCTACAACTATTGTTCGTTTTAGAGTTATTTTACCCATTTTTAGAAAATAAAACTGCACAGCGGAACATTTCCTTTCAGTTCCCGACAAAAACACCTATTAGTAATAAATACATACATACATAACTTCACGCCAGGTCCCTTGCGGGGTAGGCACGAACAACAGAGCGCCACACAGGTCCATTCTTACACACACTTAGTAATAAATAATTTCATGAAATACATAATACTGGTTTTGACCAGTATTATATGTTTCATGAAATTATTAAAAAGTGCAAAAGTGCACAATAACTTTAGAAATCGCTTGCTGATAAAAGAAACGTAGATACTTTTTCGAGCTACTACAAGAACTGAGTTTGGCATCAGTCAAAGACCTAAGTAAGTACTTAGGTTTTTCAGGTTCAGCCAAATAAGTATTTGGCTGAACCTTATGCTGAAGATTGTTCTAAAATTTGAATATGTATAAATATTTCTACTTGACACTGACTAGATAGACAAATCGTGCAGAGACTGTAATTACAAAAAAAGAAGTATAATATTAGCTATAAAGTATGGCTCTACTCTGTTTGTGTATTTAGCCAGTGTCAAGTATGACCATAGTCTTGAATAATCTTTAACAAAACCCTCAGCTAAAATAGTAGGTCTTTAACTGGCCAAACGAGGGTCAACTAGTTGACATTTTTTAGCATGAATGCACTATTTTTTGTTACAAAACTATCAATATCTTATAGCTATCGAACATATTTTGAAAAGAGAACTGCACAGCAAACCATTACGCATCACGTTCCCGCCAACCATTCAAAAAGTAATAAAACTATCCTAAATTGATATTATAACAATTATTTACATTCAAATGCGATATAAAGCAAATCACAAGTATGAATAAATTAAAGATATCTTACACCAAAATATGTTTCTTAAAAGGCAATCGTATAATGGTCCATTAGTAAACCATGTTTCAGGCATAATAGAAATCGTTTGGCAATGACATTAAATTATGTAAACGAATAATGACTCATCGATTTTGCCGAACGCTTTTTTGTATCATGAACGCATTATTTGGGTTGCATCAATTCGTTTGACATATTGGTGGCCAAATTTTAATCGATGATTATACAAAGACGATAAATAATATTTTTAATTTATGACATGGTTTAAGATATTGGTATGAATTGATCGATGAAAGCAATTAGAGATCAAAAAGATACTAAATATTGTAAAAAAGGTCATAAAAGAAATCAAACCTCATTAATTACTTAAAACATAGTACATAAAAAGATGATAAGAATATTCAATAAGATCACATGTTTTTTGCCTATATGCCACGTGCTAATTATACTATTCCTATTATTATTTATTATTCTTATCCCAAAATAACAGGGCCGATTTGACAGTTCTCATTACAATATTTTTAGGGATTAAAACTCCCAAATCGTTAACCAAGTTAATCGATTATCACGAGAAATCGATGAAAAATTATGTCTTTGTGATCGTCTGATTTATTTTATAATTAGTTTTGGTGTCACACAAATACTTCTCAAAATCGATATGGAGCGCGAAAGTTTTGTATTACATCGCATTTCGCGTTCCGAATGCGTTTATTACACATCACACTTCCATTGAATTTTTTATTATTTCTTCGTATAAAACATATTAACAATAAATAACTGCATCTGTTATTATATTATTCAATTTACTCAATTTTTAATTAAAACAATGACTTTTATATAAAGACTAGCTGTCCCGGCAGACGTCGTCCTGCCCGGTAAAAATAGGGGTTTGTCGTAGAAGGGTGAAAATTGAGGATTGTATGTATTTTTGTATGTTGTATCATAAAAAAATAGAAATTAAAAATTTTGTCTAAAAAATAAATAAAAAAAATTAGGGGTGGACTACCCCTAACATTTACGGGGATGAAAAATAGATGTTGGCCGATTCTCATAGATACCGGATAAGCACAAAAAATTTCATCAAAATCGGTCAAGCCGTTTCGGAGGAGTATGGCAACGAAAACTGTGACACGAGAATTTTATATATTAGATTACTATAGTTAGTAGGACCATATTGGCCCGGGGGTCCCATGTGTTCATGGCACTCGGACGCGGACTAACATCCTGCGGCTATATGATACTTTTGAAAATTATTTAATAATCAATATACCGTTCCGTTAAATAGATCAGATAATGTTGCGGAAATCTACGAGTATTTAATCATTTAAAATTCCTGCTTTTATATTTTATTGCAGTTTGATGTCGAAAACCGGCGCCTAATTAAGACTGTCTTGGTAGTTGGGTAAAATCAAAATTCCGCGCCAGACTGAAATATTTAACTTCACTTGTAACGATTAATGTAAAAATTACGGTCGACTATTATACTCCTACACTTTCTTACATTACATACAGTTATGACAACATTATAGGCTCTTTTACAATCTCGAAAACTGTCACAACATCCGACGTAATGTGGAACGATAAACAGGTAAACTTTTTACTTTCCACGCGAAGAATAAGGTTAGGTTTTAATTTCCGAAAACGCTAGTGGCCAGTGTTTAAAAATTTAAAAAAAGTAAAAATCATTGGGATTTCAACGCATGTTATTAAAAAGTAAAAAATGCACATTTTGCTTTTACAAATTACTCAACAAACAAGTAAAGCTTAACATCAATATTTAACCTAAGGAAAACAAAACCTTCGAAAGGTTTATTTAATATGTTATTATTTTACGTGTGAGGTTCTTGGAGTTAAAAGTAAATACAGCCTAATAACCTTGAACAGTTTTTATTTGGGATTATATGAAAATAAGAAAAGGCGGTAAAATATGGTGTCATGTCAGATGTGACTGACAGCAGACAGACAGATTGAACTGACAGATCTGTCAGAGACAGACGTATGCGCAGAACGATTTTGCAAACCAAAAAGCCTTGTCGCGTTTGGACGAATGTTAGAATGAACACTATAAACTTAATGCTATACACATAAAAGTATGACATGTTGGTTTACTTATTGGCTTACGGCCTATTGTTGTATTGTAATCATTAGCCAGGTGTTACGGATTTAAAGTAAAAGCTGATTATATGAAATTCTGTCCACGTTGCCGGGCGGACATATTGCATTGTGCAGTATAAAACAATTACTAATTACCTGATGGAGGGGGGAGGCAGTCGAGCGAGAACCACGAGCGAAGCGAGAGGTGTGTACTACAATCGGGAATCTAATAAGTAACGGACTTTGCGCGTTTTATTCAATTACGACCTTGCATTACGTTTGGACTTGTTGTGTTTGGGTTATATTTGTACCTGTTTTATACGTGTTTGTATAGTTCTAAACTATATAGTCATTATAACGGCATTGTAATTCGAGTCTCGCGACTCGTAACAATAAGTTGACATTGAAAAGACCAAAGGCTTTAAAAATAAAAAAAAATGTATATTTACCAACAAAAGCAACGATGGCCTGCGTTTCATTCCGTTCATCGCGAAGCACGGTCTTGATGCTCATCCAACATTCGTGCTCCAATACATCTATCAGTCTCACTTTATCGCATATATCGTCAAGTTTCTGAAGGAAACGAGTCGCGAGTTCATCGTTGCGACTGTAATGGGGCGATTTGAAACTTGTATCAATGTACACTTTTGTCGGCGACGAGACGAGAACTATAGATTATAATTATGGTCAAGGTGAACTTTGCATAATGTTTAATAAAAAAATTATGATATTTGAGATTACGAGGCTTAAAAAGTAGTAAGAAAAAAAGATAACTAATTTAAAACTAATGTTGAATTAGATCACTTTTAGGAATATGAAATTAGCTTCGTATATATTAATAAACGTAAAGAAATATTCTCGAAAAAAAATTAAATTAGCTTCCTGTTAACTATGTCAGTGATAAAGATCAAACAATAACTTAAAATTCCTTTTTAATACATTTATAAGAAATAATATACAAAAAACACTTTCGATTTAAATATATCTAATGATATCATATTCATATGCAATAAAGAAACAATATTGGATTGTAATACCGGTGTAACAAGCCTACGTGTCTCAAATACATAATTGGATTTAAAAATATCCGGTTAGTGCACCTTGATCGCCACAATTCCTTCTAAAAGTCCGCGGCCTCGGCGGCGGACCCTGGTTCACGTAATGCCTCTCCTCTGGCATTTTTCATCATCACTTCATCACTACATATCACAACAATCATCACTTGATCACTTTAACAACTGTTCGACAAAGCACTTCGCACACGTCCGCCATCTGTTGCAAATTAATGTGGACTAACGATAATTTGTTCATATTGTTTCTGTATAGCTTGAATGCCTTGTTTGTATTTTATGATCTAGCATTTGTAATAATTTTAATATTTCTTCTAGTCGTGTCAAGTAGGTAAATACACGTTTCGATTGGAGAATTCTTTCCTATCGTCTCATTTTATAGTAAACGTTAATTTGAGTTCACGAATTTTTCACTTACTTTATTATTACTCAAAAATCGAAAAATAAATATTATTGAAGTATATGGGACATCACTCATGTAAATTTCGAATTTGTATCTCACGAGACTATTTCATTTTCCATTCCATGTTAATCATCCTAAATGAAAGTATATTATTATAATTAGGACATATCATGACAATTTGTATATTTACAAGGCCTTTTAAAAGAAACATACAAGCAAAGTGACTTTCACATGTATTTATTAATATGGATGCATTTCTAAAAAAATATTTATAATGAAATCTAAATTAACATTTATGAAACGGTTATCAAACAGTGTTACAATATCAAAGCTAAAAATAACCAATTCGCAAAAGATACAATTGGAACACTTAGCACTTGTTTAAAAAAAACAAAACCAGTTCAATTCACGTCAGCTGCGATGTGGCTGCGATCGTCAGGGTCGACTGGTACTACAATGGCACCACTCGATACCATCGCCGGTATAATCGAGAACTTTTTCACATTTTCAATGCTAAATCGTATTGCAACGTGTCGAATTAAAATTATAATCTGGTCCGAAGCGGCCGTGGGCAATGCCTTGCTGCTGATAATTCGGGCATTTCGATACGGATCACCTCTGCTTGAGACGTGATCGGAATTAATTTGTTTTTGTGTGAAATTTCTTTCAAAAGAGGAGATTTAGAATTTTCTAACAAGGTAAACGGCCCGACGAGTTTAGTCATATACATATTTAGATTTAAAATTATATCTAAATGTCGGTTGTAAGTTGGTTTCATTTATGTCATTCTCTACTGAAAACTATTTCATCTTTCGAAATAAAATTTTTCTAAATTCATAATATGCTCATGCGGTTTAAAAGGTATATTTTTTACTAGTACTATGTACTATAGGGCAGCGGACATTGAAAAATAGTCAAATCAACTGAGGTACGAGTACGTTTTATTATTTTACAAAACGTTGCGGTCGTAGCCTCATAGTTATTCAAGATATACTAATGATGTCATAAGTATGTACAAGTTAAAGGAGTCAAATAGCGTAATAATTATTGTTTAGAGTTTAAAATTATGTGCATGATGATATTTTAAAAGCGAGATGATAAGATGTTATTTTAACGCATGTTCTTTATATGTAAATAATGTTATAACACGTTACAATAAGTGCCCGCATCCCTAGTAAATGTCATGGCCGGTTCATTCCCAAGGCCATAAGGGTACAAACAGTCACTTTCACGTTTAAGCTTATAGTATAGATACATAAGAGGCTCATTTTATCGTTTTTAATATAATTTTCAAAATACATGACGATTCTATTACAGGTAACAAAACCAATTTTGGTAAAGGTCTATAGAAGTTCAAATGACTGGTGAACTTTTAAGTTCTAATAATACAAAGGCCTTTGAACAATTACTTTTATACATTATTTTAAAAGGTTAGCCAAGTAACGACAATCTTTTCTGCAGTATATACTAGTACGCATGAAAAGAAGTAATTTCAAAAACAGATTCTTTGCAATGAACGTTGCTAAAATAGTCCTTGTAAATTGTACCTGAAGCTAAATATAAATGTTCTCTACTAGATCATTGATTATAGAGCTCTCTTTCCGCGGAACAGATAACGAGGTAGGCCTTCAATGTTTCGCAAGCCGCAATGCTCTGATTGCAACAAACACCGGTGCACTGCTTTTGTAACTCAGCCACAAATACATCCACGTGTGATTAAATATTGTTAAATAATACCTTTTTGGTCAACTATACGGACACTGTTGAGCTTCATATAGAAAAACTACCAATGCGTTATAAGAGTTTCGTTTTGCTTGATTTCTTTTTGGTGATAAAGTACAGCAGACAGAGAGACGGCTCACTTGATGGAAAGCGTTTACCATCGCCTATGGACATTTGCAACACCGAAGATGCTACAAATGCGCTGCTGCTCTCTTAAGGGAGACTGGAACCTGGTCACTAGTGGCGGAGCACAACTTTGCTATGGCGACATATGGCGCTCTAGAGACCAGGGATGCTAGCCAGTCGGACAAATGCCCTACCTGGCTGTGGGTTGTTTTGTCACCTCTTAAGACGGGCCACTCGGTTGTATTCTTGTTTCGTTCCTGCACGGATGCTTGGTTATCGTCTCTTATAGACATTTACAACATCAAAGGTACTACCAATGTGTTACCGGCTTAAAAAGGAATTCTGGGCACTGATGCCTGTAGATAACTCAAAGTCGTTATAGTGGCAAATTCTAGACCAAAATGGTAGCTAGCCAAAAGGCAAATGTCCTATCACCTGGCTGTTTTGTGTCCTCCTAAGACAGGCCGCCGAGCCGCAGGAATTAGTATTCTTTCTCTGTTCCTTTCACGGAACATCAATAAACATGGGTTGTGAGTCTTTAGTCACATGTGCAGCTTTTAAATACCTCTACTAGAGGATTGTGTCTTGGGCGTCCAACAAAGTAAGGATGATACAGCATGATATTTCGAACCACAACACAATTAAACACATAAACATTATGCGCAATAAGCATGTTAAGTTTATAATGCAGACCCCAGGTCTAACAAGATAAATTGCCAGGCAGAAAATAACTTTAAAATAAATTGAAACATTAATGTTAAAAACGTTTCATTGCAAGAACATAATTCTAGAACGTGCATTTAATTTAACGAACACTATCATTAATTGCATTTATTTCAATGAAGAAACAAGTGTTTCGAAAACAAAAACAGTGAATGCTGTTATTGTTACGTGAATTACGTATCTATTATTAAAATTTATTATGCAAGTTGACGAATTATCCGCTAAACTGTGAGAACCACCTATTTTTGAGTCAGTTAAAGTTTGAACTAATGACCTCGCTTTGTCTATAAAAAATATTGAATTTCCGCTTATTAATAAAAAAGTAAAGAAGAAACATTTACACAAATTAAACCTATAGTGTTACAATAATCCACGGCAACAGTAATCATTTTCCATCAATTGGGTCGATGGCCTACCTGCTGTATCTATTCTAGCAATAGAATATTTAGAAGTGTCCTTTATAAATATCCAAGCTCTGTTTGCCTTAAAATTCGTATAAATAGATAAATATGTCAATAAAATTGTTTCTTCTCCACGTTCATCAGAATAATTAGTTTATAACGTTTAATGAGAAGTATTTATGTAAGGTCAATGTAAGTGATTTGAAGAAACAGTGTCATAAGGGAACGTTGTGGATTGCAAGATGATGTCGTGACAAGAATTGAAAAAGTTTAGGCATGTAAAAACAAAAAAAGAAAGCAGAGACACAAAACATTAAACAGAAATGTGATTGGTAGAGTCGGTGCCGGTAGTCCGCGACGTACTTACTATTATTACGAGTTGCAGGACTCAAATTAAAATGCTATACAAACACGTATAAATATAACTGAACACAACCAGTCCCAACGTAAAGCACGATTCAATAACTCGCGCAAAGTCACTAATTAGTTTACCGAGTGTACACAAGTCTTGCTCCGCTTGTGGTTATCGCTCGACTGCCTCATCTCTCAAATGGGGCATTGCTTTATACTGTACAAATACATTATGTCTGCTCAGGCGCGTGGACTGAATTTCCTAGAATCACACCTGGCTAATGACTACCATAAAGGATTACAGTACACAATGGGCTGTTTTTTAATCACAATTTTTAAACACAAAGTTAACAAAAGAAATCCAAATGCCGAAAAGGTAAGAAAATGTCTACAGGTATGCAGGTGTGAATTTAACTTTTGTCGGCATGTAGGTCGTAACACTTATGATCAAATTTAAGATATTTTGAAGAAACGTCAAGTAAAAAGCACTTTAAATAAGCGTGTATGTATAAAGAGATCAATGAAAGTTGATGAAGCGAAAAGTGTCGGTCAGAAGTGTTGCAGGTGAAGACCCATTGTCACTGCCTACCTCAATGGGAAACAGGTATAACTCCACATGTTATATTAAAAATCAAACATAATGTAAACAACACAAAGAGTAAAGTACGCAATCCCATTTCACGCACAACCATTTATGCTCCACAATAACGCAATACCAGCGACAAATACAGCGGAATTCGACAAATGTGGCTTTACTTCCATATAATGGCATGTCGCAATGTGAATTCCGTGGGGGACAAATCATGGTTCCGACTCGTTGCTTTTAGTTCTGTGTTATAGTCACTGTTAGGAAGCTAGTAGTTGATATTGTCCAAGACGTACTCAATATTATAGTTTTTATTAACTGTATAATTTACTGAGAATAATAAAAAAAAATACTATGTAGCAGATCACTGGTAATGGGGAGCGTGGCCAGAAGGGTGGCTGCTAGTAGAGCGCACGCAATAACGAATATTTCAGTTTTTAACGGAATGTTTGTATGTAAATAGTACAAATCTGACTTTATCATTGATAATGCACACGAATTTAGCCTAAAATGAAAGGATAAAGTCTTATGCATATTGAATCACAAACCAAGGCGGACAGCTTATTTAAATTAATACATAAGCGGTTAACATTTTTAGTCGAATCAATTTTAATAATGTATTTATTATGTATAATTTAATTCATTACGTATATTTTAATTCTAAGCATAATCATTATACAAGCGTAAAACCCCGGTTACCTGGGAGCCTGAGGTCCGATTTTGTACTTTATCTCCTCTACTTTGCGAAGCCTGTGGCATTCTTTATAGAGGATATTTGCACGAATAATGTTTCTCACACCTACAGACGTACAATGTACGACTAACTATAAATAGCAATTATTTTTTAATTTCTTAAATTTGAAATATTATAATGTAGAAGTAAACTAATAAAACTATTTAACGGGTTTAAGCGCGGCATTTTATTTGATTTTTATTCCGACGTTTCGGCCACTTTTCGGTAGCCGTGATCAAAGGTACTACTGAAAAGTAGCCGAAACATCGGAATAAAAACCAAATAAAATACCGTGCTTAAAACTGTTAAAACGTAGTTATATTATGCGTATTAGTCCTGAACATTTAAGAAACTCCTATAGAAATAACATGTTTGGTCCCATAAACCAAATAAGTTTTCACCCCTATTATACATTTAATATCTTTAATTAAACCTTCGTAGGCATTTTAGCAAAAACAAAACCTGTATAAAATTGCCTTTTTGTCCGTCCATGTATATATGTGATACAAATTTTTCTCAGAAACTACCCATAGTCTATAACAAGGTGGCTAAATACTAGGTAATTCCCAAGTCGTGAAACTTGTTTCCTCTTCCTCAAAATTTTAAACTATACGGTGAAATATTCGTATAAAATCTAGGTGGTAGAAAATTGATAATTTGATACTAGATAATTTGTTGAGATAATAATAATTTTAATAAATACCCCGTATTAGTTAGTATCTCAAAAACACATCAAGGGTTATTAAAATAATGATTTTAATGTGATAAAAACTAATGTTTCATGCGTTCTATAATTTACAGTTTCTTTATTTATTTTACGAAGATGACAGTCTTATGAGAGGGGTCGTATGTAAAACAAGATCTAAAAAAAATCTATCTTTGATGCGTATAACTTATTTAAAGTCAAACAGATTCGCTAACAAAGACCCTAAGAGAAGCGTGGCCGCCCGCACCGGCTGTAGATAATGAGTTAAATCAGTTTTAAAGAGACACTAGAAAGTCAATTACTATACCACAAGTTATATGTTTGTTTTAAACGTTCGTTTGTCACTTTTCGCAATACATTGTAAGGTTTTAGGTACTAAAACCTAAATGTATGTACAAGAAACAATATGAACGAAAGTATCGTTTTATTTGCGTTTTCACTGATTAACAATCACTATACAAAAAATGTTGACACAAATTATAGGTAACGATCAATAACAATTATACACTATTGTAAGATTTTTACACACGGTTGACTTTCACTGTTGTGCGCGATGGCGTAAACGCGTCCGCTCGGTTGCGCCGGCGCAGGGCTAACTCGCTAAGCGAGTCCACTGTCCCTCTCTCACGACGTAAAGTCTAGGCCATATAGAAGGATGTTTTAAGAAAAAAATTTTTTTAATAGTTTCGAAATTCTGTTATCTAATTTCATTGATATTATGCTGTGATTTTTACGCCCTCGAACTCTTTGTGTGTCTGTTCTTATGTATTTATATTATTTTATTCCTAGACTACTATTGTTATTATATATAGTAAGATGTAAAAATTTGGAACATATTACAGTGGTACAGGTAGGAAGGACCATGTTTAAAAGTTATATTTTAGCAGACTGTATTAATATTTTGCTGGTGTATGCGCGTAAATATACAAAATTAAAACTGCACTCACTTCGACTATAGTTTGTATTAAATGAATAGCAGATAATAAATATTTTTCATCAACAGTTCAAAAGCAACTGACTTAAAAATTATTAGACATGTTTTATTATTATAAAATATTTAGGCTTCCATGCAGCCAGTGTCTATGTAGGTTTCCTACATATTCCCAGGGGAGAAGTGAGATGAGAAACTAAGGAAAACATGAATTAATTAATTAACATCAATAGGCAGTAAACATACCTTTGTAATTGATCTTCTATGAATGTTACCATTCTGTGCCCTCACCTCTACGGTTCTAACTATACCGTCGGCTCCTGGAAATACGTTGATTACCCGAGCCATAGGCCAGAACAAAGGCTGAACATCGTTTTCAACTAAAATTACTAAAGAACCAACCTTAATGTTAGGATAATTATCTTGCCACTTTGGCCTACATTGTAATACATTTAAATAATGTTTCCTCCATATTTTTAGTTTATAGTTTATTTTAATTTTGTTTTCTGTTTTCTCAATCTTATTTCTTTTTAGTGATTAACTTTTAATTTGTTTTTTGCAGTCAGGTTTGTGATTTTTTAATTATTTTCTTCTATTTGTATATTCTTTTCATATTTAAATATGTCCTTATATTCTAATATATTCTTCCATGTCTTCTAGAGTTTAACATATATACATATACATACATATATTTACGTACTTAAACCTTTATTGTTACTGCTGATCTAACATACTACTATTTATTTAATTCATTACGAATTGAAACCTAGTCACTAATCCCCGAACACAACTCAAAGTGGTTATGGCGGCATATGGTAGACCAGAGGTGGTACCCCAGCTGACTGCGGTTTGTTTGGTCGCCTATAACGACAGGTCCCAGGAATTAATAATTTTTCTTCGTTTCTTTCAGATTAAAGACTAAAAGATTGTTGAGTTTTTAATGTTTGGTTCAGATAAGTTAACCACTTCATATTCACTCAAATTTTAGTATTGCCTGATATTTTTAAAACGAAATAATTTACTGTCATTATACACAAGCCTTTACCATCAACTGTGACGATATAGTAGGTGCAGCAGAATCGCCATTTGCGTTACAACCCCTTATACATATTTTGCAAGGAGAAACAACAAATAAGGAAACGAGATATTTGAGCTGTTACGATATTACTGCAGATAACAAGCGTTTTTAACGATTTTCAACTCAATTTGTTTCAGAGATTTACTTATACTCGTTTCTCAATAAAAGTTTATTAATAATATAACAATTTTTTATGTATAAGATGGTAAGGCTTTTCTTTTACACACATTATTAAATATGCCTTTAAATATCATAACCAGTATATATTACACAAAATTTAAAGTGACAATCATTTTAATCTACTACAGATTTAAAATTTATGAGTGGTTATTATGATAAACGATTATTATTAATTACTGTTGATTAAATTTTTACTGTTTTAGACAGAGATGTGAATAAGAAATGAGATATATATGAATTTAAAAGCATTTTAAACAGTCCGCCCGGAAGTATAAACATAATGAGTTAATTTTTCATACCTTATGGTGAGACGTAAGTTTAAATAGAGTACAAAATGAAACGGGATACTTAAGGGTCACTCCCTTATAGTGGGGTTTGTGGCGACGGCCGGTTTCCTATAAATCTATCCCAGTGTACCTTCCAATCAGCTGTTAGCCCAATCCAGGAAACTGAGACAAAATTAATATTGAGACCTAAGCAAGCTTGAGCCTTATACATGCTTGTTTCTTAATTAAGGCATTCAAACACTTGATCACTGACCATTATTTTTCCATTAAATAAAATTTATTCCAGTACATAAAATTATATTATTGTTCGCATGTAGGTATAGGAAATTGATATATCTATAGTAGGTATTATAGTTTTTTTTTCTTTAGTTATATTTCATTAAGAGTGAATTATTTTTAATTTAGTTAAACCACCAATTATTATTTAATTTTTCTTTTAATGTGACTTGGACACTGGGTTGCCTGGAAGAGATCGCTATAAGCCATAGGGACTCCCATTGTTCTAATGGACATGTATTCGTATTAAATTGTCTAGGTTTAAGTTATGGTGAATAATAAAAGTTTTCATTCATTCAATCAATAGCGTCCAACCGAGTTAAAGTACTATAAATCAACAAGAGACAATAATAGAAAATTCAAAAGCACGAGTATTCCCAATAAACAATTAAGTAACGACCAGTACCTGAAACTAGAAAGCAGCCGTGCAATATCACGAAATTGTCTGTATCTGAATCGCCTAGACTCTAGACAGTTGATAATAGAAAACGAGCCGACTCAACAAAGCACTATTCTAGAAAAATGGGCCCTTAAAGTGGTTAAGGCGAAGTAGAGAAGTAATATTATTAATACTAATTAACTCAGCAGTACTCTTATGTTCTTAAATTAGAACGATCTTTAAATGTGTTTCTTATTTTATTGCTCCTGAAGTATAGAAATTGTCCATCTAACACATAAATATGTAAGATAGTTTGTTCCTGTCATGGCGATGGGAATGTACCAACTGTCATAAGACTCGAAATATGTACTTTCGATAGCACATTTATATAAAGGATATTATAATTCCTGAAAAATATAGTTCTCGCAGAATATGAGTCCGAAGTTTACGTGAATGATATCAAATATAAACCTCCATTTCGATGTTATATATGAGAAAGATAAAAAAGACAAGTACACACATAGTATCCCCCAAAACTTTTGTTACAGTATATGACTGTAACCAAGAAGGGGAAGTGCTACCACTGATACGAATTCAACCTTGGTGGGGCAACTGCGGAAAGCCATTCACCGAGCCCCAATAATGCAAGATTAATGCTTTATTATAGTCTGTACCTTTAAAGGCGATTTTAATTGATACACTCGTTTTAATCGATTTGATAACCTTTTCCATTATCTTATAAAGTATATATATAACTCAGTAAATACAGTGTAAACTCTGTATAACGACACCGAAGGGACTATGTATTTTATGGCGTTATAGAGTTGTCGTTACACGGAGAGAAATCTGTTATTTTTGACTGATGTCTTTTGCTGCACCAGTAATGTTGTTGTATTTTTTACTTATTTTATTCATATGCGATATTGAGGCATCTTGGTGATAAAGGAAGTACTTAGAAATGTTGGTATGTCGGAATTTCTTAGAAATTTCGGTATGCGTGATGCCGACATTAGAGTTTATTATGGGCTACAATAATAAAACGATAAAAGAACGTACATAGATGCGCAGTTTTTACTAATTAATAATTAGTATTTGCTATAATTAAATTATGGCAACGTAATAAGTACTTTTTATTACTTTTTTAAATTACTTTTTAAACTTTTGATTGTTGGCGTTATTGATAGTGGGTGTAATGCTATATCCATGCCAACGAAAGCAAAAGTTATTTCGACTCTTAAGGGAGTTTGTCGTTAAATCGAGTGACGTTACATGGTGTTTAAACTGTATTTCAGAAAAAATTAACAGTACTTTTAAGGTATCAGAGCTGATTTAAAAAGAAAAAAATATTTCGAAGTTGTAAAATAAGCGCAATGCATTATCCTTGTTCTATGGCATTATTACAAATGAATACAGGTTATGATTAATTAATATAAGTACTGTGCTTTGCAGCCTGGCTCTCGAATTGTCCGTGGCTTTACTCCTTTTTTTTCAAAATGGCGGCCTCTTAAAAATATTTATTATATGAATCAATACACAAATCGAGAATGCGATGTTTTAGTTAGTGGGTTCTCTTTTTTACAATACTTATTTGTATGGATGTCTGCTAGTAATTCATACCAGTATATTTTGTGGCTGTTATTTTGGAAAGGAGAACGGAGAGCATTTAAGGCAAAATACCAAAAAGCTTTTTGTAATTCAATTTAAAATAATAATGATCATTATAATAGAGTAAATTTTATATATAATATACGTAATCGTTAAATGTTGATTCGCTTTGATACTTAGACTTAAAATGATGTGTAAGAGTATTAAAATTCATCGAGGTATATAACATTTCGCCAAAAACAACAAGAAGATTTGTTAAAAACACGCAACAGAAATGCCCAATGAAGTCGATCGTATACGATTAAATAAGTTGTCCCAAATGTGTTGTATTATGTCACAGCAAACGAGAGCAGTGCTCTGGATTTCACGTGCATTCTTAATTAGGCAGTGTTAACATCGTTAAATTGAAAAAAAAATCTAAGAAGAATAGACGTCTTCATCTTGTTGGAAATCTAGTTGCTTCGCGTCATTACACATAAATATTTTGAAATAATTGTAATGCTCTTAATGTTCTGACAACATTATAAACACGCTATAAACTAAAATAATATACATTTTATTCTCTCAGGGTATACCACTAACATTCGTCACCTCATATCACCAGGATCTTTGTCTAAACAGTCTCCATTAGAGAACTGATCCATCGTCCTAGAATGAATGCTTCTTAACAAAATAATGATCTATTATAGTGCCTTTCAATATTTTTGAATACGCAACCCCTTAGGTTGAAAAATTTTGGCGACCCCCTTAGGCCATAGACAGATAAAAAGATAGTAATTTAAATGACTAAATTTATGTCTTTCTCTATTTTGTTACCTATATTCATTTCTACGGCATATACTCTGCAAAAATCTGTTGACTTTAGAAAGTACCTAAGTATGAGGTATAAACTTAAATAGCCTTTTCCCTTTTGCCGGCGACCCCCCGAACAAGGCTCTGCGACCACGGGAATCGCGATCCACAGATTGAAAAACACTGATCTATTAAACGATGTTAGAGAAATAAAGTTAAAAAGGAAAAACAACTAGGGAAGAGGTTTATTCAAACCAAGGAAGGATTTCTGAATTAGAGTTTAATCGAGAATAATAATTCGCGAAGGTTCGTATTTAAATATATTTAAATATAGTTCTATACTCAAAACTATACATACTATACCGAAATCATAGACAAAAATATTAATTTCTAAAATTGTATAAGGTCAACAATATAATATACGTCTGTCTTCCTTAAAAACTGTTGAAATGTCTGTAGCATACAAAAATATTTTCAAGTTTAGAACGGTGTAAAAAATAACAATAGACAAACGGGTTTTTCAGTCTTAGACAACAATAAAAACGTAAGCCGTTGCACACTTAATTATTTATTGTTTCAAAACATTTAAAAAGGGTTCTCACTAAATTTCTTCATTATC
The DNA here is from genome assembly GCA_012273795.1 of Dendrolimus punctatus. Lineage (NCBI taxonomy): Eukaryota > Metazoa > Arthropoda > Insecta > Lepidoptera > Lasiocampidae > Dendrolimus > Dendrolimus punctatus. Next base: position 19,919,401 of record CM022537.1, read on the forward strand.
TTCATAATTTAAGGTTTAAGTTATTTTCATCTTTAATTCTGTTTCTATTAAACCATTTATCTAAATTTTAACTAACTTTTTCATAATTATTGGTGTAGGGTAAATTGAAAGAATCAATCAATGAGAAATCTGCCAAAACTGTGTTACGCATAGTGAAGGGTTCTGTAATGGCGATGAATTTCCACTGTTTTTGGGTTTGTGCACAGAACCCCTTTGAATTCGCAGAAGATCAACAAGCAGATTTGAAAGTAGATAAATCTGTATTAAAACATGTATATGACATAGTTTGGAGTTTGAGATTATAATGAACGACCACCCTAAGAGGCAACAGTCAAATCATTGCTATAACAGATAATACAAAGCATTACTATTATACTGACTTCAAAATAAGCACGTAATTGACTATTGAACATGTCTGTTATTCATGTACAATTTAACATCAACAGACTGAGTCGATGAGGCATTCATACTCGCAACAGTGGTATAATGAAGCGTCATGATCATACGTAGACCAAAATGACTCGAACCGTCCTTGAAAGATTCTTAAATCAAAATTCTCTAGAAACGTCTTATTCGAGAGGTCTTCATATAAATGTTATATAATAAAGCCTTATTTGTTTATGGTCAAGGATGAGTTCGGAGTTTTATTGTATTTCGTATACAAAAGAGTTTTCGTTTGTGTGCATGAGTATGTGAAATATATTTTTCACATACTCATTTGCATTTGCGTGTATGTGTTTTATATACAATATGAATAATTAGACATTTATTTTATAAACTAGTTCCTTTTATAACATAGAGTATAAGAGTCGTTTTGGATTACATGTTAACATCTGCCATTTTAGCGGTTACCGAGTCTGTTCATAATTTATTAGTCTTTTTGAAGCGAGCAGTTTTATAATTAGTTTTCTAATAACTGATAACCGCGATGATTCGAATATCTGACAATGAAGTTAAATGCCATGATAAGGTAATATTGTACCGATTGAGTGAGCAATTTAAATATCTGCGGACGTATATGCTTATTTACCGGAAGACATAGGTTTCTCGAGTAATATTTCAAATGGAGCGTGTCTTTTATGCAAATGTGTATAGGCTGACAGCAATAATTTCCCAACAAGGAAAACAACAACTCATGCATAAAGACACATGGAAGAGTAGTGCTTTTTTGCTCGTTTATTATATGTTTCACTCATGTGCTGTATACTTTATATGTAAAGTATACAGCACATGAGTGAAACAAAACGACTTATTTCTATTGTTTTTATTATTCTAAAACATAAAATATTGTCGTATTTATGACACAATAAACTAAAATAATCATTGTCCATGATCTTGGTTCTTGTAAAAAGTAGAACTTAATTGTCACGGTTAAAAGTTATTAAGCAAGGGTTTGATGTTTCACTATCCCTTTCTAACATGCTTTCAACGCCATACGTGAAAATAGTTCAATGTTTTTTGTAGCTTTTTTAATATGGTTTTCATAATGCTAGTTATTATTCATTTTATTCAGGTTTATGGATTGGCAGCTAGGCCTTTAAGCTAGATCTTAGTTTACAATTTAGTTTCTTCATTTTCTTATGCTTATGTGTAGCACAGTTGAACTGGTTGGTTATCAGCTAGTGCCATTCAACGGAGTTCTTGTGACAACTCAAAAGGCCACATTTGACTATGCAGCTCACATTTCTCACAAAACACATAATTACTACTCAAAAACGATAAATATCCTACAAGTATTGTTCATTTTAGAGTAATTTTTACACATTTTTAGAAAATAAAACAGCTAAACACAACATCTCCTTTCAGTTCCCGCCAAAAACTCCTGTTCTGACGTTGAAGCATGCTTAATACAGATTAATGATAAGCTGAAGACTTGTTACGAACACTGTTCACAATTTAAAAATCAAATAGAAGAGTTCGTATATCGATTTGAATTTAAAATTTCCAGTCTACAGATTTCACTGCGAGCGTGCACTTTTTGCATGATTTCATTCGAATCAGAGATTTATAATTGTGAAATAGTCATCTATCTGTAGACTATTGTATCGTTCTTGGATTCCTTTAAGCTAGTTTGAAATCTTACCAACAAGATCGGTATGCGTTGTAATGTTGTAATGAACGTAAAGGTCATTGACATCTAGGCTGTACTTTCGTTATTGTCTTAAAATATTAGTGTAGGTAATACAGTATTATTGTCTGTTGTTACTTTTTAGATATAGTCTGTTAATGCCGATATACCAGGTCAGGTCAGGTCGAATTCTTCAAGCGCTTCCAAGGAAAACGAACGACGACAGACGTCTGTGAGTCAATAAACCTCTTTTCAATATTAAAAATAATTAAAAATAAATGACATTAATAATTTAAATATGTAAGTTATATCTTTAGCCTTAGTACTTCTTGAGATAATGTGCTTCTTTAGACTGTTTTACATTCATGGACTGTAAATATTTTAAATAAGTAGTAGTAGAATTCGCCACGAAGGCAGGCAAAGGAATCGTAGTCCATATAGCCCAATTTTTTGATGTATTAGTCTGTTGTGTATAGATAGGTAGGTAGTTGAATTGAAGGCTACAATTGACGATATTCAACAGAGTTCTTGTGAAAATTCGAAAGGCTGTATTTGATTATACAGTTCACAAATCTCACAAAAGCACAATTACTACAATATCCTTCAACTATTGTTAATTTTAGAGTGATTTCACACATTTTTAGAAAACAAAACTGGACAGCACAACGTTTTCATTATAACGGTAGTTTCTTTTTAAAATGCTGCGGTACATTGTCCCGAGAATCCCGCGGGAATTTCAAGTCAAGCGTGGCCGAAGTCGCGGACATATCCTTGTTTCAAATATTATTCGTGGCCAGTATTAAACAATGTCAAACCACATTAAAATTTCCAGCTGTGACATGGACGACAGATGGTGGAGTCAGACCACAAGGTTCCCTTTTCCCTTTTTTACCTTTAAAGATCGAAATGTTAACAATATTTTCATTTTATCAACTAAATATCGGTCACGGTTATTGCTTCGATCTTCGTCAGATGCTGCGTGTGCACTCAATAAGGAAGTCCAAGTCTATTGCTGAACACAATGGCTTTGCCACATGCGAAAATTATCATAATGATGTTCATTTACATCTATTGTTACTACTGAAAGAGGTTATGAAACTTGACTATGAAAAAACCTAATTCGACGTCACTTAAATCTTATATCGTAGGGTTCCCTACCCATTGTAACTAAAACGGAACTTTAATATAATTGACATCTCCGCACATGGATTTGTCCATCTGGGTATGTACAAATGTCACACACACAATATGCCAATATTTTTTATTTATTGCAGGAGTTCAGCAGATAGCCAGAAGTCCCACTTGATGGAAAGCGGTTACCTTCGCCTGTGGACATTTCCCACACCAAAGGTGCTAAAAATGCGCTGCTGCTCTCTTAAGGGAGACTGGAACCTGGTCACTAATGTGTAAGTATCATATAAGTATTACTGGAACTTTATACTATACCTTACAACTACCAATACATCTAGACACGTGTCAATTTCACTTAAGCGACTCTACAAAGCGTTAAGGCCCTCTGATTTAAAAAAAAAAACGTAACGTTGTTTCCGTGGTGGCTTTTTTAAATTTAAATCAATCAATAGTCAGTAAAATATTCAATATATATTTTCAAAATGGCCACGGAACGCTAAAATCAAATAACATGAAAACTTAATGACGAAAATACGCCATTATGTTCCATTGTTGTCTTCTGAAAACCAATTATATCATCTATGGAGTCGAAAGTAGCAAGATATTAGGAAAGTGAATGTTTCGAAAATGATTACTTCATTGTCACTTGCGAGTGCGACTCGATAAATGCAAATTAATATAGTCGTAAAATTAATCTAATATCCTGCATAGAGCTAGTTCTGCCGACTAGGAAATGTTAAGAAATATGGATTTACTACTTTTCGTTATATCATATCCCATATGACCACATGTTGGATCGTGAGGATTATTTTATCAATAAATTATGGCGATACTTTAAGTTTGTTTTATTTAAATATTTAACACGCACGAGCAAAGCACACACAAAACAGTCACGAGAAGAGAGAAGACTTGAAGAACAACGTCAGAAGGCGCTGTCGTCGCATGCCATATTGTCTTTTGGATACTGACATTTATGGTGTAGTCAACAGGGTCGCTCCAACACCATGTAACTATAGTAATTACACAGATAAAATGTTCAACTCTTAGGGCCGCTTGCATAACGATTGCCTTTAAATAACGTTAATCATATTAAACTGCCTAAATACGTTTTAGACAAAACGTATTGACAATTCTTTAAACATATTTAGCGGCAAATTGGCGTTGCGCATGAGGCTAATTGTATTTAAGGGTGTCAAATACGTTTTATATTTCTTAATTAAATAAATTTAAGCAACTTTATGCAAGTGGCCCTTATACTGATTCTAAGTGTTTATTTCACTTATGACGTTTGCACGTATATCAAGTTAATATTTTTTGACAGTAAGGCCTACATAAACAAATAACATTATTATCGTACTTTATTGTTGTGAGTGACGTAATAGTAATGTTCTGTGAGTCACGTAAATAAATCGAAAGCCAGCGATTTGAAAATAAAAAAAACTTACTTATAAATTAGGTCCATTTTTATAACAAATCGAGTCGGTAACGGATTAAGACATTACTAACTGATCCATCATCGAGCTGTCAAAAGTAAAATTAATGCTTGGAAAGGGCATAGTGTTTATGGCGACCATTGTTAAACATTTATTTGTTTCGTGATTTCATTAGACAAATGTGTAGCGACACATGGTCTTGTTTATAGAGAGAGAGTAAGTTTGAACGCGTCTATAAGAACCATAAAGAAGCGTCCAAACTTACTCTAACTGTCTATGAATAAGACCGATAATACACATGCATAAACTCAGTAGTCTTGGAGTAAAATGGCTATAACATGAATAGACAACGAGACGGAAGGACATAATATGCGCTCCGTTATTGCCAAAAAGCTTATGAAACCTTACAAACTCCTCTAAAACAATATTAACGATTATTGACTAAGGTCAGTGCCTACGGAATTATTGATTTTGAACGCATAGCAACTAGGTCACATTCACGTTATAGGTACATATTGTAAAGCAATGAAAGGAATCACTATTTCATTCTTGCAACCCGAATCGACCTACTTCGTCCGTTGGGTTACAAATACAGGCCACCCATAGGTTTAATTGTACAAGTAAAATAAGGTTACATATACTGGAGTAAATTTTTCTAAAAAATAATCGGCTAAGTGCGTGTCAGATGCAAAATGAAGGATTCCGTAATGTGTGACAAACGTCGAATGATGTAAGGAAGTTGCGAAAAAATAACATGTAATGAAATGAAAAATGACAAGTTGCGAAATGGCAGTAAATTACATTAGGCTCTCATAGAGTAAATTATAATCATAAACAAAATTAAAATGAACAAGTTGGGGGAAGGCTAAATAATAACTATGACCTTTGACAAATTGGCATCCGTGATCACGGCTTCTAAAAAGTGACCGAAACGTCGAAATAAAATTATTGGATAAAAAGCCCCGCTTAAAATCGTTAATACGTAGTCGTAGTTTTAGTGAAATGACAAATGAATCCTTTACGCAAGTAAAATACTATTGTTAAAAAACTTTATAAAATTCTTTTTTTTTTTATTAAGCTAATATCTAAAGAATTATGTAAGATATACATAAAGAGTCCTTTGATTTTTTGAACTATAAAGCGAAAATTCTGAAAAATTAAGATGAAATAGTTAAAACAATATTTTAATGGAAATTGGTTTTAACAACTTTGAGATATGGCGTATTGTCGATTAAACCATTTTGGTTCAGTAATCTTCAATAACCAAAATAGTGGACTTTTGGCACTAAATAGATTATTAAAGTTATGGTCGATATGGTACTGAAGTAAATAAATCTGTTACCAAACACCCTTACAAATGTCACGAGACAAAAAATTGTAGGTGTATCATATTTATATGAAAACAAATACAGCAGATGTAGGTCAGGCGGTATCATATCGATTGCAACCAACCACGGTGGTTTAGTGAGTGGAAAAATCAATATTAGCACTGAAAGTAGAACGATGTGCTAGTACACAAGTTTCTGTACGAGAGAAGCATTTTCTCAATTTCATAACACTATTCTATAGCGGCATAATCTGTATGACGTGATGTCACGATTTCTCCGTGCAGGAACAGAAAAGGAATACTAATTATCGCGGCCGGGCGGCCTATAGTAACAGGCGACTGAACAACTCACAGTCAGGTGTAGAACATTTGCCCGACTGGGTGGCTACCACCCCTGTTCTAGAGTATGCCGCCCTAACACTTTAATTTCTGTTCCGGCATCAGTGGATAGGTTCCAGTTTCTTCTTCAAGGCCGGCAGCACATTGCCAGCACCTATGGTATTGCTAATGTTATAGGCGACGGTAACAAATGTCTGTTATGGTTTAGCAAAAAAAAATGACGATTTGATGCCACGATTATGAGGTTTCTATGTTATATTTTGACCAAAATGCGTCCACTGCTGGACTTGGATCTACTTTTGCCGGGACACAGTCTCCACTCCAGGGGCTAATGACTTAGAATAACCTAAGGTGTACTGTAAAAACTACGATAACATATCATAATCTAAGAACATTAATCATATGCCCCTGCTTTACCTGCGTTGGTGTTAAAGTCTGTGAGCAACATACTCACGTAACGCGACGCCATTGGAATTAACAGAATATCGAAATCAGGCAAAACTACGATTGAGACGAGTGTCCGAAGATTTTGACGAGATAGCAATAGCAGAATTGGTTCCCAGGTGTAGCAGGGGCATTATAATATGCTATCACTCCTGCTTGGGATATAAGTAATAAGATTATTGTATCTTGTTGTTCACAATACCAAACAATAACTTAGAAACTTAGATCAAAATCATGTAAACGACCAAAATGATGTCAAAACTGCGTGACAAATGCTCGGCGCCTGCGCAGGAATCCGGTAACCATTAGTGCACACCCACGACCTGGCAGCGCGCTCAAGCAAGGTTCATTAACATGTTCACCATAAACACTGTATTTGGTAGGCAATAACAAGTTGGAACATGAATAAATAGATTTTGGGTAAAATCAATTTTGAAGATCATAGTGGAGTCTGCCGCGTTACGCTAGATTTAGGGCCGATCTTTAATCATCAGATAAAAGTTATCAGTCGAATAAATTATAGGACAGCAAGGATAGCGGGCTAAGCCTTTGCCGGCCTCCCTCACTTCAACGCAGAGGCTCCGGGTTCGATTCATGATATATTAAATTTCGGAAACGTATTTTCTCCATTATTTAATATGGTCTGGGTGTCTGACGGCCCCAGCGTAGTCCGTTGTGTATTACCCATAACACAAGCGTAACTTGCTTAATTTGGGGATATGCAATATGTGTTTGTCTGCCGATTATTACAATTATTTCACATATTTATTTCACCTGACCAAATTCAAAAGTGAAAAAATACAACTGTTTTGTTCATGGAACTATCACTGTTAACTTTTCCGTGTTGTGTTTTATTCTATATAATAACATAACACATTTATTCCAACTTTTGTAGATATTTGGAATGATTGCCTAACTAATAGGGGTCGTCCATTTATCACGTGAGCTTCCAAGGGGGAAGGGAGGAGGCTTGTTCGGAAAAAGTCAATACAAGTAAATAAACTGTAGTGTCTGTTTTTTATGACAAAATAATAGCTTTTTACTAAATGCATATGATAGTGTATACGATATTTGTACCGTATAATCATTTTTTTAAATGTTTAATAAGACCATAGACGTGCCGTCAAATAATTTGGACTCCGTTATTATTGACACTGAATACTATTAACCTAAACTGTTTATTTACTAGAAAAAAACATTTTGCAATATATATTTATATAATAATTAATGGTTCAGTTATACATGTAATTCAAATTAAAGTAACATTCGACTTCTGTTGTTTCAGATTAGACGACAAATAGGCGTTCACAGTAAGGCATGCATAGCGTCAAGATGACGTCTCGTCAAACGATTTCTATGACGTTCGTAGGTAATATAAAAAAACTTCATAACGAACTTTGTGATAGGGTAGCATGCCCAATTATTTTGTATTCGCCATCCCTGAACTAAAAGATCTGAAGCGTTTTCAAAATAACAGTGTGATACTCAAGTAGTTATTATGTCCTTATCTTGTAATGAAAAAGTAAACTCTTTTCTATAAACAAAGAAACTTGTGATGTGGTATTTAAACCGGATTATATTAATTGCAAATCAAATTTAATAATTGCAGTTCAAGTAAATAAATAACAATCACCATTGCATTTAAATTGCTTAAAAAGCGATTAACTTGAATTACAAATTAAAATATATAATAAATAATAAAGATTGGAACATTTTCGTAACGTAAAATTTGAAATAACATTCACAAACAATTCTTTATTTTGTTACTAACTCACGTAATAAAAAATTCAAATAAGTATCTAAATCCAAAAACATCGTCATTTTTAAAGTTTAATTGATGGCCGATTTTTAGTATCAAAAGCAGAAATCGTGTTTTAATCTTTATTGCTTCACGTATGTATTAAGTTTGTCGTTAAAATATAGTGTTGCATTAAATAGGAATATTATATCAAAATTCGGATAAATCATATATTAAACATTGTATGTTAATAATGGAATGTGAGCGTAGGACGCTGTCGCCATTTGAGAAACCGGTGGCAAAAGCATGCGCTAGCGCAAGTGTAACGTGCATAAGCTGTGTGCACAACACAATTGTCCTTCTAAAATGTCCAAATTATATTTCTAAATATTTTGATGTCACGTGTTGATTGAACAATAATATTTAAGTTGAGAAATACGTATAAATCTATTACTAGCGCCATCTATACATGAGCATTTGATTTACGCAAAGGTTTACGGAGATGTTTGCTACTAGATGGCGCTGCTATAATGATTTTTTACTAAAAAATCTTGCAACACTTGCATTGCATTTGATTAAGTTTATTTTTGTAACTCGTAAAAGCGAAATGAAGCATGTGATTTAAGGTACAAACCTTTTTGACTAGCCTCTTGTTTCGGATGTTTCTGCCATTGATGTCTGACCTTCTGTGACCAGCTTATGGGGCTCTTTCTTCCGCGACTCCGTTCTCTGACGCTGTAATTTAAAATATCCATTTTCAGTATCGTGTGATTAAAGAATATGTACACGTACAGTTCACATAATTGCTATTTCAATACTGGCGCACGGATAAATAGAATTTAATGCGAAAAGATAACATTGTTTACATTTCTAATTCGATCGAGGTTTTACGGTGGAATAATGTTATTAGGTCGAATTGGAGATAGTGAGCTTTGGGGAAAATAGGTTGAAGGGATTGGACGAAAATTCTTAATTTATATATACCACTTATAATAAATATGTAAATGGTTCAAGTTTGGACATTACGTTTAAAAATGTGAAAAAAATCACGGAGCATAATTTTGACCAGAAGATTCCGAAAGTACAATTTTTAGAATTTTTGTCTGTCTGTCTGATAGAGCATCGCGTGAAAACTATTGAACGGATTTGAATTAACTTCGATACAGAGCTAGCTTATATCCCGATTCCAAACTTAGGATACTTTTATCTCCATAACTGACGTCGTTTCCGTGATTGACGAATTTAGCGAAAAAGATGGTGCTGCGATTGCTTCTTTTTTGGACAATACTGAACGTATATGATTAAAATTCGACATATTGCTAGCTTATAACCCAAGTTAACACAAGATACTCATTATCACGATGAACGATGTCGTTTCCATAGAATAGACGGATTAGCTAAATAGATGGCGCTGCAATCGCGTTTTTCAATTCACTAACAAATATCTATGCTGTCATGAGCAACATGTCATTTGTTGTATTACTTTAAATCAGGCTGGCTTCGACTCGTCTTTATGTTTTGCTAGACAGTTGTCTAGACTATATCGACTTAGTTACTTTGTTATTAATTACTAGCTACGCCCCGCGGTCTCTCCCGCGTGGTGATTGAATATCGTCATAATTCCAAAATAAAAGAATTTTTCTAAAATAAATGTAGCCTAAGTTACTCCTTATTACATCAGCTACCTGCCAACAAAAGTCCCGTTAAAATCGGTCCACCCATTCCAGAGATTAGCCGGAACAAACAGACAGACAGACAAAAAATATAAAAAAATGTTATTTTGGTGTATGTACCGTATATATATTCATATGCATGTAGTAAAAGGCGGTTATTTCAATATTACAAACAGACACTCCAATTTTAAAAAACCGTATTAAGTTTTTGTGTAAGTAAAATAAAGCTTGTCTAGCGTTTAACACGCTGCGGGGCAAACTCAAGCCCCCAAATAAAGCTTTCAATCAACATATTATTTAAAACATATATTTAAAAAGAGACGAACACGCTTTCATACATTGTTGGGTTCAGATTGTATAATGATGAAAAGTGATTTTAAGATTTTGGAGATATTTTTATAATTGTTTTGGAGGTTCGTTATTTGAATGAATTAATCGTGTAGTGTATTTTCATTTTATTAATTGTTGAAATTAATTAATATTAATCGATTATTGTAATTTATAACTTAATTTATTTGTGAGTTTGCTTTTAAGATTTCTTGTCTTCCAGATAGAATTAAGGGCTGCTGTTTGAATAACATAATAAATGTTTTTTATATATAATAGCTTTTTGGTTTTCATTAAGTAAAACTCTAATTGGACTTATGACGGCCTCTGTGGTTGAGCGGGCTAAGCCTTTGCCGGCCTACCTCGCTGCAACACGGAGGCTCCGGGTTCGATTCCCGGTATAGTAAATTTCGGAAACGTATTTTCTCCGTTATTTACCATGGTCTGGGTGTCTGGGATCGGCCCCAGAGTGGTCCGTTGTATATTACCCATAACACAAGCGTAACTTGCTTAATTTGGGGATATACAATGTGTGTGTTTGTCTGCCGATTATTAAAAAAAAAAAAACTCTAATTGGACTGGACTATTATAGCAAAAATATAAATCATAAACTTACATAATGATCTTTTGCTCGTCATTCTTCTCCTCATCAGAAACATCGACCCAGTCGTCACTCCTGTCACTTCTGTCGCTTACACTGGTCTCGCTGCTAGGCACTTGAAATGCTATTTCTTGTCCATTAAAATTTATCACCGATCTTTGACCGTAAAGGCTGTTTGTTTTCTGCTCGCTAGACAAAGTCGATTGACTTATATTTGATACTGTGTCAAAAGACAAACGTTTTTGAATAGCTGAATTCAGTTGCTTCTTCAAATTTTGTCGGAGTTTAACCATACTTGGACTATTAGGAATACTCTCGTAGCAATGGGAGAGAGAAGTGCCATCGCTGTGCTTTATTGTGTCATAAATATTTTCAGTATCATTATAATTGGTGCAGTCAGAGATAAAGGAATGTCTACTGCTGTAAGTCGGACTACTGTCTTTGGATATTGGATCTTTTGAAGGAATTTTCTCATAGATTCTCTCAGGACCTATTTTTTCGTAGCTGACAGAGGATGTGCCACTAACAGACTTTGTTATGGCATAATTTTTGCTATTATTATCCGCATATGGTCTATAGTCTTCAGCTATTTGAATACCAGAACTTGATGTTAGACAATAAGGTTTGATAGGAGATTTGCAGTATTCATAACCGTCATCGCTGTCGCCGTCGCCGCGCGTTCTCTCTTCCAGTTCATTATCGCATAGCTCATAGTTATGTAAACTACTTTCATCACCTTCTGGATGTGATCGCATTTCTAGTAGACACTGATAAATGTTTTCTTTGTCATCTGGTTTAGATGACGCTGAGCTGTCTTCTTTAGGAATCTCTGGCAAGGGACAGTTGATTTTCGAAGACCTTTCTAAAGTTTTTACAGGAATGATTACAACATTATCAATATTTTTTGGTTCTAATACTTCATAGTCATCTTCAACGTCAGGCTCTTTTTTTGGTTTTGATGTAAAACCCACAAGAATTTCTTTGTTATAAGCTTCTACGAGATTACTTTCAAAATCCATACTTGATTCCACAGTTTCTCTGCTAAGCTGAGATTCATTGTTTATAATAGTTTGAGATATTTGTTGTACGGAGATTTCTTTTTGCTCGTCTGAACTGATAGTGTTTTCATTCATTGTGATACTTATAAAACAATAAGGGCTATCTGACGATTTTTCTGAATCTGAATATATTTGAGTACTCTTTCTTCGCCATAAAAAGGACTCATTTGGAGTTATTTCTGAATTAACTTCTGGATTTATTTTTTGTTCATCATCTGTACTAGTAACCGTGATGTTAGTGACGTTTAACGGCACATCCTCCTCATAAGTTTTATTTACAGGTATACTTTCGTTTATGTCCTCTGGAATAATTTCAACTACTTTTAATGGTAACTTTTCCATATGGATGTAATTAGTTTTATAGTTGTATTTCTTTCTGTCATACAGAGGCTCTTTCCTTTTCGCAATATCTGTCTCCTGTGTTTTCTTAACTTCAGCATTATTACCTTTTTCAATCAAAGCATGTTTGATTGTTTTAATTTTTGGCACACCGTCTTTCACGACTAAATTTTTGGTTACGACGAGGGTTGATTTTTTTTCAGGTACTTTTGGTTTTTCCTTTAAAGGCGCAGTAGCTATTTGCATGATTTTAGGTTTTTCTGGTGGTCTTTTCAACGTGTTACTAGAATTCGCTTGAGCAATTATTTCGCACTCAAATTTTTTTATCACATTTTTTACGACATTAGTCTCAATTGATTTTTTCTCTTGTTGAGGTGGTTCAATTTGTTGTTTGCAAGGACTGCCATCAACAGAATCCGAACCACTTTGATGGTCACTAGAATCTTGATATTTCAGCCGTTTTTTGGAAGTTTTTGGAATTTTGGTCCCATCTGATTTAGAACGAATGAGTCGTATTTTCGTTGCGCTATCGGCGAGTAATAATGAATCTATAGAGTCCATACTTGAACATCTCTTCTTATTATAACGTTTTCTCGAGCCTCGTCTGTGACGGACTACTATTTTAATATTAGGACTCGAACTGAGCGTAGATGAAGGCGTTGAACTATTGCTGACTGAACATCTGGCAGATTGCAGTTCTTCAATAGTTTTAACAAGCCTTGATTGCCTTGGTAACACAACATGAGATTCGTTCTGCAGATTATTAAACTTTTGGGTTAATTCTGAAACCTTATTGCTAGTTATAGTCATTGTTTTGGCGGCTATAGGCGGACGTTTATATGATGTTGAAGCATTCTTTATTTTAAAACTAACTTTTCTTTGACTTTGTTCAATTCTCTTTTTTATATTTGGTGAATTATTATCAGGTGGTTCCTCAATAACTTTATGACTAATTGTTTTTATACTTTTCCCTCCCCCTTCACTTCTCGTATCACTTTCTGTAGTTATTGCTATTTGAGCGTAATGTATTGTAGAGTCTTCTTTCTTTACATCTTTTCTGATTGTTGTTGTAGTAGTCACTGTTGAATTGAGGAAAGCCATTTTTGTTTCATTTATCGACTTCATCCTGTCAGTCATCGGTAAAGGTGGCTTGACGGGTATTGTGTAAACGATTTTGTCACTTTGGTTTTCTTTTATAGCCATATCTGATTCTGGTAGAATGAAGTTTTTTAGTATTGCCTTTATACTACCGTGCTTTTTCTCGTTCCCGAAGTTCTTAATAGACGATATCAAGTTGGTGGTGGTTATCGAGTCACCTTCCATTAGGCTCAACACCATTTGGATGGATATTTACCGCTTGCCTACGCCATCTGAAACAAAAAGGATATATTGCATTAAAATAAGAAAAACCTACGCTGTATTCAAATATAATTTAAATAGACTTCTTAATATAAAGTAGATATTAAAATAAAAACGAATAGTACCTATACAAGGTCAGAGAATCTATTGCGGCCGCTTTCGCAGATTCGTACTTCGAATATGACAAAGTATCAAAGTAAAGTGGAACATTATGCTACGTCTTAACACTAACCAGAAAATAAAGACATGTGTTAATTTCAGTAATCGATTCTCTAAAAGCGGCTTCTTTGGGGGCTCAAAATTTTATACAAATAATTGACATACTTTGCTTAAAGAAATTAACCAAAAATTATATTTTGAGTATTTATTACATATCGTCACCGCCACACCTGTCCAAGGCGGTTTTGACACATTGGTTATCTCGATGTAGAAGTTTTGTGACGATGTTTTCTTTTATTACCAGCATGAAGCAATTATAAAAATATACTACACATTAGGTGAAAAAACTACCTAAGAGATGCATACTTTGGCCAAGATTTGACTTTGCATTATTTCAGTTAAGCTACTAGGCTTCTATAATACAAGGCACAAAAATAGTAAGAAATATAGTTATACATAGTAGCTTAGGAGCCAGTGAGCGGCTATCTGTATGTATTTGACCAGACCTGAGGTTTTGTACATTGAAGCACCTATACCTACCATACATGGTACGGGGACTCACTGAGCTCTAAGTGGTGGACGCGACGAGCGCTGAGGTAAGACAGTATCGATTTTTGACGAATTTTAAATCCATTTCACCAGGGCTGCCGTTTTGATATTTGAAAATATAGGCTTATTATTATCGGAAAATAAGAATGGCAGACCATTATCGCGCGGATTTACCTATGGCAAATTTTGAATATACTAAAAAAAATTTGAACGTAATTGACCAGATCTGCCATTGATATATTTTATATTTTTTATTTTTTTTTTTTTTTTTTTTTTTTTTTTTTTTTTTTTTTTTTTTTTTTATATTTTTATATAGAATATAAACAACATTAATTTCTGTAAATACAGTGATAAAGTAAATCGCAAGTAAATTAAATTGGGTAGTAGCTAAGATTTTATTATTTATTGATGTGTATACGCAAAGTAGACGTCTGCCGCGATCAATATAATACGTTTTTAGGACTATAATAAACAAAATATATCAATGGCAGATCTGGTCAATTACTTTCCATTTTTTTTAGTATATTCAAAATTGTCTGCCATAGGTAAATCCCCGCAATAATGGTCTGCCATTCTTATTTTCCGATAATAATAAGCCTATATTTTCAATTATCAAAACGGCAGCCCTGGTCAAATGGATTTAAAATTCGTCAAAAATCGATATTGTCTTACCTCAGCGCTCGTCGCGTCCACCACTTAGAGCTTAGTGAGTCCCCGTACCATGCGTGGTAGGTATAGGTGCTTCAATGTACAAAACCTCAGGTCTGGTCAAATACATACAGATAGCCGCTCACTGGCTCCTAAGCTATAGAAGAAGTAATATACAAAAGTAGATAGTAAGAACGACGTAATATTGTAGATAATTATTTTTATTCGTCTGATAAAAAAGAACCCTTTGATAAAGAGGAGTCGAATTTAATAATAAACAAATCACGGCTTCTGTATGAAAATACACATAAAATGTATCATTTACTAATAATATATAATATAAATAATAATTTAATAATTAAAGCGTGATGCATTAAACATGCTGCCTAGAGTATGGATGTACGTACTACTAATATCTTTTGTAGCTGACGACATATTTTATTGTGTTTGCAATTTCACGGCACATTTGTATGACAATGTGTGTACAGACAATGGGGGACTGTTGCCAATATGTTATGTAGGTATTTGGGTAACGATAAAAATGCTCATTACATGTACCAGAATGTTAGACACAACCATATTAAGTAGGATGTGAATTAGCTACACTTTCCACGGATTAAGAGGTTTATGGAGCTAGAAATTGACCTGCATGATTTACTTGGAATTGTAGAAGTGTTGTTAATGTATTTGTGTTTAAAATATGAACACCTGTTCTTTTGTCTTCGTGGTAATGCTGAAATTAGACGTATCGACTAAATTGAGTCAATGTAATTGAAAGCCACAGAACTGAAATTGACACGACAGTATTGAATGATATATAATTGTTTACATGGATCACCTTAATTGATTCATCCAGATTGAAAGACAATAATGAACTGTCTAATATTACCTTAACGCGCTGTTTTTCAACTGAACAGAGTCCAAATAAGGGTTCACCTAAATGGAATTCGCTATTCATTGAGTTACATGTATTACGTACTAGACAAGCACCATTACAAATTGCCTGTATTTTACGTCCGAAAGGACAAACTGTCGCTCCAAAAAGAACTCAACACCTCTGTAATTTTATGTTTATTTTATTTTTTACTTCAGGAGTTCAGCAGATAGGCAGACGGTGCACTTGATGGAAAGCGTTTACCATCGCCTATGGAAATTTGCAACACCAAAGATGCTACAAATGCGCTGCTGCTCTCTTAAGGCAGACTGGAACCTGGTTACTAATACCGGAACACAACACAAGGTTGTTATTGCGACATACTCTAGACCAGGGGTGGTTGCCATCCAGTCGGGAAATACCCTACCACCTGACTGTAGGTTGTTTAGTTGCCTCTTACGACAGGCCGCCCGGCCGCAAAAAACAGCCTTAATATTACTTAAAATAATTTGTTTGATTTTCTATCTTGTATCTTCCATATTCTTTCTCTTCTAAACTTTATTGTCAAATAGTTAAACATAATTTTCTGTGACTTAGTTTGAAAAGGTAATATGTACTGGCGGAAAGTTAAAAAAATCAACCACGCCTGTACCATCCCTTTGCATGTCTTACACGCAAGCTGATGAAACGCTTGAGCATGGGTGAGCCCATCCTACTCACTCAAATAATTAAAATACTAATTGCACAGTGAAGGAAAATGATTTCAAATATTAATTACGGACATTTTGTCTAAAAGTAAATTTATATTATTTACAGGAAAACAATCGTATATATTGTAAGTAGAATCAATGTAAATTTCACGGTTAGCAGTGTTACTATTATTTTAGGCTTTCCTAGAATAAACAATGGCCCAGGACGCGCAAGTAATTACCTAACACATAGCGAGAATACTATGATATTTGACATTATGGTAAAACAGTATAGTATATATTGTATATATATATATAATCTTTTCATTTCTTCGAAACTTAAACAACACGAATAAGAGCTTGTAGAAAATGACCTTGGCAATGTTAGGGGAAAACTTGAAAGGGCCATACAGTGCTACACTGTTCATTTGATTTGAACAATAAACAAATGAGTATATATATGCGTGTGTGTGTTCTATCCGTGCTGGAACGGAGAAAGAATACAATTTCCTGCGGCCGGGCGGCCTGTCGTAAGAGGCGACAAAACAACCCACAGCCAGGTGGTAGGGCATTTGTCCGACTGGATGGCTATCAACCCTGGTCTAAAGTATCTCGCCATAACAACCTTGAGTTGTGTTCCGGCATTAGTAACCAGGTTCCAGTGTCCCTTAAGAGAGCAGCAGCGTATTTGTAGCACCTTTTCGTGTTGCAGATATCAATAGGCGATGGGAACCGCTTTCCATCAAGTGGGCAGTCTGCCTGTCTGCTGAACTCCTGCAATAAAAAAAGTGTGGCAAATGTATGGTAGTGTGTGTAATGTTTTTATTGATTTAATGTATTTTTTATGCATAATTAAAAAAATAACGTTCGTCGCTTCTTCTCTATAAACTATAATGTGCGATTTCATATTCTTTGTCCGCGCAATTTTACAAAATTTTTGCTTCACATATTAATATATAGATGGTAGTAAACATAGAGTTGGAAGCATTTTTAAGTTTGAAGTTTAGTAAATCAAAATGAAACTAGACCATTGGTTTCCTATTTAAGTTATCATAAGCCTCTCGTGTACTTTGTTCAAAGTGAAAATATGGAATCTGAATAATATGTTTTATATCTTAAATATGATATACTTATATGAAATGTAATATCTTGCATTAAAATATAAAATAATTTTTAGCTTGGTAAGAGTATTATAAAAATAATTAACTTTATAATTATCCTAATACTACTGACACTCCATATTTATCTCATTCTCTCGTAAGCTAATTTACTGAAGTTTCACTTCTACCGTCTGTGAATTGCATATACACACCTATAATTAAAAAAATATGCTTAGGTAATAATAAAATTTACTATGTACAGTAATTGAATATATACCTAAATGATGGTGACATAACAAATAAATGCTTATATTTTAAAACTACAGGACATGTAATATCATTATAATTTCTATAATTATTATTTTATTTATGATTGGACCTACGTATGCATAATGGAACCAACCCACATTCTGACAGTTTTGAGAAAAAGCCGTTTATACTAATATTTTGCAAAATAAATATTTAGAATATTGTATATTTTAATGTACAATATTCTAAATTTTGTTTTCCAAAATATACAAATTATTTATATGCAAAATTTTAATAAAAACGGCTTTTTCTCAAAACAGTCAATATGTGGGTTGGTTCCATTTTGAATAAGTTGGTCCAATTATATTAACGTAATATATTTGTACATTGAAAGTGTAATTATTTTAATATTTCACGCTTAAGGAGGAAAATAGTATTGAAACTACTATAGCGAAACACATTATGCTGCGCATAGATTTTCGGCCTTAAATACTTATTCTTCTGATAATCATATAAAAATGAAATAGATAGGTAGGCCTTTTTAAAGCTCTTTTTTTTAGTTCAGTCCAGTATCGTAATAGGATTGACATATTCATGTAGACGATAATACCAATATTAAAAAAATATCCCCCGCTCAATTACCTACGGACTGAAGCCAATTCTCCATGCCTATAATATTAAATCCATGGTTAAATTAGATAACTATAAATTGCGGCATGGTGTTATAAACGTTTCTACGTAACGTTGGCGTGTGATTTGATTTCCATCACGTATAATACTTTCTAAGAGCTTTGCATGCGCCGGCGCAGTTGTTTTGTAAAATTGGCCATCTGGACGCGGCACACGCGCGGTTGTGCAACGGTTATAGCCGATCGTTATCTGGTTAATAAACACTTCCTTAGAGTAATCTGGAGTAGGCCTGTTAGGTCGTGTTCTAGGCCGTATTTTGACCTCATCTCTCTATATATAAAACATGAAAAGGAAACTTTTTGCTTCCCTGTTTCAACGTAGTAGAGCCATGCTAGAATCATTATCTTGATTACATCTCTTAGGGCAAGCTCGATCAGTCTGATACCACGCCCTCACAGAGTATCGACGTTTATCCTATATTTCCTATCCCATCGCTTTTATCTTCAAATTCAAAAGTTTTTATTCAAAATAAGTTCTAGTGGAGAACATTTTTTGAAGGTCATACATATATGTTAAAATTTAATTGTACTGCCTAGTCTATGTACACCGCTTCGCAATGTATTATTGCTGTTAAGGAGAAGAAGCGGCAAGAAACTCCCAGCAACACGTCTAGCTAAAAATTGTTTTTCTTTATATTTGTTGTTCTATTTATATTTAATTTTTTTTTTAAGTATTATACAGAATTATGTTACAGAAAGACTTTTGAAGAATTAATGGAGTTGTAGCAAACAGTGCATATTCAAAAAGACAGAGCGCAATAAAAGGATAGAAAATATTATTATAGATATAAATACAAAGACATAACGTACCATTTTTTTTTGCAAAATATCTCCATCTATTCCTTACAAGTACGGCAAGATAAAAACGTTATACTCCTACAAAAGACAGTATTAGGTCTTATCTCTCCTATCCCATTTCTTTTATCAGATCCCATCCCTTTTATCCCACCCCTCGTATCCCATCCCACCCTAAAGACTAACGCGTTTGTTTCGTTCCCGTTTTGCAAAGGCCTGTAAGGCGACGATAACCACTTTCTATTAGTTGGACCGTCTGTCTGATAGCTTCGCAGTAAAAAAAATATACGTTTATAAAAAACTAGTATTTATCCTAGAGAATGTGGGACAAGTATTATAACAGAGTCGTGTTTGTTGTTTTGTTGTAAATTCATCCTCGCAATTGACAAGTGTAAATAGAGCCTTATTGCCCCAGTTTGTATAACTGTTAATGATAACGGGGTTTTACGTCAAATGAATTGTATAAAGTGAATGACGTGGTATGTTCATGTTTTTAATTCTGACTCAGTGTTTGTGGCTGTTTGTTAACATATTTGCTTAAAATAATTAATATTTATTATTTTTATTTATTTAAGTTAATGGTGGTAACATTCGTTCCAATATTTCTTTTTTTTATTATGGCGTGAAAGATTTTATATAATAAATTCAAGGTACAAGTTCTAGTGACTACCTATCATTATTTTTATACAATATATTATCTACCTATCATTATTTTTAGGGTACAAAGTTAATATTATTTTTGTACAAAGCTGCCAGATGCCATCAAAATTGGGATTGTTCACTTTTTTCAATCTAGCTATTTCAAAAACCATTTCGAGGAATAGTGTCCCTAATCATTTCTGTCTAGTTAAAATTCCAAAAAACGTACGATCTTCTTGTATTTTGTAAGAAATGTGTTTGACCTTTATTTGACCTTACTAAATCCAATCAGGTGGGCCGTCTGCCTGTTTGTCTGCTTCAGGTGTAAAAAAATATCTAGCTGTACATTATTTGATTTAAGTTCTGTAACATGGAATTTTCCCTAAAGATCACTTAAAAAAATTAACGATACCTATAGAAAATAATAATGGTTGAACACGAAAACAAAAACTAACGCTTAAAATAAAAAAATATTCAAATTAGTATCTTAAAATACCCTATTTTACGTAATAAAAGTATAAAATCAGAGGGTATTTTTTTGTGAACAATCCCCATTGCCGCGCCAAAACCAAGAGAATTATATCGTCTTATTTTACTTTAATAGAAATTCTATGTAGTTAGAGAGAGAAAGCATCAGTTCAATGTTCGTTTCAATTTTTTTTATTTGACCACTTTGTGGTTATTTCCAATTAGCCGTGTACACTGGAGAACAAATTTGTGCTGGTTCCGTTTTAAAGGGATTTTAACTTTAGGTGTGGATCCGGCTTTTATGGTTTTTAATTCCTCGAATATTAAATTTAAATGTAATGAAGTTAAAAATGTCTCAACGACCTTATTTGCGAATAATGTGTGACTAATATAAAATTTTAGGGTCGATAAAATTCCACTACCATTAAGCTAGTCCGCATTTATGTATTGAGATATAATTAAAGAAGAATTGGGTAGGTGACAGATGTCACAAAAGTTAGAATAATTTACTATTTAACTTCAGCAGTTCCTGATGTTAGCAAGTTCAAACATAACATTAACAACACTTCAGCTTAATATATGAGGATAGATATTCTTTTCATAATATTGACTATATAATAAACGTCATTAACCGTAAAGAGAAATTTAATATAAGTGTTTTAGAAGAAAACTCGTCTGTATTTGCACTAAGGTGTCGTTAAAATGAGTTGTTAACTTATGCAATTATTCATAACTACGGATGTAATTAAAGTAAACATTGCAAGAAAGCATATAAGAAAACATTTTTTGTCGCTATCGTAGATATGCCACAGAGGCTTATTGTCTATCTGATGGAAAGTTGGTATCATCGCCTATCGGCTGTAATATAAAACTGCTGGCATTAAGAGATTTTTTGACACCCTTTTTGAAAACTCCATATCGTATGTAGTGCTGTCAGAAAATTTCGGTTGGTTGGGAGTAAATTCGAAATTCTTGTGGGTACGCAAGAGCAACGTACGTGAGAAACGTTGCATACACGAAGGTAATTACTCAAAATGCGCAACTAAATCAAATGAAACAATGTCACGATTTTACCCTCTTAAAACTTACCTGGCTCTTAGCGAGCTTTCGTAACCCGTGGGCAATTTCGTATTATCCCGGATTTAAACTTGGAAAACAGGTATGTCAAGAAATATGAGTTACCTTAGCAATGAAGTAGTCAAAGGGAATTTGAGTTACCTCGAAAATTAAACAGTCAAAGGGAGTATAAGTTACCTAAGCAATTCAGAAGTTAAAGGGAGTATGAGTTACCTTGAATAGTCAAAGGGAGTGTGAGTTACCTTAAAAATTAAACAGCCAAAGGGCAAATTGACCAAAGGAAATATGAGTACCCTTATCAAATATTTACAGGATGTATCTTAATGATATTAGGTAAGTACATACGAGGCTAATATTTTTTTGGCACCTCCATTTTTCTTAAGACGTAAAAACCCGAAATAATAATAACATTAAGATGCTTGTGTTTTACATTAACCATTTTAGTACATCCTCCTATTGTGTTATAGAAATGTCGCCGCGTTCATACACACCTGATTGAAACTGCGCCATAATTGTAAAACAATAGGCATATTACTGAATCCAATATGAAAAATGATGTTATAGAAATTGATTGTAATATTTTTAAATATGGGCAGCCGCATGTGAATCCTAAGTTTTTACTAGCGAGAACATTCTCACTTTTTTTTCCTATTTAACTGGTAACATTGGTAAGATGGTAAATATATGTCATTTGGATAAAGCATTAACTCGAGCCAAACTCTGTCATAATTAGAGATTACTTACTCAATTGCTGGGATGAAATTAAAAACAGGCTATAATGTGACGGCATCTATATCTAGATGCCTTCACGTTACAAAAAACAGAAAACTTATAGCCTAAACATATTCTAAATGTGCACAATGGGTGGTCTTATCGCTAAGAAGCGGTCTCTTCCAGACAACCCGTGGCAGGAATAAAACATATTATATTGGTTAAAGGTGGTATATATAAATATTAGAGGATATGAAGTCACTTACATATAGTTTATACTTAATAGACATATATAAATACACCTATAGGTATTACATACATATTCATACATATATATACACATATATAAATAAATATTAATTAAAGTAGATGAAGCGAAAGTTGTTTGTCAGGATCGTCGCAAGTGGAGATGTATAGTCTGCCTACACCCATGGGAAAAAAGCGTGATAATATGTATGTATGTATGTATGTATGTATGTATGTATAAATAAATATACGTAAAAAGATCAAACATCACTATGTTACAGGTAATGCTTTTTTGTGATGTTCTTAAATATTGTTAGTGATTTAGCTAGTCTAACCTGTAGTAACAGGTAGCTCATCCTAGAGTCGAATAGCCTGTACAGTAAAAGAATTATTGAAAAAAGATGAAAAATGTTTGGGAATATTAAGTCTAAGATTTGTAGAAGGTCGTAAATTGTGCGAGGAAGAGATGAATTCGAAGCGTTCTTTGAGATAGTACGGGGTAATAGTATTTTTTAAGTTAGTTTAGTTTCTAGTACCTCTATAACATCGATAAAATAATTATGGTTAATCTATTTCTAAATAATAAATCACAACAGCGCAAACTAACGAACACGTAAGAAGGATACCTAATTTAGACAATCGCAAATTTGAAAATTTCAAAAGCATTTCAACAAAGGAATTCTATTTTTCCTAATCCGTAATAATTTAATGACTTCTTCGGAAGGGCCCTTTACTACATCTGGTACCTATTCCCACAATTTCTATAGACTCGAAGGTCAGGTATACTCCGCTTGTTTTATAGATACAACAATAACTATTGTTAATGAAACAATACGATGGATAACGTGCCGGATGAAATCATGGTATTTAGTCGTACAAGGATATTTTTAAATGCTTGTTCAAATACCGGTTGTATTGTTTGAGCAGCGACTCCCGCAGATGAGTGACTAAGTAGGTCACCGAATAAAGTAATATAAAAGTGAATTTAGATTTCATAAGACAATATTAAAGATTCGTGAGAATTTGGCAAGAACAAAGTAAATCTGATCTAGAAACAGGTTTTAGTGGTGTATGTATTTTGTAGTTTTCATAATTTAACCAAATTTACGCATGTATTTAACAAAAGTATTCAAATTAGGTAATGTTTTATTTTGCAGGTTTTTTTAGAGACCGTTTTTCCTTAGTATTTGCCCGTTTCACCCAGGTTTTCCCAGGATTTTATAGTTTCTACTACCATATAAAAAGGGAAAAAATTCCATAAGTGGTAATATTATAGACACTTTTTCTTGGAGTAGCCAGTCATCGATCTGTGTGATAACAAAGCTCATGCATAGACACATAACACACATGTGTGTGTATATGACTTATGTATTACTCGTATATAGGTATTTTTTTTGCCTAGGTGAAATTCAGTTTACACACATTCCACTTTTTGGGGCTCTATAATATTGTGGAGTTCCTCAACTAAGCTGGTATATACATTAAAATACTTGGCAATTTTGTTTCTCCTTTGGCTATGGGTTAGGAGCGCAAGTGTAGGGATATTGCCAACGCCGTAATTCCACATGGGTGGAATTACGGCGTTGGCAATATCCCTATGTTTATGGAAACAAGTAAGAGTCTCTTCTTGGGCTACAGGATGTTATGTACAGTGGATAAGATATAGGTACCGGCTATTAGTACAGTGTAAGAACTGGTTCCTAATAGTACACCGTACATTAGTTACAAAAGACTAGCGGTCTTCCGCCTACATCGGCCGGAGGTTGTTTGTTAGACCCTAAGACAGCAGCACTATATTGTACATCAGCCTATAATCTTTGAAAATCACATACAAAAAGTCCTAACATTGTAAAGAGTATATAATATCAGTTCATAAATGTCACACTGCTGGGCTCAGGCCTCCCATTATAGGGGAAACGGACAGTATACCCGCCACGCCTGTCCAAGGCTTGACAGGTTTGGCACATCGTTTATCTCGATGTGCAGGTTGCATCACGATGATTTCCTTCACCGCTATTAGGACGTGTACATTAGGTCAGAAAACTGCCTAGGTGGTGCATGCATTCCGGCCAGGATAGAACCCGCGCCCCTTGAGTTTGGGATTCGTGCACTAGTCATTACGCTACCACAACTTCACATACACGACAGAGTAGCGTGCATAAATGCTAGAAGATAAGATCTAACTACTACTTTATTAAATGTATAGTTAATAAGCAAATAGAAATTAGGTTTCTCCACGCTTCAGTATGTTAACAAGGTGTTAAGTAACGTTGTCTAGATCGTAAAAACAATGCATCTGTTACTAGCGTGTTACTTCACATAGTCGGCTAATAGCTGAGTAATAATCGAGTCCGTTGGAGCGTGACACCTGTTGACCTTAATAAAAGTTGCATTAGTTATTGATATCGAGATTTATTGTTTAACACTGTTCATAAGTCGTGGTAGTGTAATGGCGTCTCAAGCTCAAATAGCGCGGGTTCGATCTTCCTCGATAAATAGGCTATTTAACACTGAAAGAATTTTTCAAATCAGACCAGCAGTTTCTGAGATTAGAACGTTCAAGCAAACAAATAAAGTCTTCAGCTTTGTATCTAAATATACATATAAAAAACTGTAGAGGTCGAATTTCTGTACAATGAAAAAAATGTTAAAAAGCGAGTCCCCCTGATGTGAGAAGTGAAATAGAAACATATTTAGATTTTTTTCAAATTTTTGTTTGTCTGTTTGTACGGGCTTATATCCCTGGTATATAGGATACTTTTGATCCCGAAAAATCGAAGAGTTCCCGTGGGATAGGTCAAAAAACTTTCCACGCGGACGAAATCGCGGGCAGAAACTATATCAGTATAAAATTGAAATAAGATTTTTCGTGAACCGTACCCACAGCATTACACAGACTCAAGTGTAATTGACAAAGGTAAGGTTTCTTAACCTTCTAATAAATGAAAGTACTAGAAGAGTATCTTTATGTGGTTGCAGTGAAAGTTGCTTTGGAATTATCTGTTTAAACATTAAGGGCCTTACTTAGTATCGTTTCTGAAATATAAAGAAACTACTCAGGAACTGATTAGTCCTCTTGGTCGAATATTTTGGGTACAACCTACGTTAATCATACAAATTTCGTTTATCTGTGCTCCTCTTACGCAAACAACAGGTAATACACATTTATAAGTGAAGAAATAGTACATTATGGTACTAGTGTGTAACATTGGTGATTACCGCCGAGGCGCCATTGAGCTCGAGCCGTAGGCGAGGATCTTAAGAGAGCCGAGGACGGTAATTATCAATACACACGTGTATCATACGACGTTTTTTAACACACTTGTGAATAAAATAACAACAAAAACTCATTTTATTTAGTAGATAAAAAAAGTTATATATGAGTGAAAGTTTTATTTATTAAACACGTACGAGTTAAAATTATCTATTTAAATAAGAAGTTGCATGAAATGAGCAAGCAACAGGAACATTAATTTATTTGTTCTATAGAACACGATCTCTTTTTTTTAATAAAAACTTTTTTAAGAACAAAGCAACTCAACCAATAAAATTTAAAAAAAATCTATAACTCACTAGTGAGTTATAATTTTTTTTACTCACAGTTTGATTATGGGTGTCATTCTGTGCCTAATTGCGGTGACCATAGAGCCAGTTTATGAGCAAGTGTGTTGAAAAAAATATTTATTGACTAGGGTCTGATTCTATTGCTTAAGACATGCCTAATCGTGTTTTAACGAGATTATTATAAATAAGGCCGTAAGTAGTATGGATTCAAACTTCGTGATACTTAATATTATTTTTATGTTTATATTACTGACAATAATATGCTAAAAAAATACTAATGCTATTAGTTAAAGATTACGTGGATCTATTCGAGTTGCTATTTATAAGTAAGCAGCTTGTTTTGATGGTTTAATTTCTCACAGTCCCACAAATGTAATATTACGTCGAATTGTTTTAATTACACTACTTATAATTGATAGAAAGGGTATTATCGATATTTATATCGATTATATCAAGTTGGCACAGGCGATATATCGATTATTATTACAAAATATCATTAAAAGAAAGGAGGTTCCCCGAATTCGTCACAGAATAAGAATTGAAAAATTCCGTGCTCTTTTCAATCGGTCTGAATCTGTAGTAGCGATAAAAATATGACATGGATTATTGATTTGAAAAATATTTTTAATTAAAAAAAATGACTGACATTAAATGTTGTAGGTACAATGTGATATCAATATGAAGTATTGATTTCATTTATTTATATTCAGCGCTCTCCAATAAATATCCAATTATAGACCACACGTGAATCAATTAGGTTAAAATTATACCTACCTTCAACTTATTAGTTTTGATGACTAATGGATTCATTAATAATCGATTAATATTGATAACATATTATTATTTAATACCTGTTAACATTTCGATAAATATTTAATATACTTTCTCTTCGCTTGCCACGCGTCCGGCCAAACATTTTTTAAAAGGTCACATAATGAAATGAAATTTGTCATCATTTAAGTAAGTAGTACATGGTACTTAAAAATGACTAAAATACAGAGAACAGTACAAATGGCGTCGAAAAGGAAATTCTGTTTCCCGCGCTAGGTCTCCCCAGAGCCTGTGTGGCGGGACACAGTAGGATTCGCTTCGGTCATAAAATTCACATCATTGCCGATAGTACATTAATTCAATGTCTTTGTGTATTCAAAATGTATATGTATAAATAGTATTTTCTATTGTTAAATTAAAGATTACATTACTACGGTTAGAAGGTGAGTAGCCAATAAATCGTAAAAGTTCTTGACATAGAAACCATAGGCTCGCTTTTAGGACGCTTTCTGATTAACTAGTGCAGTATGAGCGTTCTCTGATCTGTAAAGATGTAGGAGCAGAACACAGAGTGATGGACTGTACCTATCTTACTATTCATTCGATTGCCTTACAATCAGTTGAATTTTTACACAATTTGTATGGTACAGCCATGGTGGAATCGTTATCTTGATTTCATCTTTTGGACCGTCTCAATCGGTGCAATATTTTTTTGAAGTGATAACTTCTTATGGGAGGGTTAAACCACTTAGTTACGTAACGCGTCACGGCGCCAGTCTGTCTGGCTTCCCTTTCCCTCACGCAAGTTATCACTTCTGTAAGGCGTCCCGAGACGCACACGTTTTTTATAGCTGTAATACAGCAGACAGGCAGCTGGCCCACCGGATGGAAAACGGTTACAGTCGACTATGGGCATTTGCAACACCAGGAGTGTCCCAAACGCGTTGCCAACTTCGAAGAAATGTTATGACACCCTTTCTAAAAAGACCATATTGTAGCGCTGTAGGAAAACTACGTCTGAAAGCTCATTCAAATCCCCACGGCGCGCAAGAGAAACCGTTGCGTACAAGAGCGAAGCGGCTCAAGGAACTGTAGATGAACGCCCAGCCGATGGCGTGCGGTGAGGTGGTAGAAGAAGGACAAAGGCACCATTCTAACTAATGCTATACCACGCTCTCACAGAATATCGGCGTTTAACGGTTAGCGTTGTACTAATCGTCCTTCGTGCGATGAGTGAGAGCGCCGATGGCCGATGTTCCACAAGGGAGCGTACTTCCTAGGGAGTTTGCCAACCTTTTGTGTACTATCGCCCCCTTTACGAGAAAAAATAGTTCCAACTTCCCCGTTTACATAATAGTCAATAATACCACGCCACGCTTGTCCAAGGCGGTTTGGCAGGTTTGACACATCGGTTATCTCGATGTGCAGGTTGCATCACGATGTTTTCCTTCACCATTGTTAGCACGTGGTAATTGTAACAATATGCAAATTAGATCAGAAAACTGCCTAAATGGTGCATGCGTTCCGACCAGAATCAAACCCGCGCGTTTTAGTTGGGAAGCGTACGCTAGCCATTATGCTACCACGACTCCGTTATATACTAATACTGTCCGTCATATAGTAATATAATGATAATCGGCAGGCAAACTCACATTACATACCCCTAAGTTAAGTAAGTTACGCTTGTGTTATAGGCACAACACTACGGAATACTCTAGGGTGGGTCTCAGACAATAAATAAAACAGTCCACTCAACCACAGAGGCCGTCAAGAGCCATTGTATATTACACGTAACACAAAGGTGACCTGCTTATCTTAGGAAAATAATTAAGTAGGTACAATGTGTGTATCTGTCTGCAGGTTAATTATTATTGACGAATATTTTTATTGTGGGATAATTTTAATTTTATCCTAATCGCAAACGCAAAAAATTATGCGTCTCGTCAATTACCTTATTTATTAATCGTTCCAAAGGTTTATGTAAAATAATAATTTCAGATTGAAATACGCTTCAAAAATAGTGGAAGTGAAGGCAGTACAGAGTTCCGCAACCTTACAACATCGACGTAAAATACGTGCTCTAAACACAAGTTAAAAGATCAATTAAATCAAACATACCCGTATTCCAAACAAAATCCAATTATCCCAACTGATCACTGAACACGGCACATCACTACACTGAGTAAATGATTTATAATAACGTCAACATTACTGGTTAGTTTATGAATGTTTTATTATAGGACAACTCTGCGTGTGGTTGAAGCGTTTGTAAAAAAAAGATGACGCGACGTGCGGCCTGTACGGCGATCGAGTTGACTGTGCTGTTATTATGACCTCGATAATAATACTTTAAGGGACGATTTATATTAGACCGTGCGGACGTGAGACGTACGAGACCCGGGCGAGAGATGGATTTAAATTTCAAGAATCTTTATATATAAAAATGAATGTTTGTCTGTATGTCCTTTATAGAATCGTAAACTATACACAAAATTTGATCACGTGATGATCTTTAGCAAGGTTGTTGTGCTTGAGCCACTGAAGGTTTCCGAGTTGGTCCACAATTGGACCCGATAGGTGGCTCTGCTGTCGGCATATCGATTGAAGCTTTTCCGGGCAGGACGACGTCTGCCGGGACAGGTAGTATTTTATAAAGCATTTAATACACCGTGTAGTAGTGGTGGTCAACCATTCAAAATTCCAAAAACTTAGTCATCCAGCACATGGTTGTTCATTAGTCGGCTAAAAATCCTGTTGATAGCTTTTTAGCTATTGTGTGAATGACTTGACAATCGGCAACCGAAGACTGACAGCTTAACCATCTACTTATTTGTTGGTTTTCGGTTTTATTCGATAACCATTAGCCAGAGGGTGTATTGATGGCGACGTTGATGGCTAAGCTGTAAATTGTCGGTTGTCGGTTTCAGTTTTATTGAAAACCATTAAACCAGTTGGCGAAGTGGTTGACGACTTAGCTGTAGCTATTTTGTGAACAGGAGCTACTTAACGAGGTTTTAAAATATATCTACCGTGTGGCCCATTCGTCCCTGTCGGGGCTCGGCGTCGATATGTGCATGATCGTGCAGCCCGCGCCTTCGACGTTCTAGCATAAATCAACCTTTATCTATACAAGTTATGTTGCCCTAGCATACTGACTACCTGAATTATTATTTCTATGTTAATTCCGATTAACTGCATAGTTTCTATTTATAAGATAGTGCATGTCGCTGGAACAAAGCAGCTGTTATATTTTTATTGGTAAAACCCAAACTTGTGTTATAGACACTATGATTTTTGCACATATGCATGAATTTGACAGCCTCTGTGGTTGAGCGGGCTAAGGCTTTGACGGCCTACCTCACTGCAACCCAGAGGTTCCGGGTTCGATTCCGATTCGATGGTATAGTAAATTTCGGGAACGTATTTTCTCCGTTGTTTACTATGATCTGGGTGTCTGAGATCGGCCCCAGAGTGGTGCGTTGTATATTATTACCCATAACACAAACGTAACTTGCTTAATTTGGGGATATACAATGTGTGTGTTTGTCTGCCGAGTATTTATTTCATGAATATAATTTTTTAACTCAAAAAGCTAGGAAACAGCTTTTTATAGGGCTATCTGCTTGGTTTCACTCATATAAATCACGATAACTGTCTCTAATTAAACTCTCTCTACTCTCCTATAATTCTTACATTATCCAAATTTGAATTTTGTTGATAAGAACGTGTGAGATATTTACGTAGGTAGTAATTGTTCGATATAAAACTTTTTATAATTCAGTATTTCGGACATATAACAAAAAATAACACTTATTATGGAAATACAAAACCAGCCTCTTTTCTTATAATTTTGTTATGTTTCAACATTATTATATAATTATTTCAGTTCGAAATTATTTCATATGTATGGCGTACAGAAATTCTGAGTTCTAAATAGTTGAGATTCTGTGTAGTCATGTTGTAATGCCTTATATTACACATAACTTTTCCTTTCTCTTGGATCTGGAGCATAATAAGCCAGATTTATTACCAACGCATGATGTATTTGTTTAGTGCATGGAAAGGCTATTGAACTGTGTTAAGAGAGAAAGTAATATTTGAAGAAGAAACAAATATCTATTAAAGACATTTATTATATATAATAAATATATTATAATAACAACCCATAATTGTTCCACTGCTGGGCTCGGGCGTCCCACTGCAGGGGAACGGACAGTATACCCGCCACACTTGTCCAAGGCGGCTTGGAAGGTTTGACACATCGGTTGTCTCGATGTGCAAGTTGCATCACGATGTTTTCCTTCACCGTTGTTAGTTGTTAATGGCTAGCGTACGCGTCCCAAACTCAAAAGGGCGCGGGTTCGAAGCCTGGCCGGAACGTATACACCACTTAGGCAGTTTTCTAACCTGTTCATATTGTTACAATTATCACGTGCTAACAACGGTGAAGGAAAACATTATGATGAAATTTGCACATCGAGATAACCGACGTGTTAAACGTTTGCGGTTTGTGCGGGTTTACTTACTCTCCAAAAGTGGAAAGCCCGAGGCCCGAGTGTTATTAAAATAGTAAATTGGAGCAAAACACTACGTAAAAGATACCGTTGTCATGGACATCTTAGCCATTAAACAATCGAACCACCTGAATTCCTTTGTCTCTGACCTTCATCGAAACCATACGGTCAATAAATCAGAGTGGGTTTTCTTCGGATTTTGTTCTGAACTTTTGTACATTTAGTTTAAAATAATAGATTTTTCAAGGCAAAGTTATCATGATAATACTTTATACCTTATACCTAATAAACTGAGTAATAAAAAGATCCCGTCCGGCACATCAATAAGCTGAGTGCAAACAAAAATTCTCAAAAATGATTTTTACTTTTACGACTGATGAAGTATGTATTGTACGTCGCTATTTTTCAAATGATTTTTTTCTTTCCTTATTTTATCTTGCTACATATTTTTTTTATTACATGAGTTCATCAAGCAGATGGCCCTCCTGATTAATGGATATGCAACCGATGTTGATATGACATGAGAACTCTCGCGGAGTAAGGAGCTAACATCGCAGATGAAGTAAAGAAAACTGCTCAGTTTGAATAAAATACGAAGAACGATGAAGATTGTATTGAAAACACTTGTTGTTACATATCACAAATCGATGTATGCAAGCACCGAACATTGACAAGTAAATAGGCGTGTGGCAAACCGCCTGACCCACATTCCTTCATAATTGCCCGACACGGTCGAACTGGTGATGCTTCGCGGGTTCATACTAAAACTAGCACTCGTAGGCAAATCGTATTCGTAGATATCGAAAGTCGCATCGCATTTTGCATTTATAAATAGCTAAGCATAAATCTGCATCATAATATCTGGAGAAGCTGTTTGACTACGTCACACTCACCAATTTTGACTCATTCTGATACCCCTAATTTTAGCTAGTATGAACAAATACTAAATGATACAAGTTAAGGTTAGTTAAATATATTTTTTTTATTACAGGAGTTCAGCAGACAGGCAGACAGCCCACTTGATGGAAAGCGGTTCCAATAGCCTATGGACATTTGCAGCGTCAAAAGTGCTCCTCATGCAATTAAAAAATAACAAATATTGGAAAGAATGTATAGGCGACAGTAACAATTTTGCATCAGGTGAGCAGTCAGCTTGTCTCCTATGTTCCCCAGCAAAAAAGAGAAGAAAAGTCCACTTCATTGCGAAGAAAGCTTCGTCATCAGCTAATCGTAAATCACTCTTGGAGTCATATTTCATCAAGGTGATTGTATTTCACGTAAAACAAAGAATAATATTGCGTAAACGTCCTCCAAATTGCCGATTAAACAAAATTTAATTATCGACATCAAAATAAGTAATTACCGAGTCTGTTAAACACATGACTGAACTTTAGACTCGCTAAGTTAATAATAGCAAGTACATATTTTTCGCACATAGTACATGCATTCCTATGTTATTGAGCAATCGGTCACGAGTGGTATTTATTGTATACGATGTTTTATATCATTAGGTCTTTCAACTTGACCTAGAGACTGTTCAATTATAAAATGATTTGCAAGATGAAAAGATGATCATCATTATTCAATCTATCATTATACTTATGTGGATAAAGAACAATATCCACTAATGTTATTGCTATAATAATCTTACAAGTGAATCGTATTGAACTTGCTTGCACTTGCTATTTATCTGTCACTTTAAAGCATATCGAGTTATAGATGCGTTAATACAGTTTTCTTAAAATAATAATAAGTATGCTTTAAAGTTTAACTTTATGTTGATATTTGTATACATAATAATAATCATATAGACAGTATTTAATTTTTTAATATCTTACACTTTTCCTGACCACTCATCATCGTCAATATCATACTAGCGTTAAATCCCGGTTGCTTCAGAAAGTCGAGGTCCATCTAATAAAGTTGTAGCCATCTCTCTCTTCAAGAAAGGCAGGCAGATCTTTCTCTTCTTCTAGTAGACCTTATATACCTACCTACATACCTACGAATGTCAATTCGAGATTGGTTTATTTAAGACTAGCTGTGCTCGCGACGTAAAAGTATCCATATAGTATCAGCTATATGCCAATTAAAGTCCCACCAAAATCTGTCCAGAACCAGCATTCGGTTAGCCGGAACGAAAAGAATCCGAACAGGACATTTCCCGCTAAGAAGTTTTGGCCGGCTCACGGGCAAAATTGATTCTCCCAACTGCCTACAGTGTGGAACTCGTGAGGATGTCCAACATCTGTTAATGTAATGCAGCAAAAATAAAAATGGCAGAGAAAAACTGACGAGGGAGTTGGGACTGAATCGTTTCCATGTAGGCAATTTTATAGAAATTCTGGCAGAGTCAGCCTCTAAGAATACTAGTTTGTAGCCAGCTCGTTATTTATAATTTAATATATAAGTTATTATATGGTTAGGAGATGAAGGGGCTGACATGCCTAAGTGGCAAAAGTCCCAAATAATTAAAGAGAAAAGAACCAGAAAGACATATAATTTCATATGCATTTAATAAAAAGCAATTATTATGATACTTCAAACAGGCACTTAATTTTATTTATCAGTATAGACAACCTGATACCACTTTAGAAGTATACCTGAGCCTTAGATAATACGTTCAATATAACTAATCAATATACAGAACCCCCTCGCAATCGATGTAGGAAGGAAACCCTTCTACATACGTATTGGTGCTATCAGTTTCGTTTCCTCGCCAGACTAGGTTTCCTTTGTACAATGTAATGTTATACTGTTATTTACGTCATACGAATTTATTTAAATGTAGCATTTTCAGTCTTTGTGCCAGTATCTGTATTTTGTTTATTTTATTACTAGCTGACTCGTCGAACTTCGTACCGCCTATTTTCTGAATTCCTAAAAGACTTTGTTCCATGACATAAAAACAAAATCACCAAAATCGCTCCCGGTGATTAGGAGGATTCTAGAACCCGATCTCAGCGCCATCTACCGGCTCCAATTATGAATCTAAACCATCGAGGACAAACTCAAACACACAAAAACAAAATCGGTGCAGGTGATTAGGAGGATTCTAGAATCCGATCTCAGCGCCACCTACCGGTTCTAATTGTGAATCTAAATCATTCGGGGACCCACTCAAACACACACTCAAAATTTCATCAAAATCGGATGTATAGTTTACGACGCTATAAAGGACGATAGGAACAGCAGACAGGCTGATGCCCAACTGTGTTGGAAAGGGATTACCGTCGCTTATGAACATTTGCAACACTAAAGGTGTTACCAATGTGCTGGTTGACTCGTAGATGGTACTGGAGCCTGGCCACTAATGCCGGACACAGAACTCGAGGTTGTTATGGCGGCATGCTCTAGACCAGAGGTGATAGCGGTCCAGACGAGCAGATGCCCCACCACCTAGCGAAAACTACGTATATGAACTGTATACGAATGAATCTATATAAATAAAAATGTAACGTAGAAATGTATGTGCGCGCATAGATTAACAATGACTTTGTCGATTTCCACGAAAATTTTTGTGTGTTTGAGTGGGTCCCCGAATGATTTAGATTCACAATTAGAACCGATAGGTGGCGCTGGAATCGGGCCCTTGATTTTTATTTTTTCAGGGCAGTACGTCTGCCGGGTCCACTAGTACAATATAAATAATATATTAGCATACAAAAGAGATATACTCATAATATTTGACAACGAATATTTATGTTCTTTATTGAATTTAAAACGTTATTTGGTTGTTTAATTTAGGTATTTACCAACTGCCATTGAATTAATTTATAATTATTGTAAAATAATGGCAATGTTCTAATAATAATAGGAGTACATACTAAAATATGACTAATACATTATTAAAATAACTGTAGAGAGGAATATGTCCTCATTAATATTGCAAATGCGAATCTGAGCGTTTGTTTGTGATGTTTTTACGCCTTAACTACGAAACAAATTATCACGAAATTTAGCACACACATTGTTAGAGATATAAAAAGGTACCTTTTATCCAGAAAAAGTACTGTTCCCGAAGGCTATACAAATATAGCCGAAAAGCTGTAGCTTCGATCGCATTTTAATGGCGCCACCTTTGCAATATAATAGCAAAGAAATAAAGAAAGTAAATATTTTATTTAGAACAAAAAAACTAAGTTAATATAAATAGAGAAAGAAACAAACATAATATTTGTAACATATTGAACTATGTCAAAAATATTATGAGTTCAATTCAGTTTTCTTACTGTATCTACATGCGCCGTGTATCTGAGCCATGGTAGCTTAGTGGTGATCGCACGCGTCCAAATTCAAAGGGCGCAGGTTCGAATGATGGTCTGGCCGGCAACACAGATTACTTAGGCAGTTTTCTGATTTTATGTGCTTATATTTATTATTATTATCTTTCTTACCACGTGCTAACGGTGAAGGAAAACATCTTGATGAAACCTGTACATCGAGATAACCGATATGTCAAACACGCCAAGCCGCCTTGGACAGACTTGGCCGGTATACTATTCCCTTTAAACAGTGGGAGGCCCGAGCCCAGCAGTGTGACGTTTATGTGGTTTTGGTTTATTATTATTATTATATACATGATCTATGACTTATCCTCTTGAGCATAATGGAAGTTATCTGCTTGGGAGTCTGGGCATGGGTATAATGAATAATGCATAGTTTAGTATCGCGAAACGGCATATTTGTTTACTTTTTTAACACTTCCAAGTATAATCTAGCACTTTCATTGTAATTTAAAAAAAACTCTTCGTGTCGAATAATTACAGAGACTACAATGTTGCGCCGTTTCCTGATCCAATGAAATGTAAATGATATATAAGTGAAAGTAATAGAGCATCATATTTTATAGTGAATTATATCAATTGAGCAACAAAACAAACCTTGTGCGCTCGTAATTGTTAAGCAATAAAACTTGTTCACTTGAGAAACGGTAGTTTAGTTACAAAATTTACACATTCATATAAAACACATATAATTTGTTCCTTTACAATGGGCCTGTCTAATGTCCCAAGAATTAAGTTGTGAAACTGCATTAACAATAAGGGCCCTAAAAAGTTACCTTGCTGTACTACATTCTTTCTATGTTATTTTTCCGCATACTTACAATCGGACTATTTACAATTGGTGTCAGACGTAATGAAATTACTCTATTGTGCGGTTTTTAATGTACAGCATTTTTTTAATAATAATAATGGTATAGTTCACAGGTTTTTAATGCTATGTATAAATAAATATACATTTTATGTTTTCAGTCATAATTATATTTTGCAGAAAAATAGGGAACACTTACATTCTTGGCACCCTATTAATTTATTCAAAACATTAAGAAATATTAATATTAATTATGTTCACTCGCAGTAGAAGTGAAACAAAGTGTAATAAGGGGTGAAGGCATTCTAAATTTCGTGACGTTACATTCCA
Source organism: Dendrolimus punctatus (assembly GCA_012273795.1). NCBI lineage: Eukaryota > Metazoa > Arthropoda > Insecta > Lepidoptera > Lasiocampidae > Dendrolimus > Dendrolimus punctatus. The sequence goes on from CM022537.1 coordinate 19,956,404, forward strand.
TACATTATATTTAAGCTTTAAAAAATGTTTGAAGTATTAACGAAAAGCTTCAAAACATTTCAAACTCTATGTATGATGAGCAGTGTTTAAATGGTTAAATATAATGTATTCTATCTCATTCTCTTAGTCCTATAGATTTATGTGTTTGTCTCTTTTTAATGTCGCTTTTCATCGTTCAATCACAACAGTTCTAAGTTTCACTTCAAAAATATTAATCTTGAATAACTTGGCTGAGTTCCAAGTATGGTATTGCTCTCTCTGCATAGTGTTTATCTGGATTACAATAATTAATTGTACATGCAAAAGGCGGTAGTAAAACGAATCAAAAGTGAAAACTAACCGGGATGTACATCTTACCAATGTCAACGCCCGTAACTTGTCTATTTGTCTCCAATACTACTAGTCAACCAGCGGTGAGACCAGTCAATAAGCTATAAAAGGCGACGCTATGCCGGAACCTCGCCCAAAAGGCGGGATAGGGGAAAGTGGATAGTCTTGGATCGATGCACTTGCAACGATTGACGAACGAGTTTGCCTAGTCTGCAGGACTAATTTGTGCAATCATAGACCATAAACGACGATTCATTTACTACCAATTAAATCGTATTACTAATTTTATAGTAGGACTTTGACTGATTGCCAATAATAAAGTGGTGACTACTATAGATTGGTGCAGAATATGAAATATAAAAATAATCTATTGTCAATACTTTAGCAAAAATTAAATCGAAAATGATGATTTTCAAGTGTTGTTTTTATTGCCAAATTAGCTGTGCAAGCGAAATTTTCAGGGCGTTCCATTAGTAGCTCACGACGCCCAAAATAATCCGTTAGCTGTTCCACAAGGCGAAACGTGGCGAAAACGTCACCAATGACGTTATCTTTTCCGACCACACAACGCTCACAGCGACCCATGTCAAGAGGTGGGTCGAATAGCCGTTCCACTTGGGGTAACGATTGTGACACCGGCAAGCAAGTGAAATGGGTAAAATCGCGATCTTGAACGTGGTCGTTGTGAGTACCTAATGGAACGTAACCTTTGTTTGCGTTTTCATGATGACGTTTCTTACTAAAGTGCAACGGCGGCACGAAAGAATCACGACCGAAGAACCTTATTTTTAACTACATTTGTCTATCTCATGGAAACATTTCATTAGGGCTGATTTCTCAATCATCAGATAAAAGTATATAATCATCGAACACATTATAATCTGACGGATCAATGTAAAAGTGAAGTCAACTATTTTATTCACGCAACCATAATTTTTAATTGGTCATGGTGTATTTTATTCGACGAGTAACTACTATATGAAGATTGAAAAATCAGCCCTTATTCGTTTATAAGGAGTACCCCAAGTGTTGACCCGAAAATTAAGCAAGCGCTGTATCATTGTTTAATAGTTTTCATGTGATTTCTAACGGACTGACAGATAGACAAAAATTCTAAATGTTGCACTTTAGGAATCACGAGATTATTTATCGGGATACAAAATATCCTAAGTATTACCTGGGGATATAAGCTAGCTCTGTGTCGAGTTTAATTTAAATGCATTCATTAGTTTTCACGTGACTTTGACAAACAGGCAGACCAACATTCTAAAAGTTGCATTTTCGGACTCTGCTGGTCCGTATTAAGACCTTTGATTCTTCTCCCCAATTTAAATCAATCAATCGTAGAAACTCGACTCCTGTACGTAGATATTTATGATATATTATAGAATCTTTAAAACTGTATTATAACATCGGAAACACGAAATCTCATCAGGTGAATGTTTAATTAAGTTTAACACGTTCATGGTAAAAGGCTATTGATATTGAAATGTAATGGTCGTCAGAGAAAGTAAATCGCTTGTTTCAGATGAATAAAAGAAACGCAGGCTTCTGCGTAAAATGACAGTATTGTTGGTACCTCCATTAGCTTCACTAATAGTTGTTTGAAAGGTAAATTGAGTGAAAAGTTTTCATGCGTTGAGAAAGTTTTGTTTACAAGTTACTAATGAGTACAGTTTTACAGAACTAATAACTCCTCCCGATATATCTGTTGATTAGACAATTTTGGTAGCGCGACACAGAGTAGAAATCGTGTAACAGAGCTAACAATGCAGAGCAAGCAACACTTTGCCGTTTCTGGCTGCTTGCGAATAAAGTTCAATATAAGGAGCAAAATTCTCGCCTCAGAGAGCTTGAAGGACAATTACCTTCTTCTTTGCTGAACGTTGTCTACTTTCACACCACGCATCGTCAGGGTGCTCACCGCCACTTCCTTAAGACATTACTTTCGATCACGCACTGGTTTTCAATAACGGTTCTCTTGCGCAACTTAGAAATTTGGAATGAGCTTCCCAACAAAGGTTTTTCTTCAAGGCGCTGGCAATGTCTTTGGTATTGTGAATGTCCGTAGGAGACGGTAACCACTGTCCATCAGGTTTGCCATCCGCATGTCGGCTGTATTCCAGCAATAAAAAAATATTTCACTACGTTGACTCATTATGGTCGTGTGTGCAACCCTTCTCAAGAATATTTCACTTGCGCACTTTAGGAATTTGGAATGAGTCCCTATTGAAGGTTTTACTCAGCACTACCATATTGAGTCTTTTAAAAAGGCGTAATTACATTTCTTCCAGTCCAGCAGCCCGTTGGTAATATCTCTGGTGCCGATAATGTCCACGGGCCACTGTAATCAATTTCCATAGGTAATATCTTGTAATTAAATTGGCATAAAGAAATGTTTGGGACAATGTTTTAACTCTCATGTTTTTTGGAGTCGGGACAATGTCTTTCCCTTCACACTCCTCTATTCAGATATACAACTTTTATGATGCCAGAAATCATAATATCATCCTTCACACAATCCATTCATCTCTTTTTTGATCTAACTTTACATCTGTACCCATCAATCAATCTTGTCTTTTCATTATTTTTGTGTGACTTTCGTCCTTCCTCGTTACATGCCCATACCACCTTAATCTTCTTCCCCTCAATTTTTGAGTCACGAGTGTAACTTTCAAAGATACTTAACACCACTCATCCATCTCGTCATTCTCATTTTAGCTGAGTGGAGTACAATATCCTTAGCGTATTCTTTAAATACTTATTAACTTCCCGAGAATAAAATAATTCTACTAGTCCAATATTCTAGACGGCAGCCAGCTGTCACATTAATTTTATAACAAAAATATTAAATTTTGATTTAATTTGTAACAAACAGTATTAAATATTTACTTTCTTCCGGCCACACTACGATGTCCGGTCATTAAAATGTCTCATTTCCTCAACGTCTATTTGTGATTGACTAATACTTACGTAATTATTGTGTATAACACCAGTACAAATACCTTAAAAATTCATCAGACAACATCAATTCATCACCGATTCGTTAAATATCAAATATTATTTATTACGTAGACAATAACTAAATTTCCCTAGCGTAATGTTACGTTATCAGACTGGTTTGAGAGCAAGTTTTGCTACTACATTAAAAATATTTTGAATAAATTCATAAGTTCGAAGTATTTTTAAGGCCATGCTAATAGTAAGTTTTGCTTTTACTGACATAAGACGATCCTGGTGGCAATTACTTGCCACATAATATTATTACCAGTCGGACTCAGCAATGGATCCAACTGTTGTGAAGTCAGCAAGAAAATTATCTAACATCCCAAGATCGAATATAATTTGTATCTTATAGGATGACATGGTTAATTTAGCTTGTAAAATCCATGCGATATTAACAAAATATTCAAACATATGCTAATTTAAAATTTCCGCAGTGGTGAAAATTTCTTTAACGAACTGTTGTCATAACTAGTAAAGAATTTCTTGCCTGACTGAATATAGATTAATATAAAATAATTATAATACAACAAGGAAATAGTGTGTTAAATCTAAGCATTATGAAGAGTTCTGTAGATGTGGCGTATGTCTAGTACTTTTGACATTTGGCTACGAATTTTTACGGTCTGTTGCTGTATTGAAATAAAACCCTTATGTTTTCGTGATATCTGTACGTCCGTCCATTTGTCTGTTTGCCTTTGTATATTACACTCATTTTTGTCAGAAACCAGTCTTGCCAAATTTTATCAAAATACTCTGTTACATACAAAGACTGACGTACAGAAAGACACGACGATTGTATAAAGTGGAGGATCCTTTTTTTCAAATTGTCTACGACAATGGGATCTATTATTGTCAAAAAACAACTACTTACTTACAGGCAACCCTTTTAGATAGACTCGTCGTTATTGGTGGCTAGCTTAATATTTAACATCATAAAACTTGTTGCAAGATGGCATCAATGATGATATTATTCGTATTAATTTACATAAATAAATGAATTTTGTTTTACGTCTTAAGTTTGTTCTTAAATGTTTTTATTTATTTATTTGATATGTAAATGCGCTGAAACAGAATATAACATTATACATATTTAATGTTTCATCTTTTTAAAATTGTATTCAAAATCGATTAAGTTATTGCGTATTTAATACACATTTATATTGAAATTTGATATTGATATTGCAGACTACACTTTCTAGCAAAATAAACGGTAATATAAAAATAACAATATCAAAAGATACATTGCATAACATGAACGAATGCAACAATACCAGATGCAACGTTCTTTACATATTTAATCCATTTGGAAATTGGAAATCAGTGTGTATTGATCAAAAGAAAGTTTAGGGCAAAAAACTAAAGCTAGGTACCAGCAGATTACCTTCTTATACTACTTTTACTAGATGACCTTCTTTGTGTCCTGAGGTGAAAAGGAACAAACAATATGGTTTGATTCCCGCGGAAATGAATGTTAGTCAGACTTACAACAAACCCTACTTTCCCTGAGGGGACTTTTGAAGTCCCCGGAAGCTGGAGTGGAGACAGTGGAGGCCATTAGTCCCCACCTACCCAGAGATCTCGCGGAAACGCGGGACCCTAATATACAGAATGACGCAGATATTTGCCGGGCACGGGTGCTACGGCAAGTGCCTGTATATTGTAGGGCGTTACGCCACACCAGAATGTCAGGAGTGCGGTGCACTCATCGATACAGCGTTTAACACGCTCCTCGAGTGCACCGGATGGGGACCCCAGAGGTTCCTACTCTAATCCAAGTTAAAGCCAGTAGACGCACTGAGGAACTTGGTGGAAGCTATGGGTCAAAGTGACTCTCATTGGCTGGTTTTACCCTTTTTTCCGAGTTAGTAATGACTTAAAAAGACGACGCCGAGAGGGAGGGAGAGGGCTGTACCCGCAGCATAGGACCGTCGTCGACAGACGGGGACTGGGAGGACTTGTTACGCACAGAATTTATTCCTCCTATAATCCCATGAATGAACCAGCCCTTTGGTATCGATGAACTTATCAGATAAAAGATGTTATTATATCTATAGAAATCTATATGTAAGTTTCTATATTTGTAAAACAAACTACTTCAACTTGTTTTTATCGACATCCTAGTATTTACGACGATTTAGCTAATTTTACGTTAGGCCATAAGCCTTGTTTGGCGATGTTTTTGCGGCCATTCGTAATTTGGAACTGGTTTATCAAGTTTAAAGCGATTTAAAATGAATACAGACGATTCAATCTTTCGATAATAATAATTGTCAAATCATTTTATCTGTTTCTCAATACACCTACTAAATGAGTTTTTACTGCTGAAACTACAGCGAAGCGTTTGGTAATGAAAGAATAATCTTTGTTATCTGGCTACGGAACTCAGAAAATTATAGAAAGAAAATAAAATTTATTTGTTGGTTAAAATATGGTACATAAATTTGAGGTGTCATAAGGTTACAAGACTCACATGTTTTGCCAATGAGGCGTGCAATTTTTTTTAGATTATTAAACAAAATACTTAGGGCTGCTTCAAGTCTACTAAAACAACAAAAGCAAATACATTTATGTCAATTGTATTAAATTTTCTTAAAATTTACCTTCCAACAGCTATTTATGTACTCTTTGTCTAAATATATTTGTGAACAAATATTTAAAGTCTTCGGTAAGTTTGGTAAAATTGGTCAGGTTGTTTTTAAAGAAAGAAAATATTGTTTGTTCAATTGCGACACACAAAACAAATATAAATTAGCTATAGACCTAATAATATGTAGAAGACTACATATGATTAGGACTACATTATTACTACGTAACCAGAAAGATCTGGTTACCATAGTGCATTCGTAATACGTCAATGCAATGCAACACTTGCAATCAAGGAGGTGTTATTGGGACCAGTTGAACACTAGACACGCAGGGTTATCAACTCGCAAAAATATCATTACATAGTGTAACAAAAAAGGTTATAAATAATATTACATTTTTACATGAGAGGTGAAAGTGACCTATTTAGGTATAAGATGGTTTGGCACACGAGCGTAGCGAGGGCGCTAATGGTTCATGTGCCCAGCCTTTCACCAAAGGTTAACAATTTGCTTTCATTTCGAATATGAGGAAAGTAAATAAAACTGATTAGTTAAAAAAACAATTATATACTCCTCTAATGAAATCAGGCGTTAAATCTATATCTAAATCTGATGAACTCATTTAATGCGTCACAGATGAAACATTAAGTAATTTTTTGTCTGTGGCATTCTACCAGTATTTATGTTTATATATCAGTATTTTTATGTTATGGTATAAGTAGCATATTATATTATCTCTGGTTCGCGTAGTTTTAAATTTTTTTGACAGCAGAAAATAGTTTTCCAGTTAATGAAAGTGCTGTTTTCATCCCAGTGATTAGGAAACTCCAAGCGCACTTTCAGAGTATGAGAAATGAGAATTATTCGTCCTTACGAATAATTCTCATTTACCTTTACACCTTAACAGAAAAAACAATAAATTAATGTCACACACAAGAACCATAATAACTAATAAGCGTGTTTAAATTCTAAAAATTAAATCTCTAGATTGTAAAATAGGGTACGGAACTCGAGTCCGTAGGTTTTTAAAAAAATATGAGAAATGAAAAGAATATTACAGATTTTTCTTTGTTTTCTGGCATTCCTAGTAATTGTTCCAATTTTAGATGTATTAACTTTCGATTTAGTGTTAATATACTTGAATGTTTACCAGCCTGTGTCAAATCGTGGCCGAGGTGTACTATTAAAGCGCGAGAATTATTTTATGAATTTGCGTAACATTAATCCTTTAATAATGATTGAAAACTGGATAGCAGCACTCGCTCACCTGATAAGATGCTCGACTCTTCGGCGATAAGTCTGAAACAAGAAACAATGCAATAGTTAGCAATTGTCTATTAGAATATTGGAATACATAGAATTTTATTAAGACATGTTGGTTTAAAGATTTCGTTGCGAAATAAATTTCGATACACTAATTTAACTAGTGTTTCACAAAATCTATCCATGTAAGTATGTAGTAAAATATGTGTAGTTCGCAATTCAACGAATACTCAACCCACATTAAAAATCCCAAATTAACCCATTTCTATTCCCAACTCGACCCACGACGTCTTTTTAATAAATTTTCTTACCTCAACCCAAATGTTATTCCCCTTTCAACCAAAAACAATGGCAATCAAGTATGGCTAGCATAAAAATGAAACTCTGTGTTTAATATATTACAAATTTAATTAGCATTAGTCCTCGACTTCTTCCACGTTGTACAGTTAACAAAGATTACAGTACTTTTGCCAATATTTAAAATCAGTGGTTATATCCAGCAGAGTAATGGATTTTTTGTGCGAAAATACATGAATCCCGGAAATACCTTTAAAAACCCGAGATAAGTAATGTTACTAAAGTTATACACAACTATAAGTGTTCTACTAAAGATTCTAAAAAAATTTTGAAACTGTCGTAGTAAGCAAATTTAAAGCCCGTGACAAGTAATGTTACTAAAGTTATACACAACTATATGTGTTCTACTAAAGATTCTAAAAAATATAGAAACTGTCGTAGTAAGCTAATCCTAAAATTACGTGGTTTCGAAGTAAAATATAATTGTAAACTTTTTTGTATAGTCGTTTGTGTCTTTGCGGTTTTGGCGCTTGAACAAATTCTGTTAGGCTACGACGTTTTGTAAGATTATAAAAGAATCTCCAATGATGTTACTGTCTGCTAATCTATTCTTTTAATTGTTTTCATATGCTTCAATAAACAAACAGACAATAATCACTATTACTTCATCACACTGCATATTCCTCTGCATTACATTGTAACCACTCGTGAGAAACTAGCGTAAATAACCTATAGAAATCTAGGAACCGATCGACACGGAAGACCTAGATGAAAAACCTGAACATGCCTTAAAGATTGACGTGTGTAATCATTTTGTTGTAACATTAGGAAGCACACAGAGACATTGTGATGCATGTTTTGCGAACAGATAATTGTGTCCTACTTAAAAAGCTAGATTCTGCGTTATCAAATGTTTCCGTTGGGTTGACTAGAATTTTCATAACAGTGCAATCATTATGAAACCATTCTGGGAACTGGGTGGAAGCGAATACAAAGATGAACTTATTAAATCCAATGTATAATAAGTTGTTAAACTGTTGCGAATATTGTCATAATTATTATATTACTTTGTAATTTTTAATTTCCGTGGACAAATTTCAGCACGTCCGTCCGTCAGTTTATGAAATGCGATTCTTTGGAGACCAGAATATTTTGACCTTTCCCACTCCTTCTCACACAATCACGCTTTGTCGACCTCCCTCCCTTAATCTGTGACGTAATTAATGAATGCAACTTGGGGGTACATTATGTTAAATGTTTTCTTTATTCCCTCACCAAAACAAAAATAGGCACTTCTATGGAACCCTTCGTTGTGCGCAGACTGCCAAGCACTTATTTAATTTATTTTAATTAAGTCTGTAAACGGGGAGAAATTCGCTATCAAGACGCAAATGAATCCCTCTCTAACATTGAACGAAAAAATGAAGAACAAAATCAGGGCGCTGAAACATGTTAGACTATAATGGGATTGAACAAGATTTTACAGTTCGAGTAGTAAGTTAGAATAGTTTTTAAAGTTATGGAAGGAGGGTTTCAATCAAATCCTTTTATACTATATACTATATAGGACGGATTTAAAATATGTACAATTCATAATAAATTGAGAGTCGAAGGTTCCTAAAAAACTTGTACAATATTCACAATGAAGTCTTATTTACTAAGCCTGTCTCTTACACTGTCTTATCACATAGAAAACGGTCATTTTTGAAATATCAAAAGTACTACTATACATATAGGGTAAAATATTTACCCTTTGATTTTATATTTTTATTACGTAAAATAGGGTATTTTAAGATACTAATTTGAATATTTTTAGCGTTAGTTTTATAATTTGATTTTAAAATTATTTCTCCGATGACGTCATAAGGGACAAGTTTACATTGATTTCTATGACTAGAAAACAAAAATAATAAAAGTAAGTTTTATCTATATATAATCATAGTAATCTGTGCTACTACTATTTAAATATCACTGTCATTACTCATAATGTATCGTGATCATTTTAGTGTTTTTTGTCGCTAGGCTTATAATTTTTCGTGTTCAACCATTATTATTTTCTATAGGTATCGTTAAATTTTTTATAGTGATCTTTAGGGAGAAATCCATGTTACAGAACTTAAATCAAATAATGTACAGCTAGATTTTTTTTACACCTGAAGCAGGCAAACAGGCAGACGGCCCACCTGATTGGATTTAGTAAGGTCAAATAAAGGTCAAACGCATTTCTTACAAAATACAAAAAGATCGTACGTTTTTTGGAATTTTAACTAGACAGAAATGATTAGGGACACTATTCCTCAAAATGGTATTTCAAAAAGCTAAATTGAAAAAAAGTGAACAATCCCAATTGGTTGGCACCTTTTGTGGATCGTCACCTATATGGTACGTTCCATGTGCGAGGATCTGTCCGATTTTTATATTACACTTCTTTACGTACTTATTTGTCTTTTGACACGAATAATGCAATCCGTAAATGAAATTTCATATTCATAATATGCTTGATACGTTCAAGAACAATTCACCGTGAAAGAAACAAAGCGATCATTTCGTTTTTTTTGTTAATTAAACAAACAGACAGCTGCGTTGCGTCCGCGAGACTAAGTAGTATCGTTACATTTGCGCAAACTCACACGATTATTATTGCATTTATGTTACGTAGAACATATTATATTCATTTCATGATAAATCATTATCGTGCTGTGCGAGATAATGACAATTGTGAGTTTGTGCTGAATTTTGCGTTTAATCTTTTCTCTAGTCCGTTTGGTATTCACTTATTCTTTTGTAAATTTATTTTTTATTGATAATTGTAATTTAGTGACGTATAATTAACAATGTTGTAATTATAAATAATAATAATTTATATTCATTACTATAAATGCAAAATTATTTACACAAATTGTATTTACATGCAAATCTGGTATATATATGTGCACCTTGAAATTTATTGTAATATTTTACAAACTGTGTTTGTATCAAACAAATAAATACATTTTATTTGTCACTGATTATAGCGGATTTATGCAACTAATAAAAAAAGTTCTTCAAATAAAATCAGGCAGTTGAGGTTTCGTAGAGGTGATCAACGTCATTGTTCTTGTTTGGAACCCAAAAACCATTTAAAGTAACATTTCCCATGTCGCATAAAATACTTAAAATACATAACCTGACTTCTGGATACCTTACCCATAGAAAACGGTGACCAAGACTCAGTATTCTACTTATAGTCTGTAGGACTATGGGTAGAACATAATACAACTATGTGTTCTTTTATTGTATTTGTTTATAACATTGTAATAAATGTGAAAAGCAAGGTAAATTATATTATTATTCTACTGATCTTTTGAAAATCAAATTTCATAGAAAATTCGCCATTTCAAAGGGGATATGCACTTTTTTACAACTTTGCAAAGATATAGGGACAAAAACTCACCATCCGTGCCAAGTATTTATATATCATATATATTAAATTATTATACACTGTTTTCTAATGTATAAAAAATTACGTTTTAACGGTTTTAGGCGCGGTAATTTATTTAATTACTGATTTTTGATGAAATCGAATTTTTATTACGTATATTAGTCGCGAAAACTTAAGGAAATATTATATCAACGAGGTAGGCAACGCATCTGCTCCGCTTGCGTTGCAGATGTCTACAGGCGACAGTAGCCACCTATCACCAGGTAGTCCGTTTGCCTACTAGCAAACATAAAAAAAAAATATCCTAATTTTGTTGTGAGTTAAGACTCATACAAACAAGAAAACACGAGCCCTTCAGTGTTTATTCAAGGAGCACGGTGGCCAGTGACTGCGTTTATAAACATGTAATGAACTTAACCATATGGGGCGAAGTTGGTCTCGCAGTCAATGAACGGACCAAAGCATAGTGCGTTTGGTAACAACTAGCATATTGTTAGCGGTTTATGTTTTGCTTTCATTTTCCACTGACGTCAGTTTTAGTAAAAAAAATGTGTTATTTGTTCAGTTTTTATTAAGATGTACTTACTCCTAATGCTGTAACTTCATCTGCATTAGTAAAGATTTAGACTGTGGCCAAATGCGTCTTATTTGAAGCATTAAAATAAAACGCCATCAATGCATAGCCACGTTAATGTATATACATCATTAAAAAAAAAATATTGCTGTAGTTTAGCAGACAGGCAGACGGCCCACTTGTGCAGTTACCATCGCCTGTTACAAATCCGCTGCTGCTCTTACGGGAGACGGGAACCTGGTCACTAATGCCGGAACACAACTCAAGGTTGTTATGGCGGTATACTTTAGAACAGGGGTGGTAGCCATCCAGTCGGGCAAATACGCTACCACCTGGCGGTGGGTTGTTTTGTCGCCTCTTAGGACAGACCGCCCGGCCGCAGAAATTTGTATTCTTTCTCCGTTCCTGAACGCCAGAAAAGAAAAATTATAACTTATTTTTCTTACAAGATTAGTTATTTGATAAAAATTTTAGTTGGATTGTTGTCATCTCGTAGACATGATCTAATGTCCGTGATCAATTTCGCATTGTCGACGATCCTATTCCTACTGGCTGGTCCAGAAACGCTTGGCCTTCGCAAATAATCAGCTTTCTGTGTGTTTTTTACCGTCTGTAAAACAAGAAGTATTCTGAGGTACTGTTCAGAATAGTCCCACTGTACTATCACCGTACTTCTCGCTATAGGCTGGATGAAACTCTCTCCTGTAAGCAAGGATTGCTACGAGAATTTACTCGAAATAAAATGTTATGTTAAACACCACTATATAAATTGCTATCAATAACTAACACAAATGCAGTAAGTCGATTGAGTCTAAATTCCGGCCCAGTATTTATATTGCTTTAATAATAATTAGTATTTCAATGATATCAATATCTAAATAAACGAAATCACAGACATTCCCTGACCCGCAAACAATAGCTAACGAGGTCCATGAAATAAAAGAAAATGTAGACAAAGCCGGTCGGTACCATGAGAACCAAGTCGAAATTGGTAAACGACCTCGACATCAAACATCAGATCTAAATGCTTTTCAATCCTGCAATGACAATGATTCATTCAGTTTCCTTAGCGCCAATACACCGGATGAATGAAAAGCAACTAAATTGCAAATTAAAACTTTAAGTCCTATGTGAAAAAGTATATGTTCCTGTGTAAGATTTTAAGTTCGCTGTGTTGCTGTTATACAAACATGTGCTTGCCATACTTGCCAATGAATCATAATTGCGAAAGTATCAGTTTTGTAGGTCGTAGTTTTAAGTTTCGTGTCAAATCCGTTAAGGAAGTTGTGACGTAGATGATCTTGATTCTTGAAATCATAGTGGATATTACAACATTCTTGAGGTAAGTATGAAGTATCTTTAAGACTAAGTTATTGGATACATAATTCAGCTAAGTTTTAGTCTACTTTATACGGAAGACGAGAATAGACGATAAACCCTTATGATTTATTAATAAATGAATATTTATACTAATACATTGTTACAACCTAGGCGCCGATAAAGACAAGTTCCACGTATATATAGATTTGTAGAAGCACATTTATTACCCGTCGGCAATTGAACTAATAAGTAATAACATTGAAACTATCGTTATTCTTTTATTGTACTCCTTTATGGACGTTTGCGGACGAGTTATTAGCCAGGTGTGGTGGATTAAGTCGACTAAGATACGGGCACATTGCATTTATGCAGTATAAGACGATGAGCTGATTGAGAGGGGGAGTTGAGCAAGAACCGCCATCAAAGCGAGACATGTGTACTACAATCAGGAATCAAATAGTGACGGACTTTGCGCGTTTTATTGAATTCCGACCTTCTGTATTACGTTTGGATTTGTTGTGTTCGCTTATATTTGTACCTGTGTTATACGTGTTTGTATAGTTCTAGTAAACTCTATAATAATTCTAACAGCATTTTAATTTGGATCCCGCTAAACTCGTAACAGTATATATACTTGATTTTTTAAGTGCCTTACATTAGCCTATCTATTTACTAATTTTATCATTTACAAAATATTTAAATATATGAATAGAATAAATTAATATAAAAATATCACGAATACGCAATTAATTAGGTACAAACGCGATACCTGCGCGAGCGCATGCCATCGATAAAGCCATTACGCAAGAAGGAAAGTGAATGGTTCAGGCCAACCATCAAAAATAAACTGACAATACATAGAATAAGTTAACGGCATACCAGGGCGTGGTACTGCCGGTAGATTTGACTAATTTATTCTTCAGAGTTATGTATTCTACGGCCATTAAATATGCCGATGAAAAAGTAATTATCTTATTGGATGTAATCGTGATATAATGTCTAAAGTTGATATAACCTGTTGGGCCAGCTTTTGCAGTGGACCAATCAGATAACAAATCTGAGATATTTGTGCCTCTTTATGTGTTTTGAATTTTTTTTATTATCTATACTAATATTAAAAGAAGGTACAATTTATATGTTGTAACGAGTAAACTCAAAAAGTACTGGACCGATTTCAAAAATTCTTACACCATTAGAATGCTACATTATCCCACTATCATTATAGGCTATATGCTAAACTAGAAAACCCTACTAAAACTACAATAATGTCATTCAAGTTGTAAAAAAATACTGTTTGAGTGGGTCCAGGGATGGTTTAGATTCACAACTAGAGCCGGTACGTGGAGCTGGGATCGATTTCCAGATTTTTATTTTTCGGGGCAGGACAATGTCTGCCGCAACCGCTACTAATGAATAAATTTAGGCCTGGTCCTGTTTCTCTTTCTTTTCTTACACCTTCTTCCAATTATTTGGGGTTGGCACAACGTGTTTTTTCCTTCCACACTCGTTTATTCTGACATGCGTCCTCTGTCACACCACAAATCATCATACCCTTCACACAATCTATCCATCTCTTTTTTGGTCTACCTTTTTATTTGTATCCATCAAACTTGTAGTTCTTTTTGTCACATGTCTTTCATCCTTTTCTCATCACATACCCGTACCACCTTAATCTACTTCCTCTCAATTTTTCAGTCATAAGTGCAACTTTCAAATATCCCCTTATGTACTCATTTCTCACCTTATCTATTCTTGTAACACCACACATCCATCTTAACAACAACATGCCTGTTTCTATTTAATATTTTTATTATTATTGCTGGAGTATAGTAAAAAGGCTGACAGTCCACCTGATGGGAAGTGGTTACAGTCGCCAACGGACATTTGCAACACCAAAGGTGCAACGAATATGGCCTCAAAGGGGGCACTGGAACCTGACCAATGATGCCGCGACATAACTTAAGGTTAGTAGACATCAGCTCGCTCTCAACCAAAATTGGTGGCTACCAATGAATGACTATCCAGAATGGCAAATGCCCTATCACCTAGCTGAGTGGTGTTTAGTCGCCTCTTCGACAGGTCGTGCAACAGCAAGGAACTATTTACTGTCATGCACAGATAGTAACGCAAACAGGGTCCCTTTTATTTAACCAGGAGAAAACTGATTGAGGACAGTTTGCCGACACAGGCAGGCTCAGAAGCCTGGAGGAAAAGTTCGCAACCCGTGTGTGGGATTCACCCGGTTGGGTGTGGTTACATATGGTGCCATGCTATTGTCACTCGCGAGTTAAGGATATCTACTAAATCCTCTGGGTGTTCCGATCTGCGCCTTATGTCAGGGGTATAGGAAAGCGGTCCTAACTCAGCGTTCCCCGCGGCGGGGGCCTTACACACTTCTTTTATCTTCTGGCATTGTCTAGGTCTAGTCCGGGAGTGGGACGGTTTGTAACGCGCCCCACGAGAGGAGAGGTGAGCGTTCGCGGAGCTCTCGCACTATCATCTCGACGGGATGTGCAGGTACGTGAGAACCCCTATTCCTCGTGGGCGGTATTCCCCACCCGCGCCAAAAGCTAATAGGGTCCCAGCCCAACTGATGAAGAGTGGTTATCTTGGGAAATTTGTAACACCAAAGGCGTTACCTTTAAATTGAACACGGGACTAAAATAGAAAGTCTACCCAATAAGAAAGAGGCGTGATCAAATGTCGTTTGCAGTAATACAATTTTTTGATTCGGCAAACTAAGTTCGCAGCTTCCACTGAACTAACAGGATTTTATGACCAGTGAAATTGTATTACCACGAACGGCATAACTGTTGACTAACTGTTTGCGTTTTCTAAACGCGTTAGCGAATGAATTTGTTCAGCTTTTAACATAAAAGTAAAATCGGTAAAAGTCAGACTCAGCAATAAAATTTATATCAGTAAGTTTTTTTACTTACCGTACAATTTAGTGGCGTTAGGGCTGTTTTTTTATCTGTGTAAAACGCATGTAGTGGAACACTTACAAGCCAATAGATGGGGCTGTGCAATAATTGACGTCGCTCACGATTCCTACACGTATAAAGAATATATACAAATTACCAACAATAACAGATGGGCCGAGGCCTGCGGGGCATGACAATAGCCTCACTAGAAGATCTTCCTTTGAGACGGAGGAGCTTTCCATCTCGCTCCTCCACCCTTTGACCCGTTAACTCTCTTTAAACTTTTCACCCATTTGCGTATAAGCAGTATATTTTACAAGATACATTTATGAATAAAATTTTGATAAATTGGGTGTTAACATGGAAGAAGGATACTACTCTTCTTCCAATAACACTAATAGGAGCGAAGCACCAATGAAGAATGTTACAAAATCGGGGGTTTTTTAACTTACTTTTTTAAGCTATTCCACGCGGAGAAAGTCGCAGGCAGAAGCTAGTTTAATTATATTTTCCTTTCTATGTGTACATACATTTGCGACAATAAACATTTTTTCTTTCTTTCTTAAAAGAAATATTTTTAAATCGTGGTATAGCCATGTCGGAGTCATTATTTTGATTACAGCTCTTAGGGCCGGCTCTATCGGTGTGACACTACACTCTCACAGAATATCGGCGTGAAACGATTGGCCTTAAGCTAATCAGGTTTCGTACAATGAATGAGTTCCGATGGCCCACTTCCTTCTTCTCCCATCTCATTTTTTTTACCCCACCCACTGACACTCTTCTTCCAGTGTACGCCCTCTATCTCATACTAAAGGCTGGCAACGCGTTGAGTTTCCACGAACTAGGCCGTCAGGTTGGTTGGCAGCTACGTAATATAAAAAATTGTGTGAGTGTTCAGTTCACACGCAGTATAAGTGAAACTTCAGAGGATATACTCAGAGATGATATATTTATTATTATCAGTTTTATTTCGGTCCAAATTGGACCTATCTTTTATCATCAGCCTTATTGACTCTCTAATCTGCGCTGCACAATACAAAATCGTATCTAATTCTCTCGCAGGCTTAGTCGCTTTTTCGTTTCATCGAGTTTCAAATCACGATTCTAAAGAAGCTTCACTTTAAAAAATCGGGCAAGTGCCTTTCATTCATATTATGAAGGTTTCCGATAACGAAAATATATAAGATAGTTCCAAATGATTGATGATAGAATCAATTTTAGAATAGTATGTAATTACACACAAAATAGCGGTTACGTAATCCACCGTAATAATCACCTGAAACGTAATATTGCTATGTTGTTGTTAATTATTTTGATGTACAGAGATATTTAATTATGGCCGGTAGTTATTCTACTTTCTAGTTTCGACTTGTGATAGTTTATCGATACCAAGACTCTTATTGCTGTGCAAGTGTGAAATGATTTATGATATTTTAAATTTATTAGATCCAAAGACGACGAGCTTTAATTGGCTTTCTTAACGTGTCATAGAAACTCAAGACGACTTTATTAGACGGTTCATTTCTGACTTTTAATGTGGATGAATCAACCAAAGAAAACCGTGGAGTCCTTTCAATTCAAATTCGGTTAAGCTGTCTAATATTATCTGTATTCAGCTTATGATCTCTGATCATATTTCTCAATTCAATTTTATTCAATTTATTTAATGCGAAAATGGGTATACAAAAGGTGTTAAATTTAACATAGTACAGCTCTCCAAATTCCGCCTTTCGACATGCATATATATAAGTAACCTGCTTACAATATTTTCTTATAATATATTTAACTTAATATTTATTTTATTATTTACCTTCTTTTCGTACTATGTAAAATTTGCTCAGAATATTTATCTCGCTTGCGTATTGTAGTCACGACGTGTCTGCAAGTTGGATGAACTTGTAAACTGTGACAATTTGCCAGGCGGTAGGGCATTTACCCGCTTGGATGGCTACCACGCCTAGTCTAAAGTATGTGACAATAACAACCTTGAGTTGTGTTCCGGCATTAGGAACAAGAACTAGTCTCCCTTAAGAGAGCAGCAGCACAATTGTAGCACCTTTGGTGCTGTAAATGTCCATAGGCGATGGTAACCGTTTTCTATCAAGCCGTCTGCCTGTCTGCTGACCTCCAGTAACAATTTTTTTTTAATTGTGTTCAGGGGCCCAATTCTGTTATTACCATTTCGTCAAAATCGCCGGACTTCCTGATTTCGGTATTCTGGTAATTCTAATTGCAATCCCGTGGCACGCCGCTCTATCTTTGTAAATATTTATGAACGAACACTCGCGAAAGAAATGTTTAAAATGTTGGTAGCTTTCAACATCCATTTCAGCTAATGGTACTACTAATTTTGTTCCACTATTATTCTAACGCGACGATATTGAGAAGATGTTAGTAGAATGTGTATGTCTAACTAACACGATTAAAATGAGTCCTAAGCCATCCGTCAATTCGAAAATCTATTTGTTACTATGGTAGCGATCACTACTAAGGCACAACCAAAAGCTCTCGTTATGAAGTTCTATCTCTTCCGATCGATTCATTATGAGGTGGTGTGCTACCTGATTCGGACTGTACATTACCCTAACATTATCTAGGCAGATCAGAATTAATGACGAGGAGGATAAACTCTAAATGGTAGCCATATTATGCGCCGGCCCGGTTCTGCGTCGGTAGATTGTCTCCACAAAGATGCATAGGTATAAACATCATGCGTGCTCAACAAAACGACTGCTGGACGTTGTGATGCAACTACTTAAAGTATAAAGGTTAAGGTTGTTTATGTGCAAGAAAAAAAAGGTCTAAAAATAGAAAAAAATAATATACATTGCGAAATAAACAGTCTTTCTTTTAATGAAATAACTTAAAAACCCTGCTATGAAAATCTAACAATGAAGTTAGCAGTCCTTGATACATCGGAACAATACGCTCAAAATAAAAGGAAACTGAAATCAATTATAAGAAGACTAATCCTTAAAAGGGCGAGGCCTCCATCGGATGTGTACGCAAAGAATTTTAATAAAACAACTTCGTGCGTGCATTAAAACAAACGCGCATCGCCTACGATTCGCGGAAAAACCGCACTAAAGATAAAAATAGTATATTTGATCAATAATACATATACACAGACATATAAGCCTTTTTAAACATGAAGATATTCTCAAAAGTAAGCCATTGTCTTATGGCCGGCTCGTGTATCTTGTTATTCATTCACTTGCATTACCGTCGGTTGAATTTTGACATTACTTGTATGAAGCTTATTTTAAACTTTAATAAATAGTATGCAAATGTGCTGTCGGTAAAATATATTAATCGGCTACTAATGATAAATTTCCACAAGGAGATTAACTGTCGTACTCAGAGTGAGAATGATCGATTAAAGTTAACGAGCGGTGATTGTATTTCCCGTTGTATCCTCTTATTCCAGTGTGAAATTGTATTAATAAAATTAATAATAATGAAATGGTTAACATTTATTAGAATTAGTGATTATAAATTACTAGCTGAGCCCGCGACGACGTCCACGTGGAATTTGTTTTCAAAATCCCCGATTTTGAAACATTCTTCATTGGTGCTCCGCTCCTAATGGTGATAGCCTTCCTCGATAAATGGGCTACCTAACACTGAAAGAATTTTTCAAATCAGACTGAGATTAGCGCGTTCAATCAAACAAACAAACTTTTAGGCTTTATATATAAAGTATAAGATAACTATTTATTTTGACTAGTGGTCGCCCGTGGTTGAAATTCGACCACAATAATTAATGTCAAAGACTACTATAGACTTCTATAATCACAGATTTCGCCAAGGCTACACTGTTAATTTGACCTGAACAATAAACAAAACAGTGTATATTCGTGTGTTAAATACATGGTCATGTGTGTACTGTTTTTTATTGTTTTAATGTATTTTGTATGAATACTTAAAAAATATTAGCATTCGTCGCCTCTCTCTATGTAAACTATAAGTGTGCGAAATTTCATACACTCCGTCCGCGCAATTTTTGTAAAAAGGGGGTTCAACGTTTTTACTTTTCGTAATAGATAACTGTAGTTTTTAAAAGAACTCGAGCAAAATAATCCAGATGTTACTAGGTGTTAACAGAAACTGATTACTTTACTTTCAGCTTTTGTGAGAATTAAAAATTCTTGGCCACACACTGTCCTCTACTTCTAAATGTCATGGCAACAGTGATAACGAGTTATTTTTAATGATGACCTGGAAGACACTAAATTGCCAATGCTTGAATATTCATGGATTAAGCAAGATACATATTAATGTGTTATTTCAAATATATTTCAATATTTAGAGTTATTATAAATATTTTATAAAATACATTAATTTAAATGAAATTATATTTTATCGAGGAATACTAGTTATGACAATCGCCAACAAAAAAAACGCTATCATTTAAAGAATTTAACTGAAGGACACCTCCCACATTCCTTTTCGAAACTCGAAGACATCATAAGTTCTGATGTCGGGCGGAAATGCAGTGTAAGGTGGAGCACGCTTAGCCAGAAGATACCTGTTCAGGTGAGACTTAAAGAGACCTAGATTGTATTCTTCAGGAAATACAGACGTCGGTAAAGAGTTCCGCTCTTCAGCGGTGCGTATGAGGAAAATGGTGAAGGAGGAACCAATTTATACATACTACTTTCATTCATCTCCCCACATGCCCATGTCAGTTGACATAACATTACTTTTTCACTCTTACAATGTTCCTTATCATATCACGTAACTAACCAGTTTTTGGTTTAGACGAATTGATTCAAATTTAGATTAAATTGGCTTTATTTTATGTATCTGGTTTTTAACATCTAGTATCTCCATGTTTTCTACAACTAAATGAATTTGAATATATGTCCGATGCCACGAGTTGGTGTTGCAAGCGACCATGAGCGGCGGTAAACATCGTTCATCAAATGGCCCATAGTTGTGTTACCTAGTTTTTCGCAATAGTAAATTCAGAAAAAGGATGAGATGAATTTCTCTCAACCAATTCACAGCGACTTATAAATGTAATATATATATATATATATATATATATATATATATATATAGTAAAATATATGTATGTATAAAGTGTTGGACTATAAAATAATTAATAGGCCGTACATGTTTTCACTTATAACTAGTTATAACTATATATTTATTTTTAATTTAATTGTTTTTGCATTTTTCTTATGCTTTACCTTATTAATTTTGACACTGTTCTTCATTCATTTACGTTTAACTATATTTGTACTTGACATATGCATAATATTGACATTAATTAATTAAATTACTAGAAATTTACAATTGAATTGTAAATGCTGTACACTCCTTTAATGGGTCTATACATCAGAACTTCTATATTAAACGAAAGTTATATAAGTTGTAAAATAATCTCAACCACCCAACGGTCACGTTTTACCACATCCGAGCGTTTCGTTTTCAATGCTGCCAAACAAAAAGAAGCCTGCAAACATTACAATAATATAAACAACACAATTACAGAGGTTTCTTCGGTTTGTTTTTCGTAAATACGTGTAAAACTGTACTTTTCAACTATTTGCCTGCATGACGGTTCGTTTTGAATATAACTAACATACTTCCGTTATTGCAATGTACAAAAATATTTGTAAAACTTCAGAAATGACAACTTTCTTTTGGTGAAAATGTTTAAAACAACTTCCACTTGTTACGACAAGGAAATTTTTTGTTAAATACAGTTCAAAGTTGCACGAACAAATCTGAATTATATGCAGTAAAGAAATAAAAGAAGTAGGTAGTAACGGAACATAGTTTAAGAATTCGCTAGACTACATCTCATTTTCAAGTTAAAGGAATACGAACTAGCAAAATGCCAAAACATGTTACAGGTCAATGATTTCGCATTAAAAGATGTTTTGCAACATCACTGTTACTGGTCAATAAATTTATCGTTAGACTTGACCTTTTATACGGTAGTCAAGCGTGGCCTTTATCGGATCGATACTAAATCAGAAGATGAATACGATATGGTGGCCGATATGTGGACCGATGAACTTCTAGAAAGCTCTGGAATCCGTGCAATGTTTATAACTGACTTAGCAGAGAAACAGCAAGAATCGTCTATGCTGATAAGACTACATTTCAAAACTGACAAGTTAAGTGGCGAACAAATATTAAGCCATCCTACCACCGTGTGGGCCGAGTCTGGCTTGTTGTCTATATCGTTGTAATAAGGGATGCTCAATGTGGAGATGAAAATGGCAGGAAAGCGGTTCACTGCTCCAAAGGATAGTATGAACGCACCGGAATTGAATGCAAGAATACTGTTCAAAATAAGTTTTAATAAGGTCAATTTGAAAAGTCATCACAATCGAATTCCTTTTTTAAATCCTATTTATTTATCCACCTATTTAGAGAATATTTGGTTGCCTAACCGCCTATTATTTTTTAAATAATGTATTGTAACAATGCATTTTGGAAATTGTTCAGTTAGGTGAGCAATAAGATGTTATCATCATCTTTGCATAAGCTGTAATTGCACTATCACAATGACTGTAAAGAAATACTTAAGGAGAAGTGAGGACTTCTTGTTTTTAAAAGACCAATTGCATGATCCATGACTATATTATTTATACAGCACACAATTGACGGATAAACAATACCTACTTATTTAGTTATATGTATAGATCAAATATCAAACATTAAGCAGTTTACTTTATTCGAGTTGAAATTGGACCCAGCTGAGGACGAATACTAATTACCAATAACCTTAATTGAAAATGTCGAAAGAATCGAATATACATATGTCAAAACGTGATCAAGTGTTGTTCCTAAATATTCATCAATAACGATAAGAAAACAAAGATAAATCAGACTTTTGATTTAAAAGGAATCAAAATCCTTCCAAGAAATTCAAAAGTTGAATTGTTTAGAAAGCTAGATATAGAACAGAAACCGGTTAAAGACTTACTGGACGCTGCGTCGACTGCGAGCAAAAAATTGCACGCCAAAGGGGCGCGTGTTAATAACTAAATCAAATAGAACGATGGCCAAAACCTGTATTTCGAGAACGAGTTTAAGCCTAAACAATTGGATATGTGACAGTGAAAATAATAAAGATTTTTATCAGTACGAAGAAAGAAATGCCAAGCAGGTCATTGGGTTTTGAGGTTATAATTTTAAAAAGTAAACAGGAATGAATTGTAATATGTACTAAGATATAGGACTGTTATTGGGTTTTAGGCGTTACCCAAATTTTTTTTGTCATTATTCAAAATAAATATAACAGTCAAACGTTAAGGCGTAATTGGTAAACATTGTACTAAATATTTATGGAATAACAACATATTTTGTATATAGATGGCACTATATGCATTGTATATATTACAAGAGCGATGAAATAGCTAGATATAACAATATATTTAATAAATTGCCAGAAATGTTGCGAGTTCAGCCTTTCAAAAGTTTCAAGTCTCTGAAGAAAACTTTATTCAACAAAGTTTATCATACTATGAATGAATATGATAATGACATATTCATTTAGGACTTGACTAATTTATTTATTTATTATTAAAATTTATTAATACTAAGAATATTTTGTAACTGGACATTGTGCTTGCAGTAAGATTCAAAGGCATACTTGTATGTGTGTTACTCGTCGAGTAAATTTTGGGGTTTTGACTAACAAATTTTCTCCAATAGACCTCGATATTATACATTTTGCAATAAATTTGTAACTGTGCAGGAACCCAGAGAGAATACTCATTTCCACCACCACTCTGCTCTAGAGTAAGACGCTATAACAACCTGGCATTGTGTGGCATTACTGATTAAGTTCCAGTCGCCCCCTTTTTGGCAGCACGTTAGTGGCACCGTTGGTGTTGTAAATGTCCATAAAAACGGTAACCGCTTTCCATCAGGCGGACCACTCTGCTGTGCTCATGAATGCATTGAAAATTATAATTTAAAACAATCCACATGAAAAAGTATGCGTTCAAATACCTTATTGCTCTCAACTTACTTTCAAAATTTAATTATGGAAATAATTTTAATTAAGTTCTGTTTAAATAATCATCACTAAACTATTTGACTGGTTATATTTATGACGCCCTGCAGTACATCCATACTAAAAGCACGATACTGCGAAGTTGTGTTTCATGACAAAAAATATCCTGTTATCAAGTACCCTATTTTATCCACTTTGGTAAAGTGATACAGTTTATTTTGTTTATATTATTTGTACGACGTTCTAACCGAATTTGGTTTAGACAAGCTTAGATACAATTTAAAATACGAAACTCAACAATTGTTACCAGAAAGATAATAATGAATTTGTTTTTCATTGTGTAGGTATTTTAATAACGAGTCATAGTCTGATACTGAAGTATATGTTTACAGCTGTTTAAATAAGCTTGAATTATCGCAATTTTCCTTGACAAAACAACAGTTTAATATGGGTTATGCTTTACTTATTGGATTCAGGTTGACTATTTAATTTAGCTTAGTTTTGAAATGATTTTCATACAACCGTCTTCAGCAGTCGTCCTCCGTGATCACGGCTGCTGAAAAGCGGCCGGAACGTCGCAATAATAATAATTATTATTTTAGGCAATTTTAGAGGCCCATGCGTGAGTGGCGAGTCACCGTTTGCCCATTTATCCATATTCTTCGAACATTGCGACAGCAGACGCCAAAAACCTGGATCTCTAGGTCCACTAGCAGTTCATCTTAATAGCCCGGTACCTTTTATTCTCATTTCCTACATTAACAGATCTTGCCCTTGGATGGATTTTTATATGATGTAGACAGGTATAATCGTCGGTCAGTCACGCCAAAATTAGATTAATTTCGTCAAGGGTCTCTACGTGGCTTACCCATGGCCCCACGCAAGCCCTCCAAAAATCCGGGTCCATTTTTATAGCCCCTAGTAATATTATTATATTGTATACTACAAGAGTAACTATGTACTACATAGTTTGTAAAATTAGTAAACTGGAATAACAGTGGGCTGATCACATCTGTCGTGGAATTGGTAGCTTATAAAACAGACGATTCTTGGAGTACAAAATGTGTTTTCGCAATCGTAGTGCAGGACGCCTTGCAGTCCGATGGGTCGATGACCTGCGTAAGGTCGCTGGTAGAATCTGGATGAGGAAAACGATGGACAGGATATGAGGCGCAAACTTGCTTAACTCCAATAATGGACTAACAAATAGCTGACGACACAATGTATGTAATAATATTGGAACCTCCAAAACTGGACTTCCGCCTCAATATTTTTAGTTGGCAAGTTTCACACTTTGGTAACTCGAATTGGAGGTTTAAGCTATACGCTCTCTTCTGACCAAGACTTGAAACCATGCCTTCGTGAGACGCTGATAATACTTTAGGGCATTCGCGTTGGGTCTGTTATGAGTAGACCTAGAAGAACAGAGCTAATATTCAAAATGTCGTTTCCGAGCTCTACATCACACCCATGATATCTTGATCTAGTAAGCCAATTCTTTAATTAAAATATAACTTTTTTATAGCTGGTGTATGGCAAAAAGGCTGACGACCCACCTGATGAAGTGGTTACCGTCGCCTTTGGGAATTTAGAACATAAGAGTTCTTGCCAATGCGCTGCTGGCCTCGAAGGAATTCTATAACTGAGACCTTCAAGCGCGAATGATAAACGACCTTTAAAAAAACCAAAAACAGCACAAATCAGAAACTGATTAGCGATACAATCGACTAATAATAAATATTAATGAAACAATATGTGATATTATTATCAGCCGTTAAACTGACATCATTGAAACTCACCGCGTGAAGAAGCAATATCCTTGAAAAATCCAAGAGACATTATCTTTCTCTTTATATGTTTCACAATAAAGAGAAGAAATTACAATCAAAAAGTAACATCGATAAACACACACCAAAAACACTGCACTGTTTTTTTTTCTAAATTTGAATTGGGAACGAGAAGTGCGCACGCGCACGTCTAGCCGCGGACTGGCCAGTGACAGGCTTCTAAGGTTTAGAGATGAGGTCGACAATGGGGCGACACTACGGAGTTGTAAACCGATCGCAGTCGCTTTTAGCGTTGACTCGATACCGTTTATTGGTGGATTTTTAAAATACGACAGAAATTGATGACCACAATTGGCCTTTACATTTGCACAGTACCTATATCTGCAGCCTTGACTCGATATCGTTTATTAATAGATTTTTAAAACATGATAATTGCTGTCTTCAACTGATCTTTACATCTTGTGGCTGTTTTCTATATCTACTGTTTAAATTTAACATAGACACCATCTTCTTCTTCTCTGTGAGTGGGCGGTTTCCGCAACTCGACGACAAAGCGCCTATTTTGCATGTGAGGGTGGACGAGGGTTTACTCCATCCAGCCCTGCTCCTCTAAGAAGTCCACCAGCTTCTTAACGTTGCTGAAGACTTCTCGGAGGCTACCTGGGGCGTCCAGATACTTCGCCCTGTATTGGGCCACCTCTCCGCATTCAAGCAGGACATGGGCGGCTGTTACATAGACACCATATAAACAATTAAATTTTTCGACTAATGGTAAGGTATGGGAACGGGCTAAGATATACAAACAGAATTTTCAAGTGTGCCTTCATAGCCGTATCAACAAGAAATATAACGAAAAATGGTTCAAAGAGTCTCGAGGCCAATTTTGATCAAGACTAAAGCAATATCATTAGATTTTGAAAAATCAATTACTAAGGCACGAATCGAATCAGCTGATCTCGAAAAAAGAAAATCACATTTAGTCATTCATCGTAAGTGAAATTTGGATCTAAGTATGTTTTGTTGTAAAAAAAAAATTATTAAACTATTATTTTATTTTAAGACTCAATTTTAGTTATAGAGTAAAAGATCCCAGAGCGATCAGACATAACTTACTCCACATAAATGAAACCTTAGGTTCTCAGCCCTTATGTTCTTTGAATACCTGCGTGCTTGTGGAGCTGTTTTTTAGTTGCTTTTCTTACCTGGTACCTGCCCAGGTGCCAAAAGACGATCTCCACAAGCACGCAGGTAGTAAAAGAATGTGAGACGCTACTGGAGAACCTAAGGTTTCATCTATGTGAAAATAAGGTATGTCTGATCGCTCTGTAATCTTGGAATATTAAATTGGACCACAGTAAATCAAAAACTATGGCTTATAAGGATCTATGTGTGGAAAGAAATATTAAACGTCAAAACTAAAACCAACGTGCTTACTTTCTAACATACTCCTCATACTTTCTATCTTACGTATGCTTAATTGCTTACACTTTTGTATTTGCGGATTAGTCACCCAATATGCAAAGCCACTTAATCTATTTTATTCAACTCAGGTTGTAATTAAAAGGATTAGAAATAAGAAAATTTTCACTTATATCTTTGCTTGTGAAATTATTTTAATTTAATAAGAACAACCAACATCCATATTACTAAAACAAATGAGTTTTTGTAATTTAACATTATGATCAATTACTATTAAACCAAATGTGAACTAGATCTAGTCTATACATAAAATTCAGATTGACATCACAACTTCGCTGTTCCAAGAGCATACCATAAGAAAATAGGAAGAGGGAATGTAAAAATTAGCTGTGTATTCTGCATCGTAAAATAAAACCCATTCGATTGCAATTAGCTAATTAAAATTAAAATTGCAACGCAACTACTTTTATTGTGGAATACATTGTTCAAATAATGTAGAACTTTTGGATACAGGTCTGTGTTATTTATTATTATACTAAGCAAGTTTTTTTTTATTTATTGGATAGGTTCGCGTTTGACTGCCATTGCGCCTAATGTCAGGTGGAAATACAGTCTATGGTGGTACACGCTTATCTAGAAGATACCGTTCACGCGAGACTTGAAGACACCTAAATTGTATTTTTCAGGAAAAATAGACGATGGTAAAGAGTTCCATTTTTCAGCAGTACGTATGATAAAAGTGGAAGTAGAGCGTTTCGTGCGGCATTTCCATCATATATCAGTGGCGAGCTTGTATGTCTGCTTGTCCGGTGGTAAAATAAGTTAAAAAAAAGTGAAAGTATGGAAGAAGAAAATAGCATTATAACCAATAATTAAATAATAAATGGTAGCTTCAGATTACAAAGCCATGTGCTTAATCAAGAAACCAACGAAAAGGGCGTAAGAAAGAAGCTTAAGAATTATTGGCTGAAATAAGACGCTGATAACATACTTTGCCAGTTATATATATAATATCAAATACGAATTCGTACTACAAGCCTATAGACGGACAACAAGAGCATTAGAAGGGTCTGTTACTATTGCAACTTTCGAATAGGTTAAAGTGCATATTAGTACTAACAACTTTACTCTTACGCAAGGCGAGTTAGCATTTACTATTTTGATGTTAATGCCTTTCAAATACCAGCATTCAAATTACTTAAAAACTTAGCAAAATGCAGTGAAGTTTAATAAATGCACTTTTATCTCAATGGCAAAAAGAATTGGACATATTACCCATCGAAAAGATTATTGTCGCTTTAAAATTCCTGAAATTCTAAAAGCATTGGCGAGCTTACAGTTGAATGTACGTTGTGGTACCATAGACCAAAATTTAAAACGTAGATATTCTGAATAATGATTTATGTTTGCAGGTAAGCAAAGTGGTAGACGGTCCGCTTAATGATAAGTAGTACCACAGTCTATGTGTTGTAGTAGTGTATGTACGTAGTCTGGTGGTCGGTACCTAGCGACTGCTTCCGCACGAATGACAGCATAGAGGACTGGCTGTCAGAAGTACCATTCGTCCTGCCAGTAACCTCCCCCGCGCCCGGATATGCGCCCCAGCTGTATAAAAAAGTCCATGCACATTGCAATCTGTTTAATTTTTTTAGGAGGCGCATATTAGCCCTCGCGACCCGTGTGTGGGATTTGGCAGATCGGGGGTGGCACTAGCATGCCCAGTCAAAACTGGTGTCACGCTATTGCCACTATCCAGTTAGGTAAACCAAAAACCCCTGGGTGCTCCGTCTGCGCCTTATGCCAGGGTTACGGGGATACGGCAGCTCAACCAATTCCGCGTGCCCTGGCAGGTCGCATATTAGTCCTAAATTAAAGTCGCTAATGCTTTTAGTTATCTAAGTATGAGAGTTGCAATGAAAATCATGATGCTGTTATTTCTAAGCTAACGCGGAAGGCAGATCTATTTATTACGAATGTAAAGTTATCAAATCATTACGCAAAACATATGCCCTTAAAGCTAACTCAGCCACTTCAGGATGGTACTAAAATAAACACGAGTGTTGAGTCTGTTGAGTGCATGTTTGAAAATAAAACATCTACAGAAATTAATTATGTATTCAGTCGCACATTTCATGTCTTCCTTGAGAGGCCTTAATAACACACATGCTCGTACAACATTTTGAAAAGTATCTATAGGAATTTTACATACATACATAACTTCACGCCAGGTCCCTTGCGGGGTAGGCACGAACAACAGAGCGCCATACAGGCTTGTTCTTAGACACCTCACTTGCTTCTTTGACATTCATAGCTCTTGTCATGCACGCTCATTTGTTCTTAAGGCTCTGACATAGGAATTTTATAACATAAAATTAAATTCAAACCTAAATCAAATATGTTAATCCTAACAAGTGTTATATCAAAAAATAAGCGACGCATTTAAAGATTTAGCCACCTACACAATATATAGTGTACCTAATAGTATTGTGTGAATTCATTTTCAAAGTGCCACTATATAACATAACTTTTATGTATTTTACACGACTCTATGCGGCACGAATAAACCCATAACGTTTCTGTGTCTCAGTCGAATATAATTATGTGCATGAATATTAGCATTTGATAAATAGATTAATAAGGTGTTTTTATCATTGAGAACAGCAGTAGGCTCATGTCTCACCTGTTGAAAAGTAGTTATCTCGTCAAAGTGACACTAAAAGCAACCAACGCGCTACTAGATTGTAAGAAAAGTGAATAATATAATATATACTTGAACCATCAATCCGACGAATACCGTTTGTGTCTTTTTAGTGCTGTGTGGATTAAACGGATCAACCAGATTGATTTTTGATTGATCTGTCTAATATTAGCGAGATAACCTATTTCAAGACGAATGTATTGATGTCATTTGTGTTCTAATAAAGAGGACACGAAAGATTTCCTTTAATGACTTTAGTCATAGTTTTGTCCAATTGTTAAATCTAATATATAAAATTCTCGTGTCACAGTTTTCGTTGCCATACTCCTCCGAAACGGCTTGACCGATTTTGATGAAATTTTTTGTGCTTATCCGGTATCTATGAGAATTAGCCAACATCTATTTTTCATCCCCCTAAATGTTAGGGGTAGTCCACCCCTAAATTTTTTTATTTATTTTTTAGACAAAATTTTTAATTTCTATTTTTTTATGATACAACACAAAAATACATACAACCCTAGATTTTCAACCCTCTAAGATCAACCCCTATTTTTTACCGGGCAGCTAGTGACATATAAAGTGAATTTATAAAAAAAATATTTACACGAAGACTTGTAGGATACGCTCGCCTAAACTATAATAGTTTTTCGCCGCTCCCCTCATAGCAGTCGTGGCCGAGTGGTTAAGGCGTCTGACTCGAAATCAGATTCCCTATGGGAGCGTAGGTTCGAATCCTACCGGCTGCGGATTACTTTTGTGTTCATATTTTGATTTATTTCTCAAAAAATACATTCATGCTACGATATGATTAGAAATTTTGATAAAGCTTTAGGATACAATAACTCGGTTGTAGACCAACATAACATCTTTGGGCTTTTACTATGTATGGCCGTAACCAATAAATAAAATTACATAATGTAACAAAATGAATGACTGATGCATTTCAAATTTCTTTTTAAAGTAATTTACATGGAGGCCTCTTTTCAAAGTGTCTTTAGATATCATTATGCACCTTTTCGCTAAATACAAAAAAAGTGTTACTTTTTTGTTATAAATTTTAAAAATGTGCTATGTTATCGACTGACAAGCATGTAAAAATGGAAAGTCGTAAGTCTACAAAAACTAGTTCTAATTCAGCTTGCAAGATTTGGCCTAAACAAACTATGTAACAACATTGGACGTTAAATAAAAACTTGTAAAAGGCCCTTCCTCCTTTTGTCATAACTCACAACTATCGTGGTACCGTTTGAACCAGTCCGAAGAAGTCGGAGATTAATTCGATAATTACGGCTTTATTGTTCAAATCTTCAAACTAATAATAGTTGCTGCAACCGAAATCTTTTAAGACAATGCTTTTGTTAATTCATATCTTTAAAGC
This sequence comes from Dendrolimus punctatus, assembly GCA_012273795.1. Taxonomy (NCBI): domain Eukaryota; kingdom Metazoa; phylum Arthropoda; class Insecta; order Lepidoptera; family Lasiocampidae; genus Dendrolimus; species Dendrolimus punctatus. The sequence continues at coordinate 19,987,390 of CM022537.1, forward strand.
TATGTATAAATTTTGCTTTTCCGATACACTAGACAAAAAAAGCTAAACAATACTACTTAAAATAATGATTATCTTAAGCGATTATAATATTTAAACACAATGGCGTATTACGGCAGATATTTTACCTTAAAAATAACATGGAAAGTTTAAAAAGTTCTCACAACTGACAACGACGATTCTTGTCTTATTTTCGGTAAAATTAGCCAAACAATGGAAGTAAGTGAATTACGTAAGAATTGCTAATAATCAGAAAATCTACCATTGTTGGTATTGTAATGGCTAGCCAATTTGTTAAATTCAGTAACTAAATCCCTATTAATATTATAAATGCGAAAGTAACTCTGTCTGTCTGTCTGTCTGTCTGTCTGTCTGTCTGTTCCGTTTTCACGTAAAAACTACTGGACCGATTTGGCTGAAACTCAGTATATATATATTTTCGATACCGAGGATGAACATAGGATACTTTTTATCCCGAAAAATGGGATAGTTTCCGGGATAAAATGATATTTGTCTGTTTGTTTGTTATGCTTTTACGGAAAAACTACTGGACCGATTTGGCTGAAATTCGGTACGTATGTAAATTAAATACTGAGGATGGACAAGGGATAATTTTCATTTTGGCCTTTTTGGTACTTTTGGCCTTTTTGGTCATTTTGGCCTTTTTGGTTATTTTGGCCTTTTTGGTACTTTTGGCCTTTTTGGTCATTTTGCCGTTTTGGTCATTTTGGCCTTTTTGGTCATTTTGGCCTATTTGGTAATTTTTCCTTTTTGGTCATTTTGGCCTATTTGGTCATTTTGGCCTATTTGATCATTTTGGCCTATTTGATCATTTTGACCTTTTTGATCATTTTGGCCTATTTGGTCATTTTGGCCTATTTGGTCATTTTGGCCTGTTTGATCATTTTGGCCTATTTGATCATTTTGGCCTTTTTGATCATTTTGGCCTATTTGGTCATTTTGGCCTATTTGGTCATTTTGGCCTATTTGGTCATTTTGGCCTATTTGGTCATTTTGGCCTTTTTGATCATTTTGCCCTTTTTGGTCATTTTGGCCTTTTTGATCATTTTGACCTTTTTAGTCATTTTGGCCTATTTGGTCATTTTGGCCTTTTTGGTCATTTTGGCCTTTTTGATCATTTTGGCCTATTTGGTCATTTTGGCCTATTTGGTCATTTTGGCCTTTTTGGTCATTTTGGCCTATTTGGTCATTTTGGCTTTTTTGATCATTTTGACCTTTTTGGTCATTTAGGCCTATTTGGTCATTTTGGCCTATTTGGTCATTTTGGCCTATTTGGTCATTATGGCCTTTTTGGTCATTTTGGCCTATTTGGTAATTTTCCTTTTTGATCATTTTGGCCTATTTGGCCATTTTGGCCTTTTTGATCATTTTGGCCTATTTGGCCATTTTGGCCTTTTTGGTCATTTTGGCCTTTTTGATCATTTTCACCTTTTTGGTCATTTTGGCCTTTTTGGTCATTTTGCATGCGTATAATTAGCGATATAAAATGAAGTGAATCTTCCGTGGGCAAATACATAAAAAATATAATATAATATAACCTTTAGCACTTGCTCTATAAACAAGAGACACGCACTAGAGGTTAACCCGCGGCGCAGCCGCGGGGTAAACTCTAGTGAAGAAATATAATCTTGAGGGACTGTTAGTAAAATACAATATAAATAAGTTAAGTTTTCGTTACAGTTAAAAAAAAAAGCAATATAATAAAATAGATGTAGGATATTTTTTAAATAAGAATTATATATTTGTGTGGAAAGAGAATTGAGAGCTTTCTATTGTCAGAGGAACTTCTTTACTTGGCGTAAACCTAACATCTACAATTTTGCTGAATTGATAATAAATTTATTGTTATAGTTAGAATGTAGCAGAAAAGCTGACGGCCCACATGTCAGAAATTGTCTGTAAGAAGTGGAGGCTCAAGGATGTGAGATGAATGCCCAAAAAGAAAGAAGACGAAGGCACCATGAGAGCTGGATACGTCGAGCCATTGCAGTAGACAACGAACTACTGGCTAGCTAGCGCAACGCGAGACCGCACGTATTGATAGTTGCTCTATGTCCTTTGCACAGTTGCACATCATCCGTCCTGCTCACACATTGTGCTATATATTGTACTAGCTGTACGACTTGTTAATATTTATACTTAAGTTACCGTTTACAAAATAAATAGTCCACTTCAGTACACATCAACGTCGACAGCGAATATTACTCTCTGCCATCTGAAGTATCTTTTAAACTCTAACTCTCGCTGCTTGTTTATAATGAATAGGTTCGCGTTTGACCGACATTGCACCTTATATCAGGCGGAAATGCAGTCTAAGGTGGAGCACGCTTACCTAGAAGATACCTGTTCACGCGAGACTTAGACACCTAGATTGTAGTTTTCGGGAAAAACAGACTACGGTAAAGAGTTCCATTCTTCAGCGGTGCGTATGATGAATGTAGAAGCATAGCGTTTCGTCCGCTTCGTCGGTATTTCCACCATATAAAGGTGGCGTAAGTGCGTACGTGCTGCAGCACCATTTGAACAGTACTCGGAACCCTCGCCACTGAACAGCCAGTAGAATATGCCAGTTAATATATCTGACAAGGCTGTACGGTCTAAGATCTTTACTTGTTCTTCATGTACAAAGAATAAAAATACTGCTGCTTAAATAAATAAATCGCAATGGGTGGCAGTTCCGTTGCTTATCAGAACCATCCGTAGAGGTCAGTAATGACTGCACATACACGTCTATAAAAGGAATAGAAATTAATATCAGATCATATTGCTATCCTAATACGGAGCAAGCTTTATTGTAGTCGGAAAAAAGTATAAGATAAGTTTGAGTTTGTTATATTTCAAGGAGGTTCCGTACTTTTAATTTCCAAACGAGAATTCACGGCTAACATAGAGTTAACAAGTTTTTGGATGAATTCAAGAATAATCGTGTCATTATCGAGGCATGAAACTTCTAGAACATTTCTCGATACTTCCGTCTCTTAAAATTGGCATCCCCTCTATGGAAATATACAATTTTTCGGCTTAAAAAGTTTCTTATCTTGCTCTATGAAATTGAGAATACCTACGCATGTAGCAAATTTGAAATATGCCTTAAAAAAAGAACCTGATTTATTACCCTTCTCGCATTTGGAATTATTTTGTTTACTTTGTGTTTAAAATTTGCAATTAGACAATAACAATAGCCTATTGTTATTGTTTTCGACTTTGTTGGTCGTTCGCAGGAATAATTAACCAGGTGTGCGGATTAACTCAGTACACGCAGTTCTTCTAATTTTAGGGTAGTGTGCGGTATATCCGCCATTTTCCTTTAAGCCTCATTTCACATACTGGTTATCTTGATTTACATTATTTCTCATGATATTCCTTCACCGATAACCACGCGTACTACAGCGTAATATTTATATTGTCACAACTGAAATGAAATGGAGTCAATTTTGAAATCAAATCGAGTCAGTAACGCGAGGGTATTACTAATTGATCCGTCATCAAGCTGTCAAAAGTAAAATAAATGCTTGGAAAGGGTAAAAAATGTATACTTTTTATGATGCTGGCATACACCTGTATCATTGTACGATACGCAGTTAATAATTTTCAAAGCCCTATCACCTTTAGAACCCTAAACGCAGGTACGGCGATATCACACAACATTAATTTATTAGCAATGTCATAAATAATAATTGTGCAACATTCTCGGACTATTGGAAAGGCAATGAAAGCTGCGTTGCTGAAAGTGGTCTTGTGCGGAAGACATGAACTGGTTTTACCATCCCTTTACTAGAAGGTTTGTGAGAAATTGCATAAGTAATGTGTTACTGAATGTTTTCAAATTAGTAGTTAACGAACGTCGTATAAAAGCGTTGTCTTAGCTGTCTACCTTCGTTCGAGAAAAAAAGCACTTGTCTGCGGTTATTTCGAAGAAAGCGCTAAAAGTACAGTAATAAATAAAAAATAAATAAACTATTATAAAAACTGTTACGAGTTGCAGGACTCGAATTAAAATGCCGTTAGATTTACTAAAGAATTTATAAGAACTATACAAACACGTATAACACAGGTAAAAATATAATAACACACGTCTTGCATCGCTTGTGCTTATTGCTCGACTGTCGATCTCTCCATTGGAGCATTGCTTTATACTGCACAAATATAATATGTCTCTCGGCCGCGTAGACTGAATTTCTTAGAATCACATCTGGCTAATGACTACCATAAAAGATTACAATATGCAATGGGCTGTTTTTCTAATTACAAAAAAATAATTTAAACACAAAGTAAACAAAAGAAGTGCAAATTAATAAAAGGTAATAAAATGTCTACAGGTGCGCAGGTGTGAATTTGTTTTGAGTCGACATTCAGGTCTAAACAATACACACTTGTTTTTGACCATTATATTCCGTTAGACGTCGATATTTTAGTGAATAGTATTTCTAATATGTATTATTTTAAAGAGCGCTAAATAACTTTTTGGGCGCTAATAGAGACTAAAAAGCGCTAAGTTGGCAACAGTGGTCATTCATTACGCTAACACCATAAACACCATCAAAGTATAAAAAATGCCGTTCAAGTAAATATAATATCCACGACATATGACGGTATTAGAAAATTTCCTTTAAACGATTAGATTTCGATACACGTAAATATTTCAGTGAAGAGTTCCTAATATAATTCTAAAAAGCGCTATATAGTTTTTTGAGCGGTAACGAAAGAAGGAAAGCACTGAGTTGGTAACAGTAGTCGTATTTTTTTATTGCAGGAGTTCAGCAGACAGGCAGACGGCCCGCTTGATGGAAAGCGGTTACCATGGCCTATGGACATTTGCAACACCAAAGGTGCTACAAATGCGCTGCTGCTCTCTTAAGGGAGTCTGGAACCTGGTCACTAATGCCGGAACACAACTCGAGGTTGCTATAACGGCATACTCTAGACCAGGGGTGGTAGCCATCCAGTCGGGCAATTGCCCTACCACCTGGCTGGGGGTTGTTTTGTCGCCTCTTACGACAGGTCGCCCGGCCGCAGGAAATTGTATTCTTTCTCCGTTCCTGCACAGATAGTAGTCGTATGCACCGTCACATAAACGCCATCTCTCTTTTCTTTCACCATATCCCAATTATTTGGGGTCGCACAATATGTCTTTTCCTTCCACACTCCTCTATTCTGGCATAATATATCTTCTGTTACATCACACATACATTTTAATATAATTCTACGAAATATGTTAACACTATTCATCTATTTAAGTGCAAAACTAAAGGCTCAAAAATAAAAATGAATTATTAGCAAATCTCTTTATGGCGAGTTTCATTTATTATGTAACCTTTCCTTGGTTCAATTTTATTTTAGTTTTGAATTTATTAACCATTCCTTAGTTTAAAATTTAAATAAATCTTTAAAAAAAACATATCCATAAATATGTATTTTTCTTTTTTTACCAGGGGAAATCCGATTGAGGACTAATCCGCGACAAGGGCAGAACCTTGGGGGGATAATTCGCGACCTAGTGTGGGATTCGCCAGATCGGGGGTGGCACTAGCATGCCCAGTCAGAAGTGGGGCCATGCTATTGCCACTCTCCGGTTAGGGATACCCACTAAAACCCCTGGATGTTCAGTCCTTCGCCTTATGCCAGGGCTACGGGTATATGACCTAGCCTCTCCGCAGCCCTGGCAAACGTGGGCCTCGCAAGGCCTCTTCCACTCCCGGGGGAATACTTGTATCCCCCGGCATCTTCAATCTCTCTAGACGTGGGGCGGCCTGTAATTCGCCCACATCCATAAATATATCTAAGTTAACTTAAATGTTATATTTTAAGGTGAAGGCTGAAAGGTAGCAATAGTGCTTGACAAAAACTTGTTTTATTGTAAAATCACAATTCTATTGTTGCAACACAAGCCAAACTTAAATAAAAACTTCGTTTAAAAAACCGATTTCAAAAACTAAAAAGTACTAAATAACTTTATAATAAAAACTAAATATTTAACCGATTACTTTCTACAACATCTTGAAGCCGGTGCCAAGTAAAACAAGAAAGAACAACAACAAATTTACACAATATAGGAAATTTTATGTGTAGGTAGGTCCCAAGAAACGGAAAGGGGAAAAAATGCGCGTGTGGCAAAAGGCGCGCCTACATGCTTCCAAATACGAACTTATACACGCCTATAAAACGATAGTCTGACACCGCCCTTTATGTTAGGGGGATTTAAAAACGTTTTGCACAATTACACAATTACATCGTCCACGTAAACAAAAATTTTCATTAAAAAATCTATATGTATAATATGTATCACCAAGATGCATCATTTATGAAAAAAAAAATCTACTCGAGTTAGGCAATCGCTGGACACGCGCTTGCCTACAAACCTGCTGACCACGCAGCGCCAAGTCATCGCTTATAATAATTAGTGCTGATTTAAGTTTTTAGACTTAATATAATTTAATTGTAATTTCTTTAGTCTTGTTAGAACCGTCTTATAATAAAGTTGTTTAAATAAATTGTTTTTCTAAACAATTTCCGTGCCGCCCTACTTATCTCTCGGCTGTAAAATTTTTTGGGGACGAAATGGCAAGTATTACGCATCCAACTAAAAAGAATCACGTTAATCGGATCATAAATGTCAGCGTAATCGGTGTACATACATTAAAAAAAAACAATCAATTGAGAGCCTCTTCCTTTTTGAAGTCGGTTAAAAAGAGGAAAACAATTTCATCCATAATTTTAATTATATATTTTTAAAAGCTAATATGATTTAATAATTATTAATTATATCAAATGTGTCCATAGAGAGGTTGTAATAGGAACCTTAGATTGTAAGTAATAAAACAAAACAATTATATGATGTTATTATGTCAATCAATGCAGTGAAAGTAGACATTCTATGACTGTGGGAAAGAAATACAGTAGTAAATTTTATTGTACTGTCGTATGTTATGTAATGTATAATAAAGTCTTCCTTAACAATATGCCATGCCATTTTCAATATTGTACTGTAGTGTACTTCTGTATTGCAGTGTACTTTTCAAAAGCAGATACTAAACTGTCGTTAATTTTTTTTTAATGTTTCCATTTTAAGGGAGCGGACACAGTTATATAAACTTAGATACTTTTTGATCAAATGCTACGTTCCACATGCGGCTCAACCAGACGCCGCAGATGGCCACCTAAAGCCCGAGATGGCCACTGGCCAACCATGCCGCAGACGGAGCCAACGCGTAGCCCGTGATGGCCACCGAAAGCCGCTGATTGGCCGACGCGAGCCGCCGATACACCCCTTATGTGTCTGGCGGCTCCCGTACCTCGTTACCGGGGGTAGTTGCCCCCTGCAAATTTGACCGGGGCAAAGAGCTACAGCTCAAGGCCCCTTACCGGCTCTGCCACATCAAGGCAGGGACGATGACCCTCTTAAAAAAATGAGGCTCACAACGACCACGCTCGTGACCGCGAATTTGATTTTAAATACTAGCAAAAGAACTCTACCTACGTTACCTGTCAAGCGTGGACGAAGTCGGGGGCAAATCCTAGTTTTAAAATAATAATCTATTATAATAGCTATGCTTTTATCTTATGATTTTATAAATATCTTCTCATACAATTCTGTAGAAATAAGAACATTGCATATACAACGCTAAAAAATAGAATATAAGCAAGTGCCTTTGTTCTCTTTTCTACCACCGGACCGCTCGCCAGCGGCTGGTTGAATACTTCCTTCAACAGTCGGTTTCTACATCTTACCGACCATTTATTTGCCTTTGTATCGGTTAACATTTCGACATAATTTCCATACAAGTAGTATAACAATTACAGCGGTAAGGCAAGTGCATCAATAGTAAGATATAGGAACCGGCCATTAGTCTTTATTCTCGTATACGCAGAGGTTTTCGAGAGCGTTTCCCTTGCGCATCTTGAAGATTTGCCATGAGCTTCCCAGCAGAGGGTTTTTCTGAGCACAACCACATAAGGTTGTTTAAAGAGGCTTTTGGCATTTTTCGAGGCCAGCAATACGTTGGTCCACAGGTGACGGTGACCAACAAATCAGATGGATCGACAGCCTGTCTGCTGTTATTTTTGTTTTATTGGAAATAAGTTTTTTTAAATTTTATTACTGAACCTTAGCAGAGGCTGACAGCTCAACTGTTATGGAAAGTGGTTGCCGTCGCTGATGGGCCTTAGCAAGACCAGTGGTGCTGCCAATGTGCTGCCCACTGTTGCCGGAATACAAAGAGTGCATACCTCTAGTTCAAAGAGTAAGCATTAATACAGGTTACATTGTATAAAATTTTTATGTTACTGCTATTTGCCCTGCACTGCAGATTCACTGCATTTTATATCGCAAACTATCCCATCTCAATACTCCCGGGATGAAAAACTATTATAACTACATATGTAGAAAATTACAGCTAAACTGATCCAGTATCCCAGTAGTTTAAGTAAAGTTTTAAGTTACATATAGACAGACCAGAGTTACTATCGCATTTTTTGTAGGTGATATTTTTTATATCTATAAACTTTTGGTCTCACATACAAACTTCATCCCCTATTTCAACCCGTTCTAATCTTATTTTTGCGATAAGAATTAGTTGCCTCGTGTGTCAAGTCCCGTCTATCATCTGTCAACTAAAAAAATGACAAAGACATAAAAAATCTACCCCTTTTTATTGTTGAAAAGTATCCTATGTCCATTGTAGATATTGAAATTACGTATATACCGAATATCAGCCTAATAGTTTTTCCGTGAAAGCAGACAGACAGACAGTGTTACTTTCACATTTATAATATTAATAAGGATGTTTGAAAATAATGTAAATTATTTTAATTTCTTTGATTTACGTCAATTTATTATAATTATAAATGCGAGCGAGCCAAGGTCGCCGCCGCGTGCAATGCGGTCTGACGACTGTTGAAATGTCATCGATCTCAAGTACCTCAATTTGAATTTATAGCGGAAATATTTCGCAAAATTTTGAAACCCGGTTATTTTTCTGGCCAATAGACGTAATCTATGAATACCGTGTTTAATTTTGCGCCAAAACGTATCGTGCTTGCGTTTTCACGATTGTTACATTTCTTCATAGCAGAATTGGACTTCATATAAAAATAGATTCCACTCACGATTAATAACAGTAGTAATCTGAGGCCTTATTCTCAAACGGCTTTCGCTGTTCGTTTTCGTCCAATCCGCCCAAATTATTCAATGCAATTTTAGAAAGAAAGAACAAATATTTATTTAGAACTTCAACAACAGAAGTAGCAGCAGAGTGCTAGCCAAGACAAGTAAATCGAGCCGAAACCGGGTCTATGTTGTTTAATACAGGAGTTCCTATGGCCACCTTCCGACTCCGTCATCAGATCAGCTTCATAGTACCACATTATTGCATTGTCACGCGATATACACATACGTGCAAAATTTCAGCTCAATCGGAAATCACCCGAACTTTTATACGTACATCCATTGCAAGTTAAATAAACGCTTGTAGAAAACAAGCAAGACCGATGTAAGGCGTTAGTCAACCTGCTATTCAGAATGATTCACGTGAAGACTTAATATCGATGATTGTCTTTGCAATTCGTAGAATACGCTATTTTTTAATATTATATAATTTATATTTGTTTCCAATAGGACTCGACATGTTTTTTTTGTTTGTTTCGTATTGTCTATCCGTGAGTCACTTGAACGGCCCTAGAGGAAGACCAGCGCTGGTTGAGCCAACCAGCATCATGTCAGCATGACGTGTTAGGATCGATTCAGAACTTCATTTCAATCTTATCTATACATATAATAAAATTCTAGAGGTTAAATTTCTGTACAATTAAAAAAAATGCTAAAAACCGAGTCAGGGGGACGTAAGAAGTGAAATAGAACTAATTTCGAATTTTTTCCAATTTTTTGTTTCTCTGTTTGTACCGGCTAATCTCCAAAACAACTGGTACCGATTTACATGAAATTTTGTATGGTGATAGCTTATATCCCTGGTCAACATATAGGATACTTTTGATCCCGAAAAATTAAAGAGCTCCCGTGGGATAGTTAAAAAACCGCACCACGCGGACGAAGTCGCGGGCAGAAGCTAGTTTATAAATACGGTTTGGTGTGCATGATGAAAAATAGATAAATATTTTTAAAAGTTTCTTGGTTTACAATTCGGCGTACACCCTTAGAAGACGATGCATGTCTGGTGCCGGGTGTCTCTAATGAACTATAATCCCATAATATAGTTGTTCGGCGAATACCGTACAGGTCTCTACTATTTACAGGTAGTCTCATACATAGTTATTACTAATCAGCAACAATGGTAACTACAAATTAATAAAGTCATTCGACTATGGAAATAAATTACTTGATAAAGTTATAATTGATTTATTTATCTAGTTATATGGATACTAATAATTTGATAATGCATATTATGTATTCCCACACGTCGTAATTATCGTATTATCTCTATACTCTGCGGGACGCTATGGTCATTTATTTATCTTAGGTTTAGCGCGCATCAGTAGCAATTCCATAGATTACAGCAGATTTTTCGGAAAAAATATACGTGGTGTGCGTGCGCATCGAAGGCCTTATCGAAGAAAATAGCATCCGAAGAGCTCAAGCTTTATTCATCGTAGATATACGTATATTACATACCGGTTAGCGCTCGCACAGAGTTTATAAGAAACGTTTGAGGAAAACGCAAATGTTTTACGAAGAAGACTGTATTGCAGAATGCTATGTCTGTAATTGAGTACATTAAATAAGACTTGTTGATTTTTTTTTGTATTTTAATAGCAGGAGTTCAGCAGATAGGCAGACGGGCAACTTTAATTAAGCCTGTGCCGACCTAGTTAACTGGAATGCACAGGTTCTAGGTTCGAATTACAGCATGATAACTTTCGTGAATGGAACGGGACTGGGTGTTTCGGATCGGCCCCCAGTGGTCCGTTGTATATTATCCATAACATAATACAAGCCCAACTTGCTTAGCATGTGGATATACACTTATACAGTGCTTGTCAACCGTAGCTGTTAAAATTGTTGTACCCCAATGAGAAACAGGTCTGACAAGATATAAGTATGTTTTTGCTGCACGATTGTTATACTTGATGTTTTATAATGCCTAAGCCCTGATTTACTTGATGTCTTCTACGGCAGCTACCAGGCAAGTGGCGTCGGAAGAGGTCCCAACGCAACATATCTTCCCTGCCCCTTTCCTGTTTCCTGCCGCGGAAGTGAGCATAATCTTAATGAGGGTAGGTTTAACTACACCTCAGACGAGAGCTGGAGCGTCGAGCAATAGCCGAACGTCCCCAGGTTGACGTAGGCTTAGTACTGGATTGGTCTGGATGAAACTCAGAGAACACTCCACCTTCATTTAAGCCCTTCGGATGAATTAGCCGAGTTGTTCCACACCCTCCGTTTTTATCGTCGCCGAGCGTTTTGCATCCTGCAGGGGACTGTCTCGGCCGGTAGATAAGGCTTACGTGGAGTAGTTGATCGTCATTTCCTACGGCCCTTGCTATAAGCGAATGAAAGGTACAAGAGGAGTTTTAGTGGATATTCTGGCAATGGTAACCTACCTTTACCAGGATAAGAGCAGGTCGGCGAATTCTCATATGCTCTCACCGTGATCCCCGTACAGTAAGTATTAAGCGAATTTCTTCTCGTCACAAAAACTTAACCCAAGATAACAGTTATATTGAGATTTGTTATTCTTATATTTACATACTAGCTGATGCCAGCGACTTTGTCCGCGTAGTGCAGTTTTTTAACTATCCCATGGGAAGCTTTAATTTTTCGGGATCAAAAGTATCCTATATGTTGACCAGGGATATAAGCTAACCATACAAAATTTCATTTAAATCGGTCCAGTCGTTTTCGAGATTAGCCGATACAAACAGACAGACAAACAGAGAAACAAAAAAATTGAAAAATATCTAAATTACTTCTATTTCATTCTTACATCCCCTGTCTCGGTTTTTAGCATTTTTTTCATTGTAAAGAAATTTGACCTCTACAATTTTATATGTATAGATTATCCAGTATTTCGTTCACAGCGATTGTATTACTTTCTGTATGAATAAAAAAGCAAGTGTAACGTTGAAATACTAATTTATTTATTCTAGTACATTAATACTATGAATTATCGATCTCGACTTAAATTTTGTCCATACACATTTTCATACATTCTCTAATCGTAATATTTATCGTAACTAAATAAATAAAAAATAAATCTGCAGACAACACTATAAATTTTATAGTGGACAAGTCTGAGTCTGATTTCAGACGCTCAATAATGATCTAAAAACAGTCTGTCTGCAAAATTTACCATGCCAAGAACCAAATTCGGGACTTTGGTCCCCAATCAACTGCTGGCCAGAGCTTAGACTACTACATCAGAGACTCGCTTTTTTGTGATTGAGTCACGAGCTCCTTTGAGTCTTCCGTGGATTCACTTTGTTTGTCTTGCTCTTCGCTTGTTGCGGCAATTTTTGAGGAAGAAGCAATAAGATTACGCATTTTTTCAAGTACTGCTTCTTCTTTTTCATATTGTTTCGTCATTCTTATAATAGATCGTCTGGTCTTTTCACATTCTAGGCGTGTCATTCGTTGTTCAAATGTTTCAGCAGCTCTACGGGCTACTGCGCGCCGCGCTGATTTGCTCCGTCTTCCAAGGTTTGAACGTCCGCGCATTTCAAATTTTCTTGGCAAAGATGGTGTTAGTAGCGCGTGATTAATTTGTCACTTACCTACAAATAAAACAAAAGTTATTCATGTAGCACTTCTATGAATTACCTATTATAGTTAATATAAAAATGAATGTTTGTCTGTATGTCCTTTGTGGAATCTAAAACTATACGTTTGATCATGTGATGATGTTTAGCAAAGTTGTTGCGTATGAGCCAGAGAAGGTTTCTGAGTTGGTTCACAATTGGACCCGGTAGGTGGCGCTGCTGTCAGCATATCGATTGGAGCTTTTCGGGCAGGACGACGTCTGCCAGGACAGCTAGTAATTAATAATAACCCGTACCGTGAAATATGGCAACTTAACCGATGGTTGACAATTTTGCCATTATAGGATTTCGACTGTTTACAAGATCGTGCAGGAATGGAGAAGGAATACAATTTTTTGCTTAACTCATGCAATAAAAAAAAGGCCTCTCACAAAATTATTTTTTTAGCATATGACGTCACGTATGAATCATAATGCTCAAAAAAGTCACTTTGTGAGAGGTAATTGTAATCTAATTGAAGACCTATAATAGCAAAATTGTTAACCGTTTGATAAGTTTCCAGATTTCAGGGTATTTGTAATTATTTGTTGCCAATACCATGGAATGAGAATTATTCATGATATTTATTACTGTCCTAATACATAGTTGGGTTATAGATAGTAAAGTGGACGGCACAAAAATATATTTTATTTTTCCTATCTTATTGGAATAGACTTTCTTATAGTTATGTGAAATTACTATGCTTTGTGTATTTAATAATGTGTTTATTTATCTAAGAATAATATACATAATTTATCGAGATCCATCTATTATATATATATTATATAGAAATCTCACGTGACCAAGGGCTGGTCTGTACTTAGGGCAACATTGGCGTTGCCATTTAGCGAGGGAATGCGGTCAGCGTTTTGGGCACTTTCCCAACTGACGGTGATTTGGGCCTTATATAGAATTTTAATATTTTTATTAGGAAATTGTATTTATATTTAAACGACAAAAAATAAATTTAATTAAAATCATCAACAGATAAATTGTATTATGATATACATTGATATCATAATATACTACAACAAACACAATATAAAATGACAAATTTCCCCAGTAACATGAACTATGAGCTAATAAGTCTATTCACAAGGTAAAACGGATTTTGTCCATGACTTCATTGTGTGTAGTGCAAATCTGTCTAGAATATAGATAAGCAATATCTTGATAACGTGTCCCTGGCGTTTCAGCTTGCATTTGGATGTAAAAGTCGACATTTTAGATGGTAAAACTGAAAACCGAACAACGAGACCACTTGAAAAATGGGATGGTTAAAGAAAAATGTTTTTAAATATGTTTGTAGGTAAGCTTATAATAAAAATTGTAAGTTGAAGTGGCAGTAGGACGGTCACATCTGTTGCAGAACTGACGGCCAATGGAGCAAACATGTCTAGGATTCCGCGTCTTAGCTAACATAGCGTAGGATAACCTCTAGTCCGGTGGATCGACGACATGCTCAAAATCCCCGACAGGGGCTGGACGAGGAAAGTGGGAGACCGAGATATGTGGCGCAGACTACGTCTAGCAGTGGCTGAAGATGAAGGTAAACAACATTTCAGAGAGACAAAAGATAAACTGAAATAGCAAAGCTATTTGAAAATCCTAATATTATGATCTGCTAAAGGAGCAAATAACTGTTATATAACGACTTTCACCATTCCAAAACACCCTTGGACTATGCCTTTTACTTGTCAGAATGATCACAAAAAAGGAAAGTTACTCGATGTTTAGTCGAAGACACGATACTGGCAAGGCGATAATCGATACTTCTAAATTTTAAATCAACGCTGCCTATGTTAGCTAATTACGCATTAGCTTTCTCTAAGTAATTCTCAGTTCTACTGTGTTATAATTTTCATAGAAGACGTAATTTGACCTGGTATATGGGGAAATTACGACGGAGATGACCGGAATCAATTGCACTAAAATCCTCAAAGACAAAAAGTTTTTTTGTAGAGTCTTCTATAATATGAATAGAGCAGAACTATCTAAAGCGAACTAAATTTTCTTTACGTTAAAAGAATTAAATGATTGGTCATAAACCATAACTACTAAAATCTATCCATTCTACTTTTCGAGATAATATGCACCTCATTGTCATTCATTCTCCGTTGACGAAAATACTTCTATTTTTAAAAGTAATATGCTATTGATTGCTTTTATCCGTCATAACACCATACGAATATACCTACTAAACTTTATGATAAATCGGATCATTCATCAAATCTTGCGCTAGAGTAAGATCCGAATCCGTATTCCATTTCCCCGAATAGAAAAAGAAGCTATAAGTTTATACTACGTAACTATATACATGATTTCGTGATTAATACATCTTTAAGGTCATAAGAAGAATAGTCATAGGGAGCGAATAAACAAATCTATCAATAAACCAAAGGAAGTATACTTTGCGTGAACTGAATTAAACAGTTAGCGGAGGCACAGAAGGAGGTAACGGTGAATGTTTGGGGTAGTTCAAGGTGGAGGGATAACATAAGATATTCGAGAGAAAGTTAAGTTCAAGAAGAAGCAATTTTATTTCAACAAGAAATTAAAGCGACCAACTAACAAACTAGTTACTAGATAGTGCTAGTACCTTCGAAGATAATAATGATTTGCAAGAATACTCACAAACCACTTTTGTATTACATTCTACAGCTCAAAATAATACTGTTGATTAAAAATATTGAGTTAATAGATGACTAGATATTATCAAACAGACTGCAATGACGTCTTCATGCAGTTATTTTGATAATGAAAACTAAAAAACATTTGTTGTAAAAGTAGTAGTATCTTGAAGCGGTTTAGACTTTTATCTTATCGCTGTTATTAATGTGAAATGTATGGCATTTGTATGCCACTGTGACAATTATTATAATAAGTTTTGTAGTGTTTTTAAGTGATGCTTGAAATATACATTACGATACGTTTTTAGTTAGACGACCGGTTAACACTAAATAGAGGAGATATGCGGAGACAAGCAACCGCTATCGCTTACCCGCCTACTAATTCGACGCTAATTTATCCGCAAAACAAGGATTTATTAAAATTAGCACCAGACTTACAGTACTCGGATAGAATATAACTTTTTTAAGCATAAGTAACTTCATCAAAATTAAAAAAGATATTTTAATGATCCGTATCTCGATATAAGGCTTCATCAGCTCTTCTTTCTGCTTCTATTTGCATTGGTGGAAGGTAGAATGGCATATTTCACACATCGGTAATAAAAAGTGCAGTCTTCCAAAATGCCTAAGCGGTGCATGCATTCTTTCAGAATTTCAACAGGCACCATTAAAATGATACGCGAGTATCAACAGTACAACTGCACTACCATGACATGGAGAATTCGAACATTCTTCAAAGCCAAGAAAGAGAGTCTAACTTCTTGAACGGACTAAAATAATTCCTGTCCTGTCAAGTCATGTGAATTGAAATAAAAAATGGATATCAAAAACAAACCAGTCATGTCAACAGTAAAAAATTTACTCCTTAGCACTTTACGAGCATCTTCGTGTTGAATATAAATGAGAATCGTTCGAGACATTAATGTCCTTGCCGTCGAAAGCTAACATCAACTATTTTGCAATATAATGTTCATGGCGATGTTCTGCGCATAATTATATTTTAATATTCTATTATTGAATTTCAAATTTCGATCTCTAGTCAATCCATTATCATTTTTATGATCGCAAAGTTTTGTCGGTGTAATAGCGGTGTCTGCTCGATGTGATACGAGCCACCGAAAGGTTAAAGCACCTACGTATATTTCTGCGCGTTTCGAATTAGGTTTAATCTCCTAAAGGCCTGCAGCCTGCAGTAGCGAAATTCTGTAATAAAATACGGACATATTTTACAATAAATTCTATTTTTTCCACATATTAAAGAGCAGGCTCTAAAATAGCATCCTATCATCTAGCTACGAGTATTAATAAATATAATAAATAAATATCACGATATTAGCAGTTTTTAATTACTTTTCCTTTTACTTGAACTTAATTCTGATTATATAGTAAGTATGCTAGTATAAATCTATGAGGCGGTGATGTTCTTAGTCAATTGAAATTTTACATGAATTTTATTTTTGGGACATGTGTGGGGGGCGCGCCTACGGAGTCTACCTCATAGGTGGCGGGGAAAACGGGTGCTTTTCTACTTGCTTAACATTCGATAAGTTAAATTTTGGTAAATTCTATGGTAAAGAAAAGAGTTAGGAACGAATAAAAAATTCTCACTTTTTTGCTTATAACGTCTTTAATTTTTAATTTTGGGCAAAAAGTTATATAAACATATTTGTAGGCAAAACAATTTGCTACAAATTATGACTTTACAAATTTTTTGTAAGACGCATAGTTTCCGAGATATCGTGAAAGAAGTGTTTTCACCCCTTTATCCATGATGGCTGCCGGGGGACAAGGGTGGCGACCCCACAAACTTGAGGTTAAGCTTCTATTGACCCCCAAAAATAAAATTGCGTCCTCTAGAAAATGCAATATTCGGTCCTTAAATTGTAAGATTTCAATGGATTATCTGTAAGTTTGAAAAAAGTATCTCATTTGTCAGTTGACTGTTCGCTCCCCTATTCTTTGTTTGAAATTTGCCTCTTTCTTCCTCTAAAAGCTAAAGTAAGAATCTAGTGTGATCACTCGGAGATGATATCGAAGATTGCCTAAAGTCAAACTGTTTGGCAAATCTTTAAGTAATCGTAAATATTGTAGAAATCAAGTCACTTTATTATGTTTTGTCACTTAGATCGTGCTTAAGTTACCAATCGACGGCTGATTTACGTGACAAGTATGGGGATTCTTGTTGTTTTCGTGTCAAGTTACACGACAAGGCGTTGTTTAACACGTACGACTTCTCAGGTCAGGGCTTACCTCGCTTAGCGAGTTGTCACACGCCTAACGTGTTCAGGTTTATTAATCTATGGTTACGGTATAGGAAATGTAGAAATTAAGCCTCTTTATTGCATCAAACTGAATAATATAGAATATACATCAAATTACATAGCCGTAACTATAGAAAGTAAAAATTAAGGCCTCTACGATCTAACACTGGCTTGGCCAGTCCAGTAAAACACAGTCGCGCCAGAATCTACCCGGCAGGTTACATCTACGCAAGCTTTCCTTTTTTACTCCGATCAGGGTTGATTCAAGAATTGTACTATCATTGTTGGAATCTTAACAAAGCATAATATTGAAGTCGAATTTGTTCCCTTATAACTCATTCTAAATAATTCCCATGGGATTACATTTTTTCACCCAGTTACCTCTTACCTTTACTTATTTATACCTTTGCTTACCCAGTTACTTATTACCTCTTTTTCATCTCGCGACGAAAATGATGAAGCCGACAAATTTGCAAACGGTTTAGATGATGGAAAGTGACTGTCATCGCTATAGACTTTTGATCGCCAGAGGCAAACCCAATGCGTTGTCAGCCTTTAGAATGGGATCAGACAGGAGGAATAGAATACAGGGAAGAAGAAGAAGAAGAAAATAGATAATAAATTCGCCATGTGGTAGGGTACTTGCCCGCCTGGATGGCTGCCGCCCCTGGTCTAGACTATACCGCCATAAGAAAGCTGCAGCGCATTTGTAGCACCTTTGATGTTGCAGATATCCATACGCTGACCGTTTTCCATCAAATGGGCGGTCTACATGTCTACTTAAACTCATGCAATATAAAAAATATATATTGTCAAATGTTTAACAACGCATCAAGTTGTTGAAAGTGACAAACCTTCACAAGTCACGAAATGTTTGCTCAATCTTCGTATGAGGATAACTCCAAATATTTGAATATAAAGTATGGTCATACTTTATTTGCAATATTTTATACTTCATGAAGCATTATAAATTTAAGGAGAACTCATTTTATGCATTTTGAATAACAAGATATTAATTGCGTAAATAACAATTGTGTAATAATATTATACTTTTTCATAATATTTTGTTCTATAAAAAGAGCGAATTCGAATATTAAAGCTAATAACTGCCAAGATTTTTATTTTGGATGTGGTGTACGGTTTAAGAAAAACGTCTTTTTAACAGACAGGCAAACTAGTGTTGCTAACACGCAATACAATCAAAATTTAATTATTCATAAAAAATATGTAACTTTTTCTTTTACAAGAATCATTGGTAAACTTTTACTTCTGTATACTAAAGTCCTATAGTTATTTAGTTCGATTCAAAGATGTCATGTAAATTGTATACATCTTCTATTTACAGTTATTCTAATGCTCAGTTGTTTGCTATGTTCTTCCGAATGATACAATAATCTAAAAATAAACGCCATATGAACAGAAATATCTAAAAAGTCACATGCATGGCTCTACATATACGGAAATGGTTTCACGATGAATACAAGACTGTCATTCTGATTATTTACATACATATCTAATCGCAGTTATTCTAAAGTTACTGTCTTTTAGGAGATTCTTGGTGTCAAAATTTAATTCACTTTTACTATCCTAAACAGCAATCCTAAGTTGAGAAATTAAGGATTGCCTGTACAAATTTTCATATGTCTTTCCTAATAGTACTTTATCTCCTTGACTTCGAGATCCGTTAGAGCATAAAGTCGTGGAACAATAAACAAACAGTTAATTTCACAATTAAGTATAATATTAGTATGGATTATATGGTATGTTGTATTGTTTATTATTTAACAGGCTACATGAGTTCGTTAACCCGGAGCCTAAGTGGATGCGAGATGCACAGACTAATTGAGCGGTTTAATAAGACAAAGCACAGAGTAGTTCAATGAAACAAAGAGAGCTAGCAAACGGTAGCATAGACAAGAAAAACGTATTTGCTGGTCAATTAGGCTAGACCGCACTTTAATACAAGGTTGTTTAATATGCACCGATTTAAAAACAGCAATATGCTGAGTGCAAACTTTGTTTGCTGAAAATGCGGCATACAAATTTTCAAAATAGGCACCGCGTATGTATACGGAATGTAAATACGTCGCTATTTCTTCAAATAAACTCTTTCTTTCTTTCTTACAATTAAATTACTTTGTTTTCTTAATACTATTTCGTTTTATGAATATGCGACGAAAAAACTGTTTTATAGTTTAAACCCCAATTGTATCTTGTCAGGTAATTAATTATTATTAGTAAACGTCGTTGCTTGAATTAGTTCGCATTTTGAAGTTGTTTGAAATTCAAGGTTGATCAAGTAATCATTATAAGTACCAATACACTTATGATTCGTCTCTACCAATAACGCATATTATTCGATGCCTTCTAAACAGACATCCGGCGCGTGCGAATCCAATTTATCGGTCTATTGCAGCCGATGATAGCTCTACAAACATTCGATTCGTAACCAAGTAGCTTTGATCTAAGCAAAATATTTACAACAATACTTTGATTACAGAATTAAAATAGCTGTTACAAAGCGAAGATTGTTCGTCTTACTTTTATATATGATTTCGCATGCTAGGCTGTCAAGTATATCAATTAGATATTATTCAATTAAATCAATGTAGAACTGGGCTTACTAATTTTAAAGTAACGGACTACTGGACAAATCTCTTTATTATAGAACCCTTGTTATTTATTCATTAAGGATCAGCAAAAGTTTTTTACATTTGATCAGTTAACAGGCTTATGACTAAGGCTATTACACAGCGATGTAAAATATAGTATACTAATTGTGAGTGAACACAGCTTGCACTTTAATTTAATAAAAACTTTATTCACTGTTATTTAATAAAATTCTAATAATAAAAAACAAAAAAGTGTGTGATATGTCGTTTAGGGTTAAACGAATCTTATCATAAAATGAATTTTTGGAGTCAAAGTAATTGTCCGTAATATCACTGCTACTATTGAACATTCTACACATTCTAGAGATAGGGGAGTTAGCACCTAGTACTTAGTTTTTCGAATGATAATTATAAATAAAAGTAATAAATGTACTGCACATTATGATTTCAAGTAAAAAATATTAGAAATATCCACGCACTGAAGTTTAAAAGTTTCGTTCATGGTTTTATTTATATTTTTTTTTTATTATAGGCATGATTGAATTATTATAGTCTCTTACCATGCTCTGTGCCCAAGAGCGATACAAAGACCTACCCCAATACAGGTCTAACGGAAGGACCCTGATAACAATTACGTAATGTGGTGATTACAGGCCAAGGCTCATCGTTGTTAGCACACAATTACAATGATTACTCGTAACCAATTGATGTGAAATGCAAAACAAACAAACATCTGAGTATATGATACATAGATGTTTATTGTGTGAGCATGTAAGTTTTCTTCTCGTGTAGGAACGGAAAAATAATACTAATTCCTGCAGCCGGGCGGTCTGTCGTAACAGGTAGGGCATTTGCCCGAACGAATGGCTACCCCCCTGGTCTAGAGTAAAAACTTTGACTTGTGTTCCGGCATTAATGACCAGGTTCCAGTTTATCCTTCATACTACAATGCTCCTTGCATTGCAACAATCTTAATAATTTAAATCAAACTTAATCGTCAGGATGTTAAAAGTAGGCGTAAAAAATAGTAGGTATTTTTATTTTCTAAATGTCATTACAGCGTAACAGACTTAATAAAGTTGGAAGTAAAGTAACAAAGTCCTTTGTCACAGAGTTTAATGATCTGATCATGTTACAAAAAGCTTGAAACAAAGTGGTCACAGATGAAATAGGTTAGATGAACTCCGAGTTCATTGTCACAGGCCATTGCAAAAATAATAAAATCACAGAATATTGTCATTGAAGAATTGGAAATACGTATTAATGGATGTCTCAAGTGATGTCACAATGAAGAAATAAATTGAAAAATAGACGCCGACTTCCAAAGCTGCTCAAGGTGTAACTGGGATAATAAGAGTATATTTCTTACTTATCAAAGTATTATTTTTAGATAAGGTTGTGGATAAATTCTGCTATTTGCATTTATGAAATAAGCGCATTGATCTAATGTAAGAAACATTTAATGCAGTAGCAAGTAAAGAAAAAGGAACTGCTTAACGTAAATGACAAATGAGTCAAAGTAAGCCTTTGTGCTACTCACTGCTGATTTTTGATTACAATTTTTTAAATGTCGACTATGATACGATATATATACCACGCATGTTCTGTATGTAAACACTTTTTTGTCTTTGTTATTAATTATATATATCAATTAGTCGTTTCTTTATGCCGTTATTATCTGCGAAAGTGTTAAGGGTTCAGGCTGTGGCCGAATGCGTCTTATTTAAAGCGCTAAAAATAACTTCGTTAACGCACAGTTACATTAGCGTATATACAATCATACATACGTTATCTGTCAATATTTTTATCGTTCTTAACAACGTCGCATCTACAGTGTTCCCATATTTACCTAAAACGGCCTATATCTGTAACATCATTTAAGATGAAGACCCAACATTGTTATTTCGTGTAGGTTTGTATAATCTATATAGAATGGAATAGAACAGAAAACACTTTATTGTTCACCACATTCACATAAAATAAACAATTTACAGTAGTCACATTAAACAGTAAAAGTAGGAGCCATGGGCGGCCTTGTCGCTTTAGAGCGATCTCTTCCAGACAACCCGGGCTATGGATTTTATGAAGGGAAAATTCGCAAGTGTATATATTAGTGGCAGGTCTCAAGTGTCATGTTACAAGCCGCCAAACAATTCAGCTCTCTAAGGTTAATTCGCCAAATCTAATTAATTAAAAACAGATTAGTCGCTTCACGAAGTTATAAAACATCGCTTCCCATGACCCCAAAAGTTATCTAATTCCAGTCGCGGATACAGTAATTCAGAGATGTCCTAAATCTGACTTATACGAGGTCGTCTCCCACGCTCTGCCGGTGAAATGACACAGATCCACAATCGATTTATTCAAAGACAAAAAATAATAATGAAGTGACAATAATACAAGTTTCAATAATTGTAAAGACATAATACAACATATAAATCATTTTTGGAAAAAAAAAGTAAAAAATAATAATGACAGTCTGTTAAACAGTTTAAAAAGCGCGAAGCACTGGTCATCATGTTTGAATATAGCTCGAAAAAGCGCGTGAGTTCCGTAGAGGATATTGTCTACGTGACGAAAACCTGAAACCCCCCTTTTTTTTAGCTAACTCAGGGGGAATGTCTTAGCGGGAGCGTGAGCGGATGTCCTTGCTCCGCTCCCGCCAAAGGAGGACGCGCCGACGCCGGAGGGCGGATTTCGTCGAGATGAGAGCGCGAGTGTTCCGCGCGCGCTCATCTCTCTTCCCGTGGGGCGCGTTACAGACCGCTCCACGCCAAAGGGAGCATGACGATGCCGGGGGATGAGTCCCCCAGCAATGGAAGAGGCCTCGTGAGGGGGGCCCACGCCTGCCAGGGCTGCGGAGAGGCTAGGTCATATACCCGTAGCCCTGGCATAAGGCGAAGGACGGAACACCCAGGGGTTTTATTGGGTATCCCTAACCGGGGAGTGGCAATAGCATGGCACCAGTTCTGACTGGATGCTAGTGCCACGATCTCATCCACACTAGGTCGCGAATTATCCCCCAAGGTTCTGCCCTTGTCGCGGCTTAGTCCTCAAACGGATTTCCCCTGGTAAAAAAGGGGGAATGTCTTGTGATACACACACGAGTCTTGAATACAGGGAAAGACCAACAGCGCCGCCTAGTGCAGCGCGCTTCGTGTGCGTGTGGGACTCTTACACCATATGGCAAACGGGATCTCCTCCATTAAAGGAGGAGGCCGAACAAACTACCCACTAAACCTACCTGGGTCGAGAGCATATATCCAGAATACCAGATATGTCTAACGTAGATTAATTCTTCTGACATCCTAGTGAGCCGAATTGATACTAAGCCCCGGGAAGCTGGGATATACCACTTCGTACAGTAGAGGTGATTCCACCGATACTACTTAACCCCCCTGCACCAAGTGTGGTAATTTGAAGTCCTCCCTCCCTCCTGAAAGGGTCCAACGTATAGGTACGTTTCCTAATGACGAATGATAAATAAGTAAGTTTTATGTTATATCGATAATTTAATTA
The DNA here is from genome assembly GCA_012273795.1 of Dendrolimus punctatus. NCBI lineage: Eukaryota > Metazoa > Arthropoda > Insecta > Lepidoptera > Lasiocampidae > Dendrolimus > Dendrolimus punctatus. The sequence continues at coordinate 20,011,177 of CM022537.1, forward strand.
TGACTTATTCCAGTATCCTCCACATACTTTGACGTAGTCGATTACATATCGAATATTTTCACATGCCGACGCGCGTAAGGAATTCTATAATGGCCGGTTGCAACAATTTCCATTGCAAGGTGCAATTCTCTACCGATGCGAATAAGATTATCTTGAACCGATGGAAAGTTCGTTGCTCTGTATCATTTAGGATTTGGGATTTGATTGTACAGTTACCTCAATTAGGATTTTTCTTTATTCGATTAAGCAAATGTTTACTTTGATAAACTTCGTGATATTTTTGGTTAAAAATCAGAGAGCAAAGCAAAAAATCTACTCTATCTATCTAACTAATCGGTGATATTATCAATTATACAATAAATAAATAAGCAGTAGACAAACATATACATTGTATATCGAGCACTTCATAGCATATAGGTGTAAATACGCAAAAATGCCTTTTTTTGTTATTTACTAAAAACTATGTATGTTGAGTCTTATCAGTATGCAAGTGTACCTAAAAAGAAGGTATTCCCAATTAACAATCAACTAGTTTTGTTTTATTCACAATTTTGTCCCTCGTGTAAAGCCGCACCTTTGTCTGTACGCCCATTTGTTATGAAGCCCTCGATATATATACCCTATACCTTCCTCAATACATGGGCTATATATGACTGAAAGAATTTTTCAAACCAGACCAGTAGTTCTCGAGATTAGCGCGTTCAAGCAAACAAACTCTTCAGCTTTATATATTAGTATAAGATAAGATTTTTCTTCGAGACATGGGTCGACTGTGTGACTACGATTTTATTTGGAGCACGCCTATATGACAATTAACACAAACTAATTTACAGCACATTTCAACGGTTGGAACTTTAAAAAAGTAAGTGATTTATAGCAAGTTTTCTAGTTCACAACGCTCATCACGTCAAAGATAAGTATCGCAAAACAACAACGCGAATGCGACATTCCGTCCATTTCTGTTAAAGGTTGAAATAACTGCTGTATGACGGAATCGTGCTCTAGGTACCTAGCCGTTTTATTGTTTTAAGATATTAAATTATTCATACGTCTCCTTCTTAGGATTCTGTACATTTCGGCATAAACGGTGCCGGTATATTTTCGTCATGATTATCAAATTTTATATGTCACAGTCCGTCTCCTTCCTTCTCAGAATCTACTAGGATGAAGTTTGCCAGCAAGATGTTGTCCATATAGGCTACTAAAATATGTGTTATTAAGTAAAACCATGAACGAACTAAAACTTCGGGTGGCCATACATTATATCTAAGGGTTGTTTTTTTTCAATATACAGTTATGTCGAAAGTATCGATATGCAGCTCTTGGAAATTATAATCTGCTTATGTCTGCGACATTATAAGTAGTTTTCTGAAATATAAATAAATCCAAATTTATCTCTAATATCAATAACAGCATCTTGTGGTAGCTTAGAATATTTTAACTACTACACTACATGCGTATTTGCTGCTGAAGCATAAATCCTCTGGTTACATAACGATGTTTCTTAATGCTTTTTTAAAGTCATGGGAGACTTCGCAAAGATGTTGTGTTTCTCCCCTCTAAGTGTGTCGTATCGGAACATAAATAGAAATTATATCAATATTTTCAAACTTTTTGCATTAGCGTTTGGTTCGCTAACTTCTATCTCCGCTATTTCATCAGATTATTGGGCTCTCTCACAGAGTATATTAATATAATAGGATTCTCCGTTCAAGAAATTAAATACAAAGGTTAATTAATCATTCTTTTAACACAGTAATTTCATTTTTTTTATAACAGGAGTTCAGCAAACAGACAGACAGAACGGACGCCCCCTTGATGGAAAGCGGTTACCCTCGCCTATGGAGAATTGCAATATCAAAGATGCTACAAATGCGCTGCTGCCTCTTAAGGGAGACTGGAACATGGGCCACTAATGCGGGAACACAACTCAAAGATGTTATGACGACACATTTTAGACCAGGGGTGGTAGCCATCCGTTCGGGCAAATGCCCTACCACATGGCTGTGTGGATTGTTTTGTCGCCTCTTACGGCCTTTCTTGCGGCCGCCCGGCCGCAGAAAATTCTATTCTTTCTCCGTTCCTGCACGGATAAAAGACATCTAAATTTAAAAAAAAATAAGACGAGAAAAAATACTTTTAAGAAAGATCATTTGAACAACAGCTTAACTTTATTTTAATTATTGTAAGTATGCTACATTGATATTGACATTTTGTGTCTAATTCATTTATGTGCGTTATGTTAAGTTTTAGCTACCTACTTTTAAATTTAAATACACTAGTTTCTTACATGCATATCAGTATAATATTCCGTAGCTTATTTTTATCAACACTACAGTACGCAAATCCTTCCCAAACAATTATCGCACAGGCAAACAATACGTATGAAAACCATAATCGTTATGCAAATTAGACCATAAGCAAAACACGGGCAAGGTCGTTCGTCGGTTGGCAAACGGTGTGCGCTGAGGTCATTTCACCATTGTTTCAGAAATGTTATGTCAAGTGATTCGGATGTAAAGATGACCTTTAAAGAGAAAGTGTACTTTAAGTACCGTGGGCGACTTAGGTGAAGGTAAGAATTGATTTGATGATACTGGATATTTAAGCATTTTAAGTTGAATTCAAGGCTCGATAACCCTGTGGCTATGATGCCCGCATTTTATTTTTTTATTGCAGGAGTTCAGCAGACAGGCATACGGCCCACCTAATGGATAGCGGTTACCGTCGCCTGTGGACATTTGCAACACCAAAGGTGCTACAAATACGCTGCTGCTATTTTAAGGGAGACTGAAACCTGGCCACTAATGCCGGAACACAACACAAGGTTCTTATGGCGGCATACTCTAGACCAGGAGTGGTAGCCATCCAGTCGGGCAAATGCTGGCTGTGGGTTATTTTGTCGCCTCTTACGACAGGCCGCCCGGCCGCAGGAAATTGTATTCTTTCTCCGGTCCTGCACGGCTAAAATTGATTTATACTGGCAGTACAGAAGTACCGTTTTAGACATTCCCGCAGGTTTTCCGGGACAGAAAATAACGCAGCATTTAAAAAAATATGTAAGATATCGTTTTATGCCCGGTTTCAATATAGCAAAAACGATTCGTTTTTGATACCGACGGTTAGAATTTTAACGCCTGGTACTCTACTGACGTTTCTATAATGAACTGTCCGTAGCTAGTTACACATGAAAGTACCAACTACCGAAGGGAGGGATTTTCTAACCGATCGGTAGATTTTTTGTATGGAAACGACAGATGAAGTGTTTCTATATTATACCACTAGTTGTCAGTACCAGTATTCGTAGGAATTTTGTTACCACCCGATTTCGGCCGGTTGCCGGTTTATTTGTTGTTAACCATTCGTGAATATTAAAATAAATACGTATAAATATTATTAAAATGTTTGTAGATAGTGATAGTGCACTCAAATACAGAACTAGATTTTTATGCAATAGCAAGATTTCCTCGAATCCTTGGAACAATTGATGGCACTCGTATTAGAATTCAATCACCATGTAAGTCCCATAACTTTACTAGCCATATTATAAACATACTTAACCTTGTTCCTACAATATAAAATTGTGTTACTTTTATTTCAGGTTCTCAGATAGCAGAAGAATTCAGAAATGGGAAAGGATATTTTTCCTTAAATATCCAGACAGTGTGTAATGCAAATGTGCAGTTCATTAATGTTGTAGATCGCTGGCCAGGATCTGCGCATGATGCCACCATATTTAATAATTCAGAACTGAGAGGTAATAAATAACATATATACTTACAATTAGATAGATAGATAAACAACATTATATTGTAAGTACATCAAAGCATAGATAAATGGAAATAGAAAAATTCAGAGATAGTGCAATGTGAAAGTGGTATATTTGGAAACAAATGGCTGCTGTGAGATAGTGCATACCCTTTAAAGCCATACCTTTTAACACCATTATTAAATCCTAGGACTCGAGAACATCTATACAATAAAGCTCACATTAGAACCAGAAATGCCATAGAAAGGTATACATTAACACATAACTTGTTATAAATACCATAATATATTTAATTTCAGTAGATTTTATTCTAACTCAGTTCCACTGGAGAATATATTTTGGAGGGTCATACATAAGCTAAAAGTTTAGTTCCTACTCTATTGTACACCACTATTTAGCACTATAGGTGTTTTGAGAAAAGAAACTCACTATCACCATAGTCTAGCTAAAAATTCGTTTATCCTTTATGTCTGTTTTAGGTCTTTCAACATATAAGTATGTAATAATATTTATTTTCCACAATGCATTGCAGTTTAGCCTATCAGTGCATATCACAGTAAAGACACACCATACTGAAAATTCACAATGCAACATATCTCTATAAATCCTAATGTTATTCATTGACAAAATGTTTCACAAAAAATAGGGTCAAAAGCTGAAGCTACCATGTGATTGCAGTTCTGTTATAGAAATATTCTTCAGTAGTATATATGTAGTATCCCTAAATATTTTCAAATTTGTTAAACAGTTGATGTAACATTTTATTTGAAATCTTATTAAAGAAATGTATACGGGTAGTATAGAAAAGGACTACAATTTTTGTATTCTAAAGTTGGCAGTACTATATACCTAGTATTGAGATTGTAAACATCCTTGTTGAGATATTTTTGTGGCATATATAAAGGGTTTTAAGGACAATAACCATCATTTAAAATTTACAATTTATTTGTTATAGATGTTTTGGAGTTTGGAAGTGGAGATTTCCAGTTGTGGCATTAACAAACACAGTGGTTATTGCTACCACTATATTGCATAACAGATGTAGGTTAAATAATTTGGATGACATTGCCTTAGAGGTAGAGGTGGCACAATCAGACATGGAGAATGCAATGGCTGCATCTAATAATAATGAGATAGGCGTTAATATGGAACGGAACATGTTAATAGCGGAATATTTTAGTCAGTAAGTGTTGAAAGATATTGCAAAAGTAGAATGTTAATAATGGTTTACATAAACTTATATTCATTATTTGCAGGTTGGAGTAATAATATAAAAACTGCTTTATTTCTCAAATATTAATTAAGAACTAAATCCAAGTATTTGCTTCTCACAATTTTATCAGATGGAGCCCAAATATGATACAAGCCTGGAAGCGATTGCTTTTAGTGATAAGCCCACCTTTTGTTTTTCTGTAAAATTATTGTAATTATTTATTTGGTGAACAGTAGTGTTTACTATTCTATTCTAAGATTGTACATATTAAATATAATTAAAACACATATTAAACAATTTCTTTTATTTATCCCAATAACAATATAAAAGTTTTGAATACATTTTACATAAAGATACTAACAAACTAACACAAAATTGAACTGCTTTGCAGATAATTCAAAAGGTAGAAACATGGTCATTTGCAATGTGATTTCTGTTTAAAATCGAAGTTATATTAAATTAAAAACAAATTCATTCATAGACAAAATATGAACAGTTAGAAATACAATATACAGATACATACACACAATATAAAACTATAGAATAAATTATACACAAATGGTTTTATTAATATAAAGTTAGAAAACCTGAAAGAGATTTACAAACTAATTAAAATTGACACTTCTTTGCAGACAAAAAGCCAACAATTACAAATATAACCATCTTCAAAGTAGTTGTTTGTTTGCTACTATAAATCTTCATTTCATAAAACCTCATTACATCAAAACATTATAGGTAGTATTTAAAATCACTCGTGTCACTCGCCTTATATACGTCTAAACATTAACACAATAATTGCTATATAAAATCTAAAAATACATATAAAGCCTGTAAAAACATAAAATATATATCTAAAATCTCAAAAGAGTTTAAATAAAATATATCAACAAAACATTGTTGTTAAAAATCGAAACAATAATTATTTAAAAAGTTCGTATGATATGTCATGAATGCGTTCTGTTCATGCAATATTCACACATAAGATGGTTCTGTATTTGTAAGCATTTTAAAGCAGATTAATTGAAAGATTGATTTTTAATGACAATCGTATATCAGAAAAGATTCGTCTTTTGAAAATGTATTTATTTTGTAGTTATACCTCAACTCATTGAATTACGTTGCATGTACTACTATTGCAACGACGTTGCGTTAACAAAACGCTTGGGAGGGAATTAGGTACTGATAACCGACAGTATTACTAATTGTCAATGAGCTTGTGAAACGCTCGTATAGCCCTCTCAACCATCGGTTATTGGTAGCATCAAAGTCAATCAGTTACTATTACAGACAACTGTCGGTAAAATATAGAAACCGGGCATTAGTGAAATGGTGTCAGAATAAGCTAGTTTAATTTTTTGCAACCGAAAAACTAAAAATCGGTCCCGGGAATATTCTCGTGGGATTCCCGGGATAAAAAATACCACACATCCTATAACATAAAATTTGCGATTTTTGTTCATTCTAGCCTTTCAAAAAATTACCGCGGGATTCTAAGATTAAAAGTAGCGCAGATTTTTAGTCTAAGAATTTTCTGTCGATCGGCAAAAACTGCATCGAAATCGGAATCCTCACCAAACAGATAACAAATCTAATAAAATATGCTTCGTGGTCTCCGTAGTTTATATGGTCTATACCAGTTGGTTTTTTTATAGCTTCAAGATACAGACACGGCACGTTTAAAATTTATCGATAAAAATATTACCATGAAATCTACGTTGTCAAGATTACTGATGTACAGAACTTGTATCTGTGTTAGACAAGCATAGCAGGCTTCATAAACTCAGCAGTGAAAGATTAACGGGCTGTCACTATTCTAATTTCTATTATAGACCATAAAACGATTATTTCGGACAATAGAATTGTGAAATTGGTAGGCGCAAGATATGTCATTAGGTTCGACTTCATTTTGATACTTGTAAAGTTTGATATACGTATCTGCGAAGATGGCTATTTTAAACAATAAGCTATTTTACAAGAGCACTTGAAACTCGCGCTGCCCACTTCTTCAGCTTAGCCCATCGTTTACGCTGTAGAAGCACTAGGCAAGTATTCTTTAATCCTATTAACTGAATACAGATACTTCAGATCTCCTTTTTCTTCTGCCATTCTCAGTCTACTGCTAAACGTAGGCATCACCAACTACGCGACACATATCCCGGTCTCCCGTCTTCCTCATTCTACCGGACTGGCGGGCGTCCTACGCTACGTTTGGCGAGACGTAGTCTCCACTCCAGGACTCGTTTGGCTCCAGAGGACGTCGGTCCTGTGACAGACGTGACCACAGAGACACTTCAACTTGCTATTTTTGTGAGCATGTCGGTTACCTTCGGTCTCTTACGGATGACCTCATTTCTGATTTTATCCATAAGAGAAACACCTAACATAGCTCGATCCATAGCCCGTTGAACGACCTTGAATCTGTGGACCAGTCCCGCTGTCAGAGTCCATATCTCGGCACCGTAGACTTATTACACTACTTTAAATATAGAGCTACGAAATATGCCAATACTGGTTACTGATCTGAAATAGCCGTGTTTCTATCTATAATATACTTTAATTTTTCGTATTCTGTCGAATATCCGTTAGAGACAAGTCAAAGAAACCATTGACCTCACGTAGATTCATTTATGGCTATCTTGTCTTTCGTTAAAGTAATTAGGTGCCCAAAATGGGAAAATTACTGTGTAGGCGATGTTATACAGTTCTATTTAATAGCTGTGTGCTCATTGGAGCTCCCTCCAATCTTCTCTATTATGGGCCAATTGTTTTACTTCTTTATATAACACGACACCCATTTTCCTAGATTTGATTTATACCATTTATAGGCAGTATAGCAGTGGCATCGAGTACTAAAGATATGAAAACTACATTGGCCCGGAATTCAGCATTTTATACAAATTTAGTAGGTAACTAAAAATATCGTTTTCATTAAATTTATAAGTTGTGAAAAATATGTAAAAATTTGTCTAATTTTTTTTCGAACGCATCTGGAAACCCTAACCATACTAGCTGCGCCAGCAAAACTTTAATCGAGTTGCCACGAATGACGACATTTGTTAATGAATTGCAACGGCTACACAAAAAAGAAACGCGCGCTATCTATTAATCGTCTCTTTACGTTTTTCGGGATGAAACGGATCCTAAGTATTGACGCAGGAATAACCTAGCTGTGTCGAGTTTCATTTAAGTACATGTAGTCGTTTTTACGTGTTACTCTAACAGAGAGACAAAAATCTAAGTTGTCGAAACATGCTGGTCCGAATAGACCCCTGATATTATCCTTTTTTATTATTTATTGTTTAATCCCAACCTTTCTACGCATTTATTATAGTACAGATTAGATGAATATATAAAGTACTTGACTGGACAGTTTCTATTTCTACGGTTCTATAGCTATTTTGATATAAATGGAACCATACCAGAAATTTAAGATAAAATTGCCGTTTTAATCTCTAAAATTATCATTGAAATCCCTTCAGTCGTTTCGGAGCCTATTTGAGACAACTTTGAAATAAAACCCCAGACGAAATAATAAAAAAAGTCATCTATAATCAGGAATAGTATATACTATTTACATAAATAACTGTTTAATTGTAATTGTAATGGTATTTATTTTAAATTACACTACACAATTTTATTTATTGGTAGTATATAGAAGAGTACTACTTATTAAACAAAGAACATACACTTGCTTTACTTCTTATTCTAAGACCTATACTAATATAAGAGTTGACAGTACACTAGCATTCATTTTAAAATAAAAATGGTCTTCCTTCGATTCTGAAATATGAATCCCTGAAACAGGTTTATGACTCACCTAGCTCGTGTCCTACGTAACCAGCCGCCAAAGAAAATAAGAATAAAGTTGTAGAACAACTTGCTACTGCCTCATGGTTTTCCGTTCACTCGCTGACTCATTGAGGAATTTCTTTATTGATTATATTTAATCGTTTAGTTAGAATTATTTAGGGAATTTTGAGGTAAATTAAAAAAAACAGTAGTGTCTAATTTCAATCATGTTTTCCGGTGTCTAATTTCAAAAGAGAACAAAGGAAAAAGTCCTACAATACTAGAATAGTCTGAGGGAGAAACAAAACGCTTGAACACTCTTAGAAAGGACTGACTGAATGTGAAGTGCATATTAAAGATTCTATCCAGCATGATAAGTATCTTTAATATGCAATGATAAAGAAAATGTGTGAATATCCATTGAAATTATTAATGTATGAAATCTGACAATATACCTTCCATAATAAGCAAGTAATGTATAACAACAGTCTGATACCCTAAAATGAACATGCCGAAGCCCAAGTCCAGAAACAATCAATTTGTCTTCATACTTTTTTGAATATTTACCACCCCACTACCATTCTTCATTTGTGTGTAAGAATAAGCCTAAATGGCGCTCTGTTGTTCGTGACTACCCCGCAAGGGACCTGGCGTGAAGTTATGTATGTATGTATGTATGTATGTATGTACTACCATTCTTCATCGTCTTTATCAAAAAACATTATGAGACTGACAACCCACCTGATTAAAAAGATCACTGTTGCCTTAGGATGATGCTAATGTGAATTTAACTGCATATTATAGTGCAAAGGGAAAACCTCTACAGGAGATTCAAATCAATTTATTGTACATGAAATAAAATGTTCTAGTTCTAGAAAACTGTTGCATAGTTAAACTAAGCTAAGGAAATAAAAGTAAACATCTTACTGATGTGCGTGGTGCTATTATGCAAAACAAGCATTGGCACCAGGTGACTATGCACTCAGGAAACTATGCAGTGTACATACGGTACTTTTTCTTACTGAGAAGCTGGCAATGAGGCAGATGGTCCTCTTAATAGAAACCACTAACTAGTTAGAGTTGTCTGTAGACATTTGCAACACCAGGGGTGAAGCCGACAAGTTCCTAGCCTTTGGGATGGGATAGGAAGGATGGGATAGAGGAACCAAACAAAACGAAAGTGCATAGAGGAGTTGGGTAAGGGAATGGAATAGGGGATGAGCTATCAGATCTTTCACTCCATGTACAGTCACAGTACGAAAGGTTTGTCACCTTAAAGTCGACTTTTGCTTGCACAAGTGCAAGAAAGAGTGCCGCCAACATTATAGAAACATGACATAACAAATATAGAAACATGACAAAAGAAAATTGCAATGTTGACAATGATGGACACTAAGATTAACAATAATAATCATCAGAAACAAAGAGGATATAATCACTATGCTTATCATAAAAATTAAAACCAATAAAAAGGTTTTACATGTATGTCTAAACAATCTTTTTAGACAAGACAGAGAATCAAACAACTTTGCTTTAAGTACTCTTAGGGCCGCTTGCATAATGTTCCTTAAATTTATTTAAGAAACACAAAACATATTTAACATCTTTAAATACAATTAGTGTCTTGCACAATGCAAAATTTTCCGCTAAATATGTTTAAAGAACTGTCAATACGTTTTGTGTAAAATGTATTTAGGCAGCTTAATATGATTAACTAATTTTATTCAAACAGGCCTAAAACTTTATTGTCAAACATAATTGGGTGGGGTGGGTTATAGGGTGCATTTATTTATTATGAACTACTTTATTTTGAACAAATCTGAACTTTTTTAATATAGGTTAGAAAATATATGATAATGTGGTAGCTCCACTTCACTTTGCTCCCACCTTAGGCTTCATGGTAATTTTTTTATGACCACTCAAAATTCATTTTATATCTCAAATTGCACCCTACTATACCACACATACATATTTTTGTGGTATAGTCTGTTATGTAACTTAGTTTGAAATGGTAACATGTGCTGGTGAAACATTGAGTTAATCGATTTGAAAACTGGCGAACCTTTTCATAGTGCTAGTGTACAAAAGAGAGCTATGGCTAAACGCACAAGGATAACAGTGTTATTTTGGGGGAGTGTGATATCACATTGATCTAGCTGGCCCTAAGAACTATAATCAAGATAATTATTCAAGCATGACCACCACATCAAAAATAAAGAGAGGTATCTTTGATTATACAAATAGCAGGACTCTGGATGGAGTCCAGATGCTCAGCTTGAAAACAGATGCCATGACTCGGAACACTAATCAAGTGTGACTTGCTCTTTGTAAGGATTCCTATATGAGATGGCAAGGGCTGTTATTTGGAATGGAAGATTTTCTAGCTGGACCTTTTCTAGCTAATGTAAGAAAAGTGAAATGCTTTACATTAATTCTATAGAAATACACAAAAATTAAAGCTTACAAAATAAGATACACCAGAAATAAGATCACATGCATATTTTTGGCACTGTTTAGTACAAAAAAGAGTAGTAAAATTTGAAACTGGTCACTAATTCAGAATACTTTGTGTGTAATTATTAATTTGGTAGAATTTATATTGAAATTGAAATACTACTATATAACCCAATTTCCAATGTCACACAAAGTTTAATCTGAGCACTAGAAGCCCAGTGGCTAGTTGTTATACACATAATAAACAGATATCTTGTGGATTAGGAACCTTACACTAAAACTACAGGGGCTGTTAAGTGCATGTGATAGTTTCGATAAGTAATAATTATAGAGAAGTAAAAGGCTATTTGGTTATAAACACTCTAAAATTTAAATAACTTGGTTTTCTTTAAAATCTGCATATTAATAAAATGAGCATTATTAAATGGTGAAACATCAAAATAAAACAGGCTAATGTAACAGTTCGATAAAAAAAAATTGGGGTAGAGTTATAGGACACTTTTATTTATTATGGAGTGTGGCAGTTTTGCCAACTCTTAATTCTAGAGGATGGTAGAATTCTTCTATTATGAAAGGATCCGAACTCTTTTTAATAGAGGTGAGAAGGCTTCGTGTTTATTTATTTTTATGACTACCCAAAATTAACTTTATATCTTTAAAAGTGCGTCATATCCATCTATACTGTAGCCAATAGAAGATATTAGAGTATTAGCTAAAGCCTAAATAATAACCACAAAAAAGTTAGTTTAAAAATTTGCTTACCAGTAAAGATTGCTTATTAAGTTCAACTGAAAACGATATGGAAATTGTCTTCTTCCATATCACAAAATGTAACAAACAGTTATTAGAACAGCTTTAATAGTAGAAAACAATTAAATTAACACAAAAACAAAACACATCACAGAAAACAAACGAAAACCAAAAACTGGAAATCCAACAGAGCAGCGCGGTGAGGAGACAGGAGAAGGAGGAGGATATCTATGGAAACTTCTTTTTTAATATGGCTTTGCATAACTTGTGTGTCTAGCCAACGTCATCCATCCATCCATATAGTATATGATGACGATGAAATTCGAAACTACTCGACCGATTTTGATGAGTTTGTTCCAACTTAGCACATAATCGCATCCATATTATACAACAACGGATGGACAAAGGATATGATTTTTTTTAACTTTTTCTTTTTTTACTTTGTTTAGATCCAAAACGGATTAAAATCGCTATGAGAGATTAGCTATGGTATTAATGTCGGCTTTGACTATGGTTTATGGCATTTATAGTAATCACAAAATAAAAACCGATTTGACACTTATGAATGTCTGACGAATGAGAGGGTAGAGGTAAGGAAAATCATCTGTGTATATAAAAAAGTATCCATTGAAATGCATTAAATTATAGTGCTGCCACGTTAGCATCAGGGTGAATTTAGCAAAGAAAGCGCTAAAAGTTAATAGAATAGTATTTTAATTTTGTAAAATTGTAAAGCCAATTTAGAACATTTTGTATTTTGAGATTAATTTTTTTAACTCGGCATACTTCAATCCGTTAATAACTGCTAAGTTCGGACGGTTTTTGGAATATTATATACTGTTTATAGCTGGACAATTTTTAACTTTCCACCCATATGAGACGATTCTCATTATGTCAATCTTCCGGTGCAGGTTGTGTACTCAATGAAACATCCTTCTTCACCTTCGTTGAACACTGATAACACTAATTATATCGATTTCACGGATCAATACTAGTTGCACTAATAGAACACATAGGTATTCACAAGATCCACGAAAGTCACGATGAGAGTCGAAATAGCTGTGGAGTCATCGGAATGCTTCCTGATATTCCTGGTCTTCCATTTCTTCTCTAGTGTGTATACCATTATTCGGAAACTGGTTGTATACTTGCCCCATCTAACTATGCCGGTGGCTTGCACATCACACGCTAAGGTAATACATGAGCTACTTATTTGCGTTAAGTGGGGCGTGGGGTATGGGAGTTGCGGGCATGATTCTGTCCGCAACAACTACATGATTGTATATAACAAAAACGATTGAACGATTTATCATACGGGTAAAATCATGAAAAAATCAATTGATCAATTGTGGTGCATGATAAATGCAAGTGGTACGCAAAAGGCATTGTGAGACAAAACTCGTGCTCTATATCCATTTTGCGAGGTATTTGTTTGAAACAAAAAGTAATTAACTTGAAATAAATCAAATGATTACAAAGTCATATAATTCTAAATTGATTTACCATATTAATCGGTAAACTTGGTTATCGATTTGTAGGTTTCAATCCCTATATACGTTGATGTTTATGAGAACTGTCACTGTGTATTATTGTAGTTGCCATGGTAACGTGTACATAGTGTAACATCAAGGACATAACATCATAGATAATACATTATGTATAAAATATATGAGCCTCTGTGGCTTAAAAATATCAAAATATCATTTACCCGGTCCGATAGATGGCGCTACAATTGATAATTCTATGAATTCTACTACATGGTACTTAATAGTTATAACTTCTTCTAAATTGATATAAAGGTAGAAAAAGAATAAAAGGACAGTTTAAAAACTTATGTAATATATAAACACTTTATAATTTAAGCCAACATGGTTCACATAAAAACTAAATGTAAGGGAGTGTGAGAGATTCACTGAATATAACCATAACTTTTGATTTCATATACTCTTAAGATTTCGTCAGCGCAATGTATTTATCTTAATTGAAATTAAGTGCGCGAAATGAAAACTAATTGTATTTTTTTATATTCCTTGACCACTTGATGGCGCTAGATTCTATATATTTTTCAATTATGTAGGATATATCCGCTGGGATGCATAAGAATCTAGATCAGGGGTCGGCAATCTTTTGAGTAGGAAGAGTCAAAGTACAATTTACGAAATTTCAAAGTTTTTAAAGAGCCACAATTTTTTTCTTGCCAACAATAAATGTTACTTGCATAAATTAAGTGTTAGTCAATAATAAAGAAATCTATTTATTCATATATAAGTAGTGTTTTTCACAACAAAAAGATAATATTGATGTGACATTTCTAGATAATTACTTATTATTAAATAAAAAAATGAAAACAATTAACTTATTAACTTACAAGACTAACTTGTGTTTCAATAACAAACAATTGGGCAAACAAACTCAATGAAAGCCATGCCTTTTTTACATATCGTGAGCTTCATAAGATATAGGGGTACACGCAAAAATGCGGTTTGTTGTTAACAAAAAATATGCATGTTACAATTTAGGAGGTTTTACCAGCATACAAGTGTCTAAGAAGAAGGGTATTCCGGATTTCAGCCTTATAAGATCAACTAGTTTTGGTTTATTTACAATTTTATGTAAAACTGCACTTTTGTCTGTACGCTCATTTGGTATGAAGCCCTCGATGTATAACTTAAGAGCCGCAGCTCTACACTCAAAGAGTCACACGTGGCTCGCGAGCAGCAGGTTGCCGACCCCTGGTCTAGGTCTAAGTTTGAGGTTAAAAACAGTGTCCTAACAGTCAGTACAATTATTTTTTCTTAGAGATTTTTTTGCGTTCTATTAGTAGGTACGTATTACAGTAGATGTCACTGTTCTCAAATTAAACACTAAATGAAAGAATATAATATGTTTCTTTATACGCAGTTGTTTTAATACTTGTTTAAGAAATATTTGATGTTTTAATGTTTTTGCAAGCCATATCAGCTAATAAATATATTTTAAAGTGTGTAAATTCTAGTCCTCACCTTTTTCAAATTATAAAGCTCTTTTTAACTTTAATTAATAGATTTTTGATGAATTGTCGATTTACCAAAAACTTATTTCAAAGATGTCAATTATGTCAAAACCAAAATGACATTCCGACTGATACAAGTTACATTCGTGAACGTATGTACTTTGTTTGTGTTTTGATTATTTTTCGATAACTTTGTTTGATTCCTGGACTCCAAAGACTTCGCTTATCACGTTTACTAGTGATCACGTTGTACTTACGCATGTACCCTGAACACCAATTTGCCTAACGATTTGTTTTCTGATGACTTGGATTATGGCTTCTTCTGAAAGAGGTTGTTGTGTGCCCAGATGTGGTAAAACTTGTAAGTAAATCATCCTAACGGCACCAGATTAGATGTGGTTACAAATGATGTTATGAAAATGTATTGAATTGCCTTTGAATATTTTAATAAAAGGAAACATAATAAATCACGCTACCGCTAAATTGTTGTTTTATTTACTAACAAATAAACATTTTTTGGAAAGGCTTTTGTGAATTGCAGGGGTTAAATTATAACTCCCGCAATTTCCAAAAGTCTAATATAAAAATCAAAATAATACTAGACCCCCTGGATGGTTTTTGCCGTTGAATAGTGTCGTATACCGATAGAGTGCGTTAGTATATATATTATGACTGTTGACTCTATACCAGTATATATAAAGTACTCTGTGGTTAAAAATAAAATTATGAGTATGAGTGAGAAGTGTTTGTATAAAATCGTACATAAATAAAACTATGTATAATATTATTATAGAATGAATAATCACAAACTTTATGGAAATAGTTTTCTGTGAGTTAAAATGGGTAGTATAACAAGATGGTTAGATGTAGAGGTTGGTACAAGTGAGATAGATCTAAATACATTACCCTCGAATCTTGCGCTAATTGATTTACACAATGACAACGAATTTAAACTGCTTATTGGAGATCTTGGCAGGGGCGTTGAAGGCCCTAGACTTAAGGTACATATTTGATTTCCTAAGCTAGAGTGTAATTGGTTTTGTTTATGTCTTTTTATCTTTATGAATAAGAACATCCGTGGGGCAGGTATACTAACATTCAGCTGCGCTTTGACACAGAATGGAAGGAGATTAAGGGTAATTTGAGTTTAGGGGTATACATACGTCATATATGGGTTAGGAAAGAATTTCTCAGGGCCCACAAACAAGTTTTAAATGAGTAATAGGAATTCCATCCCTGGCGTAGAGTATGCCGCCATATAACAACTTTGAGTTATGTTCCGGCATCAGTGGCCAGGTTGCAGTTTCTCCTTTAAGGCTGGCAGTACATTTGCAACATCTCTGGTATTAATAATGTCCATAGGCGACGGTAACCACTTTCTATAACAGTTGGGTGGCCAGCCTGTCTGCTTTGCTTCAGCAATAAAAAATATGTAAGATAAACAAGTTTATATCACTTTTATTGACAACAAATTGTTATTTGTGTCTAGGTATACACTTAGGAGTAATATATAAACTAAAAAACTAAAACTGTTTTTGAGTTTAGTAAACAAGTTTTGAATTAGTTTATTGATTTTTAAATACGAAAATAGTTTTTATTGTTTACATATTCCAACAAAGGTTACAAATCAGTTGTGACACTCGCAGACCACTGCCATGGCATGCTTCGCCTTTAAGCGAAGGTTGCAACCAGTAACTAGGATGATGACTTAGGTTAGACATTAAACCAGAACAGACTGGTCACCATCATCACAATAAAATAAAACGAATGAATGAAAAAAATATATATCTCAAGAACTACATGTATCCTAGACATGAGGGTTGTAGAAGGGAGAAGTATTCTTACACTCTCCACCCCCCCACTACGTAAAATTCTGTGACCACTAAGCTAAAGTTTAACCATCCATTCTAAATTTGAACCCATCAAATATTTATGAACTATTATTGTGTTCATATAAAATTTCCCAAATTGTAAGTTGTCTTCATTCAAAACTTATATCATTTAATACTCTAGTGTTCAAAAGCACAAAATTCATTTTTCTTTGCAATAAAGAAGTCTTGTATCACTATATACGCAACACGAAACATGGTAATGGACATTTTCTTACTATTTCTATTTTAATTTTGTTTAGATTATAATTAAAATACTTGTTATATTAGTCTTTTTAAATTAGTTCCTATTATTAATGTGGTATTGCTTAAATACATAATTTACAAAAAATATATATTAGTTTTCCCTTATCAATTGTACTAGGTTTTCAAAGGTGCTATGCAGCTCTCAGACATGGTGCTCCCAGACCTGCCTCTATGTGTGGTGGGGTTTTATAACAGTGAGACCACACCACGAGCTATTCCTGCCGTAGCCATAGCATTTAGCTCCTGCATTTATATCTATAAGAAAATGAAGTTATTCTACAAGTATTATTTGCCATCTATTGAGCTGAGTGCTAGTGAGATGGATATTTGGAAACAGGTATTAATTTAATTATTTCGAGTAAAGATTGTGCTAACTTTGACATTTTTTATTGAAGTATGTTTGATATGTGTTCCATACAATAATTACATTTTGTCTATGCCATTAGCACTGATGAGGTTTTACAAGTTTTCTGTGAGTCAAGAAATAATGGGAAGACACTATAGCCTTATGGAAATTTCTATGTTTGTATCAATAAATTGTAAATTTCTAGATTTTCTGCAATCAGTCTTCATAACTATAAGCAAATCTGTTAAGCACATGAAATGTTGGTGCGAGTGTGTCTCCCAGCGGAGTCAACTTCTCATAAATTCAGTGTTAACTGTGTTAGTAGTTATTGAGTTTTAAGATGATAGACCTTTTTATCAGTGTCTCGCAGCCGATATCTAACAGCTGCGTTGCTAGCTTGTTAGGGTGTTTAGCTAGCGGTTTTTTGTAAGTGCGTACAATATTTGAGACTTATTATTTATATAACTAAATTTTTCAGTTGACTGACCCTGTGAATCACAACCAGGATCAGATAAAGCCACTTATAGACAAGCTCAAAGCTATGCCTCAGAAGATACTTAGTCTACAATCACGCAACTTCCTCTCTCTAACCATGGATGAGCAACTGGAATACCTTGAAAGTACTTCTGGGATGCCAATAAAGAATGTGCCAGAAGTGGCATGTATGACTTCATTGAAAATGAATTCTGTAGATAGATGTTCTGTGAGTTGTCTTGTTGTTGGTACAGAGGATGGTGATGTTATTATGCTGGAATCGCAAACTTTTACTCAGTTGGCTGAAGTAAGTTTATTACTGTACTATAATAATTAATTCTTGATGTTAATAAAAATATATACTTACAGCGGCTAACCAGTGGAACAATGGCATGCTTCTGTTTGTATAATTTGGTTCGCTATGAATAGCAGGCGCCGATCCAGCCATCAAAAAATGTGGTAATTACAGCCATTCGAAAAACGCCCAACATTCCACAAGTGGCTCACAACGAACACGTTCATGACTGCGATTTTTCCCGTTTCACTTGCTTGTGGACTTTCAAGTACAAACTCTAGTGGAACGGATTAAGGAGCGTTGATGTCATCAATGACTAAATACACAAATGTCATTGGTTGATTTGAAACTCGCGCCTTTTTCAATGTCAATTGGTAGAGAGAATTAATGCTCTGAGGTCAACGCCCACTTCGCCATGGAACGGCAGACGGAGTATTTAGAGCGTTATGGGCTACTACCAGAACGCGTCCACAGTTCATAGTCAATAGCACTGTACAAAGATGTTTACAAATTATGTTGTCAAAAATGTGACATAATGTGTCAGCATATCGTGTTTGAGGATTAAATTATTAAATACCTACTCGGCTGAATTCCGAATCACTCACGCATCATTGTTTTTTCAAAAGTTTATTAAGGCATTAGATATGATATTGTTACGAGTCGCAGGACTCGAATTAAAATGTCGTTTAAATTATTATAGATTTATTAGAACTATACAAACACGTATAACACAGGTATAAGTACAATATCACGCGCATATAAGTCCGTCACTAAATAGATTACCGAATGTAGTACACACATCTTGCTTCACTTGTCCTTATCGCTCGGCTTTCGATCTCTCCATTCGGGCATTGCTTTATACTGCACAACTACAATGTCTCTCGGTCGTGTGGACTGAATTTCTTAGAATCACACCTGGCTGCCATAAAAGATTACAATACACAATGGTCTGTTTTTCTAATTAAAATTTTTAAACATAAAGTAAACAAAAAAAGTCCAAAGCCGAAAAGGTAATAAAATGTCTACAGGTACGCAGGAGTGAATTTCTCTTTTGTTGGTATTCAGGTCGTAACAATATCAGCCTATCGACCTCAATAGACCGTGAAAACGTGATGTCACAAGTCTAATAGGCTTCTGGACATGCCCGTCTTGCCTACATCCGGTGGATCCGCGCTTGAGGAGAAGTATTAACTTGATGAAAAATTCAATACTAGACTGTAACCAAGTCATAAATATCAAATACTCAAGACTCTAATGTATACATAAAAAAATCTTTTATAAGAATCATTGTCATTGCCAATAGTAGTAGATTAGGGATCAGGCCTATAGAGGTTTTGATGGTAATAATTTTGCAGGCGAAATTGTGTGCCGTGAAGAAAACTCCATACCAGATGGTGGCTACAGGCCTATTTAATGTTGACTACAGGATTACTGTAGCTACAAGGTGTGAAAATCAAATATGGCACATGCACCTTATGCTCTAGTTATTTTTTAATTTATTTTTAAAACATTTTTGACACATCAAAGCACAAATTGATAAATAATAATATGAGCCCAGACGCCAATCGAATTCAAATGAAAAAGTTTTAATTCAAAATAAGTTCCATTTTGAAGGTCATACATATGAGTTAAAATTTAATTTTACTTCCTAGTCTATATGCAACACTTCGTAACACACAACAAAATTCTATTAAATTAAATCTTATCATTTCAGGGAGAAATCAGTTTGTGTTCTAAAAAGAGGATGGCCGGAAGGTCGTTTGTTGTTCAGCACTGAGGAGCACATTATCGCAATTGAAGTGGTCACAGCTGATGGCAACATTATGGTAATTTGCACGGATAATACCATGGCGTGTTATAGTAAAAAGGTATGTGGATGTTGTTCTTGCAATTCACGAAGAAGAGCAGGTCTTTGCGATACTTTATGACTTATTTTAGAGTATGTCGCCATAACAACCTTGTGTTGTGTTCCGGCATTAGTGACCAGGTTCCAGGCTCCCTAAAGAGAGCAGCAGCGCATTCGTAGCACCTTTGGTGTTGCAAATGTCCATAGGCGATGGTAACCGCTGTCCATCAAGTGGGCCGTCTGCCTGTCTGCTGATCTCCTGCAATAAAAAAAAATACTGTGCTGACGCTACGATCAGATGCGAATGTGCCGTCCAGTCATACCGACTTTTGGTCTTAAACACAATTTTGAACCTAATTAAAACTAAGTTTTAAAGTTTTTGAGTGCGGCATTTTGTTTGAGTTTTAATTTGACGGTTCGGCCACTGTTCATCTGCTTTTTTAGTACAAGTCTTTTGTGAGCATGGCTACTGAAAAGTGGCAGGCGGAACGTCGAAATAAAAGTAATAGAATGCCGCGCTTGAAATCGTTAAAACGTAATTTTAATTATGTATACTAATAGCGAAAACTTAAAAAAAAAAACAATTTCACACGTGTTCAACAAAAAATATTATTTATTTATTTAGGTTTATGGCTAGGCAGCTAGGCCTTTAAGCCAGATCTTAGATTCAATATAGTTTCTTGATTTTCTTAAGCCTATGTATAGCTCAGATGTACTGTAGGTTACTAACTGACGCCATTCAACGGAGTTCTCCCGACAACTCCAAAAGCCACAGTTCTCACAAAAACACATAACTACTACTCAAAAACTATCAATGTTCTACAACCACTATTCATTTTTGAGTAATTTTAGATATTTTTAGAAAATAAAACTGCACAGCACAACATCCTTCAGTTACCGCCAAAAATATATATATAATATTCAACATAAATAAAGTTTCCTTACTTACTCCTAACTATACTTACTATAGTTACGGTAGTTAACAGCACAACCGACAGAAACTGATTCCTGTCGCCTATGGATATTGCAATACTAGATGTGTAATTAATTTAGAATAGAATTAAAGCGAATCCGTTATCTAAAAAATTGGTCTAATTTTAGGGCAAAAAACAATGGTGTCTTAACTTGGAACACAGACCAGTCGCAATGACCTTAGTGACGGTTATACACTTGGGGGTGACCCTAACAGCCGTGGCACTTGCCTCAGGGCACGTGCATCTTTATGATGGAAAAGCTCGTGTGGATACTTTGTTTATAAGAGGTATTTTTTTACTTGTAATCATTTCGATTTAAGTAGGGTACCATGCGAAACAGAGATAAAAGGCTTTTTAAAAAATTGTTTAAATACAAGCTTTTGAGATCCTGGATATCGTGTAGCAGAGTGCTAGCCAAGACAAGTAAAACGAGCCCAAACACGACGGGTCTATCTTGTTAGTGGCGACTTTCCAACTCCATCATCAAATCAGCTCCATGGTACCATATTATTGCGTTGTCACGCGATATACGTATGCGTGCAAAATTTCAGCTCAATGGGAAACCGGGAAGTTGGTCAAATTTAACTTCCAATATTCCACCTGAACTTATATACATACATAGGTACATCCATTGCAAGTTAAATAAAAGCTTGTATAACGACCTATATTCCGATTTAAAACTCTCTCATTCACTCAGTTAATCGTCAATACATACAGTGCAAGTAGATCTTTGTGCCCATAATAATAACGTTGAAAATAGATTTTTTTCGCTTTCGGCTCTTAAAAGACTGAGAGCCGATCCGATTTCTATACTCTGTATCTCTGTTGAGCTTAAATGAACTAGAGAGCTAAAGGAGTGATTCATATCTTTAGATCGAAAGAGCTATCTATCTTGTTCTTTTTAGTTACCCATTATGCACATGTCAAGCTTTAAGAATTGTTGTAAATTGTTTAAGGTATGTGGATTTACGTTAAAAACTAATAACATTTTTTAAAAATAAAAGATTTTTTATTGTAATTTAATTACGAGTAGAGTATGACTAATAGTGTTAGTATAAATATACTATACTAACAATATCTATATTTTTGTAAAATAATTATACGGACTACATCTCGACACGGTGATAAATGATAGGCAATGATAGTTAAGATGGAAAAGCGGTTTCTGAAGGCAACTTGTGGTGATGTGGCCATATAATCGTATGGACGTAGTTACGCAAAAAGGATCCAACTCACAAAATGTTACTTTTGAATTATTAAAGATTATATATAGTTTTAGCTATATTTCCCTTAGAACCTATAGACACAAACAAGTACATCAATGCGAAATACAGCTAAAACTTTAATAATTCAAAAGTAACATTTTGCGGGTTGGATCCTATTTGCGTAACTATGTCCGTATGTGAAACGAATAAAGCGATATTCTTACAAAATAACTAGAACCTCTAAGCCGAACTTGAAGGGAGACGCCGAAATATTCGAGTTATAGAGTTTTCGACTTATACTTAATCGAGTTGTAAAGGTTGTTAAATCAAATATTGCTATGTTCGAGGTGCAGAAGTCGAGGGAAAATAAGTATTGGATTCGGTTATAGGGAGTCACTAATTATTTCAACTTATAGAGGGTTCCGATTTCCAGCAACGGAAGTTTTGGGGTTTGAGGGGAAGGGAACACAATTTTTTCCAGTTTGGGAGGTTTTCGGCTTATTATTTTTATTGTTATATGCAGTACTTAGTAATATATAATAGATACAGTTTTATAATCTTAAAATTAAGTTGGCGATATGCTAAATAAAACTTTAACAATGCTCATTGACATTTGACATCGTTGTCGTGATCACGGCTACTGAAAAGTGGTCGAAACGTTGAGACTAATAAATTTCAAACAAATAACCGCGCCGGAAACCGGTAAAACGAAGTGTTATTATTTTACAACCTTTTTTATTTATAGATTGAATTTTCTAAGACATGCTCTTTCGACAGATGTGGTTTCCGTCATGAAATTTGGTCAACTGGGTCAAGAAGAACATGTTCTGATTATTGTCACTAGCTGTGAGTAATTAAAAACTATTAGCCAACCCTTTAAGCAGTTCTTTTGCATATTACCACCATTATATCTACAATTTTCAGGCGGAAACCTTATGCTGAAGATTCTGAAGAGGACTGCAGATTTCAACATACATTCGGCGGGAGTAAATACGGGCCCGGCTGCAGCAAATCACAAGCCTTGGCTGATACCGAAGAAGTCTAAGCTCTTTTTAGAACAATCCATTAGAGAGCGGGAGAATGCTATTCGTGAGTAATATCTTCATGTGATGGTAGAGTTGTTGGTTCTCAACACAAGTTGCCCGCTGCAATCAAAATTGCCTCGCTAAACCAATAGAATTATATATCTCTTTTACTCTAATACAAATTCTATGTAGTTAGAGGGAGAAAGCATCAGTTCAACGTTCGTTTCAATTATCTGTATTTGACCACAAATTTGTGGTGCTTCCCAATTAGCGATTTGTGACACTCGATAAAAAATTGTGATGGTTCCGTTTTAAAGGGTTAATAATTAAAAGTTTTTGTAATTAATTCCAACAAAACACTTTATGTAGGTATGATATTTGAGTGAAAATGGTTTAAGTCATCACTATCCGAGAGTTAAATCTCGGTTGCGATCGAAGCATTCACTCTGATGCCCAGGGGGTCCGTTTTCCCATTTTTTCTACTCCACTTCGCGCGCGATATTTACCGGTATATACCAATGGTACGAATGTTAATGTTAATCAAGGATCAGCCCCGAATTAAATTTCGATGCATTGAATCCGAATCTGGGGTCAGTTTGGTCCATACACACTTACAATCAATGCGGAGGGCGGATTTCGACCTTCGGCCGGCGTAAGCGGGTGGTGTGGGGGCCCTTTGGGGTATAGGGGTTCTCACTCACCCGCACATGCCGTCGTTCTCCTCCCGTGGGGCGCATTAAAGACCGCCCCACGCCTGGACTTGACATGGATGACGACGGGGGTCTATTCCCCCCGGCATTGGAAAAGGCCTCGTGATGATGGCCCACGCCTGCTAGGGCATCGCGAAGTCGGGAAGCCCAATTACCCGTAGACCTGGCATAAGGCGCAGGACGACCCAGGGGTTTTAGTGGGTATCCCTAACTGGGGAGATGCAATAGCGTGGCTCCGGTTCTGACCGGGCACGCTAGTGCCACCCCGATCTGGCGAATCCCACACTCACACGGGTCGCGAACATCCCCCCGGGCTTCTGTGCCTGTAGCGGCTTAGCACTCAAACGGATTTCCCCTGACTTAAAAATAAGGGTCAGCCCTACGTTAAGTTATTTGGTCCATACACCCTCAAATTGTAAGGGTGCATAGACCAAACTGAAACTAGATTCGGATTCAGGTCCAGTCCATACAAACTTAAAATTTTGTGGGTCAATGTTATTTGTATAATAGTGTATTATTATTTTTGCGTGCAATAAAATAATGCCTTTCTATTATCCCACAGCGATGCACGTTTTATTTCAACAAGACTTAAACAGGCTTCGCTTGATGGCCGCGAAGACGCTGCTGGATGTTCACGTGAAGTCGGACAACTCCGTTGGAACTGGTTCTATGGAGCACGTGAGATTGAGTGCCGAGGTTTGTATACAAAACCCTGTAGTTGTACATACATACATACATACTAGGGTGGTCGTTAAAAATTAAATTTCTTGCGACGCCCCCTAAAAAGCTTCCTTTTAATGAAAAACACTGGGATTTTTTTTATAATTTTTTCAAGTCAAGACATCACGTGCCTCAAGACGATTCAAGTTAAAACTAAAAATATAAGAAAAATTGAAAGATAAGCTTGAATCACGAAGAATTTTAAACTTTTTCTGAAACTATGATTTGAAATTCATCACCGAGAATGATAATACGGAAGGTATTTCATTGTCTTAAAACAATTATTACTTCTAAGTATGAAGAAGTTTCCTGAAAAAACATGATATTACCCAAAAATTAACTTGAATCGTCTTGAGGCACGTGTTGTCTTGACTTAAAAAAATTATAAAAAAAATCCCAGTGTTTTTTCATTAAAAGGAAGCTTTTTAGGGGGCGTCGCAAGAAATTTAATTTTTAACGACCACCCTAATACATACATAACTTCACGCCAGGTCCCTTGCGGAGTAGGCACGAACGACAGAGTGCCATTTAGGCTTATTCTTACACACCTCACTGCGGTTGTAAATAATATAATACTACCTTTTGCCTCAGGCTTCGCTCGCTTTTAATGTTATACCACGGGAACCATACAATTTTGAGAAATAAAAGGTATGCATCAACTTTGCTAAAGATCAAGGATATACAGATAAAAAAATCATTTTTATATATCAAACAAGAAGAAGAAGATTGCATCATATTTGTCTTTCAGGTTGAAGGTCTTGGTCCGGTATTTCGTATGACGTTAATCATAGAGAACAAGTCGCCTGACAAGGCTGTCATCGGTTTGTCAATACTGTTTCACGTTCACACCATGTATTATAAGGTCTCTCAGCCTTTTATAAAGGTAAGGCAAATTCTTATTATTAATAAATAATAGTTAAAAAATACGCTTTTATAGAAAATCCAATTAAAAAATTGAAAATAAATTTGTATTAAAAAAAAAAAAGCTTTTTAAAATGGTTTTTAAATACAAGCTTTTGAGATCCTGCATATAATGTAGCAGCAGAGTGCTAGCCAAGAGAAGTAAAACGAGCCCAAACACGAAGGGTCTATCTTGTTTAGTACAGGAGTTCCTATGGCCACCTTCCGACTCCATCATCAGATCAGCTCCATGGTACCATATTATTGCATTGTCACGCGATATAAACATACATGCAAAATTTCAACTCAATCGGAAACCGGGAAGTCGATCAAATTTAACTTGAAAGATTCCATTACATACTAACATACGTATGAAGCTAATAAAAGCGTATTAAAATGGCTAATCTCTATGTTTAATAGCTTTATTTGCTAGTGGAATAATATTGCCTAATATCTACCTATATCTTTCCTTATCTTTTAGTTTGGAATTATCCGGAATTGACGGCATTAAATTACAATGAAGATAATAAATATTTATTACCTACATCTCTATGTAAATATTATAAACGCGAAAGTTTGTAAGAATGGATGTATAGATGTATGTATGTATGTTACTCTTTCACGCTGAAAGTACTGAATGGATTTTGCTGAAACTTTATATCAGAATAACACAAGCTATATTTATATAGATATAATGTGCATTATCCAAAAACTAGCAAATGCCCGTCATCACGCGGGTGAAACCGCGGGCGCAGTTAGTTATTAATAAATTATCCGCAGACAAGCAGACATATTGTATATTCCCAAATTAAACAAGTTACACTTGTGTTATAAGTTTTATACTAAGAGTAGTTAGTGTCTAGAGGGGCAGACACCCAGACCATAGTAAGTAGCGGAGAAAATTCGTTCCCGAAATTTACCAAGACAGGAATCGAACCCGAATCCTCTACGTTTTAACTTGAAGTTTTACGGCAGGTTTTCGAATTGGACAAGTACATTAACAATCTGCCCGTTGCCATTCGCTTTTCCACTTGTCCGTTGAAGTTTCACTTCTAATGTGTCTCAGCACACATTTCGATTTTTCGCAGTTTTTCTCCAAATTATGATTTGATTAGGTTAGGGTACATTTTAATGAAAGCATTTTTTATTTAAACATATTCGATGTTTTCAAATACAAAACTGAATTCGATCCGGAACCAATAAAAATATCGATAGTCTACTCTACCATTGTGCCGCCTATCACCACGTCTACTCTTTTTTTTGATAACAACACTACAGACTCGAAGTCCGTACCCTTTTTAACACGCTTTTATTAGCTTCACTTGTATGTATGTATGTATGTTTGTAACCGACCCCTTTGAGCTCGATTTTGTCCTACTTTGAACGATCAGATTTAATTCAAATTTTGCACACCTGTCAAAGGTCGATGACAATGCAATAATATAGTACCATAGAGCTGATCTGATGATGGAGTCGGAAGGTGGCCATAGGAACTCCTGTACTAAACAAGATAGACCCGTCATGTTTGGGCTCGTTTTAATTGTCTTGGCTAGCACTCTGCTGCTACATGATATGCAGGATCTCAAAAGCTTGTATTTAAAAACATTTAAAAAAATCAACTAAAAAATGAAAAATAAACAATAGTTTAAAAAAAACTAAAAAAACACGTTTTAAGACCCCATTCATCAGAAACCAAATTTATTACATTTTATTTTCTGCTTTTTAGTTGGATTTTTTATGAAAGCGTGTTTTTTTAGTTTTTTTTACAACTTGATTACTGTTACAGTTTTTAGAGTTCATACACGCATATTGTTAATTTTTGTTATTGTGTGTGTGACACTAATTTTGTGGTTTTATGTTGTGTTGTGTACCTTAAGAATAACTTATATCTTTTCTTTCTACCACGTCTACTCTAAAACTTGCCGCTGCTTTTCACCACGGCCATAACGCCTTTTCATGACAGAAGAAATCTTAATACCCCCCGTCTATATGGAAGTTTCACTTCAAAAACGCTAGTCTGAAAGCGCCCTTACTTTGCAATATCTCAACAAACGTTGAAATTTAATTAAGTTTTTTTCAGATACCACTTCTTTCGCCAGGATCTAAACTTGAATTCCCCACTAAAGTGGAAGAGGTTTTCGAAGACAGCATAAATCCAGATGCAATATTTCGACCGGTGACCGGAGAGGGAACTGAAAGATCTCTAATCAAAGTGTTGCTACTTAAAGAAGGGAATCAAACACCGGTGTTGGCAGCTACAGTTCAAATGCCACCAACTGATCCCATGATGTTGCCATTTGAGAAAATTGAAGCAGTTACTGGTTATCAAAATCATGGCGTTGATTGGGAAATTCAAGGAAATCAATAGGATAGTGTCACGAAATTTTAACAAAAAACTCACTCAGTAATACGTGTAATAGGCAGATTTTCACTCATAAATAATAAATAAAAAGTGTATATATTTTGGTTTTTCATTCCTTTTACATTTTCATGGTGTTTAGCTTAAGTTTAGCAAAACGATTAACCTTCGTACTCTTATGCGATAAGTGTTCCTGTCTCATAATTAAGACCTGGTACCAGTTTCAGGAGCAAACCTCAAATAACTGTATCATAAAGTTTTATCGTATATATACCCATTTCATTCAAATCCTATATAAACAGGGTGGGACAAGAACAATAAATGGTTTCGTTTTAACTTCACTCAAGAGTAATCGGTGTACATACATAAAAAATACCAACCAAATTGAGAATTTCCTCCTTCTTGAAGTTGGTTGTAAATACCTTTTTTCACATAAGTATCTAAACATTTACACATTTATTTTGACTATTACTCATTTACGTTTGCCTCATAATAAAGAATTACAGCTTAATTTAATCCGAATATCTAACCTGGCCAAGGTGCTCTTAATCCACACAAGTGCAAGTGCAGATAACGTCGAGTTCAATGTCGTTTCAATGATATTATTATTATGTCCCATTATCATAATAAATAGTGAGTAGAATTGATAATATATATACAAAATAAATGATAAAAATTCCTATCCTTACCTCCTTATTTTGTTAAGTTATATATATAAATGGGTTTTATGAAATCGTATATGTATTAAATATAAAGCTGAAGAGTTTGTTTGTTTGCTTGAACGCGCTAATCTCAGGAACTACTGGTCTGATTTGAAAAATTCTTTCGGTGTTAGATAGTCCATTCATCGACGATATACGCTATATAACATCACGCTAAGACCAATAGGAGCGGAGCACCAATAAAGAATATTTCATAATCGGGGTTTTTTTCCTTTTGAGAGCTTCCGCTGCATAAACGGTTATAGTTTCGCAAAAATCATGTGTGAGAGAAGTTAGCTTTAGCCCAAAGTAACTATTCCACGCGGATGAAGTCGCGGGCAGAAGCTAGTGTAAAATATTTAGGCGTTCCAATAGTAGCTCACAACGCCCAAAATGCTCCGTTAGCCGTTCCACCTGGCGACTGCGGTCGCTGTGGTCGTGGCGAAAACTTCACTACTGACATTCTTATAATTTTCGATCACGCAATTATCACAACGACCCATGTCAAAAGGTGGGTCGAATAACCGTTCTCCTTGGGTTACGATTGTAACGCCGGCAAATAAGTGGAACAGGAAAAATAGCGGTCGTGAACGTGGCCTTTGTGAGTCTCTAATGGAACGTAGCCTAAGTATTCTGTAGGTAAGTGCTGTCATTATCAACCGAACTAGTCAAATCCCACTTGTTCCAAAAATTAATATAATGTAATTTAGAAATCATCACAAATGCCTTCTATTTTAGTTGGGTTCAAGTTCACTCAACTACCCACCCTCTTGAAATTTTATTACAACTCGATCGAAAATTCGATAAGTGCCGAAATCATAAACGTGTATGTACCTATTTTCTCTTTAACCAAGTTCTTGCGATGGACGAAGGCGAGCAGGTTTTATTCATGGTTGAACGCTTACATACAATTTGCAATAGTGTGCGTGTCAGACAGAACGACCAGTTGCAAAGATGTTTTCATGATTCTATGTTTTCTATGATCAGTTGCGACTTTCGAACGCGCCGTCCAATCATACCCGTTTTTCATCTCACGGATACTTTGAGACATTTACCACAAGCAAAAGTCGAAATAGTTCGGCATTGCTACTATATAAGGGTACTCGCAATAACCGTATTTATTCCTCCGCTTTTTCTCTGCCCGCTATAACACGTTGCGAAGCGGTAGTAAAGATAGGCTTGGATCAGCTCCGTCGGCGGAGTCGATAACAAGTCCTCATTGTAACAATTCAGTTCGGCTTAGCTCATTCAGCATCTCACGGATTAATCGAGCCGAGATCGAACCTCATAGGAGGTGCCTTCTCAAGTGTGCTGCTTCCGAGCTGGAAGCCTCCGCTCCCACGAAATCGGGAAGCCTATCAAGCCCGGTATTGCTGAAACAGCCATATGCGGGTATTGAGCTAGATCTTGAACGTAAAAAAAAACCTATTTATTCCTTGCATGTTACGTTGTTATTTCCACATGGAGGTCGATCCAATTAATTAATTATTCTTTGCAATAACTAGCTAGTCAAGAGTGCTACTGAGATGTGGCTAAAGACGGAGTGACATTGCAGCCAACATAAGTCGTTATGAGAATCTTTTGTCGTCGTTCCGTCCGCCCGCTTTTATATTTAAGCTATTACAGAACAAGCCGAGTAGTGGGATGATCTATACAAACTACCCTTAAGTATTATTCTATCAGCCAAGAAACTCGTTACAATTTTACAATAATCTAACACTACAGGTGTTAGGCCGGCCCGAGTACGTGAATCGGTGGATCTATCCAAAAGTACTAGTCACTTGATAAGATTTAATAATGGATTAAGAATTACATTAAATACAAAAAATAGTAACACTTGATAACAGCAAGGATATAGATAAAGATTGGATTATGTCCACGTCGATATCACAGGGGGCCCTAATTATGTAAATAACATAGTAACCGATTGTTTTATTAGCATTGAGTAGGTGTTTTATATTGCCCTAGATTATGGTCAAGACAAAGTGCATTCGTACTCATAATTTATCTTCTGATATTAATTTATGCCAGTAAGTAGTAGAGGCAAAAAATACAGCAACATCAATAAGGCGAATATAATAGCCGTCCCAATGCTGGTCTGCGGCCTCCCACTATTGAAGGAAACCGAAAGTATATCCGTTACGCTTGTCCAAGGCGGCTTGGCAGGTTTGACACATCGGTTGCCTCGATGTGTAGTTTGCATCACGATGTTTTCTTTCACCATTATTAGGACATGGTAATTGTAACATTACGAATAAGTTGAATGTTATATGGGAATCATTTGTATGAGCTACTAGGTTCCAAAAGTTATATAATACTTAATGTCTTGCGATTTAGTACTTTCCCATTTTCGTATGGAGTGGAGGAAGAAAAGTAAACACCTACTCAATCCCTATTATTATTAAGTGAATACATGCAGCAATTGGCTGATCATTATTTTGATCTCCGTAAATTAAAAAAAAACGCAAATTGGTAGTTCAGAATGCACCTTTTTAGTAATGAAAATATTAAAAGCAGTTTTGCATAAATTATTATTTTGCTCTAAAGTTTACCTACATTTGTAATAACTAACGTTCTTAGCCTACAAACTTACCCTTAACTCAATATAAATAAGATCATATTAGTCTTTAAAATATATGGCATTATTCTAATTATTGAGTTCTCTTAGTGATATTACAGAAAAAACGATTTCGGATGTGTTTTCTCTCTAATTATATATCTTCAATCTGACATTGGAATCTGTTCCTAGCAGAGCATTTTTTTTTACAGTAAAACATCTATCTATGTACTTAAGCAATTATTTCAAAGTAATTATAATGTCACAGTAGATGTTATAGAGGTCGATTTACTTTTTCCCGTCTATTGATCAATAAATCACCATGACCATCTGCCCAACCCATTCTTTATCTTATACGTTTCTTTTCGTATTTGTTGACGATCCATTTTCGAATTGAATTTTATCTGTATAGGTACCTACTATAGGAAGTTCTCAAGTGCTACATTCTGTACAATATCAGTGATACCATGAGTGATAAGTGTTTAGAAAGGGTGTGCCGCGTATCAAGGATTAGCAGCGGAAATTTCCCCCCTGGAGTTTCATAAAATTTAGGCTGCAGATACATGATCTCTTATTAAAAAAAATATCTATCATCTATAACAATAACATTGTTATATGGAAAATGGAATGCCAGGTCTTTGAAGAATATAATTCATAAAAAAATTGTGGAAAATGAGTAAAATTATGTGAAGCACAAAACGTATTTTACAAAGTATTCAAGGGATTAAAAATTGTCAGCGCATGTCTCTTAATTTTGCATACTAGATTACGATATGATAGTGATAACGTGGAAGTGTCTGCGTGTATATTTGGCTGTTCCTTCTTTAATTACGAATCGACTATCCTCATACTTGGTAAATATAATTCAAAGGATAAGGATCTAAATACGCGAATTATACGCCCGTAAAAGCTTCAATCGATATGCCGACAGCATTAAAGTTTATAATAAAAAATAAAAAATAGAGGTTGATCGTAGAGGGTTGACATTTTAGGGTCATATGTATTTTTAATGCAGTATCATAAAAAAAAACTAAAATTAAAAAAAAATGAGGTGAACTACTCTTAACATTTAGGGGGATGAAAAATAGATTTTGTCCGATTCTCAGACCTACCCAATATGCACACAAAATTTCATGAGAAATCGAGCCGTTTCGGAGGAGTTTAACTACAAACACCGCGACACGAGAATTTCATATTTATAAAAATGCCTTGTTTCAAGTTCAGTGGTATGTATACTCACAGCTTAATGTATTTTGTATTGCGACGTACTGATGTCTACAGTAAGATAAATTGATAAATTTCGATAACCTAGCCTATTTCAAGTGAAATTCTATAAGTATTCAATAAAAATAATGTTGCGATGGCTGAAAAGGTTATTAAATTTGTGATGCTATTTTGTCTTAATTGTTAATTATGACAGGGAAGCATAAAATTTCCGTTTTAACTAATTGTTACTCAACATTTAAACTGATTGCTATATCCGAAATAAAAGATATAAGTAACTGCAGCCGATGCCGTTAATTACTGAATGCCACCCATAGTTTCTGCATAGTTTTCCTTTGACATTCATTGGTGCACAGGTAGGAATCCCTTTCAATGACTTCCACACAGCATATGAATTGTAAGAAACGAAATACCATGTTATGAATTCATAGCACCTACTTAAATGTTAGGCACTTAATTGAATATTAGCCAGTATTCTCACCAAACAAAAACAGGGATTTTTAATTTATTATTTTATGCTTTTAGTTTCAGTATCTGAGATCGAATTACTTCTTGGTATATCAGCAATCAATCATGTAGAATAGACAATTCTTTATTGTACCCAATAAAATAATATACATAAGTTCATACAGAGATTTCTTCCAGACAACTTTTTGTAGATAATTTCACATATCTAATAGTGGATCGGTATTCAGTGCGCATAGTTTAAAATATATAATCATATATACATATATTAATAATAAAAAATACACATGCATAATTATTTATATCCAAATATATGTAATAGAGTTACATTCACATACATAAATTATTGTTTAAAAATTTATATTGAATTAATTTATATTAACTTATTCTACTTCGTATCTACGTGTTTGGTTTTTATTTCGGATCGGCAACCCTTCGTTGCTGTGATCCTCTGTCTGCAATGATTTTTGAAATTTCACTATTACGTTTGAATAGCAACCACTCGCAGGGGCTAGTAGAATAAAGCGTAAACAGTGGTAACATTACTTGGGACTTTCTTGATGTTAAGAGAGATAACACGTTGCGAAACAAGATTCTTGCATAGGAAATACACTTAATTTTTAAACCATATGTAAGCTCTCCAGTGGAACTGAGTTTAAATAAAAAAGTGAGCGTGAGAGTTAGTGGAAGTCAAATACCTAAACGATCGATACGAAGCACCAAATTACTTATCGTAGCGATATGTTGCTCTCATAGATTTGCTTTTCTATTCCTTTAGCACTAACGTAGCTTGACTAGGCTCATAGCTCGTTGACTACACATGTTACAGCAATTATCTCTCTCTTCTTTGGGTAATTAATTCTTTGTATATGTACTATGATATTATTTACAAAGCGATTCGTATTTTAGGTAATAAATTGGTCGTTTTCGTATTAAGTAATGTTATATGGCAAGTATATAAACATTTATTATTGTAAGATAGATTACATGTGATAAAGATTCAATTTTTTATTGAGTGATAGCGTTTATATTTATAATCCTATACTGTAGGGTTGGCATTTGTTTCTTTCTTTCTTTGTACGAGTTTTGATCAAATGATAATGTCAATATCTTAAATTTTGGAAAACAAACCAGAGGACAGAGACACTTGAAAGTCCTCCACGGTACGGGCAAACGCTCCTTCATGCCATATGTGTTCAAGTTGTTCATTCCACAACTTGTTCAAGTCAACTCCCTCCTGCGGCTTTCCCAGAGCGCTACAATATGGGCTCTTCAAAAAGGGTGTGAACAGATACCTAAAGTCTCAACAAGGTAAGTAACGCATCGGCTCCCTTGCTGTTGCAGATGTCCATGGGCGAAGGTAACCGACTATCACCAGGTCGTCCGTTTGCCAGTTTGCCTTTTAGCAAACATAAAAAAAGGATCTATGACCGAATTTGTGTTATATTTGGATTGCTTTAATTAAAAAACTTACTGCAATCAAAATATTACAGACAGTGACTAATTAGTATTTACTTTTATGTAAACTAATTTAATATCAAATACTTACTAATAAAATGTTAAATGCAATAAGGCTCTGTAAAGAGAGGCAATTTCAATTGCTTACAAAATAAAGTAACATAGATGCATGAGCGAGAAAAGAAACGGACATAGAAGAGTAAATGAAGCTAAGATACCATCACTCGTTATAATTACGACCTCTGTGGTTGAGAGGACTAAGTCTAATGTAGAGGCTCCGAGGCTCGATTCGGCCCCAAAATGATCTGTTGTATATTATGACCCATAACACAAGCGGGACTTGCCTAGCATACCCAAGTATATATAATGTGTATTTGTCTGCCGATGATTATTATTTTAGTATATGTTGTACAAGACCAAAGGGCTTAAAATTGACTTGGAGGGCTTGCGTGGGGCTGAGGAACGGCTAACACTTAGAGGCCCCTTGAAGAATTTAATATAAATGTGACGTGACACTGACCGGCGATTATCCCTGTATACACCATATATGCACCCAAGAACAAGCCCCGGTCAATGTAGGACTATTGTTAAATATGAGAATAAAAGGTATCGGCCTATCAGCATGAACTGCTAGTGGAACTGAGAATCTGGGACTATGACTTCTACCCGTCGCAATGTTCGAGGAATATGGAAAAAATGGGCAGACGATGACTTGCCACTCCCTAAAATTGCCGTACAAGATTGGCGAGAGGCAACATGGGTGTGAGTGGCTAAGGGGTGCGGACAGATGGGCTGCTGGTTCACCGAAGCTACTTTCGATTTTATGCCATTTATTACATCCACCCCTGGAGCTTGACTCTAAGCTTTAGCGCTCTTCACTCCGTGCCAGCTGACTAAGGGAAGCACGGAGGCCTTTTGCGTTGGCTCCCTGGAGTTGGGTACGAGATGTCTATACTCACCTAAGACTTTGAAGTTTTTCGTTCGTCACATCGAACAATACGTAACAAATGACGTAGGCATCATTTTGTGCTACTGATAATATTGTTTCAAAATTCAAGAGATCTTTGCGGGTTTAGCAGAGCAAGTTTTAGCACAACAGTAAAGACGTAGTGGAAATAATATTACATACATAGCAGAGTTTGTATGCAGGTGAGGGATAAGTATGATGTATATATATTAATTAAATAAATTGTTTAAAACCTATCCTCCATAGAAGTGTGATAACCCTATTTACTGGTGGCTAGGACGCCGCCAATCGCTGAAATTTAACGTGAGAACATCGTTGCTTTAGTTCAGTATCCACTTCGATCCCGAAGCCCCTCTACACCAAGGTGAGTTTACAAAAATATACTGTTTGGCTAATTTTTGAATATTCTTACGAATGCTTTGTCGGCCCTTTTCCTTTAAAGCTCTTCTTTTTCATGTTTTTGGATCATTTTTTTTCAAGATGTTTGCCTACTTGGATTAATTTCCTCTTAACTACAAATACTACAATCATCTTTTTGTATTAATCCTTTTCATATAATTGGCAATTACCTACCCCTGACATTATTCTTCGTTTAAGCATGGAAGTGACATATTATTATGTTATTTCAAAGTTGTAGAGGTTTATCAGCGGCTATGTATGTAGGGCTAGATAATGTTCTGGCCAAGTACGTATGATTACTATCACCAATTACTGAAGTTTAAGAACACATGTGATGATAAGCCCAATCCTGCTAAAGCAATATCTTAGCTTTGCAAAGTTATTTAAAGTACAAGATTCCGTAGCGACAGTGGCAAAATTGCGTATTCTATTAAATCCACAATATCTTCTCGATTATTTAGAGACTTTTCGCTTAATTTTTTTTGAACATAGAGTGGCGTGCCACGGGCATGCCATTGGAATGATAAGAAACAGGCAATTCTACTATCGAGATGGTAGTGCTTGGCGAAGTTGATGTGATAGTAATAGTGTGATTGGGCCCCAGAAGTCTCATCGAGAGTATCAGTGTGTGGCAGTTAATAACCAGCCTTAAACAAATGTCTCGGTTTAAACAATTCATACCAATGTTCACATTATAATTTAATTTATCGATTACACACATGCTTTTAAGGCTGTGTACTAATTATTGTATGCTGATTTATTATAAGTGCATATGTGACATGTGACAATTCTTTTTCCTGTTCCCATGTAGACTTGCCTTATATTTTATTAGAACGTAACTGGTTCACATTATCAGTTTAAAGTCAATACTGATTTTATAGTTTTGTCTGTTCTTAACATTTAAAACAAACTATCAGATGACATCAACTCACGATTACGAGAGCTGTGGTAATTTGCGACTTGCTAACAAAAACAATTAGTTGCCTTCAAATGACGTTAAGCATATAATGTATGTTTTTTCAATTAGGTATATATATGCTTACGTCAGTTGATAGCTTATGTATATGCAAAGGTTATAATCTTACAATTTTACGATGGCAGTGGTGATGTGTTTGAATATAAATAATGAGCAATATAATGAATACAAAGATATGTAATAAGCTTAATGTTCCTCCACGATTAGACGCCACACATGAAAGAGTAGAAAAGGATAGTGTCAAAAAAACAAACAAAAGTATAACGTCTGAGGTGCTGCCACTGTTAAGTTATACGACCTCATTTTTAACAGTGACTTATACATTATACACACGTATAAATAACAGTCTCGTTCAGTATAGTTAGTAACAGTATAGTTGTTTAAATACAAATGAAGATATTATGTTAATTAATTATTACTGATGGTATTGATGTCATATTACGACTTAAAGTCAAAAAGTAGGTCAATATTTTCCCCTTTCAATCAATACTTCTAATCCTTCTATTATTTTTATATCATAAGAATAACTAAGAATTCTAAGAAGTCTTCCGTGATCACAGCCACTTGAAAGTGGCCGAAACGTCGGAATAACAAATATCAAGTAAAGTTAAAACGTAGTTTTACTAAATAACTAAGAACTTAGCCTCGATATAAATTCAGCTTACAACGGTATCGAATATTTTTATATCATATGAAAAAAGTATACGAGGCCAGCGTACCAATTATGTTAACGGATTTACATTTACAACTTTGCTCAGAATTTATTCCAAACTTTATTATGTATAGTATTTTCTTAAGGTTCCGCGAATAGTTCACATAATAACTACGATTTAACGATTTTAAGCGCGGTATTTTTTATTCCCACTCATAGTGTGATTCGGTGGGTGGGTGATCTGATCACGGAAGCTAAACATGTCTAGTGTCAATGACTAATGTCATAGTTTTATTTAGCCGACCACGAACTTGTTAATTTCAATTATTTAGTTTGAATTTTTGTTTTGTTATTAATTAATTTCACTTGGGAGCCTAATCTAATTCACCACCGCTTCGCAACATGTTGTTGGTTTGAAGAAGCGACGCAAGAAACTCTTCAGCAACACTTTAATAATTTTATATAATATTAAAATTCTAGTAGGTGGAAGTTAAAATAAAAAGAGTAAAGTGGCCGAAATGTGGAAATAAAATCAAACCAAATATCGCGTTTATAAACCGTAGTTTTATTATTAAAAATGTATTTTAAGTTAATTCGGTAAGGATGGTATTTCAAAGCCTTTTAGAGAAACTAATTAACTTGAGATTTGAGATATTAGCCTAAAGTCTGCAGGTTATATGTAATACTAGTTTATAATGTTTTTTAAAGTGATTTTTTGCGTAAAACATAATAGGGCAAGTTGCTTTCATTACAATACAATACTGTTTATTGTACCAACATTACAAAAAAATATACAAATACACAAAAGTCTTACTTATTATTTTATATCATGTTCAAATGGATATTTAACCTATCGTATAATAGGGCCGGCGTAACTTGGCAAATGTGAACATAGGCTCTGCGAACTTTAGAGCATGTACACTCGTGTCATGAGTGAGCATTCGACTCGTCAGTGAATACAATTGGTCGCCTTCATCCCTGTATTTTTTCATTGCTTTGTACTAGTTGGTCACTGTATTTTCTTCACGAGTTTACATGCAATAAAGTTCGCAGAGCCTATGTTCACATTCGCCAAGATACGCCGGCCGTATTATATCTTTTATAATTTTTTTTACAAACATACACATGACTTGTACATTCCCAAATTGACCCACTTAACATTTGTGTTGCGGGTAACAAACAACAGGCAACTTGGGGCTGAACACAGTTACATCTAGACTCTAGATGTAACTGTGTTCTAACTCTAGATTCTAGAGTAAATAACGGAAAGTTTACTATTAATCCTACTGGTCTCATAACTCAGAGTTAGACATAGACATACACAACACTTTATTCACCAAAACAAAAGATACGAAAATGCACACCTAGACAATAGTTCGTTGGTAAAACAAAAGCCGGTCTTATTGCTTCCAGCTAAACTGACTCAAGAGAAGTTCTTAAATTCTTTTATTATGATATTATGCAACAAAAAAACCCACATATATGGACAGCAGATTTCAGTCTAAAGTTTAGTAAATTAGTACATATATCGTGCGTAAGAGTAACATAACGTAACAGAGTTCTAATAAAGCGGGTTACACCCAAAAGTCCAAAAAACCGACAAACATTGCCACAGGTAATAATCAGAATTGGTATATTATATATTAATAACATAGGTTACGTTTGGTATTAAATAAATGCACATGAATATCCTGGTAAATCGATCCTATAGTTGCCATTGGAAAGTGGTAACCATAGAAAACACACTATATGCGTAACAGCTGCAGTTTCCGCCATACGGTCAACGAACTTGTGGTATGCGCGTGCTTACCCATGAGGACGTACGGTCGCCATATAGGGCACAGATATTGTTTGAAAAATATTTTTGCAATCTACAGTTTTACACGACTTATAATTCCGATTGGCAGTTTTCCTTTGCGCAGAAAAATGCAGACCGTATATCTTAATTCGTAAGAGGAAATGGCAGTTGCTTCTATGCATTTTTAGCTCTGTTCCGCTTATACGATTCATACACTGCGCGCGCTGCCAATAAAAAGGTCCAATGGCAGGTACAGCGGAAATTTATCAGTCGTGTGAATTAAAACTTTTTTGTACAGTTTTTAAGCATCACCTATCGAAAAAAAGTCAATATGGCGTTTGATTCGAATGACATGGGTTAGAATACAACAAAATGTTAATGCATGCAGCACTAATAAATGGCAGTTTATATAAGACTTATATGCACATTAAGGAAAAACGACATGCATTGCTTGAAATAAAGTTCTTTGTCCTGAAATGAAGAGGCCCAGTTCCAGCAATCGGATTGATATTATATTTGACTAGCGACCCGCCCGGCTTCGCACGGGTATCTAAGAAGATTTTTTTATAGCCTATGTCAACCGGGAATAGTGTAGCTTGCCAACAATTCTTCTGTCAAGTCGAGATAGAGACGGTCAGGAAGCGGGAAACCGCTTGCTGCCTCGTCGACTGGTCTCGTGACCTCGAACACCCTGCGGCCGGCGGCTTTACGGTGGATGCAATCAGGCCACAGCTGGAGGAATGGGTCAACCGCACCAGCGGAACCCTGACCTTCAGGACGACACAGATACTGACCGGACACGGTTGTTTCGATCAGTATCTGTTTCGCATTGTGGGCTGCTTGCCTTCGCCGGATTGCCGACAGTGTGGTGCACCCGATACGGCGTTTCATACGCTTGTCGAGTGGGCTGCCTGGGCGCCGCAGAGGTTCGAACTCGAGACACACGTAGGAGCCGTCAGATCGCTCGGCGATTACCATTGTAACGGCCATGTTGCAGAGCGACGACCGCTGGGATGCTGCGGTTTCTTTTTGTGAGGCAGTAATGTCTCTGAAAGAGGCCGCAGAAAGGGATAGGGAGCGAACTCCTTCGGCGCATACTACGGTCTCTTCTCGAGGTCGCCGGCCTTCAGCCGGCACCCGGAGAGGCAGGTACGCGCATTACTTCCCTCCCTGAGTTAGGATCCGGAACGATGGGGGCCCTTAGCTACTAGGTAAAGCAAGGGATTTAACAACTACCCCCGTTTCGTAGTGGAGTGTGTTCTCCCAGGGCACACTTCAAGCACTTTATTGCGCTGGATCGACTGTTGCGTAACTATGTTCTATATCTCAGTCTTTCCAACACACAAAAGCGCAGGGCCGCGTAGGGAGGAGGGGGTTTTTAGTGGGTATTGAGGTTGCTCGCCCGTGCGGCATCACTCGGAGTCTCCACACTCCTCTGTGTAGTCCATAGCGGACGTAACGCAAAATAAAGCATACAATTGCTAGCGTTACCGCCCCCCGTGGATTCGTGCCGTTTCCTAGTGACGGCCCAGAGAGTGCGTAAATCGGTTAATCATTTTCCCTCGCCTCAAAAAAAAAAAAAGCTTGCCAACAATTGGGTCCCTCTAGCATCTAGAGAGCGCAGGAGTTATCCTCCTGTTGTCGAAGTGAGTTTGCACTGCTTCCCGCGGAATTCTCAAGCACTGATGCGCTAGGATCAGCGTGGGTGTAACTACGTTCTAAATCTCACGCTCTTCCTGCCATAAGCGCGGGGCACATGGGAGGAGGGTGGATTTAGTGGAGTATTGCGAAGCGAGTCTCCAACATGCTGGCGATTGACTCTGGTGGCTATTCGTGGCTTCACCTCTCATCGTTTTGCTCTAATCCCTAGCAAACGACTCGGTAGTGTGCGAAATGCATTTCCTCTGCCTCAAAAAAAAACTTGCCAACAGTGAAAGTATTTTTCAAATCAGTTCAGTAGTTGGAGCCTTTTCAATGTAAACAAACTAATCTTTCCTCTTTATATTCGTGTAGATGACGGCCTCTGTGGTTGAGCGAACTAAATCTTAGCCGCCCGAACTCGTCGAAAAGCAGGGGTTCAATTCCCGGCATGGTAAATTTCGGAAACAAACTTTCTGTTATTTACTATGGTCTGGGTGTCTGGGATCGGCCCCAGAGATCCGTTGTATTTACTTATAACACAAGCGTACCTTAGTTAGCTTGAGATATACAATATGTGTTTGTCTGCAGATTATTATAATTATTATTTGTGTCACAAAATTTAAATTGGTTTTCATTTGTTTCAGATCTCATATACCCTATAAATATGTCTCTCGAAGAGGTAAGTCACATAGCTAATTTACTTTATCATCTTATGAGTTTAGTCTGAGTCTGAAGGTTGAGTTCTGATCTGATTCTGAGTTGTATCCATCCTTCATTCCATCAATTTGTTGTTTGGAATCTTTAGTTAGATCTCAATATCTTCAGCGAAATACTTATGTATGTATGTGGCATTCGCTGCGTCGAATGCAGCGGATGATTATATTCCCAAGATCTTTCATTATTTTTCTGACAATGCATTGTGGGCCAAGTACAATTCATTATAAACTCTGTCACTTATACGCTTAAAAGCAAATGTTAAAAATGTTAAAAGACGCATTTTAAAAAATCAGGGACCCAATTCTGCTATCACTGTTTCGTCTAAGGCACATTTTATTTGACATAAGCTTCATATATCCATAAGACATGTGAACGAATAGTAAGATTCAGGAACCAGCCATAAATCGTAGTAAAATCGTAGTAAAAAGTACTTTAGGGACGTGGCTCGACTAAACGATTTGGTATTGATTTTATAACATTATGTACTAGAACTTGTTAATCGATTTTACATTTTATAGTAAAACCAACCGCAGGTTTTACCGTATCGAAAGTAATGTATTTATATTAATTTAATAAAACGAACCCAATTATTTTACTTTTTTTGTTAATTAGTTGTGTTATAATAATTTGTGTACTTTTCCAGAATTTCAAAACCGTAGCAGACAAAGTCAGGAACTGGAAGACCAAGCCTAGTGATGACGAGAACCTGGCTCTCTACTCCCTATACAAACAGGCAGTTTTCGGAGATGTTAATATTTGTACGTGATTTCATAAAGTTATAATTCTTTGAATCTTATAAGAAATTTTATAAGAGCGTTACGCTCTCATGGTCCACATAATATATCAAGCTCAGATAATTGACCTTGAGTTTTGTAGTTCAGCGACCAAGGTAATTTAACTACAAAACCAATTTGACCTGTTTATGTAATTATGCTGCGAGCCAAAGTTCTTATGTTGAATCTAGATTGATATGCATACTATAGTTAAGTAATGTAGGACACTTATACGCACTAGGAACTAAATATAAAAGAAAGTGAGTTATTTTAAATATTCATATACTCACGGCCTCTTTTATTGAATAAGCCTAATTTTGCCGGCTTACCTTACTGTAGCGCAGACTCCTGGCATGGTAAAGTTTTCGTTCTCTCTTTCCGGCTTGGAAATTAAACGATAATTTAACATTACATCTTGTTAGTATTTAATTGTGATAACTAGGATAACCTAGAATATTGTTTATCCTGAAAAATAGGATTGTTTTTGTTGAGCATAATTTGAAAGTTTAGGTAATAAATTAAAAGATTAAATTTAGTTCGTACATACTAATTTCTTACAATAGTGTAATCGGTATATAATCTTTTGAATGTAACTTTTATCAGTGCACCTCCTTTTTACTGGTGCATGTCAATACAATTTTCACTACGAGTACTTAATAAGGGTTAATAAACTAATTAACTAAATCAAGTTATAACTTTTAAATCTAAAGGGACCATTATATATGAATTTAAATGTGCAATAAATTGAGTAATATTTCTTGTAGAGCGTGAAAGACATTTAAGTTTACCTTTGCAAGAAGACTTATGTAACCCTTTAGTAAGGAAATGCAATAGTTACAATTGTAACGCAATCTAGTATTTACGATCATTACTCACCTTTTTAACATGACGTGGATTTGACATTGAGATGACTAAGGCTATAACAATAGGCTATAATACCTATTCGAGAAACATAATTTTAAATCTACATCAATAACTTTTTATCATCTATAAAGTTTATCTACCTCTACCTACAACTTTGTTCAATATTTGTGTCGTAGTTGAATCGTTACCTTGATAATTTCCGTAAAGAAATATCAACAAACTGCTTGATACAGTTTGTTTAATAACACCCATATCGCGCTAATTCAGGATCTCTTCTGTATTGCAAAGCTGCAAACAGGTAGATGTTCCATGTAATGGCAAGTGATTGCCGTCGCCGATGGGACGTCAAGATCTTTGTAACACCTATTTATAGAATGAATCCAACGCGTTTCCAGTTTTTAGGGTGGGATAGGAGGGATAGGATAGGGGAATGGGGTAGGATCATACTTGAAAAAGGTTT
This sequence comes from Dendrolimus punctatus, assembly GCA_012273795.1. Lineage (NCBI taxonomy): Eukaryota > Metazoa > Arthropoda > Insecta > Lepidoptera > Lasiocampidae > Dendrolimus > Dendrolimus punctatus. The sequence goes on from CM022537.1 coordinate 20,054,785, forward strand.
TGTGATCACAAACACCCGAAAAGGAGCCAAGTGTGAGTCAGAGTATAAACTCGGTCATGATCCGTATAGTGCGTTCTTAAAAGGATATGCATACAAAATATATAACGCCTTGAACAAGATTCTGTTCAGTATATAGTTCCACGTGGGCAAAGCCGTGGGGCGAACAAATTAATAAACCCGTAAAATGTTAGTGTTTTTAATTTTTATTAAGGTGTTGGACTTTTTTTTCCATGAGTTGAGCAGACAAGCAGATAGTATACCTGATAGAAAGCGGTTACCATCGCATATACACCAAAGGTGTTACAAATGCGATGCTGCTCTCTTAAGAGGAAACTGGAACCTGGCCACTAATGCCGAAACACAACTCAACGTTGTTATGAGGGGGTATACTCTAGACTAGGTGTTGTAGCCATCCAGATGGGCAAATATCCTACCACTAGGTTGTGGGTTGTTTTGTCACCTCTCAAGCCAGGCAGCCAGGCTGCAGGGAATTGTATTCTTAGTTCGTTCTTGCACGGATAAAGATAATAAAATAATATATAATAGACAATACCTATCGACCGCAATAGACTCTAAGAAGTATAACGTTACAAGTCTATTAGATTTGTGGGCATGCCCATCGTGCTCAAAACCGTGGATCCGCACTTGGGATCATAGAAGAGATGGTATAAATGGAAGAAACGTTTTGTTAATAAGTAGCTTGTTTAGCTTTTGAGTTAATATGAAAACTTGTTACTGAACTTTGTCGTGCCAGAGAAGGTTTGATAAACTTTAGCTGATCAGTATTAATGTAAAAACAAGATGACAGTGCAACGATTTTTTATATTTTTATATTACATACATCTCTCCGTACAAAAACTGTCTCACTCTGACAGATGCTTCCAAAATAGCTTCAGTTATGAAAACTTTATTTAATTCTTTGTTATTTAATCTCATTTTTTTGTTTTCAGCTGAACCGTCAGGAATTGTAGAGAAAGCTAAATTCAAGGCATGGACCAAACGCAAGGGTATGTCCCAAGACGATGCTAGGAAGCAGTATATCGAAATGGCCGAGAAATTACAGTCTAAATACGCTTAGGTTAGAATTAATGTAATAATGAATTAAATTATGTTTTTTGAATTACAATATGCAATTAAATAAACCTAATCGATTTTATAAGCTTTTATTTCTCTACTGAAGATTCCTGCTGATAAAATGTATAAAATACGTCCGTTTTCAAATCTAATAAACTACGAAGTACTAACAGATATCCATTGGAAACACCGCCATTGAGAGCAAAATCATTGCCTGGTTACCAGCTTAGTAGGGAATAATATTAATCACCTAAGCACGTATTTTGTACAGTGATAAACTAAAGCCAACTTATATAAACTTTTATATCAAGAGAAACAATTTCCTTTTGTATAAAGTAGTCCATATTCATATCTTATTTAATATTTGAAGACATGAGTTGATGAAGGTGATAAGTCGCATAATTCCAATTCTGAGTCAATCGAGATAAAAGTTTTACTTTTATTTTAAACTGAACTGAACTTAACACCTTTTTCAACTCTTAATTTCTTAAATATGCCTTATATGTATGGTCTAAGGTCTGTAGTCATTTGGTATCGACTTATAACCTTCATCTACGCAAAAAAAGTAAAAAAACCAAATATGCCACATATCACCTTCATCTTCCACTCACGTCTTCATTTATACAGAATCTGTATCAAAATCAGTTTAAATTCAATATCTTAAATCTTACTACTGTTATAAATGTGAAAGTTTGGATGGATATTTGTTGCTCAATCACACACACCAAAACGGCTGAACAAATCTGGATGAAATTTTTAAAGCATCAGTTTTAAATATTTTTTAATAAACCTAGAACATTTTCCATAATTATGTAAACCATATGAAAGCTCTTAAGCTTAATCTACTATAATATTACACAAGACAGCACAATACAAACTTTGATATATTTAAAAAGAGTTTACCGCGCTGTTTTTTGATACGATTATGAGTGGCATGTTAAAATGAAACAAATAGTAGAAAACAATCACTTCTGTAACTAATTTTTTAACCAATTATAATCCATATCATTAACTATGAAGTATATTTATCGCTATTTAACAATCGATTTAACTTAAATTACGATAGCTATGCGCCAATTTACATCTTACAACCCTAATTTTGAGAATTTTGTTTTTTTGTGACAGATCTCTAAAATGATTGTAATTTCTAACCTAAAATTGAACTGTGATCTGTGATACTTAGATTATCCGAAATATTAAGACCCACAAACTATCTACTATCAATCTTAACCTAAAATAGTGTGATAAAGACGCTGGACTCTGGACACGTCAGCACTGTGTTCGCTGCTTGATAATAATTCGTCGTCGCCGTCTCATATCGTATTGTATATAATAAAAATAAATACCTAACCTGTATTCGGCTCAGCGGGCTCGGTTACAGTCAGTTCCTAACGAGTATTCGTGCTTGCAGCTTGCTTCTATACTAACAGTAAGTTTTTGACGTGGATACAGTTATTTCATGTGTAACTTTCTAAATCGTCCGTAAAATGCATTAGATCTATCGGCAACGCTAAAATTTATGATAAAGTAACTGTTTAATTCCTCAATTATGCATAATTTTATGTTTACTTCATTTTGACCGGCAGAATACATTGTTTCAATACATTGTTGGTTTGTAAACTCAATGTGGTTTAGTTAGAGTAGGTAACTAATAACATTTTTTGCGTTTTTAGGATATCATCGCTGAATCATCATGTCTCTTCAAGAGGTAAGATTCTGAATTTAGATTCCATATCTTTAAAAGTTTAAATAATGTATGTAAAAATAATGACTACCTACTTGCAGTTTTTTATCATTGGTATAGCATGGTAGAATGACTTTAATTTAGTATAGACTGATGTAAAATCATAAATAGAATTAATTAACATTAATAAAGTTTCAAGGATTATAATATACTTTGTATTTGTATAGGTCTATTAAGTAGGTAAGTAGATATATTTAATTCCATTGAATAAAGATGAATTTTAGTGTCAATATGAAAGGTGGTGTTTCACTATACAGTGTTACTTTAAAAAAATGATCCAGAAATGTTTTTGTATAGTGCCAATTTTCTGGAAGATTTTCTAAAACTTGAATATTCATGATACACTGCCTGGATCCACAAACCTTGAAAACATATTTGTAAAAAGAACTGTGAAAGCACAGAGTAAATAAGTTTAACTTAAATGGGTTTTTAAATGGTTTAACTTCATAATATTATTTTGTTGCCCTTCTTCGGCTTCCAGTGCCAAACAGTAAAACCAGTGGGCATACATTGCCATCATGTGAACTGACACATACTTGGTTAATTTTGTAACATTCTTATTTCTTGATAATTTTAAACCAGGGGTCCTCAAACTATTTTGGGCAAGGGCCTTTTCCAAATGAACAGATACCTCAGACCACCATAGCTACAAATAAATTACCATTTTAAAAATATTGTGGTTTGTTAAGTAAGTAAACTTGACATTATTTACTCAAATTTAACAAAATAATACAAGATAAAATTCAGTAAATATCAAGTGTAATTCATATTTATTATTACAAATTTACTTAACAATATTTAAGCACATAATTATTTTTTGAAAAAAGAAGTTAATACATGTAACACAAATTTTACATATCTTGAATGTTTCAAATGAGAACTTGTGTTAAAATAAGGGTACATTTTTAGACCTTGTCAACTCCCAAAATCAGTTTTCGTTTATGTTGACCCCTGGGAAACCAATTTCGACCCCAGGGGGTCGATATCAACCACTTTGGGAATACCTGCTTTAAATGATCTTGATGACCTACTATCACTTTAAGATACTTAATTATATTGATAAAAAATAAACTTGTTTTGATATTCTGGTAAAATGTATATGAATTAAACATTTATATAGTGTTTGATAGATGTTTATGTAAGTAAAGAAAGTGGAAACAATGTGCGGTTTAAAGTACACTGGGTTGATTATTTTAACCTGAATTGTTTTTAACCCTCTATAATATGCATGAATTGCTCTATCCTTGATTTCTTAGAACTCTATGTTCCACTATCTATACTGTTGAGAAAAGAAAATTGTAGAAAAATAGTTATATTAAGACCACTCCAATAACCAATATATGTGTCTGTTTACTGGATTTCATTCATCACTTACAAGCATGGAGTGTCTCTTCTAATATGTATTTCTTATGTATCAGTACTGCATAGTGAAATTGTTCATAGAAGATATTCTTCCATATCTAGAGAAAAATATAACATAGTGCATACCAAAGATCCCCAAAATTTTGGTTTCATCATCTACTGGCTATATTTTTCACTCTTTTTCATATGATAAAATTATATATTGCAATTCTAAAACTTACTTTGTGCTTGTGTATTATTAATGTTTCTCTTTAATATTTCCAGCAATTCGACAAAGCCGCTGCTAATGTGAGGAATCTAAAGTCCCTTCCCAGTGACAATGACCTCCTTGAGTTGTATGCTTTATTCAAACAAGCCACTGTTGGTGATGCCGATCCAGCAAGTAAGTACCTAATTCATTTTTAACTGGCCATTTCTAATATATATAAGATTATGTTCATATTATGTCTATGAGATTTTAAAATAGAACTCCTCTTTTAACCCATGGAATTGTTATTGATAAGTCTATACTGGTTAAGTAATATTTGAGAGTTTATTTAAAACACTTTCATATAGATTTATAGAAAAACATCTAAAATAAACAGCAGTTTTCACTTAAATTTTGCCATTTTTTGTAATCACAAATGTTTCTAGTACTAAAAAGGGTAATAATTAAATTGAAAATTCTCTCTTGTATTACTTTTATGATGCCCATAGCCATACATATGTCTTTTGTATAAAAATTTGCTGTTATAGGCTGTATGCAATCAGAGAAGTTAAATCCACTTCTTCACATTTAAATACATGATTAGTGACTATTATTCGTCTATTAAATAAAATTGATTGCATTAAATACATTGATATTATTATTTGCATGTAGGAAGTGTATTATTAGCAGTTCCGGCACATGTCGTCCTGCCCTGAAAAAAGTAAATCTAGAACCCAATTCCAACACCACCTATCGGTTCTAATTCTATCTAACCCATCCCTGGATCCACTCATACACTAATTTTTTCACCTTGGGTTACATTTTTGAAGTTTTAGCAGGGATCCCTAATTTGTCCTAAATATATTAATCTGGCCTAGCCTATATTAATCTGGGATAACGTAGCATTCTAATGGTTAAAATTTTTTGAAATTGATCCAGTAGTTTTTATGTGAATCGTGAATGACTAACAGACAACAATCTTAAAAAAATGCATCTTATTCTCCATCATTGATAGTATTCTAGTTGTTTTCTTTAAATAGCTATAATGTACAGTCACGGTATTTGTGGAATCGTATAATATTATAGATGGTTTATTATATATTTATTCTTTATAGTATAAGGGTTTTAAAGGCTTGTTGAAAGATATTCTTTACAAATGTTCAAATTGAAGAAAGGTCATGTGGAAACCACTTTAAATAGGGTTGTATGTATGAAGAGATCAATGAAAGTTGATGAAGCGAAAGGTCAGGATCGTAGCAGGTGGAGATCCATAGTCTCTGTCTGCCCCAATGGGAAACAGGCGTGATAATATATCCAACCCGCATGAGTTAACTTGAGACTTCGCTCGGATGACGCAAACGCGAGGTACTTACGCGTCGACGGCGGAGCGGTAAGAAGGCGGGGGTCGGAAGGGGAGCGCGCATTCCGCTCGGGTCTCAAGTTAACTCTTGCGGATAATATGTATGTATGTTAAAAAGTTATTAAAAATTCACAGCGATTGTATTAATAGGGAATTATACTTTTTTAACGAATTTATAAACCGGGGATATACGTATGTATAAACTGTTATGTATACGTGTATATTATACATTTGAAAGATTGGTTAACTTATCATAATTGAAGTAAATCCAAGAAAATGATGATCGAACGCTATTTTATCATTATTTTCAACAGATATCATATCATACAGGGTTCGACAGATTAGAATTGCTTCGGCAATTTACTTTAGATAGCCATTTTATTATGTCAGTGTAATCGAAGTTGTAAAATTGATTAATACCAAGTTCTATGTAGGTGCTGAATGCGCCTACTAATCATAGATTACACCATACAAACATACAATGCATATACATACAAGAAAATAAGATATAATTTTGTGGTAAAAATTAAATTGACACGGTAAAAGCAAAAAAAAGAAACAAATCTTCTCATATATAAAAATGAATGTTTGTCTGTATAGCCTTTATATAATCGTAAACTATACATTTGATCATGTGATGATCTTTAGCAAAGTTGTTGTGCATGAACCTGAGAAGGTTTATGAGTTGGTTCCCAATTGAACTCGGTAGGTGGCGCTGCTGTCGGCATGTAGATTGAAGATTTTCCGGACAGGACAACGTCTGCCGGGACAGCTAGTTATATAAAAAAATGGAACATGTTAGTACAGGAAAAAATAAAGTATAAAAAACTGGTGGTTGACAAAAAGCATACTATAACATTCTTATTTATATCTATCTTAATATATTATTATTTATTTGCCTTACAGCTGGTCAAAATTTATCATTAACTCCAAACAAGTAATGCTAATTTTTTACCTAGCAAAATAACAAAAACTGAACGTTGGACACCTCAACAGATTGGAAATGTTCGCGGACTGCGATTAACTTAAATAATTTAAACTAATTTTCATGATTCAAGGACGAAAAGTCAATGCATAACTGCGTTCAGTGCTACAACATTAATTTGCATATACGTAAGATAACAGTTGTGACATCGTGACCCCTGTTACATGTATGCATTGTTCTTTTACATGTAAAAACCATGTAATAAGCAAACAAGATGTTGGTATATATTACATGTGAACTTTAACACTTTTGTCCTATAGTTTGTTTTAGTCAAGTTATCCGAATTCTCAAAATTGACAATATTTTTTAATACTGACATGTAGTAGGTATCGATGAATGTTGTTTATGCTTTGAGTTGCTAATTAGTTGTTTTCCATCTATCTTTGTTAAATTCATGATGGAAGTATAAAGTAGTTTAAAAATTAAAAATAGACTTAGCCGTTATTAGACAATTTATTTCCGTCTTTCATTTTGGATGAATCAACCAAAGTTGTTGAAGTCATTGATTCATCATTAATCATTTATTTAAACATCAATTTGAATTCATCAAATATTCAATTGAAGTTAATTAATTACCGTCGTTTGTCATATAAAAAACAACAACTTTCGAAAATATAGAAATTACTATGTTTCACTTCACATCGACTTCAAGATATTGTTGAAAATGTTTATTTTTTCTTTTTAGTTGGAATTTTGAACTCTGTTTTGTTTTTGTCACAATTTTTTTATGATATAATGAAATACAAGTTCAGGATAGTAGAATCTGGTCAAATTTCATAAAAAATGAATATCAATGTACTGGAATCTAAAAAGTGAGTCATGTCATTTTATCACCTTTGGTGTCCAAGTGTCACATGATTGAATTTCTGGAAAACATACGTCCTTGAAGTTCGTACGCTTCGTTGCCTAGAAGGCAATTAAACCGTTCTCGAGGTTGTAAGGACGAAGCTGAGAAATGTGTTGCTCTCTCGCTCGGCCGTTGTCGAAACTAGCTTACCCTCTCTTTCGCACTACACACTGTAAGGTGTAATGACGTAACACTTGTTAGACTTGCGTAAATTTAACGAGGAACTTCACGAGGCGCATTTAACTTTTGCGCATAAAAGAGTCGCTTCTGGAGAATAGCTTTATGAAATTGACACGTGTCTGGATAAACTGGTGATGAAAGTTCCAGTTTATTTTGATAATTGTAAGCGTCCTCTCTAGACACTCTTTACTTTTCTGTTAAGTGATTTTGTGAACTTTGTTCGTTTTATTTGCGTAAGATTAACCTACGATTTTCTTTATAAAATTCCCTTTCTCTTTTCAGACAGACCCGGTTGTTAGACCTGAAGGGCAAGGCGAAATTCGACGCGTGGCACAAAAAAGCGGGCACCTCAAAGGAGGACGCCCAAAAAGCGTATATCGCGAAAGTTGATAGCTTAATTGCCTCTATTGGCCTTCAGTAGACTTAAGTAATAATTTAAGTACGCAACACGTGTCTCACCAGAAGTGGTTGTTCTGTGGAGTAGTTAAAAAGTTTTTAATAAGCCGTTTGTGATATTTCTAATTTGAAGAGATGGTACAATTTTTTTATTCATCTATAACACGAAATCGATTGTTGCTCGATTCCAATTGATTAATAAATCGTTCATTATCGATCTCAAAATAGGAATTGATAAAGTTGTATCATATTTTCACAATAAAATTCACGATATTTGTTGTGGCAATTTATCTTAGATTAGTATACATATCGAATTGTTTGGTTCAATGTAATCGATTACAGGTTTTTTCCCATCTGTCGAAATTTAAATATTGTATTCTCATTAAAAATGTTTATTTATTAACTTCGGTATAGGCACAATTAGGCTATATTTTGTTATGATAATTATTATAAGGCAAAGTATCATCACAATTATGTAAGGAAAGCTTTTTTGTATTTTTTTTTCTTTTATCGTTCAAGAAGTATTTATTTTACGGTGCTTTATGCGTGCATTTTGTATTTACAAGGGTTTTGTTTCTTTTCCTAATTTACAACAAAATATAATCAGTTGGGTTTATGTGTTGTTTTTATTATTTTACCTTTTGTTTAGTTTTACGTTTTTAAATTCGCCAAATAAACCTGTGATAAATCACAGCTAAATTAGTATATAATGATATTTATAGGGGTTTTAAAGGGAATCGTAAAACGACTATTGTCTTAGACATAGAGGTAATTATATAGTCATGTAGGTTTCGATTTTTCAGCGCATGGCGGTTGTTTTAGTATTAGCTCGGCATTACACCTATAACTTTTGCTTGGGTAAGCCTCTAAGGCTAATTATGTATAATAAAACTAAGAGCAGTAGCAGCATAATGGTTAGCGCAGGCGTCCCAAATTAAAAGAAATAGAGCACGTGTTCGAATCCTGACCGGAAAGCATTCACCCCTTATAGAGGTTTTTGACCTGACGTGCGTTAAACCTGCACATCGACATGATGAACGATGTCTCATACCCGCCAGTCTGTATTGGACAAGCGATATGGGTTAACTGTCTGTTTGGTGGGGCGTTTCTTATCAAGGAGTCACAAAACTACATTTTTGTGAAAAAGGAGTGAAAACTACAGTCAAAATGTATCAAGATACAGTCTTGGATGTTGTGACACCTCTCAGCAATACACTTTTTAAAAATATACCGTGGACTTTCCAGCAGGACTGCACCTGGTTACAAGGCACGAACTACCCAAGCCTGGCTTGAAACCAACGTTCTGGACTTTATAAGAGCTGAAGACTGGCCCTCTAGCCCAGACCTCAACTCTAAAGGCTTCAAATTATGGTCAGTTTTAGATGACATGGCCTGCTCTAAACGACACGGTGATATTGAGTCTCTTAAAAAATCTTTGGAGCAAGCAATTGCGAAATTTTCCTTGGAAACAGTGCGTGAATCCATAGATTCGTGGCCAAACAGATTAAAGGGCTGTATGAAAGCTAAAGGTGTCCATTTCGAATAAAAAAAAATTCTTTTTTGCTGAGACTTATAAATATGCAGGTATAATATTTGATAATATTACATTACTTCATTAAAACAAATGCATTTCCATTTGTAACAGAACTTATGGCTGGACTAAATATATACAATAATAGTAGTCGTCGGTAAACCTTTTGTGTGCGGCTTAAAACTGATACCTTATCTGATGATCGGCCGTAATAATAAATAATAAGCATGTATAAAACTGGTTTTTAATCAAAAATAAAAATCTAGATATAAATGATTACATTATGTTTTACAATACAAAAATCAAATTGCGTATTTAATTTACCAAACTAATGTAAATATGCAATGATCCCACAAGCTATGGTTTCTCCAGAAGTGCCTGTTAAAGCACTATCTTCTGTGCTTGACCTGCCGTAGTCGTCTTCTCCTTTCGAAATACCTATAGACCTGCCGATAATGGATCTTGGACCTGTCAGGGAAATCAGATGGTCTATGATCCGGACCTCGAGAGTGGCGCCCTCTTCTGCCTTAATGTTACCAAGGTCGCCGACGTGGCGGACTGGATCCCTTGGACCGCCATGACGACCCTAGAAGATAGACAGGAATTATTAAGCATGTTTTATGTATACAGAAGATTTAATTTCCCTCTCAAAGGGCTGTCTTATGGCCAGTTCCTATCTATTCACATGCCTTGACATTGGTTGAATTTTGACATTACTTGTATGGAGCTCATAACAAATATTAACCGATAGTAAGGCAAATGAACTGTCTGTAAGATATAGGAACTGGCTATTATTGGATTTCACTGTCTGGTCGCGTATTCCCACATTTTTGAAGATATGAATTCACAGAATCTGTATTATAAATATTTCAACAATAATGTTACGAATGTTTCACGAAAAATAATTTTGATTCAGGCAGGACTTTTTTTAAAATGATTTTTATTTTTTCGCCCATCGATTAAGGATCGCCATATTAATTGATTCAAACTATTTGAAAAAAGGAATTAAATTTTAGCTAAATATTGACGCCTAAAAAATTCTAGAATTCAAATTAGTCAAATTTATATGCAAGTAAGACGGAGAATAGTTGCTCTTGTAAAAACTGTAGGCGTTATTATAAAAATGTAAAATTAACTCACGTAATACCCATGGAAATGGGGTCCAATATTCTTGCAGTTGTCTTTAATATCACCAGTATGGTGGATGTGTACTCCGTGTAGCCCAGCAGCCAGCCCTGTGACGTTTCCTTCGATGGTAACGGGTCCACTTGGAATGAGTTGTGTGAATATCAGTTCACCATCAACACCTGATTCTTCATCGGGTTTAAGGTAGACGATAGCTTTGAGACCTGGAGTGTTTCTCCCACCCTGAAAGTTTGACAATATTTGCTTCATGGAAATTACTTTATGATTAACCTTTAGTTGTAAAGCATGGAAGTAAAATATTAGAAATCGGTCAGTAAATAAAGATCTGAAAACTGCTAAATGCGATAACCAATTTAAGCACTAATAGTTTGACTAGGCTGGGCGGCCAATTCGAAGCCAGAATTGTTTATGTCTTACAGAAATGATGTCTCACTTTAAGTCTAATTAATAAGATAATTCTTATTAAGTCCACACAAACAATTAAACATGTAATATTATCGTCAATTACATAATTTATTCTACAATTTAAGTAGTCGCTTTTGGCTACGGCAGAAACAAACCCATCGATCCCCTGCTTCACAATCTACTAGTTAACAGAAAAATAGGTTGGGTAATTAGGACGATAGACAAACAATAAAGCTAGAATTTCATTGAAAAAAAAATTAATTGGTATGATTGTGAACTAGGGTATCGATTTGTAGAGGTAAGGGCGGCAAAATTTGAATAGCCTGTAGCCGGCAAATGTCAATCCTCTTTCATTTTCTGTGTTTTTTTGTATTTAAAAGACTATAGTTTAAAAAAAAACTTGACTAACATTTATTTCGTTTATAGGTACATTCCTTGAAAAGTAAGAGCAAAATGATATTTATATATTATTTTACGTTAGATTATTTTTGTACATCACATCACACACGATGGTAGCAATTAATTACACTTTATTTAGGGCTGATTCTGCAATCAGATAAGTTATCAGTCAAATAAATTATAACTTGACTAAATTCAAAAGTGGAATAATTCAACTGTTTTATGAATACGACTATTTTTAATCTTTCCATCATGTATTTTATTCTTTGAATAACTTTTATCTATTGATTGAAATTGGCCCTTAATGATATTTAAATACCTATATATTTTTTAATTGCAAACAGGTAGATGGCCCAATTGATGGACAGCGGTTAACATCGCCTATGGACATTTGCAACACCAAAGGTGCTACAATTGCGCTTCTGCTCTCTTAAGGGAGGCTGAAACCTGGTCATTAATGCCGGAACACAACTTAAGGTTGTTATGGCGACATAATTTAGACCACGGGTGGTAGCCATCCATTCGGGCAAATGCCTACCACCTGACTGTGGACAAGGCTTGTTTTTACATTATAACAGCTAATATTGTTGTTGCACCCGTGTTGAAAAAATTGGGAGGGAATAGACTAAGCTGCCATGGGCGTGTAATTAGTACGGATGACAGTCAAGTAACAAAAAAAATGTTAAACTGAAAGATTGTCTTGTTCCAAATGTCAAGTTATACCAAAAAACAGATGTATGGATTGTGTGAACGATAATACGATGATTTGTGGTGTGACAGAGGACGTATGTCACCATAGACGAGTGGAAGAAAAAGACATGGTGCCGCGACCCTAAATAATTAGAAGATGAAAGAAAATAGCGGTTCTTCTACGTTGTGGACAAGATAAGATAAATTAAAATAATTTTACAAATTAATATCCAATTAAGGTAAATAATTACAGACTATCATGCAATTTTCAATCCTTGACACGTTGGCATCAAACTTCATAACAATTATATACATGCTACCTGTCACAAGAGAGTGACTACGTGAAGTTAATTATGAATTGCAATTATAGACGGTTGAGTGGGATAAGCTTATCTATGCTATGCCTAGCCACTTGGAACATAAAAGTCCAGTGTGTGTCCACTTGACATCTTTGTCTTCCGTGATCAGGGCCACAGAAAAGTGGCCAAAATGTCGGTATAACAAAAACCAAATAAATTACCGCGCTTAAAACCGTTAGAACGTAGTTTTATTATGTATACAAGTTGCGAAAACTTAATAAAATATTATAGAAGTCCAGGGTTTAATTCCTGGCATGGTAAATAACCCATTCCCTTATTTACTGTTGTTTGGGTGTATGAGATCGACCCCAGAGTGGTTCTTTGTAATCTTTGTTTAACACACATAACACAATCATGGTAAGCGTAACTTGCTTACATGTTACATTTGTATTATGGAGTTATGGGTTATATACAGGTGGCGCAATAGAACGTGCATATTAAAATATTGATTAAAAATAAATACAAAAGTATAGTTAAAATAAACTGAGGTATTATTAGAATAACTGAAGTTTATATTTTAAAATAACATCGTCTAAATGATGACCTCTCTACGACGACACTCTCTAATCGCAAACGGAAGTTATTGAAAACTTTCTTCAGTAATGCTGGTGTAATTGCTGCCATTTCACCACGGATATTCTCCTTGAGCTGAGCGATGTTTTTCGGATATTGCTGTAGACTTTGTTCTTGAGGTATGCCACAAAAAAGTCAGGAGGCGTCACGTCTGGACTACGTGGGGCCATGGATATCACTCTTTTCGAAATCAGTCTGCCAGGGAACATCTGTTTCTCACCGCCATGGAGTCATTTGATGTGTGACAGGTAGCTCCGTCTTGTTGAAACCAAGTCCTAGAATTCACTATTCTTGAATTTTCAAGCTCTGGAGCCAAAAACCTTCGAACATCGCACATAGCGTTCGGTATTACAGTGACGTTTTGCCCCGTGCATTTTCAAAGAAAACGGTCCAATTATTCCTCTACCAGAGATTGCTGCCCATACTGTCACTTTAGGACTATGCAGTGGTTTCTGGTGCTTGAGTTTGGGATTCTACTATTCCAGTAACGACAATTTGACGGTTACGAACCCATTCATATGGAAGTGGCCTCATCTGAGAAAAGGATATTGTCAAATTGGAAAATCGATTAAGCATTTCATTAGCAAATGCGAGCCTTGCTCCGAAGTCAGACTCTTTCAATTCTTGTGTTAACTGCAGCTTGTAAGGATGCAGTTTAAGATCCAAGTTTAAAATTCATTGCAAACTTCGTCGCGATAAGTGTAAAACGGACGATCTCTTGCGATAAGGCCGCCCTTTGTTCGTGCCTTGATACTTGATACTTTATGTGTATGTGGTGAACAATAAAGTATTTTCTATCTGTCTATCTATTTAACTCTGAAGCCAATTCCAGTTACCCAGTTAGCCATAGTTAACTGATTGTTTGTTAAACGGAATTTGCTATGATAGGAGTCGAACCCGGAACCCGTGTGAATCAGAGGATAAGTAGGCAACTAGTTAACTGAATTGCGGAAATTTTACGCATAAACTCTAATTAAAACAATCACGCCTCATTTGAATGTGAAGGAAGCGTGTATCGATTATGGTCACGACGTGTGCCATCACCAAACATCAGTCAGTTTAACTAAGGTTTAATTATGCGTGGATGACGTCATGATATATATTAGATCTATACCTTTATGAGTCTATGGCTTAAGGCTTGTAGCACCGCCACGCTTCCACCCAATTTTTTCGGGTGGAAGCGTGTATTCCACAGACGCAATCGTTTTTCAGATGAGTTATTATTTAATTGTAAATAAAAGAAAGAAATGTTTAAAATCTCTTTTATAAAGATTTAGATATTTTTTATCTTGTTACAATTTTAGTGTTAGCATTTTTATTAAGTTTACATTTTGTTATCTAATACTCAGGGAGGTTCTAAGATACGTAATATCTATAGTAGTCTGTGGCTTCATGTATCCCAGGGTGTTCTTAATAATAAGGGAGAGAGGAAGCGTCCTGTGGATACTAACGTCAGTCGGGGCCCCGGGGCTCCTTCCGTAATACGGCTGCAGGGGCTGCCCTCCAGCATCTGGGGTGCAGAGGATTCATTCCCTAGCTGAAGAAGTGAGAAGTATGTGTGAAGAGTTTCCCAGGGCAGTCTCAAGCACTGATGCGTAGGATCGGAGGAGGCGTAACTACGTTCTAAGTCTGACGCTCTTCCTACCATAAGCGCGGGGAACATGGGAGGACGGTTTTAGTGGAGTATTGGCCCATGGATTACCTCTCCACATAGAGGGAGGTACCTTGCTGATTCTCCACACATGCCAGCGATTGACTCTGTTAGCTGCGATTTATTCGTGGCTAACTGTCATCGCTTTGGTCTAATCCCTAGCAAAGGACCCGGTTGTTATGGGACCTCCCGCCTCAAAAAAAGGGTGTCCTTGATATATGTCACATTTGACGCGCCTATCAAACATTGCTCTGCTAATGACATAGACAAGCGCGTTTCGTTCCTATTACAGCTTCAATGTGCAGATACGGCATGTCTAGAATTTTATAATATTACTAGCGGCCCCGGCAGACGTTGTCCTGCTCTGAAAAAATATGACCCGATCCCAGCGCCACCTACCGGTTCCAATTGTGGATTTAAACCATCCGGGGACCCACTCAAACACACAAAAACAAAATCGCTCCCCGTTGTTAAGAGGATTCTAGAACCCGATCTCAGCGCCACCTACCGGTTCCAACGGTATAAAAACTATCCTATCTTTCAAGTTGGATCAAACTGCACACGGTGTGCAAATTTGATTAAAATCGGTTGAGTAGTTTAGGAGTCCATCGCGGACAAACATCGTGACAGGAGATTTATATATATTAAGATAGATAAGATATTTAGTAGGTACCTTTAGTACCTATACCGATCTGTAGTTAATTACATTATACAGGGAAAACAAAAACAGAATTCGTTGTTTTCGTCAGAGCACAATTAGCCTGGAAAGTCCGTCTTTTAGCCAATTTATTTTCATCCGTAAATTGCTAGTCACAAATATAAAAAATCTTCAATTTTATACCAAGAGTAGTCAAGAGAGCAATTTGCTAACTAACCTTTTGATTACTAATACGACTAGTTTGACATATATGGTGTGATTTGGTTTATTAGTTTATTTTTGATTATTTATGAAAAATAAAGCCATGAATTCGTGATATTTTTTATATTTTATACTGATAATTATTATACGATTATTAAATCAAGTTTGGTTTTTATAAAAGCACGTTATCGTGTACACATTATTCAATAAATATTAGCGATTAATCATAAAATATCTATTCGATAATAATGCGTATCAAATGATTATTTAGTTTTGATTATTTTGTACAGGAGTTTGAACCGGGGCTTTGTTGTCTTTGTTTCTTTTATTTTTTATTCAGCAAAGTTTTTTGAGCTTTTTGGCATATTTAATTTTAATATTTATAGTAGTTTAAATGTATAGACTACTACAATTAAAAATTAATGATGATAAATTTGGATTCGTTAGATAATAGAAACGTCTTATAATATCGCAGACATAAGTCAAGTCGCCCTTACGTGACATGACATTCTGTTTATATTCCTTTGGTGGAGGTTACTGCTAAGGTGTAAAACCTCCGTGTTACATATTTTAAAATTTGTAATATCATGTTTTGATGTTACTTTTAATAAATCCATGAGAAGAACAACTGAACATTAGATAATTAACGGCCTCTGTAGTTGAGAGGGCTAAGCCTTCGGGTTCGATTCCCGGTATTGTAAATTTCTGAAACGAATTTTGTCCATTTTTTACTATGGTCTGGGTGTCTGGGATCGGGTCCAAAGTAGTCCATTGTATATTACCCATAACACAAGCGTAACTTACTTAATTTGGGGATATACAATATGTCACATTTAAATATCTGTACTTATATATTTATATATAAGTACAGATATTTAAATGTGACGTCCGTTGGCAGCGGGGCCTAGGGTTCAGGCTACCGGTGGTTAGGGCTCTAGAGATAGGAACTTTCTCACAATATGTGCTGTGCTCAGGAGAACCGTCTTCTGTAACTGGTCCTTCTCCCATCTACCGAGTGAGAGCCTCCAGAGCGATATACCATGAGTGTTAAGAAACCTACGTCTTTGCTATTTGGAGTCTGTTTCATTTTCATTTCATTTCCTGAAGGTATTCGCTGAAAGAATGGACTTCTCTTTCCTTCGTTGCTATGTGGGACAGAAAACGTTTTATCAAGGCTTCTGAAGTTGTAAGCCTTGTAAAACGCCACAGGGGACGATAACTACTTCCCATATCTGTAGTGTGATTAGAAAATCATTCACTAAAAATTTATTAATCTATAAAAGATTGTGAATAATTTTTAAGCATATTTGCTTACACACTATCGGGGGCCCTAGAGCTTAGGGGCCCCATATCATTGATAAGGCTGGTACCGCGGTAGCTAGGCCACTGGTGTAAACCGCTACTTGAGCCAATAATCAGTTTGGATATAAAATATTTTTGCATGCAGTAGACATTAAAGGGCTGCAAGACAATTTCATTAGAGAGATTATTTCTCGAGCCTCGGTGGGTATATCTATGAGTGCTATAATTAAAAAATTGACTTACCAAAGGCACTGTTTGTTTTTCAGCTCTGTTCACTATAGGATAAGATTGCTGTCCTAGGCCCTGAAAAACAACCAACTTCAGTATAATTGTTAAAAACGGATCAGCAATATCTTTCGAAGATTTAAAATACTAATAATTTGATATAATTTATAAGAGAATCAGAAAACGTCTTTTATTTTACATCCATATATTTGGAATCTCAAATTTAAATATAGACAAATAATACAAACAACGACTTATCAAAAACTATGGTACAAAACATGGAGGTTCTACTTCGACTTCGAACATTTTCCAAACCCAAAAAGATAAGTAATAAAACTACTTTTTAACGGTTTTAAGCGCGTAATTTATTTTATTTAGGTTTATCCGACGTTTCGGCCGCTTTTCAGTTGCCATGGTCACGGAAGACAAAGATGACATTTGTCAAACGTGTATTGTCAAAGTTTTCATTCAGCCTACCGCCAACTTGTTCATTTTAATTATTTAGTTTTAATTTTGTTTATGGATATTATTTACTCTATGGGAGCCTAATCTAATTTACGTAGTTTTATTATGTGTACAAGTCGCGAAAACTTAAGAAAATATTATACCAAAAAGATAAGGTTTAACTTCGAACAATAGTAATGAATGCCTTAACCATTAGGCCTTAACCATGACTTTCTTCCTATTAAACTAAATTTACGTCTAAATTGGGATTTTTATCTCATAAATATGGTGTATCTTACCCCATATATTTCAAACCTGTTCAAATGATATTATTCTATTACTAATTATAGAAACTATTTTTAAGCTCTAAAATAATGATTTTTCATAATCACCACGTTACATTTTAAAGTTAGAGAGGGCTATAAAATTTTTGATCTGATTTTTTTTCTTTCTAATGGCTATTGCTGCTAGGGCGATATTGCCAATGTCAAGTAGTGAAAGAATCACATGTCGATGTAACCACAGCAAAAAAGTACAAAATTTGGACAATCTGAAAAAAATACCCTTATAAATTTTAACATTTGTATCTCACTTGAATTATTTTATTATCCCCGTTGTGTTTAGTATCGAGAGCAAATAACCATACAAACCTGCACTTTCGGTTGTATCTATATCAGTATGGATTTTAGAATATTTAAAAAATAAAATGACTTAAAAATACTTACGTATAAATAAGGTTCCATATAGACCTCATACAGATTACTCTGAATGCCTTCGACCTCTGGTATTGTCTTGATGATCAAATTTCTACCATACCCTGGGATCCCTTGAATTGTTTTACCTTGCAATACCGCAACTAACCATAACAATTGACCAATAAAAAAGTGTACACGCAAATACATTGTTAACGAAAGTCACGTCTTTATTTATTATTAAAAAAAATATTTTGTATAATTTTTTTTAAAGCACATAAATCATAGTTCTTTGGTTTAAAATATTTTCAATTTTAAAAGTTGTATTTTTTTAAATTGTTTATGGTCAATGTAATTTATCGCGCACTTCTTTATACTCGATGTTAATTTTAAAAACGTGCTAATAGCTTAAACGATCTCGTATCAATGATTTCGGGTTAAGATGTGTTCGCTAAGTATTTTTTGTTGGTGTAATGAATAGCCGAGTGATTGTACCTTGATTTGTCGTTACTTGGTCTGCGTGAGACGCCAAGGATTAAGGAGCGACCACACTTATCTACTAGCATTACTTCGAGGTGCGATTGTTGTAGGCGCCTGTAATATCCGCCCCATTACCACCGATTTCTCCTAAGGGACATTTTTAAAATGCCCATACATTTTAAATTATTATTTTGTTTTAAGACTTTCAATTTTAGTTAGATAAAACTACTAAATCTGCTAAATGTCGTAAATCAAAATAATAGTTAAATATCTTATGTAACAAAAATGTATTAAGGTACAAAAGTCGCTTGCGATAAAATAGCGGTAAAGGATCAATATGTTTATAGCCTTGAGTTACCAGGACAGTTGTGATACCTTTCATGACACAAAAGTAATACAACATCAGCTCATAAGGTTCTCACTGCTGGGCTTGAATCTTCCTATTTTAATGACATTGGCGAGTTTGCTCACCATGTTTTCTTTAACCGTCAGTATGTGGCACTTGTAACAATACATACATTAGGTTAGAAAACATACGGGTTTTAGCTTTTAATAAAGCTTTTATTTTAGAAAATAATGCATGATTATGTTATAAGGGATACCGACGTATTTCATGGAATTGAATTCACTTCTAAATTATTATAATTTCAATAGATAGTATTACAATATACATATGTATCAAATGCTTTTATCACTTTAAACACAACGCATTGCATAGAAAACTATGGACATAATTTGGGCAAAACTGTACAGAAAGTTTCAATAATTTATTAGATTCCGAATTGCGGCCTTTCTTTGCAAATAATTCCGAACCGATATAACTGGACTTTAATATAAAACCATGACTTAACAATAAGTTTAGACACGGCATTGTCAAGTCCGGAGTCGATGGTTACTCGCAGGAAATGTTTACATTCGTACAATTATGCCTTAATCGCACATCACGATGCAATTTATTATGATTGTATAGCTATTACATAAGGTACTACTTCATCAAAGCTTTTTTCCGTCAAAAGATAATAAAATATACTGTGGCATGAATAAGTTAGAGGTCTCTTAGTTTTTGTAGGAAATTCAAAATATATCTGAGGTGAATGTGGTTAATTCTTGTCTGTGGCGTAGTGTGCTAAGACTTTGGCCGCCGAAGTCACTGCAACGTAGCGGTTCCGTGTTAATTTTCCGGCAGGGATATTAATATTTCGTAAACAACCTTTCCATTGCGTACTCTTTTGTGTGCGCGTCTGGTATCAGCCCCATGGTTGTAGATATATACCCATAACACAAGCGTAACTTGCTTAGCTTGGGAATATAGGATGTGTGTTTGTCTGCTAATTGATTAAATAAAGGCCAAGGAATGTTTATAATTTAGTTCAGTTGAAGACTACATTGACTTTGAACCTTTAAATATTGTACATTATTCGGAGATACGCACATATCTCCGAATTGCGTAATAAGCTCAAATCGTTGCCTATTCGCCTTCGCCAGAATGTTCACTACTGTCACTGTTGCACAATATCCTTTTAAATCCCTCTACTCCCCCAAATTTAAAGAAACTGTTTACTTTCCGCTATCGATTCTGTAATTTGCGCTTAAATGACAATCTTCTCCTAACGGTACCTAAATGCACTTCGTCCTTCGTAGGAAATTCTTTTGCCGTATAGGCTGTTCACCTACGGAACTATCTCCCATTGAAAATCAGACTAGCTACATTGATTTCTACATGATGACTGACCATAATTTGTTGCAGTAAATATAACTATATTAGTGTTCGCATGTAGGTATATGTAATTTATATTATAATAAGCTATTTAATTATGTATGTCTATAGTAGTTCATTATTATTATTACATATTTTTGGTTTTTTCTTTAATTATTATTAATTACGATTAAATTAGTTTTAATTTAGTTAAACCATTAGTATTAGTATATTTATTAGTATATAAGTTATTGCTCTTTTAATGTCTCCTTGGACGCCGGGTTGCCTGGAAGAAATCTCTATAAGCGATAAGGCCGCCCATTATTATAATGGAAATTTATTCGTATTAAATTGCATAGGTTTATTTTATGATGAACAAAAAAGTTTTCATTCATGCATTCATACATTGGGATTTTTTACAAATTAATTTTAAATATCCCTTTGTTTTGTTTAACTCTGTAAATCTCTTGTCAGGCAAACGTGTTTAAAAAAAGCAAATTGGCAAAGTGCTTATAAAAACTTAAACAAGCGACTACTTAGTTGATATTGTTACATACCGACAAATAAATGCGCAGCTGATTTATTACCCTTCTCGCGCATTTGGAATTATCTTGTATTTAAAATTTACAAGTAAACAAAAGCCTATTGTTATTGTTTTCGACTTTGTTGGCCGTTTGCAGGAATAATTAACCAGGTGTGTAAAATATGTTTTCTTGGAAAAACTCAGTACACGCAGTCGATTGTTGTATTATACAGTATATTTGTACCTATGTTATACGTGTTTGTATAGTTCTAATAAACTATAGTAATTCAAACGGCATTTTAATTCGAGTCGTGCGTTACTCGTAACAATACAAATACGAATTTTTGGATAAATAATTGCCAGTAGTATGAATATCACAACAAAATATTCACAATAAAACATAAATTATACTTGAATAAATATACTAAATACAAAAGAATAGTATATGAGAAATAACAAAATCACAATACTGTACATAGATCACTACAAATGTGACCAAACTTCATTACACTGATAATAAGCCTATTCGAAATAAACAGACTTTTAATCGATTATCGTGTTTTTGAGGTATAAATTAAATTCCTTGTGTTTTAAAGTTTTAAAAACTGCGATTTGCAACAATGTTACAAATATTCCTTTTAAAGGTTTGGAGCAAAATAAAACTACTTAAGAATCTTATCATCCTGGTTCAGGAGTACGTCTATCTTCATAGGATATTGTAGGAGTAGGAGCAGGTTCACCTTGGAGCTGTGATAGTGCGCATCGTACTGCCGAAAGCATTTCTGGAGTGGATTTCCTGCCTCTTGGGGCATGAGGTCTATGTGGCCTGCTTACACGTTCTGCAGTGGCTGTTGATTCTGGAAATAAAATCGTTATTTAAGAAAGTTGATTGAACAGAAAAACAATTTGATAATATAACACACAAAAGCAAACAGCTAAGTTTATAGATAAAAAATTAAAACGATTCAAATCAGACGATATAATAATACCAAGAACGTTTCTCTTGGGCACTTATTTGGAATGAGCTCCCAGCTAAAGTTTCCACGAAACATCATGGATTTTGGTCATAAACCTCCTTCGTGACCGGTGCGTTAATGTATATGGTGTTGAAAATGTCCATAGACTACAGTAACCGTATATTTTATAAGAAGGGACGATAGTCTGCTATTTTTTTATTTTATTTTTTTGAGGCGAGGGAAAATGACTAACCGATTTACGCACTCTCTGGGCCGTCACTAGGAAACGGCACGAATCCACGGGGGGCGGTAACGCTAGCAATTGTATGCTCTACTTGCGCTCCGTCCGCTATGGACTACACAGAGGAGTGTGGAGACTCCGAGCGATGCCGCACAGGCGAGCAACCTCAATACCCACTAAAAACCCCCTCCTCCCTTCGCGGCCCTGCGCTTTGATGTGAAGGAAAGACTGAGATGTAGAACATAGTTACGTAACAGTAGATCCAGCGCATAAAGTGCTTGAAGTGTGCCCTGGGAGAACACACTCCACTACGAAACGGGGGTAGTTGTTAAGTCCCTTGCTTTACCTAGTAGCTAAGGGTCCCCATCGTTCCGGATCCTAACTCAGGGAGGGAAGTAATGCGCGTACCTGCCTCTCCGGGTGCCGGCTGAAGGCCGGCGACCTCGAGAAGAGACCGTAGCACGCGCCCTAGGACTTCGCTCCCTATCCCTTTCTGCGGCCTCTTTCAGAGACATAACTGCCTCACAAAAAGAAACCGCAGCATCCCAGGCGTCGTCGCTCTGCAACATGGCCGTTACCAAGTCGCCGAGCGATCCGACGGCTCCTACTTTTGTCTCGAGCTCGAAACGCTGCGGCGCCCAGGCAGCGCACTCGACAAGCGTATGTAACGCCGTATCGGGCGCGCCACACTGTCGGGAATCCGGAGAAGGCAAGCAGCCCACAATGCGAAACAGATACTGATCGAAACAACCGTGTCCGGTCAGTATCTGCGTCGTCCTGAAGGTGAGGGTACCGCTAGTGCGGTTGACCCATTCCTCCAGTTGTGGCCTGATTGCGTCCACCGTAAAGCCGCCGGCACGATAGTCTGCTATACTTCAACTATAAGCAAGTTTTTATTTTTCTAAGTGTTTCCAAAATGTGTCTTGACTTCAGAGATGGCGAAATGATCGTAATAAAGAGAACTTTCAGATCTAATGTTTTCTTAATATGCTTTTTGTGAGCATGTTATTAACAATCATCTTTATTATGCTATGTAAGCTAAATTTTTCTGTGGTATCGCGTAGTGAGAGACGACAGTAATTCTAGAGTAGTCTATGCTTGTTTTTTAGTTCCGGATCGAATTCAATTTTTTTTGTTTGATAAAATATGTTTAAATAAAAAATGCATTCATTCGTCAATGCATAAAATGTACCTAACCTTACCAAATCATAATTTTCAGTATGCCTGTAAAAAATCGAAATGTGTGCTGGGATACATAGTAGAAATGTTCACTTCTACTATGGGTCCCAGCACACATTTCGATTTTACAATCATATTTGTATTATGTTAACTCACGGTTAATTCTAGCCCTATTCTCCGTATTGCTATCCTCAAGCCTTTCGCAACATGTGCAGAAATAACAGGGTATGCCAGGTATCCCACAACAGAGGGCACCCCATAACCATCTGTTGAGGGTAGTTCCTGCTCGCGACCATCCGCCACGACGATCCCTTCCATGGTTAAAGACGAATTCACGATTCATTACTATAAACTACATTGTTTGGCATTTTTGTTAATGAAGCTTGAAGTAAAAATTGACAATTTCTTACTCTGAGATATATATAAGTTTGACTTTAGTACCTAATTGTCAATTATGTTGTCTAAGTTACAGTTTATGGCCTGTGTCTTGCATTGGTTTAAAATCAAACAGTTTTAATTATAGTAAAACTACGTTTTAACGGTTGCGGTAATTTATTTGATATTTATCATTTCGACGTTTAGGCCGTATACTAGTCGCGAAAACGTAAGATTTAAAAAAAAAATTAGATTCAATAACATAGGTCACGAAGTCACATTAAGAAAGCCGAAAAGCGGCGAGAGAGATAGGCTCCATGACTATCAAATGTTCGAATAAGTTGCGCTTACATACTTGAACTGCCCATATCTCTTGCCACTTGCCTCTTTGCTGATGTGGAAGTGAGCATAAATTAATTAAATACATTAGACATAAGTTTTAAGCCGATATTAGATGGTTAATTTTATTATTTCAATTTAGATGAATCAACTAAAATGACTCATACAGACATAAACTTAAAGATTCAATGTAATTGAATACCGTCTGTACTTGCAGTTCTGTGCATTTCAATCAAATTGATTAAGCCTTTGAAGTTAGCTGCATTGGGTAACAAATTAAAATTACATTTACTTACTGTTATTTCAAATTGAATTTGATTATGAAAAAGATGATTTGATTAGGATTCGATTCATCATCATCATCCGAGCGTTAAATCCCGGTTACGTTCGGAACGTTCACTCCGACGCCCAGGGTCCGCTTTCCTACTTTTTCTACTCCACTTCGCGTAGTCTTCAGCATCCCCCGTTTTGAGACCATTGGCACGCATGTCATCCTTCACGACGTCAAGCCAACATTTCTTAAACCTTCCCCTTCGACCGGGACCTGGAGGCGGTATGGCTAGACATTTGTTCCCCACAGGATTCGATTCTGTTTCAATAAA
The DNA here is from genome assembly GCA_012273795.1 of Dendrolimus punctatus. Taxonomy (NCBI): domain Eukaryota; kingdom Metazoa; phylum Arthropoda; class Insecta; order Lepidoptera; family Lasiocampidae; genus Dendrolimus; species Dendrolimus punctatus. The sequence goes on from CM022537.1 coordinate 20,079,587, forward strand.
AAACTCGCGTAGGCAACTAATCAATATAGAAATAATAGCTGCGACTATTCAATTAATTATTCATCGGACACGTGAAACTTTCTCATATAGACTGGTACTTAGAGCCAAGTAGTTCTGCCAGTCAATGTCATAGTTCAGTAGTAGAACACTCGTGGTTGGATTTGTTTATTTGGAAGGATATTATCACAACATTGCCAATTGTTTATCAGAATGCAGTGCAATTTAAGCGTTTTATCCTACAGCTGTGCGAGGGTTATGCTTGTCGCATTTAATATATTTTGTATTGTACGTACAATGTATTTTCAAAAAAAAAATATAAGTCCAATATTTTTTATAGTTACAATTGAAGCTCAAGATGTGTGTGTGTGGAATGAAACGAAAATACAAGTCACCAGTTTCAAACATAATTCTTTTATATATAAAGGTCCACAAATACATGATTGAAGCAAGACTTTATTTGAACAGATGTCAGATGAAGCGGAATTTATCCATTGTTATAAATGAATCATTGAATTATTTTAATCTTCTTGGTTTATCATTTAAATTAGAGGCTGTTTCAGTTACTGGATGTGATGAGAAATAAATTCTTTAAAATATCTACAGACCCGTATACCTCATAATTTCTAACGATATAATATCTAACGGGAACAGATTAAGCTATGACAGTTAGATTGTCCTGAAGGAAACTATCTAGTCATATGTGGTTCCTCGGTTAACTAATTTAAATGTTTGATTTATTTACAGTTGCTAGCTCTCGTAACATTAGGCTATGCGATAGTGGATGCTAATATTCTTAGACAATATGGCGAAAACCAAGCCAACGGATCTATAGTTGGTGATATCATTATTAGTGTCGCTAGTTTCATTCTTATATGTATTGCAATCTTTGGATGCGTTGGAGTCTTAAGGAGCAATGTAAAATTATTGTACTTGGTAAGTTAACTGAAATTTATAATTAATTCTCGTGTCAAAGGATGTCTACGAGCGAAAGCGAGATTATTATCTTATTTCTTTATTTTTACCAAAGATATTTCTCGGTTTTGACTACATGAATTCTTTTGTAATCAACTTTTCTTTTCAAATAAATAATAATGCTAAATATATTATAGCAAATGGTATGAGACTCAATATTACAATTCTTAAATTTTCAGTACATTGGATTTTTGATGATAATAGTACTTTTGGAATTGCTACTTAGTATTTGGATAGCCTTGCAACGATACGGTCTACAATTCAGATTGACTGAAATGATGAGGGAGAATTTCTTTAAGAACGTCACCATAGACGAGCAAGAAGAACATAACAAGCAATGGGATGTAATGCAGAGCACAGTTAGTATATTTTTAATGAATTTCGTATGACCGATGATATAAATAGGGCAAAAACTAACTAAATATAGCTGAAATCAGGATTTTCCTAATTACGTATCATACATAAAATTTATTTCCAATCATTTAGTTTGTGGGAGCTCATTGACTAATTCGACTTAAGTTCAATCTAAGCAAAGACCATGAAATGTTTAGACAGTTCTCCTGATATGATATGCTTAATGACTCATATAGTACAATTATCACTTGTCGATTGTACAATGATCAGATAATTAGCGTTGAAGGAAATCATGTATGTAAATAAAACCTGCACATCAAGATTACTGATGCATAATATCACCAACAATCTTGGACATGTATGGCGTATGTTCCACCGGTACTCTTCTCACGGAGAAGGTCGAGCTTAGCAGCAGGATCTATATGAGTTGAAAAATTCTTACATTGCAACCATTGCCATATTATATATATTATTAAGTTTGTTCCAAAAATATACAACTTCTTGTCTTTGAGAAATTACGCCAAATGAATATTGAAGTCAAATTAAAGAGCAACGACCGGTCGATTATTATCCGAGATTTTATTTTCTTTATTTTCATCATCTTTGGTTAGGTTTAATCTTTAATTTCAGAATCGTGGTTCCATTTTTCTATTTTCAGTGTGATTTCGGTAATTTGCTATCCCTTTCTAATTATGACAAAAACTTATTTATACGATATTTTTGCAGTATGAATGTTGTGGTCTGAACAGTCCCGAAGATTACATTGCTATTGGACAGAAAATTAGCTTGTCTTGCTGCCAAAGAGCATATCGAGCAAGAACTGTGCAGGCGCAGCAAAGGATGTATACAACGTGTATTGAGTATGTGTCACTGTTTATTTAGGTTTATATCTTGGCATTTCATCATTTATCTGTTGGACAATATCAATCTGTAATCAAACAATGTTAAGCCATGAATTCAACGAGAAATAATAGTTTCTTCTAAGCAACTATTATTTCAGAAGCAAAATGTAGGTACTGGTTTTAGAAACGTTTCTGTAGCGATTACCACTGTTACTGGTACTTTAATCAACAGTCGAAGACGACAAAATCTCTGAATTGTTTCTCCTCTCAAAATATCTACGTCGTATTCCAGAAACTGTTTATACGAAGCATTATTTCTTAGTGATTTTGCTTTAAATTTCTATTACCAGGATGAATTGAAATGACAATGTCCCACAGAAAAAGTGGTCTGTACTTTTGACCAGATCCAACTATTCTTATAGTTTTTGATGCGCTGAATCCGAATCTGGTTGAGGACGTACCAAACCGACGGACGGACCAAAATGACCCCAGGTGCGGATACAGCGCATCGGTCTAGTCAAAAGTGCAGTCTTTTTTTTGTGGGCGGGTGATACAATATTTTATTACTACACTAGTAGTACTAAGGGGTGAACAATCGCCCAGTTGTCAATCCATAATATTCTTCTTTCATAAAGAAGCCATTAGTAATGTGATTTTGTTGTTTTAGAGTTGGCTCTTATTTTAAAAACGGCTGTGAAGATGAGCTAATGAGTTTGATTCAGCAACAATCTGATGGTTTACTGGGAGTTGCTGTTTTCGCTTTTTGGTGTGAGGTATGATATTACGTTACATATACCAATAAGGTTCCCACAGAGCTCTGTTAGGTGTTTCTTTTATGGATAGAATCAGAAATAAGGACATCCATAAGAGAACGAAGGTAACCGATATAGCTCGCAAAATTTGTAACTTCAAGTGGCAGTGGGGCCCGTCACGTCTATCGCAGGATCGACGGCCGATGGAGCAAACATGTCCTAGTGTGAAGACCACGTCTGGCAAGCGTACCATAAGTGTACTTCCTGCCGGTGGACTGATGAACTGCGCAAGGCCGTCGGAAGCGGCTGGATTAAACAGAAAACTGGCTGAAGAAGAATAAACTCAATAAATAATTTTATTAAAGACATCAATAAGCCATGTAGCCCCCTATCCAATCCAATTTATTCCATCCCTATTATCCCATACTAAATGCTGGCAACACGTTGGCTTCACTCCTGGCGACATACCTACAGGCGACGAGTACGCACTTTCCATCAGCTGGGCCGTCTGCCTGTTTACCAGCTTCGCA